>CM074495.1:9261987-9861987 GCA_037389245.1 Oryzias sinensis
TGTTTATTAATGCAACCGTTTAAATTTGGTGTTTTGCAGTGTTATGACCTTGCTCTGTGGGTCAAGGAGTAGGCGGGATCTATTATGGTAGTTTTTTCTTTCTGTTGTTTTGTTCCATCTTAGAATCTTTGTTAAGGTTTTAGCTGTTAAAGCTTTGTTAGTAGTTTGTTTTTTTGTTTGGATTTTAGGGGTTTGCATGTTAAAGAGTTTGTTTAGATTTTACATAAAAAGGCTATGAGATCCCTACACCTCAGCGATGCATGTTGTGCTTTTGTGTCATTTTGTAAAAATCTAAAAACAAAAGTAAGATTAATATTGATACATCAACAAAAAAAAAAAATAACTGAAGGTCTAGGTGCAAAATAGACAACTTGCCACAACTGGTAGCTAGTAGTAACATCAGAACCCAAATTCTGCTGAATCTACAGCAGAGCTCAACCACATACATGAAAATCTTTAACCATCTTCAGAAAACCACACTGCTTCAGAATTGTATCCATCAATTCTGTGCAAATTTTAGGACCGGGATTTCAGAATTCAGGCCTTCAGGGCTGGTGTCCAACATGTTTACAAACCAATCTGCCATTAATGCTCTTTATTGGCAACACATCTGATCCAGGTGATCAGCAGCAGATAAAGGTCACGTCACACAGCCTCGGAAGTTATTTGTTTATTTGTGCTATGGCAGAGGGGAAAAACACAATTCAATCGTCATTTTTTTCGCAATACAGATGCTGGATGACGTCAGTAAGCAGTGACTGGTCCGAATCAGTCTGAATCGATACTTCTATGGCAACCACTCTCGCCAATCAGGAGTGAGATAGTTCCACTAAAAGTGGGCGCAGGAGAAACTGTCAATCCAACGTTTTGAATGTTTGGCTAAGGGGCCAGTATAGGCAACACATTATTTTATTGAGGCATCTGAGTGGTCAGATAATGACTTGAATAACTCGTATACATATAAAACCTCACAAAAAAAATGTTGGATTAGCAAGAATATGTAAAAAAAAAGCATTTTTATGGTGACATTTGCAAAGACAGAGTAATAGTTTATTTCTCTGTAGAAGTCTAGGGGATTTGGGTTCTTGGAGCCACTTTGAAATGCGAGGTGGGAGGGGGTCACTCATTCCAGTTCTCGTATACAGTCAGTGGCTGCTTATGTTTTATAGAATAAGCTCCCAGCTCATGTAAGAGATTCCGATACAGTTTCTGCATTCAAAGTTAGACTTAAAACATTCCTCTTTGGACAGGCTTATTGGCAGACTAACTAGTAATCAGAGAATATTTAACCTACTGTTAACATCTTTAAATTAAACTTAACAATAAAGTTGTTAGTAGGCTGCTACAAGTTAGAAGCTGGTAAAGTATGGTGCACTGGGGTTCTGTCCTCTTTTCTCATCTACTTCTACCCTCCTTGTCTCCCTTATTCTTGATAATTTATTCATCATTTAGTTCTCCATGCTTCTGTTTGGTGCAGCGCGATTCATGTAATGTCCCTCTTTCCGACTTCCCTCCGAGTGAGTGGGAGTGCTTCCAGATTGCATTTGTCTCATCAGTGCTCCTCTGTACCTGACCGTGTACCTCGTCTCTGGCTTGCTTCCACTACTGCTTCTACACTTGGCTATGGATCCTGTCTCCTAATCTGGTCCAATTTAATCTGGATGAAGCTCATTTGCTGGATTTTAAATATGTAGTTGTAGAGTTAGATAAGCTAATTCTCTCTGAGAGTTCTGGTGCATCGCCTGTCTGTCCTGGGGGAGGATCCCTCCTTCATTTTTCCGGATTCCGTTTCTTTTTGGGGGAGTTTTTCCTTACCGCAAAGGAGGCTCTAGGGGTGGGGATGCCAGTTTAGTTAGTCTGTTTAGTTAAAGTTTAAGTATTATCCGATTGAGTTCTATGCATTTATGATCCTTTTTGATTGTAATTTTATCTTACAATTACAGGTAAGAAGCCCATTGAGACGAATGCTGTTGTGACTTTGGGCTAAATAAAAAAAATTGAATTGAATATCAGCACTAGCCTGCTTTTCTCTGCTTCAGAATCCGCTAGAATTCTGTTAATTCCGTAAACAGTTGAAGACTTACGGCAGTCAAACAAACGTCAACACTGCAGCTAAAGCTCTGGTGTTAAAGAGTTAATAATGATCCTGTTTTCAGGGACAAAGGAACACAAGACGGAAAGAAACGCTGAGAATAAATTAGACTGATTAGACAAAGTAAGCCATACTCTTAAAACAAAGTATTGTGTCGGATGAGTTGCAGCAGGTAAAGACGGATAAATGTAGGTTAATCAAAACGAAATACAGACCAACTGATGATTGATCTGAAGGGAGGAGAACATAAACGTTTGATGAAAATTTTAGCCGTGCTTTCATTGTCATTGTGTTTGACTGATAATGATCAACAACTGTAAAAGTGTCTGCCGAACTAAATTTATAAAATAAATCCAAATGAAGCACCCTGCAATGATCAACGCCGTATTCCGCTGTGTTATCAAGTTAATTACAGCTGCTGCAGATTGCTGAAGATGTTTGTCCACAGGCAGGTGTTTTACGGGCTGTAAACATCTTTTTATCTACGATCTCATGATGTGATTTAATGCCGTCCGCCTGCAGGGTTTGGGGCTTTTTTTTTTTTTTTTTTTTTTGTGCTGTGCATTTCAAAATGACAATAGCAAAGTTTTAAAACACTAAAACTCAACATAAAACATGGACGGTTGTCTCCCACCTGATGACTTCTTTGAACAAAACTTGCAGAAAAACCTTTAAAATGAAAATCAAACATTAGGATATTCATAAAGGTTATTGAATGAATGAATCATTAAAGGTGGAGGAGTAAGACAAAATATTTTGATCAATATGTTTCAAGTACAGTATTGTCAAAGACTTTGCAACAGGCACTACACAATAAAGCTGCATTGACTTGCCTGGATGCATACTTGGCATAAAATGTACATAAATGAATGGAAAAAAAAGAAAACAAAAAAAGGTCTTTGGGCATTGCCTGCAAAGTAACTATCAGACTCACAAATATAATTGAATTTCAATCACAGTGCAGTGGATGTTCAAAAATATTTAGGGAGACTTCAGCGTGAATACTGGAGAACAAGTGCCTAATTCCCTCAGAAGTAATTATGCTCTCTGATTAGGGAATTGTGCCTTAATGTAATTATACCGTGCTTTAAAGATTAATTTTGTCTGCGATGGCATGCTGTGTTATGTTGGTGTCTCGCCACATTATTCATAATCACAGCCCACTGTTATCTGTAAAGAGATCCCTCTGGTATGAAGGACAAACACACTGTATGGTTTGTGTATGTGACTCTGTGTGTGTGTGTTTTATTTTTTCGAGTGTGTGTGCAATGTTCAAGTGTATTCACTTCACTTTTGCTCTCAGTACTTTTTATTTTCTGCATAAATGTATGTAGAAAAACTATTTCAGTTTTTTTTTTTTTATTTATGCTATTTTATGAAGTACCACAACAAATCATGAGCACATTTGTGTGAAATGTCAATTTCACTTGTTTTCTATAAAAGGTGGGATTGTTCTTTTAAAATAAAGTGATTGATTTATTTTTGCCAGCTATTCATGTCTAGGTCTATCGTTGCCAAATTAGTAATAAAATGTTTTTTTTTGTTTTTATGATTCCCATGTGTCATATTTAACATCACTCAACTGCACTCTGACAAAATAGTTTACTATTAAACAATTACCCAGATGCCCTATTGTCTTAAGCTGTTCCATCTACAATGTTAATCTTTATATTAGTTAAATTTTTAGAAACTGGTAATCGATACAAAATTCCTAACCCAAATATAAAAAAATAAAATAAAAAGGCTCTTCCTATTAAAAATAGAAATACATCCAAAGAAATCATATTCATTTTAAGCTTGCTAGCTAAAAGAGGTAGTAGCAAGGGTCAATGTTGGATATTTTGTAAATCCCTAAAATACTTTGTCAAACTATGCTTCAACAATAAAAATAAATAAATATGAAGCATAATAATTAAATTGATTTCTAGATTTGACCTAAACAGAACACAGTCACAACTTCCCTTACGAGTGGATACAGGCTGTCTGGAGTGTAAAATAGGCAAATCTGTGTTTGTCCAGATCAGAAACAACCTGTCGAGGCGATAAGGTCAAACATTTATGTCCAATTTGTCTACTGGGATGCTGCAGGCGTCAGGTTGTAGTGATGACTTCATCTACACGTAAGGGGTGAGTAAGGGTGAATTGTACGGATTTTTCTTTTTTTTCTACCCCTCTGAATCCTGCGCACTACATGTGCGTGCTCGTTGCCTTGTCTGGCTTTTAGAAATCAGAAAATTAGAGGATCAGAGCATAAATGTTGTGGGCATCCTACGAGCATCTGCGTATCACTTGTACACCCCGTGCATGCAGCATTTGTTCACAGTCAGGTAGGAGCCAGTAACAACCTCACTAACAATTGGCATGCTACTTAAAGGGCGCTGCGCGACTGCATCACCCATACGTTATAAGAGCATGTAACGTACATTCAAATTTTACGATACACTTACCAAAAGAACCACAATGGTACGTTCTATTATTATGACGTGGTTGTACAAGCCTTAAGGAAACTGCAAGACATGCCTGCACTCCTCTTACAATGCAGTTACTTCTCTCTATGACCCTCTAAAGGGCCGGACAAACCAAAAACCCTTACACACCCTCGTATGGGTGTTGCAAGTAAAGCACTTACAGCGGGGAAAATAAGTATTGAACATGTCAACATTTCTCTCAAAAAAACATATTTCTAATCGAGCTATTGACACGAAATTTTCACCAGATGTCGGCATCAACCCAAGTAATGCGCACATAGAAAGAAATCCAAACATCTATTTCCATAAATGAAGTTATGTGTAATAAAGTGAAATGGCACAGGGGGTAAGTATTGAACACACTTACTGAAATTTATTGAATACCTAGTGCAAAAACCTTTGTTGGTGATTACAACCTCAAGACGCCTCCTGTATGGAGAAACCAGTCGAATACATTGCTCAGGTGTGATTTTGCCCATTCATCCACACAAACTGTCTTTAAATCTTCAAGGTTCCAGGGGTCTCTTCTGTGAACCCAGATCTTCAGTTCTTTCCAAATATTTTCAATTGGATTCAAGTCTGGTGATTGACTGGACCATTCTGGCAGCTTTATTTTCTTTTTCTTCAACCAGTTAAGTGTTACCTTGGCTGTGTGCTTGGGATCGTTGTCTTGCTGAAAGATCCAGCCTCTTTTTATCTTCAGCAGCCTGGCAGATGACAGCAGATTCTGATCAAGAATGTCTCCATACTTTTCTCCAGTCATTATTTCTTCAATGATATGAAGTCTACCAGTACCACATGCTGAAAAACAGCCCCACGCCATGATACTCCCACCTCCAAACTTGACTGTTGGTATGGTGTTTTGGGGGTGATGTGCGGTGCCATTTTTCCTCCAAACATGTTGTGTCTTATGACATCCAAAGAGTTCAATTTTGGTCTCATCTGACCAGAGTATCTTCTCCCAGAATGTCATGGGTTTATCCAAATGTTATGTCGCAAACTCCAAACGAGCTTCAACATGCTTCCTCTTCAAAAATGGGGTCTTGCGTGGTGTGCGTGCGTGGAGGCCATGGCGGTGGAGTGCATTACTTTTTGTTTTTTTTCATACAACGGTACCTGCTGATTCCAGGTCTTTCTGAAGCTCACCACGAGTGGTCCTGGGCTGTTGGAGAACCCTTCTGATGATTGTTCTGACTCCTCTGCCTGAACTCTTCGAGGAGCACCTGGCCGTGGCAGGTTTATGGTAATGCCGTGTTCTTTCCACTTCTGGATGATGGCCCCAATGGTACTCACTGGAACTTTCAGAAGTTTAGAAATGCGCCTGTAACCAATGCCTTCAGTGTGTTTTGCAACAATAAGGTTGCGTAGGTCTTTGGACAGCTCTTTGCTTTTACCCATCATGCAATGCTTCTTGTCTAACACCTTGCTGGTGAGAAACCTTTTTAAAAGGCATCAATCAGGACTATACCAACTGATATTACTTTGCACTAATAGGGGGCAGGTTAACCTTCTGAATACTGACAAACTCCAGCTGCTTTCTTGGCTTGCCAGACCTTTTTACCTCTCCTTTTCTTCATGTGTTCAATACCTATTCCCTGTGCCATTTCACTTTATTACACATACCTTCATTTATGGACATAAATGTTTGGATTTCTTTCTATGTGTGCATTACTTGGGTTGATGCCGACATCTGGTGAAAATTTCGTGTCAATAGCTCGATTAGAAATATGTTTTTTGAGAGAAATGTTGACGTGTTCAATACTTATTTTCCCCGCTGTATGGTAATAATTTGAAAATTTTAGTTAATCTTTATTTATTCGTGTTTGATCAAAATTGCTAGCTGGTAACCAGACTTTGCTGGGTGTGTAAGTCCAGAGTGAGACGTGACATAAGAGAAGTGACAGAACAGAGTTCTGATGTCTGTTCAAATAAAAAAATCCCTTTCAAATGGCTATCTGCTAAAACTATTCCACCCAAGAAAAAAAGTAATTTAAAGTAATATAGACAAACTTTTATCGAATCCTGTTTTTCAGATATAGTGAGTTTGTGACATGTATGTTGGTAAATGGAATGTTTTGTCAATAATAATAATAATACCATATGGTAAAGAACTTGTTAGGAGGTTTGTTAAGGACATCACAGCTAAAGTTGCAAACAGAGTGTGTTTGAACTCACCCTGCTGACTCCCCGTCCTCTGTCCTCTCCATAGTTTGTTCCCAGGATTTCAAAGAAAATGTTGGGATTTGTTCCATTATCAGTGAACTCCAGGAAACTAGTGAGGCCACTCACTCCAAACTGCAAAGAGAAAATGAGAAAGATTTATTATATTTAATATATTTAAGGTTTTGTTCAGTTCTGGATGCATTCACATGTTAAACATTTAACATTGTTAAACAAATACACAATTGTGCATGTGTAGACCAGTGTATATCACCAGACTAGGTCAAAGGATGTGCTCACAGTAGGTCTTGTGCTTTTTGGGCATATTAAGAAATTATGCATGATCAAATTTTTGGCATTCCCCGGCCGTTCCAAGTATGTCTACTGGACATTTCGCAAATGTTCCACCAATGTATAACTTTTATATTGCATATACTGTGGCACATACCACTTCCAAATGTTTTAATTGATGCACGAATCACTGATAAATTGCATACAAAGAATGCAATAATCACGCACGGTTCCTGTTCTACATTGATTCAAGTGTTCTTTGTGTAGATTATTTGTACTTCTTCCACATGGTTTCAACGTGGTACATTCCACATATATCCATGAAAATGTCACACAAAGACCACAATTTTTCACACTTTTTCTCATGTATATTCATGTATGACCAATTTTTTATCCGTACAATAGGTCCAAATTGTACATCGTGGCTGTGTGACACGGCCCTAAGATAAAACTCAAATTGTTTAGGTTACTGAGGCGTAAAGGTAAATATATATTAAACAAAGACAGCTTACCTACAGTTTAGATGTAACCTGAGATTAATGCTTCAAGAGGCAAACATTTTATTTGCTAACATTTCGCCTCCTGACTGAATTTGTCAATGAAAGCTGGAAGAAGTCATCAATAAAACTCCTCATCAGCAGCAGCAAATTAGTATTTATCATTACCATAATGGCCTTACATACTAAAACAATTATTAAGCACCCAGTCAAATAAAGCCACAAAAGAACTGCTGATACTCTGGAAAAGGAAACTGATGCCAAGCTGCTAACTTTAACTCCATTACTGTTTAGGACTCCTGAACACAGTAATTAGGATTGGTTCAACAGCCTGGCTTGGCTGATGAAAGTGTTGCAAAAACCTGGCTGATCTCAAGGTGAAATACAAAGATAACAATGAAAGTCGTTGGGCAGCATTTTGTCATTAATCCTGAATTAGCATTTCACTTGGCTTCAGTGTTCAGCCAGAGATCCAGCCCAGGGGTAATATCATTGGTGACATCTAAGCAAAGGGGTCTGAGGGCTTACCAGTGATGGAAATGTCACCTCGTTCAATGTCAAGATGGAGTCTGTGCGAGAATTTTTGTTGACATACAGTACAGACCAAAAGTTTAGACACACCTTCTCATTCAAAGAAATGTCTTTATTTTCATGACTTTGACAATTGTAGATTCACACTGAAGGCATCAAAATTGTGAATTAACACATGTGGAATTATATACATAACAAAAAAGTGTGAAACAACTAAAAACATGTCATATTGTACGTTCTTTATAGTAGCCACCTTTTGATTTGATTACTGCTTTGCACACTCTTGCCATTCTCCTGTCATCCATCTGTTTACACCCTCTCCAGCTATCTTACAGCCCTTTACTCCCCCAAGCTAGCATCAGTGGTGTAGAAAAAATGGTAAGCAATATTGGAGCTATCCAACCGTACAGTTTTGATACAGATGCCAGGTCAGACGAGGAAAACAAAGGCGTAAATGGATCTAAAAGTGGATGCATTAAGCCTGATTTAAACTTGTCTATTTGCAGTGCATCTCTGTTTCATAGACACAAAAATACAGAACCTTCATTAGCGGCTGATTAGCTCGGTTGGTAAAGTGAGAGGCTACCATGCAGGCAAGACCCTTAACGCTACCGCCTCCCGAGCGCAGTTCAGCTGCAACTCACCGCTCCCCCAGGGGATGGGGGAGAAGAATGCGGAGAAGAATTTCGCCATAGAGGGATAAATAAATTGTCTGAAAAAAAAAAAATTATTTATTCAGCTTACAACGTCTACGTCATGTGCGCGTCTGACATCTGTCCTTCCGCAACGCAATGCGCAAATTATGTTGCTTCCCTTTTTTTTTTACACCTGGTGCCCTTTCTTACAGAAACCTGTATTTAATCCGGGCTAGGGACACCCACAGGTGTGGCTACATAGGCCTTTTTCAAGCACACTCACTGGATGAAGCTGACTCGAACCCTGATTTCTTATGCAACAGTCCTGCACTTCACCAACTGAGCTATTCAGCTGCCCACAATCCAAACTTTATCTATGTCCAGTTTTGCAATGCATCAAAGCTGGAGAAAAATGAGAAACAGGTCTGGGTTTCAAACTAAAAATGTCCACACAGTAATCTTTCGCCATAGACAACAAATGTGTAATTTTAGAAGTACAAAAACATAAGATCATTTATGACACAAAATGTAAAATTTACAAGGATGATGACATGGGGGTGATAGGACAAACCACTCCTCAGAAAGCCAGGGGGAAAGGGGGACCGAGACTCCACAGAGACAATGTAAACTGACAGTCACAAGACGGACTCCCCACACAACGGAAGGGGTACTTACCGCAGACAAACCAGTGTACATTAGGCATTAGAATGGAGCGCACCAGGGATCTAGTACCCACTGAAGGTAGTTAAAAGCTTTTTCCAACATTATTTTTTTCTCTCTGCTCCTGATTCACAAGGTTATGAATAAGGACATATTCAGAAATACAACTTTAATCTTTATTTTCTTTATATATATTCTCCATCATGAGAAAAAGGCCTCAAGAACATATTCAAAACATAGAAAATATGATTTTCATTGGAGTGGGTCTTAAAAATTGTACAAATAAATGTCAGCATATTCTCCTTGACATTATGCAAACCCACAGACTTACATTTTTACACGGGAAAGCGTCCAGGGACAAAGTGACTCCTTGTTTACATATTTGACCTATGGCTCAAGCCCCAAAGAGGGGGAAGCAGAGCAGCAACTGAAATTCATTTGCAAGAAGGACGTCATAATTATGATTTACTAATTAGAGGCAGGTCATTGTAAGTACTTATTGCTGTTATCTTCTCCCACAGGTTATGCTCGGCACAGTCACTCTCTCCCTTCAGCGAAATCCTTTCACCCCTGAAATTTAATTCCTGCCATCAACCACCTGACCTCCTGATGCCCTCACACTTTCTGACCAATCTCTGTCATCACACTTCCTGTTCCTTTTTCCCCAATCATCCCTTTGCCATTTCCACTTCCTTACTGACATATCATCTTGATTACTGTGAGTTTTTACAAGATCTGTGCTCCCTGTGTGCAATGTGTTAATACTTTCTGCAGTATTAATGTAACAAGTAGTATCGGTGGGTAGGGTTGTTTCGTTTTGTTCTTTTGTTGTTTTACTTAGACTTTTCTTAAATGTGGGTCATGTACGGTCATATAATCAATATAGCAGCAGTGCTAAATCTGCATGCATGTCAGATTCCCAAACATCTGAAACGTTTCATCAGGACCAGTTTCTGTGTTTTGGGGTGGTTGCCTATGTGTGTGTGTGTGTGTATGTGTGTGCGCTCAGATGGATATACCAGGGTTTATTTTGAAGATCTGGCAGATTTGGAGAAAAGCCTTTACCCTGCTTTGCATTCTATACCTTTTTGACAGTATCCAGCATGCTCTTGCCTCCCTGCCACGGCTTGGAGTTCTTCCGGATGCAGCTCAGGCTGGCCATGCTGTGCCACTTCCTGTCCTCCAACTTCCTGTGGAAGCTGTTTGCCAGGAGCAACACTGTATCATAGATGTAGCGGTTAGTGATCTAAAAAGAAAGAAAACAAAAAAGGTAAATAGAAAAATGCTTTGTGAGGGCCATTAAATGGGAAAGAGTGCTGGTATATAAAAAATATTATACAGCTGAGTAGTTTAATCTCCTGTAAGATTGAGTGTAAAAAGAACTCTATTACTGCAGAGTGAGAAACAATAACCAGGAGGAGGAAAAGAGGCTGCAGCTAACTGTAAAAAGTATTTATACTGACTACACATTTGTGTTCTGTATTTTAGTGAATAAAAGTGAATAAAGTCTCATTTCAGGAACAGTCGGATCATCAAGTTTACATGCAAAGAGGTAGAAGCATTCACTGCAAAAACATTTTTTACAGAAGCTGTCAACTCTTACCAAAAATGAATAAACTTCAAACTTTGAATGAAGATAAAATCAACATCACTATATACAAATTGGAGTAACTCAGTTATATCAGATGATACTATCAAGTCCTTAGTCACAACTGCCCTTGTGGGTGTATAAGGGCTTTCTGTGGGCAAATCTACAGACCAAGTAGACAGCTTGCACAAAAAAATTTAAGATTCTATTCCGCTTGATGAGCCTGTAGATCAAATATGTTCATGGACATTTTTGATTTACAGGCGACATGTCGTAGCAAACACTTAACCCTTGTGCTATCTTAGATGACCCCACCCATACTTTGATGAGTTATTCCTATGACAAAGGTGGATAAAGGTGGAAAGATTTCATGTAATCCATGGACAGCAGTGAAGATCACAAATCACTGAAGAAAAAAGGTTCAGAGCACTGTCTAGTGGGTCTAGATGACCCAACTCCCAACATTAAAGTGCCTAGGATAGCACAAGGGTTACAATGTAAGGGTAAGTATACAAGACGCCAGCACGTCATGCTGGTCCCTTCAAACTTTCAAGAGCCTGCTCCATGCCTGCAGTCTGACTGTTAGACATGAGGAAATTAGAAAATCAGAGTTTAGTTTTTGTGGACATCTGTATCACCTGTACTCCATTTGCACACGGTCATTAAGGAGCCAGTGTCTGCAACTCACTGATGACTAGAGTGTGGCGAAAGGACAGCATCACCCATACGTCACAAGAGCATGAAACGTAAATCATCCTTTCAAATACTTCTCGACACATGTACCACACATGACAATGGTACATTCCATTTTCATGACAACCCTTTAAGGTGGTCACATGAGCTTCAACGGGACCGCAAGACACACCTGGAGTCACCTAAAGATGCAGACGCACCTTTATCCCTTGTGCTATCCTAGGCACTTTAACATTGGGAGTTGGGTCATCTAGACCCACTAGACAGTGCGCTTTTTTTCTTCAATGATTTGTGAACCTCACTGTCTATGGATTTCATAAAGTCTTTCCACCCTTGTCCACCTTTGTCATGGTAAGGGGAACACGTCAATGTAAGGGTGGGGTCACCTAAGATAGCACAAGGGTTAAACGACCCAGAGCATGTGACAAAAGTCATACAGCAAGACTACATTGTTTTTATGTAAATAAGAGGGCAGTGAGCAGATTTACCTGACTATCTAATTTCAGAAGATGAACCTACCTCAAGATGTGTAAAATGTAGAAATGAAATAATGAAGTATATTTATGTGATTTTATACTTTTCTAAGCTCAACTGTTACTTTTCATGATTATAAAAAAGGTAATCAAGGGAACTGGTGCTGCATCCCCATAAATGGTTTCTATGTGTTTTCATAAAAGCCTGCTATAAAGAGTTAGGTTTTGCTTTTGTTTGCAGAATTCTTCCCTTAATGATCATTTTTTTATGTCTTTCTTGTGTGCGTTGCATCTTTTTTTTGTTGTAGCTATTTTTTGTTCTGCTAAAGGAGCTTGAGTCATGTGAGCGTTACATGTGTGGTAGGAAGGGATCTGTGTGTGTATGTGATCAGCCGGACATGATGTGCTTCATCGCAGTGTGAAATTGCCTTCTGGGCTACTTTCTAGCCGTTATATACTCATACTGTATCAGCAAATAGAAAGCCTCCACATACAGCACATCTTTAGCTAGAGATGTAAGAGAAGTTAGATCGTTCCATCCATTTGATCGTCTGAGCATTAGGTGAGATGCACGACACGGAAATGCACTAATATAGCAAGCTTAGAATGAACTGATGAAATAGTCTACAAAAGGATTGAAAGATTTAGCCTTTTTCTATATTTGCATATTTAGTCCAAGTTACACATTCATGTCCCTGTGACTTATTTCTGTTTCCTGATTATAGTTGGTGAAAGCCAGTAATGGAGCCTCAAAGGAAAATATCCACATAAACATTAAGACCACATCTCTGTCGTCAGTGCAATTCCGTCTTTCATCAAATGTGTTCCTCCAGGGTCTAAAGCATGCACATAAATCAACCGTACATTAACTCAATTTATTTTTTATTTTTTTTTATTTTTGCCTTGACACATAAATAAGTCTATTCACTTTTCTCATCTCTGCATTCTTTTGATTTGATCATTTTAAACGCACACTCATACATTTACGAGGTTTTAAAGCAAAAAATGTAAATAAATGGGACAACTTTTCCCATATGATAAATGCTGTCGTTAAAATGCCTCATCAACATAGGCAGTGGCAATGCCAGACAGCTTTAATTAGATGGTTTTTGCATCAGGAGATGTGTCGTAATGTACCCCGTGACCCTATAAAATCAGGAAAAGAAAGGTGACTTATACTTTGGTGTTTTTAATGATGCTGGACTGGACTGTTCTGCGTATTTGAAAATCAAAGAGTTTGATGCGATTCCGTGTGAAATGTAGGTAAGATAAAACATGAACTGTAGTTCAAAGCTGTTAATAACAAAAATAAAGTAATTTTTATATGAATACTCTTACAAATTAGTGAAATTGATTTGGAGCCAATGGATCTTTTTGCACTAAACTGAAAAAAAAAATAATATTAAGTCATGCCCAGTGCAATAGTTTCCAGAAAACATGATGACCTTAAGCTAAAAGGAAGTATTCTATTTTGTAATTGTTTTGATCTGTGAGTTCAAAGGTCAACACAGCTTAGGCTTTAACTACAAGCTCAAAAACATTGAAACTTTCAATGTTTTGTTCATTGAACTTCTTTTAGGTACACTTTTCGTAAAAAAAAGAGGTTTCTTTATACTTTTGGGTATTCCCTGTCAGAAACTAAAGCTCACTTTTAGCAGTAGTTATTACTCTCCTATTCTTTTTAGCTGTGTCAAAATGGCTGTCAAGCTTGTGTGAACTGGAATCCTCAGGTGGAAGCTCTGAGCTGTTTAAGTCTGGGATTCAGTCAGGGAATTTTCCTGCAGCTTTTCCAGTATTATCTTTGTTTATGGCTCACTTTTGAGCAGGTTTTCTTCAACCTTTCCCATAGAGGGATCTTGCCACGTTATGTGGTCAAACTCTGGCATTATTAAACCAGATCCTAGTCTTTTGTTTGTCATAAAGATGTTTAAAGCATTCTTTAATAATATGATAAATGTTATCTAGGAGAGACGAACCATTAAAAAACAAAAAAAAGGTAAAAATTTTAAAGCAACATTTCTCCATTTATGCCTTGACCCGAAAATGAACTGGAGATGACATAACTCCTTAAATGCCATGACCCAGTTTTTATCTAAAAAAAACTTTTTTTTTTGTTCAGTTACTTTGTTCAGCATATGTTGCCCTTTATAAATAAATAAAAAAAGTGATAATTATTCAAGTGAGTGACATCAAACTGTATTAACCTTTAGAATGAGAACTTCAAGTTTACAAAACACACATTCATTTTTAAAATATTCAAAAATCAAGGCCAGTTTCCAAAGACAGTTTAAAGTTTTTTAACAGAAAACTCAATTTTATCAAGAAAGGAAAGGCAAGATATGCAACACCAGTCTGCAGCTGGCCTCAAACTCAGACCTCTGTCTGTTGATCCCGTTAACTAATCCACTGAGCTAACACTTTTCTGACAATGTAAAGCAGCCAGTATAAAGAAATAGAATTATTATTTGAATAAATGAGGCTCGTCGTGTATCGTCTTATTGGGAGAAGCTGAGTTGAAACGATTTAAAGCCACAATACGATTTTTACGTGGAAAAAAACGAACGAAAGTTTTCTCTCTTCGAAAAGTCGAAGGATTTGAAGGACCAAAAGTCATAGCAGGCATTAGACGAAAGAGTTGAACATTTTAATAGTTGAATGGTTAAAGATGAAAAATTGTTGCCGTAAAACGCCAGAAGATACTATAAAAAGAATAAATAAAGAGAAACAGGAAAACAGCATTCAACATGTGCACAGCATGCCCCTTACTTTAACTCAATTATTTTGGATTACTGGAGTTTATAGGTGAAACTATTAATGCATTTTGTGTTAGGTCAATTAAATGTAGATACATTATTTTAAAATAAATATTTTTAAATAAAACAAACAGAATTTATTGTATTACATGATAGAGGGCCTTGGATCATTTTTTTGAGTGTGCTTCATTGGTTTTTTGATTATTTATGAGTGTCCCTATGTGTGAATGTGTGAGTGTATGTGGGAGGGATTGTGGGGCCCTGAAACAGACTGGTAACCTGTCCAGGGTGTACCCTGCCTTCGCTCAACAGTAGCCGGGAAAGGCTCCAGCCGCCCCTGACCACGAAAGGGATAAAGCGGGAAAAGAAAAATGAATGAATGGATGGATGGAGCGCTTCAGCTGATCTAAGGATTTAGTCTCTTCCAGATCTGTGGAGCATAGAAGCTGAATGCAGCTTCTCCATGTTTGGTTTTGACTCTAGGAACTGACAAAAGACTGCATCCAGATGAGCGGAGAAGTCTGGTACATTCTGGGTCAGGAGGTCAATCATGTAATCAAGCAGATATACAGGATACTCTTCCCCCAGAGAAGCTGGAAACTTCAAAGTAAAATTGGTTGAATATGTTTTCTGTTAATTGTAATTCTGTCCAGTTCTGTGTTTGATGCTTTTATCCAGTTAGGCTTCCTTCCGTCTCACAAGTATTTTTTTCTCTCTAGTAAACCATTCAAAGTGTCATAAACCCGCAAGAGAAATTTAAAATCGATCCTCTTGCAAACAAGCAGCCAGCATAGGACTGATATGGTCTACCTTTTAGGTCCTGGTGGGAACCCAAACAGCAAAATTCTGAATGACTTACAGGTGAATGCATGACCAAGATTTTCTAACATCAAGCAGTAGCCTTTATCTATTTAAGCTTCTTCAGTGTCTCATTTTTGTGAATGTACACAGTGATGCAACCTCTAAGCTTAAAGGTCTCAACAGACCTGAATATTCTCCTACCTACCCTCTTTGCAATACCCTAAATCTGGTGACATCTTAAGAACAAAAATTTTACAACATAATCTGACTTCTATTGAGAGGAAAAAATCTCTCCTCATTTTTTTGGACATCTGATCCGTGGAAAAACCTGCTATATTCTTGCGATCTTTGCTATTTTTGGTTTTCTCGTTGAGAAAGGTGCAAATTTCCATCTAAAATGAAATAAAATTGTCTGTAAAATAGCTGAAAGGTTTTCAGGATGAGGAAAGCTCAATAGATAGACAACATTTTTAGCTGTATTTTAAATGCCTATATCAATTTGAAATATTCCACACACTGACACACAAACTCACCTCTAGCTGCTGGGCCTTGGCGTTCTTTGGGTCACAGACGGACGTGTTAATCCTGTGGTTGTGTTTGACACAGCGTTGAGTTGTGTTCTGAGGCATGGGGAACATCTGCCGCACCAATGTCAGCCGACCAATGGACTTCATGACCAACTCCTGTAGGTCGTAGTCGGAAATCTCCTGTTGGTGGAGACAGAGCGGAAAGATGGCGGGATAAAGAGAGACGTTTATGGAAAAAGTAAAAAGTAAAAATAACTAAAACTTTTTTTTTTACGTTAAGACCAAGAAAAACATAGTCATACTTTGAATTTAATTTGTCTAAATGCTGTATGAAAGTCATTTTTTCTACTTGCAACACAAAAACTATTGAAAACATATCCATTTAATGCACATATGATTTTAAAAAGATGCTATCGCTCCATAGAGTGTGAAGGAGGGTTAAACAAAAAGCGTAAGTGCATCTCAGTACAGCTCACACATGCATGCACGCACACTGTATGTCCTTGCAAAACCTTGGACAAAGAACCAGCTAATTTTAGCTTTAGGACCCCCCCCCCCACACACACACACACACACACACACACCCTTCAATCTTCTTTCATGAATCTCCATCTCTACATTTATCATCATCACTGGTGGAGGCAACACTGCCAGCAGCCTTCTGTGTCTACAAGGGCTTTGATTGTTAGCATTTGATTCTCAGCTTGTGTGTCTTGTGTGTCCATATTACTGTGTGTATGCGTAAAAAAAAAAGAGTTTATGTGTCTTTAAGAGATTGTTTTTTAAACCTTCCAACCATGCAAAACCCTTTTGACACCTCTTGAGTTTGCACATGGCAGCTCACTTGACAGGATGGATAGGACTCCAGATCTGCAGAGCGTGCACACACGCCAGCATACACCTCTCATATTAGCGAGTGTGGGGGGTATTAAGAGGTATCACACCTCATTGACTAATCTCACTGGGTTTTAATTGATTGTAATTTACTCTCATTAAGACCTTAGAGTTATCAAAGAATGATCAATGGGGGTTAGTGCTAGTTTTCAAAATGCATTATTTGTACAGCCTCTATGATCCTTGATAATTAGGAAGAGTTATAGGCTTTGCTCTGCATGCAAAATACACGCAGCGTGTTTTCTGCTGTTTTAAACAGTCCATTCGCTTGAAGGTGCATTTAAACTTTTGCTACTATAGCTTGACTGTTTTTATGATAGAAAAATGTGACTTTTATTTAAAACTGGTTCTTTAAACAATAAAAAAAAAACATTTCAAGGTGTTGGAGAAAAATGGAATAACATATTTAACCTTCAATGCTCACTGAAATATTTACTTACTAGAAAAATTCAAGGTATGTTGTCCTTTAAAACAACAAAAAAGGGAATCTTGCATCAAAAATAAATAAAAGAAAAAAAAGAGATAGAGGGAAATGCTGTTAACAACTAGAGAAGCAGATGATTCAAGAAAGGATTTACTGCTAAAAACTAATCAGTAACTCAAGAAAATGACATAAATACAGGCATCCATGTATTGTACAGAAAGAAACGTTACAGCCAACTATTAGGTAAAGGTTTGACCTCTGAACAGTACGCTTTGTCATGTTCTATATCCCTCTTTGTCTGTGAAACAGGGACTAACTAAAGAGTCATATCCTAATGTGCCCTGCACTTCCCCAAAGCTGTTACCCCCTAAGCAGCTCCGAACAAATTATTTTTGACACTTAGAGGGTGTCACCCAGAGCCTTCATGAGTTTAAAGTCCCACTCCGATCATCCTTTGATGTGTTTTAAAAACGTTCCCAATGGGCTTTTTTAAATATGTTTATTGGGGGTCTGAATTGGCAATAGACTGGCAATATGATACCATCACAGTTCAATACATATCCAAAAAATATTTTACAATTTTTTTAAAAGACTATGACTTAGAAAAACGTTGTCTGAATATTAATACACTTTTCATGTGAATATAATTGTAAAAATATAAACAAACAAAAAATAAGTCTTTCCAGAAACAAGTGTGTGCGTTTTAATGCGCCTGTGATGCTTTATTTCCTTCTGTCTGACAGTCAGCACTGCTGCGCTGCAGATCTGTGTTTTTACACACATATTTCATTGCTCTCTATCCCTGTCTTATTTCAGAGAATTATACATGTTTCTCTGATCTATTCAATTACTGGATTAGAATCTTTTGCTGTGAAGTGCAGCTGAACTTTAACTTGCTTCGCCTTCGACATTTTGACTGAGGCAGTGTGCGCTACGCATCTGCATAGCCTCACTCTGCCATGAAGCACCAGCATTAGCGTTTTTATATGGAACCAGTAGCAACTTTGCATAAAGTTTTGGTACCCATCCCAAGTCAAAACTGAGTTGTATATGTTTTAGTTAACAACTGTGAGACTAAAACAAGATGGGTCCTGCCAGATCTTGTTGTTGTTTTGGTGTAGCGCTGCTGAAAGAGGCTCGGTGGGAAGTGCTGCCAACTTTCAGTCGGTGGTATTAGCAGAAGACAAAACTAAGACGCTGATAAATAATTAGTCAAATGTCATCTTGGCAGCATTTTAAAACGATACTCTTATGGTTTTAGTTTCTTTGGTTTTGTGTTTGGGTTCTCTTTTTGTTCCGTCTGGTTTTGAGCTCATTTCCTGTTTTATTTTGAAAGGTTCCTGTGTTGTGTCGTGTTTTCGAGTTTTACCTTTGGTCCCATCTGCCCTAATTGTTTCCACCTGTGTCTCATCTGTTCTGTATGTATTTAAGTCCTGTCTTTCCCTTCCTCTTGGGCTGAGCCACAGTTTGCTATGACGCTGTTCCCTGTTTCTAGTGTTTCTAGTGTTTCTAGTGTTTCTAGTGTTTCTAGTGTTTCTAGTGTTTCTAGTGTTTCAAGTGTTTCAAGTGTTTCAAGTGTATTTCCAGTTTTGAGTTTTTCTAGCCTGCGGTGGATTTTAGTTTGATTGTTTCGAGTTTTGGTTTATTAAAGATCTGTGTTCCTGGAACCTTCTACCTCCTCCTCCTCTCTGTGCCTGGGTGCTTTCCTAAACTCCCCCCTCGTAACAGATACAAGTAATGTCATTTGAAATATTGCAATATTTCACTTTAGCGATTTTTCACTACACCCCTAACGATTATGCAGTTTTTAGCCGAAATCAAAAAATCTGTGTCATTTTCCAAGACATAATTTCTGCAGAGTGGGAGGAGTTCCTAAAAGATTCCCCTCTGAGTTGTGGGCGGGACTGTTGGCACGGAAGTAAGCCTCCACTCATTTCCCATAATCCCCTTGTTTACGCTGCTGCTCACAACTCCTCAAAACTCCAACCTAACATTACAGGTGCAACAAAATTGCGAGGAATATTGGAGCTATCCAGCCGTGCAGTTCTGAGCCAGATGCCAGTCTAACTTTCCACGTTCGTAGATCTATTTGTCTGCAAGTGGATGCAGTAGATAGACTCCACGTCTATCTACTGCATCCACTTGCAGACAAATAGATCCACGAACAGGGAGGTTATTGTCCGAGGATTGCAGCTTCTATGTAACAACTACAAGCTTTTTCAAACTGCATTTTTGGGTCTGCTCCTGATTCACCACAATTGAAATAAAGAAATATTAAGAAATGATATATATATATGACCTCCATTATAAAAATGTTGTTTTAAAGAACATGTTAAAATGTTGCCGTTTCTAGTTTCAAAATTTGCTAACATGCTGACAAACAAAAAAAGCTTGTATCTACCTTTGGGTTAATGCTGTTTCCAATAAATCTGTTCCCTTCTGCTCTTGGAAAAAACTCAAATTTGTCAGTATCATTTATGTTCTCAATAATATGAGATAATTGGTTTGTTCATTTTGTCCAGACATCCTTTTTCTCTACTGAAAAGGAAAGCATCCTCACTCATGGTGTCCCACTTTTGTCCTATTCTTTTTTCCTCCTCCTTCCTTTCCTTTGCAAACATTAAAAAAGAAAAATCTTTCTACAGTAATTGACTGTCCTCAGTCCTTCTTGAAAAACAAAATAAAAATCCAAACAAGTAAAAAAATAAAGATTATTTAGAATGAACAGTAGTTGTTTTGGTGGAAAAAAAACAAATGTAATAGGATCTGTACACCTTGTGCTGCATTTATGAATAAAGGGTACCTAATATTACAACATGAGTCTCTCAATCTATCCTGTTCATCTGCCTCGTCTCTTATTTTGTCTTTTTTTTTAATCTGCGACTAATAAGTAATTGCTGTCTAGGATGAAGGATAGACAATATTTAACCAGCTTATCTAACGTTATACTTTATAAGCAGTAGAAAGTGAGGTTTGGCAATAATTTATCCAGCACGTCGAGATTTCTTACAAATTAAAAGATACGTTATTGGGAATTCAAAGGAAATATGAAGTTAAAGCTAAAAAAGTTTCCTTTCTTCACTCCCTTTCAAACAATATTTAATTTTATGTTTAATTATCCTAAGTTTCATACGTCATTGTATGAATGTATAACTGATGATTGTAATGTTTTTGTGTATTATTCTTATTTGATTGCTTGAAATAAACCATTTCAAATCAAATCCAAATCAAATCATATCAAATCTGTTAAGGCAAAATCTGCAGAAATCTGTAAAGATCAGAAATCCCAAATAAATGGAAAATATTCAGCGTTCTTGATACTGTTTGTTGTCTGCAGTGACAAAAGGGATCCAGAGAAACACATCACCAGTCGTGTGCTTGCGAAGTGCAACAATTCCCATAATCGAGTAAAATTGCATTTCCCTCAACTATGTAGGCTTAAGACAACCTGACTTGAATGGCTCTCCTTGAGGCAAACAAGTGCAATAAATGTTAAATTACCAAAAAGATAAAAGAAAAAAAAGGGACAACAATGAAGCAGATAAAGAATGATGACACTTCATACTCTGATCCTGAAAGTGAAGGAGATGGGTGACAGAACAATGATCATTTAGAAGCTTTGAACTCCCCTGCGATTGCTGCCTGACTGTTGGCTGTAGATAAAAGTTATGACAGCAATAAAGTATGCTTTCATCCACCTTGGGCGATGGAAAAGGTGGAAAAACATTTAAAACAATCACTTAAAAAAGAGTACCTAGCGTGAAAAAACTGGAGAAATTAACACTTTTCCTCTGTTACATAAAACCCGGCCGTGAAATGAAACTCATCCAACAAGGACTGACTGGGCAGTATTCGGTATATCAATCATATTAGCTGCATCCGTTTAGCAAAATTTGCTTGCCAGGAGGAGATAAGCTAATTCATTTCAATGTATCCAGGGTTGGTGTGTTTACTAATGTCTTAATTCATTTTAATAATACTATCAATTAAATGTGATGAACTAGTGGGACCTGTTCAGTATGTGTACACTCAGTAAACTACAAAGATAGCTGAGAGCCCCAGTGAATCCTGCGACAAAAACAGGGCATAAAATAGATTCAAATGAATGGATGGATCGGTTTCTTTAAAGACACACTCTATGTGGTTTTCACGTTCTTGTGGCATTATTTTTAAAATGGAGAACATATATCGGAAAATATGGGTTAAATTTGCATTTCTGAGTACAGTGATCCCTTGCTATAACACGGTTTACTTTTCACGGTTTCGCTACTTCACAGATTTGCATCGTGCATTGTGTTCTGCATTCTGATTGGCTAAAAAGTCACTCCACTTCTTCTCTACCTGTGTGCGTCAATAACGTTGCAGTTTAATATGTACACAAGTAAATCAGCTTGCCAAATTTACAACACGTAGGTGCAAATCATCTTGCAATTTCGAGTTTCTCTGAAGCCCATGTAGAAAAGCGACAACAACTGCTATCACTATACTTCTCCCGATCAAACACAGCTGCACGCGAGCTTTGGAGAAAACGCGGAAGTGGAGTCAGGATGCAGCGACTCGGTCTGTAGAGTCAGTGAAATACACCTGAGTGGCTGTTTGTCGACTGTACTTTGTTTTTTTTTCATAATCATTTTAAATTTTCTCGTTTAATCCTATTACCGAATTGGCGGTGGCGGGAGGCTAATCTCGCGATTTGAAGCCTTCTGTTCACGATGATGATTAAAAATTTTTGTTGACAGTACAGTACAGAAAGTTATTTGTTTTAAAAAAAAACATTTCTAAAGTACTTTTTTTGTGAAACAAATGCTTGAGCCTGTAAAATGGTTGTTCTTTCTTTTCAATAATAATAAATATAAATAATAAATATAATAGAGAATTTAATTGTTTAATAATTGTAAAAAAAAAATAGAGGTTTCTACTTCACGGATTTTGCCTAACACAGGTTCTTTTTGGAACGTAACCCCCGCGAAAAACAAGGGTTTACTGTAATTCTTTATTCAAATCGTGGAAAAAAATGCAGTCTGAAAAAGCTTGTAGGTGTGACACACGGTAAGCCACAAGCTCTCTGTTCTGCTCCATTCTGATCCATGTCTGTCTTTGTTTTCCTCGTCCAGGCTGGCATCTGGCTCCAATATTGCTCACCATTTTTGCTGCACAGCTTAGGTTAGGGGTTTGAGGTGCTGTAAGTTAGCGGCAGAGTGTGTATAAAGACAGACGGTCTCACCCACAGTTAAAAAATGGAATTTCTGAGGAACTTCTGCCGCTCTGCAGAAACTATGTTCTAGAATTCGACACAGGTTTGGGATTTTGGCTAAAAACTGTATAATTATGATTGATAGAGCACTGAAAACACGTTTCATATAGATCAAAAGATAATCGGAGTGGGACTTTGCTGCCATGAGTCTATGTGAAATCAATGCCAGTTTTGTCAAAAATGCTGATCAGAATGTGGGTAAATACAATTTTATGGCTGAAGTGAACATTTCTGTCCATTATGCTTACATGAATATGCTCAGGCTAAAGTAAGACTGTCCTCATTTGACATTAACTATTTTTTCCCCTAAACAATGTCTTTTTCATCCAAATGTAAAAGTGAATTTTTTTTTTTTCTCTCTTTAAGATATAGGTAAATATTTGAGTTTGGGCCTAAAGTTCTGTTTCCTCTTTTATCAAGTCAAATAAGGAGAGCTGTTATTCCAGTCTCTCTACCAAAAAGCTTTGAAGAGTCATTAGATTTTTAACTATGTCTATAAGTCTACCCAGATAGTGTTTGTCGCTCACATGAATCAGTTTGAGTCTCAGAGTGTGTTTGGAGAAGATCCTGAGCTTATCTGAATCTCTCACAACACATGGGGCATCTGCACGGTTCTGCCTTTTCTTCCTATCTTTTCACTTTGCTTGGATGGTGATCTTCTCAGACTATTGATAAGGCAGAGACACAATTCCAGAATCCTCAAGTCTAAATAATTGCTTTTTATGTTTCTTTCCTTCTGTGCCTCTTGATAGATCTTGTGCCCCTGTATGCAGGTTTGTCAATGTTATTCTTCAGTCTTGTATACAATTAACAATGGCAAAATAATAATAAAAGAAAATTATAATTATTATAATATAATATAACGTAATTATAAAATAATATAATAATATAATATAATAATGTAATTTGAAAATATAAATACAATTAAAAAACAGATTGCAGTCTGGATGTTTATGTTTAGCTTTAAAATTTTAGATCAATTAGCTTAAAAAAATGTTAAAAAATGAGAATAAAGCAAAAAAAAAAATAGACTTTTCTAAAATTCTAGTTTTCAAATGATGACTAATCAGAGTTAAAAAAACAAACTGTGAATGCTCTTATTTTTGCTACCATTTTTTTGTAATCCAAATGAATCTGTTGTCTGGTCCTGTAATCCACAGAAGTGCCAAAGACTGAAATTTTTGTATGAAATTATTACTTCCAAATGTATTCTGACCCATGAAGTACCAGTTGTTGCAGGTCATCCCAAATCCACTGGAGTCAGCTTTTAGAAGCAGGCAGTTTTCCATTGACTGCCATGTTAAAATATCTTACTAAACACTAAAAGCAATTTAGGTATAGTTTGGTTTCAGAAGTTTTTTTTTTTGTTTTTTTTAAGTTCATTCCTTCATTTTTTTCATCATACAAGTCAATGGAGGGATTTTTTTTCAAACAGACCATTTTGATTTTATAAAAACTTTGGTTTTGTAAATTACAGATGGATTGTCCAATTGGTCAAACGCTTCAAACTCCAGACCATCCTGCTCAACTGCTTTTCCTGGAGCATTGTTGAGTTGGGCGGAGTTAGGCCCTTCCCAATTTAAGCTGACTTTTGCAGCATTCAGTGGATGATGTGAGGTCATATCCATCCTGAGTATTACATGTCCACGTCTGACATGCACACCTTTAGGGTGGCCCTGAAGTGCAAATCACACCAACGTATTCAATGTAAAAACATGTTAAAGCTCACAATGAATGTTAAAAAATCAAAACTTAGGGAAACATTATTACATTTTAGAAATCAAAATGAAATTCCAGAAATAAAGCACAGTTCCAAAAAAATGAAACGTATCAGTAAGAAAAGTAATTTCCAGAAATCGAAAAATGTTACAAAACAAAACCTGAAAAGTTAGGTACCTTGGGACGTCACTGATTGGATGATGACATTTGGCCAACATTTTAACTGTAAGTTCTTTGGCATGAAGTGGTACTGGATATGCTCTGTAATAATCCTAAAACTTAGACATTGAAGACACATTTGAAAAAACTCAGATGGCAAATAATAAACATCAACATCCAGTTTACAATGTACCATAGTAACTCCCTTTTCCAGTTTTTTTATTTTGTTTCATTTTTTTAACATTTCTTTTTTTATTTGTGGGAATTTAATTTTCCATTTTCTTTGTTTTTTGTTGGTGGGATTTGCACTTCAGGGCCACCGTACATTTTAGAATAACACTGATTCATTGTGATAAGAAAAAATGAAGTGGTTGGACAATTTTCAGATGCAAAGGCAGATTGTCCTCCTTTGTGAACAAAAAGCAATAGCAATAAACAAACATTTCAGGAGTTTCTCAGATATCAGGCATGGATTATGACAGTGTTGCTGTGATCCCCTCTTCCATGTAAAATTTTGAAATTAAAAAAGCAAATGGTCAGATAATGAGGTTGACTTTAAGACGTTTGATCGTCTCTGCACCATTAATGGAGCTGAGGCATCTGAAGACATGTTGAAAGCAGACAAAAAGCCTATAAAAAAGAGATGAGTCTACAGAGTCATGTGCCATTAAGACATATTTAACACACATAAGCTGTGACTTGAAAATGGAAAAGAGGGGGGGGGGGACTATACTTAACTGCTTTATGTAGCTTTGTAAGAAATTCTATAGTAAATGATGTTCTTTCACCAGTGCATTTGCTTTGTTTGTGTGTGTTTGGCGTGAGTATGTCCAATGTGTGTGAATGAGAAAGAGTATGACGAGAAACATGGAGATTTTGGCAGCAAGAACCCTCTGTTGTGTGATGTCAGTAATGCCCAAGGCTACAAAAAAAAACAGTGCATTAGTCAGCAGGGCAAATCCGCATCCAAACCCGAGCTGATCTTCTCTGTTTAATGCACTTCTCATCCAAAGAGATCAAAGGCAGTTCCCTTTTCTAAAATTAATACCAAATTACAGTAGTCATTAAAGATTGACTATGTTTTTACTTACGCACAATGGTTTCTCTGATCCATGTTAACAATCACATTTTGATTCAGAACATGGATGAAAGTTTTTCATGGACTAAACGGAGAAAAAAAAACTTCAGAAAGAAGTACATTGACTCATAGCGGAGAGGAGGTTTCCTCCCCCGCCACTCTGGCAGCCGGAAAACTGTGGAGCAAGAGTATTGAACCGGCTTATACCAGCAGGGAAAAGCTGCAAAAACTGGTATCATTGCTGTTAGATTTTTTACTTTTGACCTCACTTCATATTTAGCTCTATGTATCTTCCTGTTTTTATCTCAAGTGTTTTGGGAGGAACTGATGAGTTCAATTAAACATGTTTTAGGTATCCCAAAGGGTCATTAAGTAGAAAAACCATCAGTAAATTAGTCGAATGTACATTATCCTCCCTTTTAAAAACATCTAACAGAAGGATAAAATAATTCCAAAATCATAAACACGCCTTGGCTACCTATAACTGTTAGCTGAACCAAGCACTTACCTCATTAATAAGGATCCAGTGGCAATCAAAGGCAACTAGGTTGGTCTCCACTACCTGTAAAACACACAAACAGCACATTTAGAAACAATGAGGAAATCAGCCGGAAAATGTTTCTTTGGTCTCATTTTCTATGCGCATGGAAATATCCATATCCTCCTTAAATACATCCACGACCCTGTAACAATGGAGATGTCATTGACTACAGCTATATAACACACTCTGTTTAGTGTGTTCATGTGTCGCACAGTCAAGAACATGCTGAATGCAGGTTCTTGAACGTGCTTTTAGCATATTGTGTTCACATTGGACTGTCACCTCCCAGTACTAGTGTATTTCTCTACAGTTAAAAAGAGGCTTGGTGTGAAATGTTAAAGCATTGTAAATATTGCTCCAACCTTTTTCAATCCAAGCTCTATTCCGTCATGTGATAGAGTTGGTTTCAACTAATTCCTGCCGGGCACCATCCACAATTATTAATTTCTCCTTCATGGTAATTTTTAAATCACTTCCGTGATTTCAAAAGGCTGTCATCCATACGTCACTGCCAAATTTTAGTACCTGATTAGTCAAAGTTCAACTGGTTTTGTTTGTATAGCCCAAAACGTGACTTAAAAACTTGCATAGCAATGTGTGAATGCAAGAGTTTTGAATGCGGAAAGCTGAAACACGCATATGCGCGTCAACATAGACTGTTCATTGCAAGTGATTGCTAGAATGTGGGTTGCCGAGTCCAGTGCTAACATGGCTTTTGACTTACTGTAACAGTTTGACTGTTTTCATGATTAACGTCAATCAGCTTATACTGATGCGGAGAAAAGTGGTTTTTGTCATCAACTTTGCATCAATATACGACAGATTAATAACTTAGTAATGCAGAATGGTGCCATTTTTTTTTTTTTCAAATTGACTCTACTTTTCTCTGAGACAGACTCAGCGGATTTATTTTGATACAAAAACGTTTGAAGAGTTACCATAGTCAAAAGAATATAAACACTGGAGCTCAAGCTCTGGTGTTATAGGTTAACTTAATCACACTCCCTCCTCTCAACTTCTCCAACCATCTCAATCTGCTTCCCTGATTTTATCTCCTAAACATTAACATGAGCTATTCCTGTGATCTAGTCATTCCTGGTCCTATCCATCCTTGTCACTCCCAAAGAGAACATCTTCACCTCTGCAACCTCCAGCCCTGCCTACTCTCTATTTCTCAGATCCACTGTCCTTTCCTTTCAGTCTTGGTAAACCCCATTTGCCAAACATCACACCTAAAACAGTCATCTACTTGTTCCAATCTACTTGTTCCAACCTGCTTGTTCCAACACTTCTTTTCTGCACTCTGTGTAGTTTTGGACTGTTGACCCTAAGAGCTTAAAGTCCTTCACATTCTTCATTTCTGCTTCCTGCAACATCTCCATTCCACTTGCATCTCTCCCATTTATACATAGGAAGTCTGTCTTGCTGGGGCTTACCTTCTTTCCCCTCCTTTCCATAATCCTCCACCTCTCTAGATGTTCCCTTACCAACTCCCTACCTTATCTGTAAATCACACAGTCATCTGCCAAATATATGGTGCATGGAGATACCTGTCTAACCTCATCTGTCTGTCTATCTGTCTGTCCATCACCACACAAAACAAGAAGAGGCTCACAGCTGATTCTTCACCTCCACCTTGAACTCCTCTGTCACACTTAAAGCATATCTCACAACTGTTTTACACCTCTCTTTTACATTATATGTCCTTATTGCTAGTTAAGAGCTGACACATATACTGTGTTTATTCCAGTGTGGAACTGTCATAGGATGCCACCTGTGCAACAAATCCAGTTGTGAAATTGCCTCACTCCTAAATATTTCACAATCAACTGTCAGCTCTATCATAACAAAATGGAAGACTTTGGGAAAGGAAGGTCCATAGAGACATGGATGACCGAGTCTGGTGTGGATGAAATTGACTGACCTGCAGAAAGTCCTGACCTGCACCAGATAGAAAACCCTTTAGGACAAATTAGAGCGGAGACTCAGAGCCAGGCCTTCTCCACCAACATCATTGTGTGACCTCACCAATGCACCTTTGGAAGAACGGTCAAAAATTCCTGTAAGCACACTCTTTAACCTTGTGGATAGCCTTCCCAGAAGAGTTCAAAGTGTAAAGCCGCAAAAGGTGGATTGCCATAATATTGAACTCTATGGGTTAGGAATGGATGGCACTTCACTTCACATGTGAGTCAATGCAGGTTAATAAATAGGCTTGGCGATATAGTGTGTGTTCTTAAAAACTCTAATGCCACACTCCACTCTTCTTCATACAAACCACGGCTCATCTCAGAGACTTTCTCTGGATCTACAAAAAAACTCTCTCTTAAAAAAAAATCCTCAAAGCATCTATTTTTATCTGTGGTTGTCTTGCTCAATAGTAAAGCATGCTCAAAGATGCTCACTTCTGACCTCAGCCTAGTTTCCACTATTTTTCCCATAACTTTATTATGTTACTCATCGGTGTTTTTCCTTATAGTTTCCACAACTCTGCACCTCCACACCCTTCCACTCCAATGACATTCATGACACAACCCTCTGCATTTGCCCATACTTTGGAGCACCACCAGAAAAAGACCAAATTGTTCCCCCTTGTGGTACCAACATGCCTCCCATCTCACCCATAATATATATTTTCCCACTGCCCTGCATTCTGTTCACATTTTCCTGCCTGAACACACCAAATTCATATCATCTCATCTCATCTGACTGTGACTAATCAGAGGGTGACTCACTATCAGAAGCCTCATGGTGAGTCACAGTCATTTGAATTAAGTATGTTGGAACAAATAAACCATGTAGAGCTGCGGATCCTGAGGATCAGGATTAGGAGACACTCATTTAAACCATAACTAAATATGCCACCTGAAACATAACCAGATTATCATTGCACACAAATTTAACCAAAAAGGCCTCAAGGTCTCGGTAGGTTTAGCTCAACCAGCATCTACTCTTCACAGTGACGACACAGGTTTTGATCTTGAATATATGGAAAGGCCTCAACGAAGGTAAGAAATCGGAGTTCAAATAAAGGAGCAGCTATTTGACAGCTGATTCTATTAATATGTATTAGATGTGCCTTTAATTAGGTTAAATGTTGTTTTTGTCTCAGATTTTAGGTGGAGTAGCTGACAGAACTCCCTCTGTTTTGAAGTCACGGAGAGAGGCTGAAACTGAATGAGGTGATGCGAATGAAAGTTGCGTCAAAGGTTTTCAGGCTATCTATCAAACACAGGCGAATATAGCAAAGCTGTCTTGACTGTGACATTTTCACAAACAAAAACTCATAGAAATACTTCTACTAGAAACTACCTAAGAACTATCTAAATAAAAAGGGTTTTTCTCAATTGATCCAAATTGGAAAACCTGTGAAGACGCCTCATTTTATAGATTTTTTAAATTATTTATTCATGTATTAATTTTGTAAGTTCCTCTTAACCCCATAGTCAAGCGTGAGATATTTTCCCTTTTTCACAAACGGATTTGTTCATTTATGTCATAAATGCAGTATGTGTCAGGTCTTAACTAGCATTAATACAGTATATTAACAACTTATAGATTTTGCAGAATTAGATGTAATAGAATTGTTTTCCATTAAAGTAAACACATTCTAGTATAGGATGTTAAGCTTTTCAAAACTCTTTGTAATGGAAATGTTTCAAAATTAAAGTTGTCTACTTATTGCCTTTGAAACTAATCATTGCATTGACAGCTAACTCAGTAAGTACATTTTACATCATCTTTGCAAAGATTTAATTGGATTTCAACAAGAACCAAAGGAAACAAATCCATTTAAATAAGTCAGTTTTACATTTTGCAATCTGGTTGGACAGTAAGAGGCTGATCACTGATTGACTGCTGAGAAAAGAAAGATGCTGATTGGTTGATCATTCCAGATTAAATACATGTGTCAATAATCCAAGGTTGTAACCTGATGTGTGAATACGACAGTTAAAGAAAATAACAATAATTAAATAAAACATTTGTAATGTTCTGAAGACCTGAAAGAAAAATCTTTCTATTGATAGAAGATATTTTTGCAAGTTTGCAAAACTTTTTTTTTCTTCCTGAGACTTTTACTCAAGGGCAATGCGGTTTTAACAAAAGTCTAAAATTATTCTGCAAATGCAAAACTTATTGACACGCGTGGGCATCATTTTACAACTGTAAAATGTTTGAGAAAAAGGAATAAATAAAGATCCACATAAACATTAGTTTCTTTTAAATCTTGTAAAAATACATTATCATCTGCTTGCAGGCACTAAAAAACTAAATAACCTGCTGATCACCTCTGCAAGTTCTCTTTCATCTAAGTGGTAAAAAAACAAGGAAAAGCAGAGTTGTGGATTTCTAAGCGTATCTAAATATCACTGAACAGTTTCTTTTGCAGCTCTAAAAACAGCCCTGATAGGCTATCACAGCATATTAATCAATAGAATTTTGTTCTAGAAGTGTACATTTTCACTTTATGTGATTTGCAATTCAACACAATTAATTTAAAACATTGTTATGTTTGTCATATTTATATTGTAGTTCTATTTTTTATAGCTTTACAATGAAAAACAAGAGTTTTCCTTTTCTGCAAAGCTCCAGAGTTCTGAATTCCTGCATTTACTTTACTGCAGTAACCTCACTTAAAATTGAAATGTACTTTTTTGAACAAAAGAAACCAAACAAATATGAGTAAACAAACAAACAAACAAAACAGTAGCATAATTGTAATGTTTGAGGTGAAACACTTTTTTTACAAATATATTATTATTTTTTTTCATTTTTCACTATTCTCCTGTATTTTACATTTATGATTTTATTTGTCATCTCATGATTTGGGCTTTATTTCTTTGTGTTTCATTCTTTCTCTTTTACCTTCTTTTTCATGTTAATCCTAAAACCCAGGGATTCGTCTATATCATTAGGCTTAATTGTCTAGGTGACTATAGTGCACAGTGGGTGATTAAACTCGTTTTAGCTGTAAACAAAAGACAACAGCTGGAGAGCGTGGCAGAGCATGTCTATTAGTGGTTTCATCGCCACCAAAGTCTCCTTAAAACGCCATCGTGATGACACAGAGTGTTGCTGTAAAACCCTCAACCAGAACACATTAAAGAAAGAAATGTCCTTTCCTTCACATTTTTTCACCTTTTAATTTGTGTCAACTCCTGGGCTTCAGCCTATCCACCCAATAGCAAACAGTCTAATAAGGTTTGAATTTGCGGTCTGACCTTTCAATAAAGGCAAGTTTGATTGTAAAACACAACATGCACCTTTTGGATCCTTAACGGTCAGAGACATTTACTTTTAGTCTTAATTATTTCTAAATTTCTTTTTGTTGTAGTCCAGTCTTCTGACTTTTTTAATCACTATACATAGCCCTTGAAAAGAGAAAAGGTTTTTACACAGATTTGACGCAAAAATGATGGAAACTCAACACATCTCTTTACATAGCATACATTTATTGTTTATTTTAAAACTGTTCAATAAGAAAACAATATTGTGAATGAGGTAAAAATGTCAGAAACCCTCATATAAACCATAATAACTTAAAGGTACTGTCTTATAAAGTCTATAAGTGATTTTATTAACATGCTAAAAAATGGCTTATTTGTTAAATAAACAGTATAATAAAAAATGGAAATTCTGATTTTAATGATCAGCGTTCAAGTCTACAGGGGCAAATACTTCTTCTTTTACCATTTTGACCTCCCACTGGTATTATGTGGCCAGATGTCTCAAACTAATTAGTGAAAGGGCAGGTTTGGAGCACTAGAAAAACTCAAAAAACTCATTAGAGGCCTAAACCGTTCAATATAGTTCACCTCTGTCATGCATGTGGTTAAAAATGTATGCGCAAACACCACTAACAGTAACAGCTTTGTTAACCAATCCAGGGGTTAGTCAGGAGTCACATGGGCATCGTTTCCCTCAGACCACCTGAAGGATTTCATTCCATCTCCGATCAGCTCCCCACAAAAGCCTTTTTCTTTATTGTCCTGACTCTCTGATGTAGAAGAACATATTAAAATAACTGCTGACGTCTGGGGACAAAAGACATTTCCAATTGTCAAATGTCAATACAAGAAAGCCTTTTGTGAAGTCTGAATGTTGACGGCGTGATGGTCTGGAACAGCGCTGCACTCATGTGTGTTTTATTGAGTGACCATGACATGGCTCAACACCTTTTTTTTTTTGGTTCCACAGTGACCTCCATTCATCCGTCGCTCCTGGAGAAGTTAAACAAAAAGACGTTCATTGGCACACAGCTGCTGTGTTTGTATGGGTTCTTAGCTTGGCAAGCTGTACAGGTACGCCTTAAGCCGTGGTTACATGCACCTGTGCTGGGGTTTGACCCCTTATCTTAAGGGGAGCACAGGTGTGTCTTGCAATTCCCCTTGAGGCTCGTATAGCCACCTTAAGGGGCACATCAGAAAAATGGATTTGTAAGGAAGTCACACGCTTTATGTTGTATGGTGCCATTTTCACAGCATCCCTGTCATTAGTAAGGTGCACATACCGACCTTACTGACTACGTACAAATGCGTCACGGATGATGTGTTCATAGAAACACAAACTATGCAAAAGGCGCAAAAGGCATGCTCTTTTCACCTGGACAAAACCAAAGGACTCTGCACAACATGGTTGCATCTCAACTTCTTCACTCTTACTTAGCCTTACGTGTTGCATAAACATTTACTACCACCTGTTGCCTGCAGCAACGTGCATGAACATGCAGGCTCACAGAATGGTCTACTACTTTAAGATTTTTGGAGGGCCTCTGCATATTCCGTTTAGATCTGCCCATTATTCACCTGCAGACATCCCGTATTCACCTGTGAGGGCAATTGTGACAAAGGCAAGGGTCACATATTCATATGCCGAAGTGTGTAGGGGAGGCATTGGCAGGATCTTCAAGATTTCATGCCACCGCAAGATTTTTGGAAAATCGTTGGCGTTGTCATGAATGAAGGCGGCAGTCAAGCAGTGGATGACACCATTATAAAATCGAGGGACAGCTGAATGGCCACAGGGCAGTAGCAGCCAGGTTGCTGGGCGGCAGCAGCTATGGTTGGACGATGTGTAAACGTCTCCGGACGGAGGCCGACCATATAAAGTGCCACTGACCACTAGCCACCTGATAGGCCGAGGGTAAATATAAAAGTAGGCCATTCTGCCTGTCACTGGACTGCCACTGCACGACCTCGAAATGTGCCTGGACTGCCACCAACCGATGTCAACAATTGGTGAAAACTTTTAAATGTTTTCACTCTGAAGATCATGAGCAACAGAATCAAATTTTTTTTGTTTACATATTAGAGAACTTTATTGTTCTGTAGATTCATCTGTTAAATGCAAACTGAAAGTAATACATTTATTTTAAACCACGGTAACCTTACAGTTGAAAATATAAAAGTCTATCTAGCGTTTTTTTTTTTCTTTTGTGGTAGAATTTATAATAATGTAACTTTTTTAGATTGTGTAAAAAGAGCTGATATGTCATCCCAAAGGGACTATCTGGTCATTATAAGGTAACGCACGCTTGAAAATATGTTTTCAGGTAGTTTGACAACAAACGAAGTCCATATGCTGAGGCAAAAGCATCCTAAGTGCTGGATTTTTCCAGAGTTTGACTCTGTCACTGAATCTGTTTATTCCCTTTATGGACAGAATTCCACAGTTCAGCAAAGCAACGTTCCAGTAAGGAACTTCAGGATTCAATCTCTGTCATTTTAAGATAATGTACTCCTCCACTTTCACACAACTGTGACCTCTAGTCTAGCTCTCTCTCACTGGAGCAGCTCGCAGCCAAGCATGAAGCTGTCAGGATGAAAATCAGAACGTCTAAAGCTGTAGTTCTCAGCCAGGCAAAAAGTGGAAAACCCCCTCTGAGTTGGGAGTGACGCACTCCCTCAAGTGAAGGAATTTAGGGAGCCTGGAATTTTCTTATACTTCAGAGAAGAACAGGTTGACATATGAAGTGGTGCCAGGCATGTTGTTTTAAGGGCTCTGTATTCATCTGTTGTAGTGCTCGGAGAACAGAATCTAAAGCCAAGACTCTCAGTTTGGTGGTCGATCTAATTTCTCACACTCATCCATAGTAGCATGCTGAGGGCAACGATCCTAAAGATTCACTTCTCACGTACGAGGAGATAAAATAAACTTTCTTAGCAGGGTGGCGGGATTGTCCTTAGAGATCAGTGAAGGAGCTCCGTCATCTGAGAGAAGTTTAGAGGAGAGCCGCTGATGATTTCTAGTGAGAGGAACCACCTGAGGTTGTCTGGCTCTCCTGATTTTCCCACAGATGCCTTCCTGTTGAGCTGTTAGGGGGCTTGTACAACTAGGATGGAGCCTTGACAGAGCCTAATTTCTTTGATTTTTCTTTCAACCCATCATAGTTTATTCTAAAAATGAAACAACATAAAGTCAGCTTTGCAAGCCTGTTTCTGATGGATAAAACTGCAGTTGTATTTATATATATATATATATATATATATATTCTACTTTTTTTGGGTGTGTTTAACATAAACATTAAATCAAGATGCATTTTTTACTACAATAAAAAAAAAAATTGTCCATAGGTGTGAGTGTGATTGTGACCCTGCGACAGACTGGCAACCTGTTCAAGGTGTCCCCTGCCTTCGCCCATAAGTCCAGCAGCCCCATGACCCCGAAAAGGAACAAACGGAAGAAGATGAATGAATGAATAAATGAATGAATGAATGAATGAATGAATGAATGAATGAATGAATGAATGAATGAATGAATAATAAAAATAAATCAATATTTGACAAAAGTTCTAGCTACTACTAAATAAAGGGATTTGCAGCATGTCGTAGTTGTACTAATTTGTTCAATGCATTATTTTTATAGCTATCTGATAAAACCTACCCTGCAGAAAATGTAAGAGCAAGGTCTGTGTTTGGACATGTGACTGTCAGCTCTGGAACCACAGATTTGTGCTTATGAGGTTAAACAACCTGCACAAATAAAAATTCAATTATTTTCACAATCCAGCTGGTATATTTATTTGATGACTGCAGTATGTGTGCTTCAAGTCAAGAAAAACTGAAAACCGTGTTATCACTGTCCTCAAAAATGTCCCTTTGAATGTGAGTCTGCCTGCTTCTAAGGCTTCATTGACAAAGTGTCTCAGCATACTGTAGATACAGAGGAGTTTAATTACTTTTATCCTCTAATTCTTTCATGGCATTGTAGATCTGTAGGAAATATATGTTTTCAACATAATTGATGGATAGAAAGTTTGAGAGAAAAGGGAAAGTAATTATGAGTTTACAAAAATCGCAAAGATTTTATTCACTAAATAATTGACAACCTGTTTTAAATAATCAAATATTCCCAAATCCAATATTTTATTAGTTGTTTATAAGTAGTTAAAAATTCAAATTTGCTCTTGTATTATTTTAAAATCTGCTTAAGACAAATGTTTCTAATAATTTGTCATACACTTTAAACAGTGTTTTGAAAATGTTGTATTGTGAAAATTAGGTTGTGTTTTTACTAAAAATTAAACTAGATCAATTCAAATTAACATTGTTTAAAACCAAATATAGGAAAAGTTAAAAGTGTTTTTTTTTTCTTATGGAGTAGGTTAGACAGGAATCACAATGGACTATGATGTTTGCAGATGACATCGTGATTTGTAGCAATGGCAGGGAACAGGTGGAGGAGCAGCTAGAGAGGTGGAGGGTTGCCCTAGAAAGTTGGTAGCAGCCTGTGTGTAAATGTGAGGGACCAAAGTAGAAGAATGAGATTACAGGGAGGAGAGCTAAAGAAGGGGGAGGATTTCAAGAAGTGAAGAAGTGAGAGCAGGCAGGTTGGAGTGGGTGGAGAAAAGTGTCACAGCTCAAATGAAAGGAAAGGTATGCAACTGTGGCAAGACCAGCTATGCTGTTCGGCCTAGTGACTGAGTAAAAGACAGGAAGCAGAGCTGGAGGTAGCAGAGAGGAAGGTGTTGAGATATTCTTTGGGAGTGACCAGGATGTAAATAGGCTCAGAACTGAGTACATCAGAGGTAGAGCACATGTTAGATGATTTGGGGATAAAGTTAGAGGCCAGACTGAAATAGTTCGGACATGGCCAAAGGAGAGACTCTGAATACACTGGTAGGAAGATGCAAAGTCTAGAGCTGCAGACGAGGTCTAAAAGACCAAAGAGGAGGTTTATGGATGCAGTGAAAAAGATATGAAGGTAGCTGTGTTAAGAGTAGAGGATGCAGAAGACAGGGTTAGATGGAGGAAGCTGATTTGCTGTGGCGACCCCTGAAGGAAAAGCCAAAAGAAAAGGACAAGTTTACAAAACTAGCCAAGTCATTTAAGGCATCATTGTTTGCATTGAGAAATAGAACTGGTGCACGACTGGTTTAAATGAAGACACTACAAGAAAAATCTGAAAAACGGTTTCGAACTTCCGCGCAAAGAAAAAGAAAACATAATCCAAGTACTTCTGAAAAATATTGACAGATTAACTCTGAATCTCTGGACACTAAAGAGACAAAGCCTCGACAAGTTTTCAATTTGAGCTGCTTTTCCATGTCAGCGCATATCATTGTCTTAGCTAGGCAATGTAACAGAAAATACATTTTCCATCCAATCAAACTATAGAGCTGGATTTGAGGCTCGACAAGAAGAACGCTTCGGAAGAAGAGAAGTTAAAGTAATTAAACTGCATGTACTGGACCACAGTGATTCCAGTGTGTGTCAAAGGTCTGTGTGATTCTTTTCAACAACTAATGACTGCAGATTACCACCAATCCAATGTTTAATTACTTGATCTAATTGTGGCCGCAGAACAATTATCTGCAAAGTTGTCTACAGAGAGGTGCTACAGAAAACATGATGGCGCGCATTCATTCATAGACAGAAGTATATATTATATATTTCTTTTTATATATATATATTTTATAATAAATGCTGGAGACAACTATTTCTGGGAGTTCAATCTTTTGCTCCCATTTCCAATGCACACACAGGCAAAAACAACAAGCTGTCAAACTCAACAAAAGCTACCAAAATCTTGTCTTGACAAGGTCTTGCCCTCTCCCCAAACCCACCACTTTAACGATCGCCCTTTATTGATCACCCACTTGCTTTTTTGATGAAAATATAGGCTTAGCTGCTGGAGCTAGATGCTGCATTTTCTTTCTCACATACGTCTGTAGCCAACCATCCCTCCTTCTATTTCAGTTTGTCCTATAATCCAGTAACACCAAAGGTCTCTGATAGTGTATGTGGGGGCAGCACAGGGGTAACAAGGCTAACGTGCAGTACATCTATCATCCTAAGAACGGGGCCTTCGCTGTGGGTCTGTGATTGTAGGCAAACACATACAAGAACTGAACACACATCGTGCTTTGAGTTTATCGATCTGACCACAGCTTCAAGCACTGCAAAATCCTCAGAGACACACACACACACACCACACACACAATAGCAAAGCCATCTCCAGAAAATGTGACAATATTCAACCTGACATTTGGATATGAACCGGTCAATAGCCAGAATAAACAGAATCAGCTGTCACAATATTCAAAAGGTATGCAGTGTTGTGTACACAAATGAACCGGTTTGAGCTAGTGTGTAAGTTCTTAATGCTGTAATATTCCTAAGTGATTTGCTGGCTGCCAAACTGTGAATTAACTTACTCCGTCACAGCTTAAATCTTTTTTTTTTCCTGCAGCATAAAAAAGGGAACTGATTTTTTTTTGATGTAAGCATTTTAAGAATAATTCAATTGATATATGTCAGCCCACGCAGGTTGCTGGCAGATGTTCAAAACAGACTTTGACGGTGTTGCCATGCGGAAATCACACGTGCCGACTACACGTTTTGTTTCCGTATCATTCGAACTAGAAGGCGCTCCAGACTTTAGGTTACAGACACCAAAAAATTCATACAAAGAAGAAAGATCACAGTCACAGTTGTGGGAGAAATGTATTTTACTGAAAAAATAGCGACCAAGAAGTGACACTTGGTGCTTATTTAGCTTCATGATACGTATGAGGAATCTACTGGTTTATTAGCGCAAAACAAATACATTTACTAGGATAACTGTACCACAAAAAAAAAATGCTAACAAGTCAACTAGTCGCTTTTGACTAACTCCACCAAGGCCGGCACGTCTTCTTCTGCGTCGCTGATAATTGAAAATACTTAAAGTGTGGATGCCATGCTTTGAACAACTTTGTCAAATAAAAAAGCCCTTTAAACGCTGATTCTATTGATACCAATAGTTTGCGCCAAAAATCCGGCTAAGTGAAAAATAGACATCTTTCAAGGAATCAGAATGGATCTGCTGCCAGAGCAGGCTGGAAGTGAACCCGGCGACCTGTAGACGTAACGCAGCTGGGCGTTGCCTTTCGCAGTTGCGCTTTAGGACATAAAACAACAGGTAGTCTTCGTTTCTCTCGGTTTAAATCTGTTAATCATCAACATGCCAAGTCGTTGTGTGGCAGCTGGATGTAGCAATACATCTAGTGAAAGTGTATCTGTGTATAAAATTCCCAAAACAAGAAACGCTACGAAAAGGAAAATTTAAGAAGGTGGATCTACATGATTTTCCCTCCAGATCTGCAGGAGAGAAGTCTGCGCTTAAGGGACAAACCGACACAAACGTAAGAATTTTGAACGAGAGTTGGGAGGAGGATCTTGGCTTCTGAGTCAGAAAGGCGGTGAGTTGAAGCGAGCGAGCCGCTTTCTGGGTCGGACAGACGGCGCTGAGTCGTAATGGGCATGGAGGCTGCTGGAGCTAGGCTAGTGTGCATCACGATGGATCACATTGCCTGAGGCGAAGAAGTCGTGGTTTTCTGTTGTCCTTGATCCAACTGGAGTATTTCAACGCACTCAATGTTTTGCAAGAGAAGCAACAGTTCTGCAACGCTTTTTTCTTTTTGCTTTTGAGGTGCCGTACCGTGAGTAAACTGAACTGTGTGTGTGTGAGCGCCAAGACGAAAAGGTTTCAAACTGTTTCAAACGGGTAAAACTATAATGTTCTTGCAGTTGTTAATGCATACAGACTTTGTTAATTCAAAGAGTAGTAATAATATCTGGGGAAACTTATTTTGTGACATTTATTTTGTAAATTGGGTTGAAAACTAGTGTTTACCTTTGTTTAGATTAGGCCAAAAGGGGACATTTTGAGTATATTTTAGGGTAAGTGGAGTAATTTAATTTTATACATTTTTTAGACTTACTGGAGTCTAGCCAATCTTCATGCTGGCTATCGCCATCGCATCACTAGACCTACTACTTTCTGCTATACTATATATCCTCCTCTACTGCAAAAAGGGTTCAATCGATACGGGTTGCAAAGTGACGAACATCATGATAATCTCTCGCAACTTTCTCTTCATCTTTCTGTTCATCTGGATGATAAATCGCTAATAGAGACGGTAGCATCACTCTGTGTCGCTTATCGGTGCTAGCCATGTTGTTCACCTTGTCTTCCTTTCATACGTCAAACAGGGGCGAGAATTCGCGGAATGCGTGAAGTCAAGGTTGTCTCGTTGTTTATATTATGCTGCCATTTATTCTTTTTCTAAAATATTAAAACAATCAACATGAAATAGAGACTATTTACTATGTATTTTGGCTTATTAAAACAGACCATGTCACCCACACTTTAAAACACTCTAGCTACAGAGCCTCTCTAGTGGTTATAAGTGGGAACAAAGCAATCATGAGCCTGTTTATTTAAAAAAAGAAAAATTAAATTTAGTCACAATCCTTGTAACTTTAGCACACAAATGGGATTTATATTGCAAAAAAACAAACAAATTGTAACTTTTTTTTTAACTTTTAAGAACTTTAATGGTTTACTCAGCTGTTGCTTTTCTGTAAAGTGTAGAAATCTCAATAAACAGGATTTTGTATTGGTTACGGGTTTCTTGCACCCATACAACCCACTAAGGATTTTTGGGACGTTTCACAGATCTGTGAAGACTCATTCATCCAGAAAGGTTCCACAGCAGAAATATTTTCCAAAAGGGTCATCTGGACTTTCTCTCTCTTTTTTTTAAAACTTTTATTTAACCTTTTTTTCCAATAAGTCCAGATGACCACTTTTAAAACGTTCTGCTTCAGTTTAAACTTTCCGCTTGAAAGATTGTGTTTATTTTACAATATTAATAAAGCAGATAAAGCAGACATTTTGACATCAGCACTGATCCCTAAAATCTTTAAATCTCAGCCCTTGTTGTATTCATAGTAATATATATATATATATATATATATATATATATATATATATATATATATATATATATATATATATATATAGTTATATATATATAGTTTTTAACAATTTTACAAAACTCTAGCAAGTTTGTGGGTATGAGGAGTTCACTTTTTACTTCTTGTTTTGTTTGAAACCAAAAAAAAAGTGCCACTCCTTACACTCGTGAGAGTATTTCTCCTGTTGTCATTTTGATTTTTTAAACTTTTTTAAACCAGACTTAAGCTGACCCTTGGCAAACATCCAGTAAGGAGATTTGACTGAAGCTCCTATTTGTTTTTATAAACATTTTGTAAAATGTTTGTATTGGGGTCGTCCTGTTCATTTACCCTAATACTTAACTCTGAATAATTTCCTAAAAATCTTTTTTTATTATTATTTTGAGTAATACTATGCAAAATGATATAAAAAATAAATATAAATAAACGAAATGCAAAATTGCCTCAAGAAACAAAAATGTGATGCTGAATTCTAAATAATAAACATACATTTCTTAAATGTTAAGTTATGATATAAGAATAGGAATAATTATGTAGCCACAAGGGGGGCCAAGTCTTGGTCTTCCTGTGCCGGTCCACAGCCCGGATAAAATACAGAGTTGTGTCAGGAAGGGTATCCGCGTAAACTGTCTTCCAAGCTACCGCAAATCAGAGTTGATTTGCTGTGGCGACTCCCTGACAGAAAAGGTGAACAAACAAACATTATATAGAATAATCTGTCTTATTTTCAATAGTTTAGTGTACAGCAAAATGTTAACCCTTTTAGAATGTCAGGTCTCATGTTTGCTGGAATTAGTTATCTCAAAGTCCGAAAAAAAGAAAAGGCTGACGTTGAGTTTGTTTGTGAGAGTTTCTAAGACAGACGGTTGAGAATGGAAGCTGGACATAGAGGGAGAAAGGGAAACTTCAATCGTTTCTGGGAGTTCAAGTAGAAAGGCAGTGAGAATGAGAGCAAGCCAGCAATGTGTTGACTTTTGTCAGTTTCCGTGAAATAACTAATCTGCAGCCGAGGAACCGTCCGCATCACTTTTCATCCGCCTTCTGGCAGTCGCACATCTATCACTCCTCATTTCCCTGACTGCACTATAAACATGGTATGTGGTAATCCAACTTTTGAGGCCAAGAATAGATTTATTTAGGTGTCAATCAAAAAAAGAAATCGTAAATCATTCACAACTGCAAATAATTTAACAGGAAACCCCTTATTTCAATTCCATGGTGTAAATCCTTATCATCATCATCAAACTGACGTCTATATTGGATAAAATAACTATTTTTATTTACGTCTCAAATTGTGACGCCTTCACGTTGTTTACTCTACCGGACAAACTTGTTGTGAGCTGAATCATTGTTTCACATAAAGTTAATAATTAAAATGAAAATAAGTAACAAAGAACCCTGATGAGCTCAGCACTGGCATAACTCCTGCACATGCGGGAAGCCATAGATTTAATTACCAACATTTAGGAGGCGAAGGTGTAACAACTTCATAATTTGAGACTAAGTGGTTTTCAGACTGGGGCCAGAGACAGAGGTCAAAGTAGTGTTATAGCCTGAGGACATGGTGTTTGATTGAGTGAGCAATGAAAGGAAAAACCAGCCAGCATGCCAGAGCAGCAGCTGTTAGATCTCTAATGGTGCATCTTTCAGGGTTGGAGCGTATGGCAAGGGTTTGAAACCAGAATGGATCATCAAACCCAAACGTGGTAACTCATGGGATGCATGCAAGATATGTAGGAAGTTATAAACAATGCTGTTTCCCAAAATGCCTAACATTTTATAAGGGGTGAGCAAACGTCTTGATTAAAAAGAAATGACCCAGAATCTGGACACAAGCATGCCTACATTTGGATTGACTTTTTCTTTTTAAAAACAGAACATTTTTGAGTTTCTAGTATTTAAAAAATGTGGTTGTTCTCATTTTTAATAACACCAATCATTTAAAAAAGGCAAATTCAGAGAATGTTGTGTTCATGTGTGATGTTGAATAATCAGAAAGCTGACTGTCCAATCCCAGAAAAACAACAAATTCCCTAAACAAGATTAATGCAAAGTAGTTTTCTGCACCTAGACAAAGGTTCATTTTTGTAGTGGTTATATGGGGAGACTCCAGAATTACAGGCTTATTGCAATAAATTGTTACCTGAAATGTACTAAAAAAGCTTATGTCAGCTTGAAGTATTTAACAAATCAAATAAATCACTTTATGCATTTGACCAATTGGATGGACTCATTTACATCATAGAACAATCAAGCAGTGGTTCCTGGGAAAAGCACCCAAAGGAAGGCATTGCAGGGGGCAGGAGCTTAGAAACAAAGGATTTGTATGTTTATGTCAGTGGAGGGAGGCTCAAAAATATTCTAATCTTCAGAAAGGGGGGCCCTGCAGAAAAAAGTTTGGGAACCACTGACCAATCAGATGGAGCGCTTTTAAGTTAGATGTTTGGCTCCTATGTAGACGAGGGTCACTTAGAAGGTAATTTAAGTTATGTTATCTAAATCAAACTGTTGCAAGGAAATAAAAATTATGTTAATGGTTGTTTTGCTATTTGTTCATGTATCGTAAGTTATATTGTCATCGCAATATTGATCTCTAATATCGTAAATTTTCAATTAATAGTAATTTTCAAGTTTTCCTCATATCATGCAGCCCTACTTGGGATGGATACCGAATCAAAACTGTGCCACGTTGCTCCAAGTACTGTATAAAAACGTGGATTGTGGTGCTCTTTAGTGGGCCTCAGATGAGAACGAGTGACCATTGACATGCATTAGATACATATAGCATCGATACTCATGGTGTCGTGATACACTGCACATCATCAGACTACATACATCAATATTGCATACAGTCAAGCGTGTCATTATCAATAAAAGCATAAAATTTATAAATGAAATTTTGGTAAATATTCTAATATTTAAAAAAATGTATATTTAAAATGCGATATTGTAGCTGTATTCAGAACAAAAGTCTGATACTATTTTCGCAAGTTGAAAGTGCCTTTATTAAAATTTGTTTGTACAGCCGAACGCTATTTGGCCTATGAAAGCATGATCTAATTTTTGTTAATTAGGTTTTGACATATGCAAATTCCCTTTATCAGTAAATGTCTAGACATTGAACATTTTGCAATAGACATAAATAAAATATGAAAATTTTTAAATCAAGTGTTTTAAAAAAAACTATTCTCCACACTTGACATTTTCCTTGAAAGTCCAAAAAAGATCCAACAAACACAAAGTCGATCTTTATGAGATTTTATGAAATTCCAATTGTTTCCTATAACACAACAATCTATTTGAATATGCAGAATAACATCTTTCCAGATGGTTAAACATCTTATTGTTGCTATGCTACACTGAACTGAACTGAACTGATGTAGGCCATTTAAATGCTAATGTCTCTGGCTTTGATTGAATTCAATGTAGAAAAAAAACAACAAAAAACATTTTTTGATTGGTTGTGGATTAGTCTGCACCTGAATAATCACAAAAATTAAGTAGTTTAAGAATTAATGTAATAATTAAAAACTTTGTTATAGAAAATGATTATTAAAGTGTCTTCTTGTAGGTTAGTTGAGCTTTGAGCTGGAACACTTCAGTGAGTTTGCAACTAACTTTAACGTCCCCCTCATCACCTGCACTCTAGATTTGTGTCTTTCAATAAGAGTGTCACAGTACAATAATGTGCTGTTTAGAGTACTAATTATTCATTTTGACCTAATTGGTCTAAAAACATTCAACCATTGCTGGATAGGAGCCCCTGTCTTCATCCAAACAGGCCCAGGTTTCACACTAAGGTAGAAATATAAACAATCTTAAACAATTTGATCATTGAGTTTCATTTATTTTTTATTCAATACACTTTGATAGGAAGGTCTGTATATTATCAATACAAACTACATAGTTCCTTTTTTTAATGTTTGGTTTATGGTGTGCTATTTTTATCAAGGAAAACCTTACGTAGGTGCAAAAAGGCTGAAAATCACTGCTCTGGATCATATAGTTCACCTCATACTTTTGACATGTTTTGACCGGTTTGGTCTTGGACAATAAATGGACATAAAGACTTAAATCTTAGATTTTGGCGTTTGTCAACACATGTTTAAATCTCAGTATACCTGCCTTAGACCCTTTCTTCTGTAAGAAAATTCCAAAAGAAAAAACTGATTCGAAAAACAAGGAACTACAGTGATAAACTAATTGAAGGAGGTATTGTCCCAGGACGGATACAGCGATGTACCAGAACTCTTAGAGAAGAATTAGCTTATCTAACTCTACAACTACATATTTTAATAGTCCAGCAGATGGGCTTCATAGGCTTCTTAGGGTCCACAACACACACAGACAAGACGCACAGCTCAAGCTACTAAATTCAAAAAAGAAAACGGCCTTGCACAAGAAAGCAATAATTCCAATCGACACCAAAACAACAGTCAAGTGTAAGAAAACCAGAGGTTGTTCCAAGTTGTTATTTTATACACAACTAAAATGAAAGTCCCCTTCTAGTGCCTTAAATGAAGCAGCTAAATAGGGTGGGCCAATGTCAAACAGTCCTGATGGTCAGAGATCCTTTTGATCCTGAAGCCACTGACACATAATTATAAGAAGAAGATGAGGATATCAATTTCAAAGTGTAACAATCACCCACCTCCTTCACATCAGTGCAGCAGCACTATGGCAAGTCTGAACATCAACTTGCTGACCCACTTCAAAAGAGGTTTTATTCAGACTGGATAAACACACTTGAATGGCATCATTAATGGTGATCATCACCATCATCATCACTGCTGAAGAGGCTGGACAATTTTCAGTGGAAATACAGAATTCTCTCAAGTAAGAAAGGCTAATGTAGGAGTTCAGACCAAAAAAAGGATGGCCAACATGAGCCAAACCAGAATAAAGCAAAAAAGTGTTATCCATTATCCAGATTTCCCAAATTTGACAATGGACCAACTGTTTTAGTTAAATCAAGGAACAACTGGACCTAGGTGGTTGAAGAGAGTGATTTCCCATTGACTTGATTTTGCATTTTAAAATGTGTGTATAGTCTGCTTTCTTTTCTTTTCACAGCAACAGAGGAGTTTTAATTTTTATTTAAAATATGCCATATTTATTTGTTTAGAGTTCACAATTTTATGATCTTTTATAATCGGCATGGGTGAATGTACCAGGACTCCAACTGAGCTTCAAATGTTATTTTCGTGATCCAATGTGGATGTTTTTCAGGAAAATGTCAAGAAGTCACTGTGAACGAATGGTGGTGCTGGAAATTATTGCCTAGCTATATAAAGATATTGCAAGGATAGTTGAGTATGTAATCCCCTATTGTGATGCTAGTAGTTTACTTCCTTTCACTAAACTCTATCTCTACTAATCAACAATGATGTACCCATTTTCGCTGTAAACAGTGAGATTTAAGCAAAGCTTTGTAAATCTAGCCAGGAGAGAATGCTTCCCTATCTTCCCTGGACAAAAAGCATCCCCATCTTTGACTGTTGTGCCAGACTTGTAGGAACACTGTTTTATGTACAAATGTTTACATCCTACATTTAATCGAAACACATTTATAAAAAAATATATATATATTTATTGTAAAAGTGCTGCACACGTTATGTAGGGTCAAGATATGGAGTTCTTAAAATAAAATCTCCGATTTTATTCTTTTAATCGATTTCCGATTTTTTCTCGATTCCCCAATTTAAGGAAAGCATACAAACGCAGATGTTGCTTTATTTAATCAAACCCAGGACAAATGGGTTCATGTTTTGACTGACGATGAATCCCATCTTCACGAGATATGATGAAGCAGGCTCAACTCCCCACCCACCGCGTCGCTCCAAAAACAAAATCCTACGCCGCCAAGGCCGCAAATGAATATATCAGCAAAAGTACGATTACAACGCAGTAACAACTAACTATACAGGCGCTAGAACTGTGATTGTGTCAGGGCGCTCTGGAGTGTTTAAGAGGACTGAGCGCTGAGTTCGCTATGGAGGGCCTTGACCCGGCGGCTTTAGGCAGCGCGCCCTCTTCTCCACGCCTGTGGCAGTAAACCCACAATTCAATTCCAAACAACAGATGATTTTATTCTTTCTTGGAACAAACTTCCCACTGTCACCGTAGCCATGCTGTCGCTTAGTTGCTTCGCGGTGTCGCATTGTCGCTGGTCATTGCAGTGACATTAACGCTACGCGGAAGCCTGGGGAGCCGTGCGCCACATAAAAACTCGATTTAGTTATTTTGAAATCGCCCGTGAAATGTAAATTCGAATTAATTCATTTGATCGATTTATCGCCCAGGTTCACGTTATGCCACCGCCACAATTACAAAATGCAACAGGCGGCAGTCAAGGGGATAACGTCATTCCAAATGACGTTATCGCCACAGGGCAGTAGCAGCCAGATCGCCAGCTTTCGGCTGGCGACATTAGATTAGACGATGTGTAAATGTCTCTGGACAGCGGCTGTCCATATCAAGTGTCACCGGCCACCAGGCGCACGTGGTTATGGAAACTTTCTATATACTGTCTGAGCATCACTCTGCGCTGCAACCACGGCCTCACCTACGTGTTGCACTACTTTTATTATTATTGCTGCAAGCACAATGTTCTGTCGTCTTCGTGCTCTTCTTAGCATCAACCGCAGTTCTTCAATACGCAGGTCTTAAAGTCGCTGTGGTGCTACTAATGCCATGAGTTTATGCAGCATTGTGGCAGTCTGAAATCAGCTGATCATCAGACAATTGTGGGGACTTGGGAGACCCTCCTATCAGTCACTGATTGTGTTGCTGCCATCCTGCCACCTGCCTGTCACTGAACTGCAACTACGCGGCCTCCAAATGTGCGCCCCAGTGACGTAAAAAAATCATTCTGCCGCTGTCATCGCTGTCACCGTGCCGCATGTAAAAATGCACCTGCCACCTCCTGATTGGAAAAGCCACCACGTGCACATCGCCGTATTTTCCGAAAAACTTGCATTTAAGGCTACGTTCACACTGCAGGGCTTCATGCTCAATTCCGATTTTTAGAAAAATTTGATTTTTGCAAGGCCGCTCACATTTCTAATTAAATGCAATCTTGTTGTTAAAATCTCGCTTGTTTACTGAAGTAGCTAACGCTAACAATGCATGGCTAAAAATAGTGTTGTCAAATGAAGGAGCTGTTTTTGCATTAAGAAATTTATTCACAAAGGAGTTGCCAGCATAATTCATAATCTTCATTTTTAAGAAGAAAATTAAAAAGGAAGATAGCAAGGTTTTTGGCCATGGCATTTTGTGGAGCAGTGTTTGTCAAGTCGGTACAGAGAAATGTGTGGGTTTGGAGTGTTATAAAGTTAAGTCACAGTAGCTACAGGCCATGTGCAACTAACCTAGCTGTATCACCGAAGAGCGACTAGCCAGGCTGGCCGACAGCTGCAGGACTCCGGGCTCTCACCGGGCTTCTCTCTTGGCCAAAGTAACAGTTCTAGTGGCTGAACGCTGGGCTTATCCCCAAAAACGTGGTCCAGCTCTTCAGAAAATGGACAGATGATACGTTGACGGCCACTTTGTTTGTTCCAGTCTTCACCCTTCTTGTATTTGGCTCGGATGCTTTTTATTTCTCGCTGGCATTGGAGCCAGGACCGTCTGTACCCACGCTGTCCATTTCGCTGAAATGCTTTCAAAACTGCCCGGGTTATGACATTAGAGTCCTTGAGTCATTCTGAATAGAGCTGCCACCCCAAATATGAATCAAATCAGTGACCTCGCCATCTTCCACTGACTGGTCTCAGGAGCATCGTCCGCCATGGTTGATGTTTATGTTCTTGTTCCCGCCTACTTCAACGCAGAATGATGACGTTTGTAGCGTATCAATGACGATGGTCGGATACATGTGGCCTGGCCGTTCAGACAGAGGTCGCATTTCAAAAGATCGGATATCAGATTCAGGACTACATACCAAGTGGCCTGGGTCACATTTAGAAAAAGATCGGATCTGTGTCGTTCAGACTGTCATGAAAAAATCAGATACATGTCGCATAGGGGCAAAAACGGAATTGGGTGGTTTCAGCCTGCAGTGTGAACGTAGCCTTTGTCGCCTTTTGGGACATGTGACGATAGTCTCAGCATGGTTTTTGATAATCTTAACTCAAATCAAAGTTTTCACTCTAAGCAGCAACCTTTTATGAGCATTTATTGAAGAAATCATATATTTTACTTTATTTTATTATATAAATATATATTTAAATACTCACAGAAGCTTTTCCAAAATCTGTCACATTGTTTGTGGCTATGCAGTCAAGCAGAGATAATAAGAAGCTTTTAGGTAAGGCAGCTTTCTCATTTATTTTCAGCTGGAAGCAATGCGCTGTACTCAAAGAACCTCTGTGTTGTTTCTATTGTGACATTTTATTCTTTTCATCTGTTCTTGTGTCTCCTCCCCTCCCAGGCTTCTGTCCTTAATCATCTTCCCTTTGTCCAGTTTGCTGTACCCACTCGTATTATTACCTTTTCAATTCTGGTTATTGTGCTTCATCTTCTTCTGTCTCTCTTCACGCCAGTCTTTTTTTCCTGCAAACTGCAACACCACTAATTTCTCATTCACCTCGTCTTCAATAATCTATTCTTGAACACAACTGAAAAAAATAACATTACTGGATGTTATAACTGAGCTGAAGTGAAGAAGAAGAATACATTTTTTTACTTATTTTATTTAAAACACTTATTTGATAAACACTACTATTACCCCTTTCCATCCTGTTATTAGTCTGGTGTTTTTTTGCCTCTGTCTTCATTTGGGCTGCTCTGATTTTCTGGTTTAAAATGAATGTTTTCCTGTTAGAATGCTTGTTCCAATAGTTTGCTTAGTTTGTTTCTATTTTCCTTACATTTCCAACAGTATGCGAGTTTCACCAAAGACCCAGTCAGTTGAGATCAATTTGCCGTGATCATAATGACTTGCCTCTACAGATCTGTCCAAGCAGAACAAATTATTAAAAATCCATTAGTCTGGTATTCAAAGATATTTTATACTTAACCTTTTTTTTAAATTCACATTCAGAAAGTGCTGTTTTTATGAGGTAAAATTCTACCCTGACTAAAGGCATAACTACTGCATATAGTCAAATCAAACTTTATTTGTACAGCACTTTTACAAAGCGAGCTACTCAAAGTGCTTTACATAAAAAATTAATCAAATTTAAAAACAAAAGGACAAGACAAACAAATATTTTGTTTAAACCCGCACAATGCCAACAGCCCCCACACACCATGATAAAAAGAATAAGATGATACAATGTAGAAATCTGGCTTTGTACTGAAGTGACGACGGGACACATCATCAACCCCCCACACTCAAGTTCATAGAATACACTAGCACAGGACCCCCTCCAGGTCTGAGTTCAAGGGCCATATAAGACATTAACGTTTTCCTTTTAATGCCCTTTGTTCCAACTCCTACAGAAACTGTGTTTAGGGAGTACAGCTGGATGGCTCCAATATTGCTCGCCATTTTTGTTGCACCAGTAGTTGTGTTGGCGGTGTTAGGGGCTGTAAGCTATCGGGAGAGCTTGTAAACAGAGAGCTCTTAGCAACAGGGAGGAGAAGGGGTGGGGGGGTTGCTCCACACCAACTCACAGTTCTAATGAACTACTGCCACTCTGCAGAAACTACGAACAAAAACAAGTTTTTTCTTCTCTTTTCGACTAAAAATGACAATCATAATCAAAAGACCACTGGAAACGCTTTAACAAGTTAAGAAGAAGCAAGAAGTGACAGATAATACATGACCTTAAGAAAGAAAGTTATTTTTATGAATCCCAACAGAAATTGATTTTGAATCCATAATAAAATACAAAAATGACTTTATTTGCATTTCATATTCCACTTTGACAGCAGCAAAACCACAAAAAAGTGGAAAACATAGCAAGCCATTATAATATTCTTTATTTCTAGAAATATCAAATTTAATTTAAAATAGAAAAACAATAAAAAAGTAAGTTTAAACTTGAGTGATGTGAAGGTGGCAAAGAGAAATATTATCTCTGAGCTCCACCACCTAACCTATAGGATCCTTAGATATGGATCCAGTAAAGGAAAGAGAAAATTTTCAAGTATGTGCAAAAAAAAAAAGCTTGAAAAAAACCTGTGTGTGTGTATGGCAGTGGGTGTAATGGGTGGGTGCGTGACTGGACAGCGTGGAAACAGAGGAGACAGCAAAGTAAGAGGTAACAGATAAACACATTGACAAAAAAAAAAAAAAAACAAGCTCTGTCTTGCTTCTCCTACTGCAAACACACGCATGCACACACACACATACACACACACCACCTCAAAAGTAATTTCTGTCATCCCCATTAGCAGCTGTATAGCTGCTGTCAATAGTGCTAGCCCTTAGAACACTTTGCACACATTCACACACAAATTTCACAGTCTTGCAGCCATAACGCTCCTAATCATTTTAGCCCAGAGCTCTCAGTGCAACGATAAAGCCTTAATGTCACCACAAAACACACACGTGCACACCCTCTGTTTATGGAGATAAGAACATAATGTCAAGTTTGTGTGGTGATAAAGTTCAAGGGGAAAAGCTGAGTCGAGCCCTTGATGTGCCCTCCGAGTGCTGGGTACAAGTACAGGTGAAGGTTTGTACTTACAGAAAGTAAAACTTTGATGAAACAATTTGAAAATACCACGTGAATCTCGGAACATTTATGTGGTTTGCAGGAATTGTGTTGTCAAGTTTGTCTAACAGTGAGTTCATGCTGGGGCATTATCGGTGACCTGGTCTCACGCTTCCAATGGTAGCTTGACCTTACCAGAGCGGATCATCAAGAAATGCGTGAATAGCCATCATAAAAGTTGGATTACGATTTTTGCATTTGACAATTGGTCTCACCCAGAGAACCACGCAGTATAAACCTACATTCACATTGCCCTCGACGTGTGTTCAAGCGGCCACTTCTAATGCAGAGTCTATGTAAACGTTTGTAAACGCACCCTTTGGGCTTCAAAACTCTCGCATTCACACGTAGTTTTTGAGGCCGGTTTCTGACTCGACGTACAAATTGTGCTGCAACTGAACGTGGGTTAAAACTTAAGCTGGTATCAACTTTTAATTCAATCAGGAACTCGGATTTGCTCAGGCTGCATGGATGGCGCCTCTTTAAAGTCACTGAAGTGCCAACTGTTAGAAAGTTGAACATGGTGGAGAAATGAATAATTTGCCTTGATGGGATTAAATATTTCGGAAAAGAGCTGTGAAATAAAAAAACCTGGAGCAAGAACTTGAGATTTGCGGCGGTATGACATTTTGCACCAAGCGCCTTCCAACTGTAGGTGGGTGACACGCATTAGTGAACGGTAGAAAAGACAAAAAAAGAAGCCCCTCCATGCTTGCCTGATGTGAACACCATGGGCTTAACGTGCAACGGAACAGAGACGTACCGCAGAAAGACCAGCGTGTAAAACACCCAGTGAGTCCGTACCATAACTCTCACATTTTCACTAATTGATTTAAACATTTCAGTGAAGATATCAGTTATGTGACATCTTTTGATTAATTTCTATTTCTTTGTTTGTTTGTTTTACTTTTGGTTCTAAACTATTTTGCATTTAGTCATTTGTTGTTGATAGGCAGCTCAAATTGGAAAATCAAAACTGACCAAAACCTGGCAACTTTTGATTATCTGAGTTACTATAATAAACATAAATTCTTCATTTTTTAATTAACAGGGAATGAAAAAGTTTGATTATATTTTGGAAATTAAAGGTTTTTGTTTTATTTATTTTTTGCTATAATATAATATAATATAATATAATATAATATAATATAATATAATATAATATAATATAATATAATATAATATAATATAATATAATATAATATAATATAATATAATATAATATAATCTGTTTTAGTTGAACTTGATAGCTCATATTGTCTCTCCTAGCACATATTTCATATTTTATGGCCCTTGGGTCTAAAATGAATCAGAAGTAATTCATTATAAATTGTGGAAAATTCATGCAGAGTGTGTTGATGTGAAAATAAATATTCATCACTGGCAATGGAGCAAAGCAAAGCCACAACATCTGAGTCAAAGCTCCATTAGTGGAAAACGACTGTTAAGCCCAACCGCATGGGGATGATTAGAGCAAATGTATTAAAGTGGGTATATCATACATTTTTCCTGGATAATGTTTGTTATTCTGGGGCGTATGCAATGCATGTATTGCATTCTCTAACTAGGCATAATACGTTTTAAGGTCCAACATGCTTTTTTTAAAACAAAAAGTCTGACTGAGTCAATGCAAGCAAGAACCCCTCCAGAAGACAGCAACCAATGTTAGTTTGCAATTTAAAAAAAGCTTTTTTTTTGCAGCAGTATTCTTTGATAATAGATAAAAAGAAATTAAGTGACATGGATGTTAGGAGAAAAAAAGCACCTTATTTACAACATTTTTGACATGGTGTAACTGTATGACATATAATTCATTAACATATTTTAAATTATTTTAATGCAAAAAAGTAATAGTTTCAGAAAATGGATGACATTAGATAAGTTATTTTCACCATAAAGTTTTTTGAACATTAGCAAAACTTTTCCCACCGTGTAGATTTCATGGAAGCAGCTATTTGAAATTGGCAGGAAAAGCCCTTCTACTGCCTCTAGTGGACTGAAAAGGCACTGCAGGTCAGAAAACATGGACCAAAGTCCAACAAATAGTTGTAATTAATTTAAATTGTTTGAATTCCTCAAATGAGCTAGGGGTCTCAGAAATATGCCTCATCAAATCAAACCGAACTGAACGAAACCACACCAAATCAAATAAAATCAGATCAATCTCTATTTATAGAACACTGGTTATAAATATTGTAATCCAAAGCTGTCTCAAATACAATATAAATGGTTGCAAAGGGTTAAAAATGATAGAAAACAAAAGTGTTACAGCATTGACTCCATCCTTTAAGGATGTGATTTTTAACTAAAGAAGCACCAATGTCTTACAAAGTAAACAGGCAGAGAAGCAGATTCTGTTTGACCTTTGAAGCATAGTTTAAAAAAATGTATATTATTTATCATATTGTATAGTATTTTTTTCCTTTAAATGTCTATTTGAGCTTTTAGATAATACTGACACAATGAAATATTATTTGAAAAAAAGTATTTCCCTTATGAAATAGTATTTTATTTTAATGTAACAAAGCAAAACCAACAAAAAAACATTTTTTTTCTTTAAAATCTACAAATCTTTTCAGGCAATCACAAAACTGGTGATAATACAGAAATGATTTAAATAATATAACTTTATTTTTTTTACATATAGCTAAACTAAGAGTGCAGAGCCATAGGGTAATTCTGAGGGAAACGTGCTGTTTCATTATCCTTTCATATACACATAAACATGGTATGTAATCCTGAGAGTTACAGGCGTTACTCGCCAAAAGTGTCTGGAGTTGCCCAGGATAACTATTTTGTACACACGAAAGAAAATAACTGTGTGTTCTGTCTGGAGAGCCTGCAGTGGATTTCACTGTGTTTTGTTTCTGCATTATGATATGTGAGTATGCTTCACTCCTTGACTGGTGTGTAAAGACTGAGTCCCACTGAGTCCCATTAAGCTCTGTATGAAGGTTCTGAGCGTAACGCTGATGTGAAAGGTTTCAGGCACTTGGTTTAGGCTATTCAAACGTTTCCCTTTATTAAATATGAATCATTTCTTTTTATTTATTTTTTTGCTTTCTTTACAGTTATATTGGTTTTGGGATCTTGTCGTCTGCCCATTAGTCAAATACATTTCTGTTAAAGAAGACCAATAAAATCGAAAACAATTAGAAATCCCAGCCACTTGCTCAAAATTCATTATCGTAGGAAATCCTAATTTAAATTACCTTTTGAGTTTTTTATGTCAAAGAAGTAAAAAAAATAACATTATTTTTGACAATTTTAATGAATACATAATATAAATGACTTCTGAGAGAAAAACAGAGAACCTTTTAAATCAAGAATGGATCTTAGGCATCAAGACAAAAGTCCTTTTCTTTGCTTTGCTCTCAGTAAAATCTGGAGATGTTTGTTCTACCATGAAGTTTTTACTGCCAGTGGCAAGTGCACACTGGCACGCACTTCCCTGGCAAATGCAACAGAGCGGCAAAATGTTAAATAACGCAGAAAATTAAATGAACATGTTCAGTCTCACAATATATATCCATAAATTTGTAGGAATGAGATGCATGGATGTGCATGGAATGAGGCGTTTGATTGGAGATTTATCAGATATCAATTCTATAAATTTTGGAGATATGATTTTTTTTATGTGATGCTATTCCAAGTCTACTACAGTGTTGGTGTCTTAAATCTATAGAGTGGCCAAAACTATCCCATCTATGAGTATCAAGTTTGAGGGTAAAGGAAAACCAGTAGAAATCTGAAGGGATCAACAATTTTACAACATCCACAACGAAATAATGAGATTGCCGAGAATTACAGTTATTTTGAATCTCAATGCAAGGCTGCACATTGCCAAGAGCCCACTGGCCTTTAAAAGTCATATTGGATCTGTTGGCAGGTGGGGAAAAAAAGGAATAGGGGGGGCTTTGGTCACTCCTTAGGCTATAGTGGATCATTATCCCTCCATTTTCAGGACCCGCTGAATCCCTTTCAGGGTCACAGGGGCTGCTGGTGCCAACCCGCTTTGTGTTGGGCAAAGGCAGGGTAGACTTTGAACAGGTCACTAGTCTGTTGCAGGGCCACGCACTCACACTCCACTAAGGTATGAAGCACGTTTTTGGACTGTGGAAGGAAACCAGAGTGGCTGGAGAAAACGCACACATGCACAAGGAAAACATGAAAACTCCACACAGAGAGGTCCGTGCTGGGATTTGAACCAGGGCCTGGACCACTGTACAGACCATGGATCATTGCAATATGGGAAAAACAAATAAATAAATAAAATACTCCATCTCTCACCTGTAATCATCCAACCAGTGTTTTTTCAATTCCTATAAAGAGTCTCCGTGAAAGCTATCAGCTTATAATAATAAAATGCAGATATTGTGTCTGAGCATGTTTTAGGGTTACAGTGACCTTTGGTCACATATTAAGATATACAGACTCAAAAATAAAGTTGCATCAATGCACAGGATTCATTATACCATGTATACAATGAAGGCCTTCTATTCCATTCTATACTATTCTTTTTTTTTTTCTTCTTTTTTTTAACTTGTTCTGTCCAACAGCTTAGCAAACAGATTAGAGCTGAAGGCTTTTTGTGTTGGACAGGTTTTACTATCACAAAAAGAGGTTATATAGCTTTGAGAAACTAGAGTGTAGCTTTGTATAAACCCTTTTTGTTGTGTATTAGTTTTTATTTATTTGTTACATTTAGTGTGTGAGGAGAGGAGACTGAGGAGTGTAAAGGAAGAGGTGAAAAGGTGGGGATACAAGCACTGATTTGAATAAGTTATTTTAAGCTGTAACAATTAAACCAGATCTGCTGGAAAGACAACTATTACATCAAAGATGAAAATCTGACACTAAGATAAGCGAAAAAAAAAAATCTGTCCATCATCACACTGTGGGTAAGAGGAGGTGATGAAACAGACAGGGAGCAGTAAAGAGTGTGCACGTGGGGGTGGGATATGCATGCTGCCTACGTGAACCGTGTGATCATAAGGGGAACCAGATCCTACCCAGCCCGACCAGCTAGACCAGGAGAAGGGGGGAGAGACCCCCAGGCCAGGAGCCTCGCATCCGGGCACTTGCAGCCTCCGAGGAGGGCAGGAGGGGACCGCCCACCCCACCGGCAAGGCACAGAGAGGGCTCCCTACAGCCCCAGTGCCCAGAGGCACAGCCATCCCAGTATCCGGCCCCCAGGCCACAAGACAGGAGCGCTTTAGTTACCAGGCGGCAGCCATGGGGGCCACTGCACCGACACCCCAGACAAGGGCCAGGGACGGGGCCAGGCTCTAGAACCCATGAGCCGTCTAATTACCCGACCGGCGCCTCTGTCTCTGCAAGCCAGCCCAGGTACTTTGCATCTAAGCAACTCCAGGACGCCACGCACTCCACAGCCACCCCCCCATAACCCATTCTATACTATTCTAAAAGTGTGAATGTGCATATGTGTCACTGAAAATAACTTTATCTGTTTTAAAAATATGAATAATTATTATGTTGTTAAAGCTGCCATAAATAAACCGTAAATTGACACCAATATTTTTCTTGTATGTCATTTCCATTAACCCTACTATGTTACGGTCAAATTAACCTGTTAACCCTAAAGCTTGAACATCTAGAAAAAATAGTTAAAAGTATTTTTTCAGCATGAAACTTCTTCTGCTTGCCTTAATTAGCGTAATCAACATATATTATGAAAATGGTTTATCTCACATATATGCAACTACACCCCCCGCATGTTTATGTAACATAGATACTGTTCGGGTCAATTTGACCCAACAGTCAAACTGGAGGTACAAGGATGTCTTATTATATTTGTTAAGCTTATAAGCAGTTTAGTAATATGGATTTTGAAGACAGTGGTCAGACTTTAGATGTTAATAAATCTTATTAACACTTATTATTTGAAAGTATTTGAAAGACATCTATAATGCTAATAAATATCTTATTTAGGCATCTGCCACATTAATAAAGCCTATTAATTTGTTAAGTTATTGAATAAAACGTATAAGCCTATGAACACTCAAGCTTGTGTGAGACATCTATAATGCTAATAAATATCTTACTAGAACCCCAAACATTAATAATACTTAATTTTTTAACAAAGGTTGTTAATGAATCTTATTAAGCTTAATAACACTGACACATTTGTTAGGCACCTATAATGTTAATAAATGCCTCATTAGCACTTTGAAAAACATCCTCAATAATAATGCTTGTAAATGTGTTAAGTAAGTAATTTAATAAACCTCATTAGACTTATTGTACTAATAAATGTCTTACTAACACCCTAAAAATTTATTTATAATGCTTTGTTATGCTAACAAAGCTTGTTAAGGAATCCTAATATAAAGTTTTACTAAAGATTCTCTGCATGAGTCCTTCCAACATTGCACAGTGTTAAGACTCTTTACAAATGAGTAGCAGAAGCAGAATGATGACAGTCCAGGAGGCTCCAGGGATCCAGGAGGATCAGAAGAAGACTATCTTAAGCTACCTTCTGATTCTGAAGATTCTGATTTTGAACCAGATGAGGGAAATGCTATTCCTGTTCCTCCAAGCAAGACATTCATATCGAAGGACAGTAAAATACATTGGTCTTCATCCTCAAATATGCGTCAGACAAACCTGTATGCAGAAAAACATAATAAAGACAGTGCCAGGACCCACTAGGATGGCAGTGACTCATGTGACCATGTCAATTCAATTCAATTTAAATTTATTTGTATAGCCCAAATTCACAACAACAGTCGTCTCGATGGGCTTCATCTCGGTAATTGAAAAAGTAAAACATAAATCAAAAGGATCATGAATACATAGAATTCAATAGGAAAAATACTAAATTGAACTAACTAAACAGACTAAACTAAATGGTCATCCCTTCCCTTAGACCCCTCCTTCTCGGTAAGGAAAAACTCCTAATAAAAAAATAGATTCCGAAAAAACGAAGAAACCTCAGGGGTGCCCACATGAAGAAGGGATCCTCCCCCAGGACAGACAGGCAATTTACCAGAACTATTAGAGAGGAATTAACTTATCTAACTCTCTACAACTACATATTTAAAGTCCAGCAGATGAGCTTCATCCAGATGGAGTTGGGGGGACGGCCAGGGGCGCGAGTTCAGCCGAGACAGGATCCAGGTCAAGACAAACCTGACCTGTGCGAAATGTGCTAAATTAATTTGCATAAAGCACAGTGTAATGGCTAGTCACTCTAGTGCTGTGTATATGTACAGACACACAGACAACTTCATATTGCAATTGCTTGTCTGTTGTATTGTTATTTTGCTTTTTTCTGGTTCACAGTGCATGTATGTAAAACAACATTTCAAGTTTATGTTTTAATGTTGCGTAAAACTATCGTATTTAGTATGTTAGTCTTCTTCAAAGTACTACAATAGTGAAAAAAAAAGTTTGAACATGTTTATTTTTAAGAAAACTCGAGTGAATTATCTAATATTTGAACCGCTTCCTGTTAGAGTTAAGGAACACCATTTCACTAAGTTTTGATAGAATAATTAGTAATGAAATATTTACACTGCTTGTTAGGATTTTGTTAGTTTTAGACATTTTTTAATTAATAAAACATGCACCGGGTCAAATTGACCCAGGAACATCATCTCTGTTCCTCACAAATGAACATATCAGTAGGGTTAAAAAGGTCAGTTGCTGTCAATCACAATATCCCAACAACCTAACAAGATGTGAGACTACAATATGGTTCCTTAAAAACCAATCACAGATTGGAATACAATAATAAATAAATACAAAGCTCAAAGTAATGTAGCTATATTATTTGATCCAAAAGCTTATTTTTGTTGATTGATACTTTTACCTTTAGACAATCTGTTCTGAAATGCTTCAAAAGACTTCTTTATGTCTGTCACTGAAGAATTCTCACATTGGAATCTGACTTCATAAATATGAGTACAAAAAGACAAAATGTGCTTACATTATTCATAGACAAAAGTATCATTCTCATAAGCAAAAGAATTTACTTGACAAACCTACGTTTGAGTGGCTTCCATGCCAACTGTCTGGTTTCCCTTGAATTCCTTTAGAGGTCGGACTTGAACCCTACTCAACTTCTGCAAAAACTTCAGAAAATGGAACTTGAAATTGTTCTTTTTCATTCAGGAGGTTTCAGAAGCAGCACAATTTAAAACATTTCGTTTTAAAAGACTAAATTTAACTCAAAAGATCATCTCTGAAAATCCCCAAAGACAGTGTTTCACATGTGCTTCCTGTCCATTCTTTAATTCTTGAGGGGCCCTGCCTGGTGACAGTAGACCTCAAAGAGCTCAAATTAGAGAAAATACCCATAAGCTCAAAATACTAACAAAAATAAATATTTTTATTTTGACATTTTTATACACCAGTCATGTGATACCCATTCTCAATGGTAATTTCATTGCTGAATTAAAAAAAAAAAAAAAAACAACAGTCAGAAAAAGAACTGGTGTTGGTTTCTTTTAATATGCGTTCTTTTTGTTTTATCTCCTTCTGTTGTGAAATTGTTGATGGGAAGTTCTGCAAATTGATTAATTAAGAGGAGATTTGAAACAAGAAAAACTAGAGGCCTGTGAAGGTGATGTTTTTAACTGGTGTTCCACTCTTGGATTGCTCTTCTCTTGTGTCTGTTAGTCTTCTTGTGCCAGGTGATTTGGAACAGCTTGCAGTCCAAGTCGACTGTCAGGGCCAAGTGCATCTGGATGGGAGGTGCTATTTCTGTGACAAATGACCTTACAAATAACTGATGGAGAAAAAAAAACAAGGTTTACCTCGTCTCTGTCTGTCTCTACATGTCTACACGCTCGTCTGTGGTTGTCCTGCAACCTTTGAGTCTGTCTCCCTTCTTTCCGCCTTGCAAGGATGCCAGGAAAAGGCATCTGCTCTAATCCATCTGATCCAGCAGTCTTTCTGCCTTCCAACACTCATCATAAGAACTAAATCCCAAGAGGTGTCTGACTAAATTTAATTAAGTGACTGGCCTGCCAACCTTACTAAAAGAAAGGGAGGAACTCAAATAGACAAATATGTGTGTAACTAACTAACAAACAAAAAGAATTGGGGATGATGGGGCATCGAAGAAAAACTTCACCAGAATAGTTTTGAGGTACCAAAGGCAAGAAGGGTCATGTCTGCTAAAGATTTTTCAGTTTGCTCTCCTTTTCATAATAACTTCATATCTCACTATCACAAGATGACGGGATAAAATTATAGCTTGCTATCACAGGATCACAGCTTATTAATACCTTATTGCAGGGGTGTCAAACTCATTTTCACAGAGGGCCACATCAGCATAGTGGCTGTCCTCAAAGGGCCAGATATAACGATACATGTAACTAAATGTAATAAAAAAATAAACGAACTACTCCCATCGTTAATACTGGATTATTTATTTATTATAACTTTTAAAGTGACAATTACAGTTGCATAGAAAACATATGTTTGCTCTCAAGCCTTCTAGCTTAAATTCTTTTCAGTTTGATTCTGTCAGGTTATGTTATATTGATGTGTTTATTCTCTAATGCATAGTTGCTCCGATCCAATATTTCAAGTCAGATTCACCCTAGATATGAATAAATACACAGCAATTTTTATTTTTTATCTTAAGAAATTATAAACAAAATAACACAGCGGGCCACATTTGACCCACAGGCTTTGAGTTTCACTCATGTGACTTATAGCAAAAAATATATATATATATATATTTTTTTTATTGGTGATCACTAAATCTTCTCAAACGGCTATGGCTGATACACTCAAAAACATGATCCAAGCCCCACTTTCATGTAACACTAAAATTCTGCTTGTTTTATGTAAAAATATTTATTTTAAAAGAATGTATATGCATTTAATTGACCTAACACAAAATGTATTCATAGTTTCACCTATAAACTCCAGTAATCCAAAACAATTGAGTTCAATGTGGGCGTGCAAAGTGATGTTGAATGCCGCTTCCTGTTTCTCTTTATTTATTCTTTTATCGGGGATCTTCGCCGCTTTACGGCTACAATTCTTCACCCATTTAAACCATTAAACTATTAAAGTGATAAGCTTCTCCTTCGCTCAAGACTTTCGTCCTTCAAATCCTTTCCGACTGTGAGAAAAACTTTTGTCTTCGTGTTTTTCCACGTTTTTTTTGCCTTGCCTTTCTTGATAAAATTGAGTTTGACTAACTCAATTATATTTCATTACATGGAAGAATTTTCTTTGAGGTGGGGCTACTCATATTTATTGGATGGAAATCCTGCCCACAATTAAAAAAATAACTCATTGATGGACTAATTTGAGTGTGTATAAAGTCTTTTTCACTAACAATTTAAATCATTTTTTGAAGTTAGACCACGCCTAAGGTTTTCAATAATATCAAAGTATGATAAATGTCACCATAAAAGATCTTTGAGAAAAATCGTTGTTTTAATATTTTCCATATTAAAATAAAGAGCAGAGCAATTTTTGCAGTTGTGTGTCATTATTTTGTTCATGCATGCTGTGGGTGGCATGTCTATGTTAGCTGAGACAGCTAGAGGGACACCTGATGTAAAAATTAACAAATGATAAGTTGATCAATTAGTTATGAATCTGTTAAATGCCTCGCTCTTATCCCATAAACCCAAATAAGTGTGTGTTATCTCAAGAAAACCATTTTTGCCTTGTCGAGATCATGACTTAATTACTCAATCTCTTGGGAAAATGATGATATTTTATTGTCATTTTGAAAACAAAAACTGATAATGAGCTCTTAGGTCATTACTTCGAGAAAAACGAGCTAAAAATATTAGCAGATGTGGCCATTTTCGCCTTCCATGCTATGATTGTTACTTTGATGAACCACTTTTAAATAGCACACAATAGTGCACAATTAATATATTTAGGGGTGTTTTATATGCTCAAACAATAACAAATAAAATAGAGTAAAGAAATACTGTGAATTCAAAGCACTAAAGAAAAATATAACCTGAATAAATAGATACGGCAAAAATAGTCAAACATAAACTGCTTTTATAAAATGAAACTACCAGAACAAAAGGCAGTTTTTTCTATCTTCAGTTTCAGCCTCAGGGAAAAAGCTAGACCTCAACAGTGAATTTTAGTTTACCGGAAGGCTGACAAGCAGCAGTCCATAAGAATGATGGGTGGGGTCACATGTGCCTCCCCCAGGGTCCTCCCCTTAAAATGGCTAGCGAAGATCTCACTAATGGATTTGAAACTACACCCAGTGACCTTCTCAGCTGCTTTGACAATCAGTGATGAGATGGCTCAGAACACGTTTTAATACCATAACTGTAAAAGGACGTAGAAGGTCAAATCTAGTCTTAAGAGTTTTCATTGGGAGATACAGATGTCAGTGGGGTTTCTTAAAAGAGCTGGCTGAGCCGCTGGACCATGCAAGAGTATCACTAATGGAAGAACCCATATACGTGAATTTGGGCACACCTGAACAATATTGGCGTACATGAGCCGGAAACATAGCTGTGCACTGGGCCGGCAGCCATTCTGATCACACTTTTAGTGTCAAGGCTTGAAAGTCAAGAGTCTCAGCAAAGGCATCAATCACTGGAGGGCACTTTTAACAGCAAGTTTTATTTCAGTTCCAGTCAGCAAATTTATAAAGTCTTTTGCCACAACAGTGTCAAACAAGTTGCCGTTTTTAACAATCTCAAATTCTGAGGAAAAGAGATGAACGGTAGAGCTAAACGGACAAACTACCAAGTGATATTGAATTACAAAATACTTATTTTCAAAAAGAAAGGTGATTCATTATATATATATATATATATATATATTAAACTTCCATAAACAATCATGATGCGTTTGACATTTAAGCTATTACAGGCTTGCTATCAAAGTTTATTATGTTCTACAAGAGTTAAATCAGGGCCAGAGCTACAGGGGAGTATGGGGGGCTGCTGCCCTCTCTCAGCAAAATACTTTGCCCCACCCCCCATTTTCAATATTTTAATATTAGTATCATCATAAAAATATTACAAAAAAGATCAATACCATCTCATTTAAGCATTAGTAATAGACCACAGCTGTTTTAAAATTAATAATAATATCAAGGACACATAAACTGTTTGAAATTATAAATAGCCGTCCTCTGCAGTTCCCATTTGCCACCCTATCAAAAATGTCTGCCCCCCTCCCGCCCCCTTATATAAAATATTCTAGCTCCATGACTGAGTTTAAGTACTAATTTCCCTGTCTTATAATTGCAAGACATGCATCCAAATTTGATTTTTTTCTTCGATTTCCATTTTTTAAGTACCAAACTAGCTAGCTACTTGATCATGCAGCTGATACTTGATAGCTACTTGATACTGTAGCCTGCTAGCTAGCTATCAGGATGGACGGATGGACGGACGGACAGAAATTGCTCTTTATATGTACTTAAATCTTCAAAATCTCTGCCACTTCTTAACAATTTTCCTTTTTTTGGAACAGGCAACATACAAAAAATATTTTGTCAAAAAATCTACTGCATGACTAGGGCAGTCCACCAATGTTGCTCTTTGGCCCCACAAACTGTCATTTCAATAAATACTGCGGTGAACATACACACGTCACACAAAAACCCCACATCCCCCTTCTTGTCACGCATTTGAGTAAATTACCCTGTGATTGCTCCTTCTGAGGTCACTTTTAATTAAACTGAGATGAGAACATGATGCATGGGATTTAACTATATCCTACCACTACAAATTAAGAATTCATAACCAGTGCTTGAGCCTTTTGCTTTCAACCATGACCTCCACATCATTTATGTTTTAGAGCAAGGGAACTCCTCTAATCGTCTACTGCGGAGATAGAGGGCATGATAAGGGTAGACAGCATTTGAATGTCTGACTTTTGTGTGTGTGTGTGTGTGTGTGTGTGTGTGTGTGTGTGTGTGTGTGTGTGTGTGTGTTTGGTTTTAGTAGCATTAAAAGATGTAAGAAATTCAAAATTGGGAGGATGTCTTGTTTTTATCCTGTTGATCTAAGAGAAAAAGGAATTAGAAGCGCATATTAAAACTTTAACAGGCTCTGATTGTAAAGCTCCGGTCAAAGTGGTCTACGAATGCAGGTTTTAGGTTTCCGTTGAATGAATTATCACTAACCTTGGACAACCAAAAGAAAAAACAAAAAAAGAGATTTCTGTTTAAAGTCAAACAAAGACCCAACAAAGGAATGTCACTTTCTGAAACTCACGCTAAGCCAACATTTGCTCATGTAATCTGTTTGGACATCTTGATGGAGGAGCATTTTGACCTCATGCAAGTTTAACTGAGTTTATCTGTGAAAGGTCTTTTCAGTTTTGTTTTGTGTGTGTGTGTGTGTGTGTGTGTGTGTGTGTGTGTATAGGTGTGTGTGTGTAAAATTGACAGGATCACCATAACAAACCAGCAACAGATTAAACTTTACCGAAGAAGTGGCAAGCTACACCTAAATAGTACACACTGTTTGACTCACTGTAACTTTTCAACCGTATTTGATCAACATGAATCAGCTAATTCTGAAGCGGAGAAAAGGGGCTTTTCATATGGCTTTGCACCGATATCTAACGCATTTCTAACACTTCAAAATCTGCTAGATTTACATTAATTGTGTAAACGGTTGACGGATACGATAGTCAAACCGGTGTTAAAGAATTAACTGGTCATGGACAGATAACTTCAAACTACCAGACAGGATCTTGTGATGGTTGACAGGTTCTGAGCACCAACAGCTTACTGTCCACATCAATACTAAATGTCCAACAAATGTGCTTTTCCTATATATTTTGTAGCCTGTCGTCTATCAGACACATGGAGTCAACAGACTCTGCCACTGTCACGTTCAATAAAATATCAAATCTATTCTGTTTTTGATCAAACAGGAGTGTGTGAGTTTTACCCGAGAAGGGTGTCTTTCTTGTGTCAACCAGTAACATAAAAATGACCAAAGGAAACCTCCTTACCTCTGTGATAAAAGCCTTTGCAGTTGCTGGACTCATAAAGAGCACAGCTCGACGTAGTGTATCTCTGTACCGATGAAGCTCTTCCACGCGCATTGTTCTGAACAAACTTGTGATCATCATGTTGATGTTTGATTCAACCTTCTGAAGGGACACTTCCATTCCATGCTGAGAGATCCGGTCGAGGAAATCCTCAATACCACGAATATCTGGAGGAAGAACAGAGGAAAAGACTTCAACTTTTCTGACTCTTTCCACGTATATTCAGGTATGACCAATTTTCATTTGTGCAATATGCACATATTGTACATAGTGACTGTATGACATGGCCTCTATATTTCACTCAGCAAAATTGATTTTTTTAGTTGTTCCATTGGCTCTTATCAAGCGTAATCAGAATATCTGTACACACTTGACTTTTTTAGAGGAAAAACTTCATCATTTACTATGTAAGAAACACTTGAAAAACTTAATTTGAATCAAAAGCAAAACTGTGCCGCATAACCCCGAGAACTTTACATATGAATTAAATCGGTTGTGTTCAATGATATCAAAAGTTGCAAACAAATATACGTGTTATTGTGACTATGCCATTGCGGCTAATGTGTACCAATGTCGGACATTGCCTTTTACATGTTACATGTTAGTTTTAGGGATTCCAGTCTGTTTTTTTCATGTATTGCAAACAAGTTTAAGAGTTTCATGTATTGTGAATATTAACTCCTTTAATATAGTCTAACTAATTGAAGTACTCATCTCTAACACTTCTGTCTCGCTTAATAGACCTTATGCTGTAGTTTGGTGCACCTTATACATGAAATAAGTTCGAAAACTGACCATTCATTGACAGTGCGCCTTATAATTCAGTTGGCCCTATAAAGCATATGCATTTATTTAAATATAAGCAGTTGTTTAGCATTCCAAGAAGATAATATTGGTCTCCTAAAGGTACAGGAAGTTTTAAATGAAATATCTGTTTTCTTCAATCTCATGATATGCATTGCTTGTGAGTCCATAAGTGCTGTCAGATTGTTTAGTTTTTATTTATATGCAAGCAGTAGTTATTTCAGAGTACAATGTTATAAAGTGAGTAAACGTATTCCCCAAGAGAGATAAATGCAATGGGCCTACTGGTATATGTTGTTTAAACCATACAGCAAGTGAGTAGCTACATCATTTAAAAGCTTTAAATGGTGACAAACCTGGGTGTTAGTTTCGATCTTTTCTGCCTGAACTCTCCCACTTCTAATGAGCTACATTTGCAGTCAAGGTAATCCTAATTAAAGCACTTTGGTGGAGACCACAGCTAATGATGTCAGAGCACAAATGTGTGTGTGTTTGTGTGACTGCACTATGTAAAGAATTTACTTCCAATGATCTATTTGATATGGAAAATGGATGACAATGTCATCCTTCTGTGTCGCATTTGAGCAATTAGCTGAATTGATTAGAGTTTTTAGGGGAGAAAGTGCTAAGGTGATAGAGATTTCATCAAGGCGGAATTTTATATTATATCAAGAGGAGACAGACTGCAGTTACACTCACTTTGAAAATTAAATCTGGAAATTGAGAGAGGTTGAAGATTGAAAAAACGTCTGTTATAATTAAAAGGGTATAGCAATTTATGAGGGTAGTTAAAAGAGGGCTATAGTTTTATTTGAAATGTAAAATCAGGTGACATCGAGGATTGTATCCTTGGAGGATTGTTAGTTCAATTTAGTATTTTCCTATTGGATTCTATGTATTCATGATCCTTTTGATTTTATGTTTTACTTAATTACCGATAATAAGCCCATGGAGACGACTGTTTTTGTGAATTTGGGCTATACTAATAAAATTGAATTGAATTAAAATTGAAAGACCTACTCTGATGTGATCTGTGTTTTTGGAGTTTTTAAACATTGTCTAGTAGCTTTTTATTTTTAAGATGGAGGACATATTTAAAGAAAATTAAGCTTAACATTGTGTTTCTGAGTATTTCTTTATTCAAACTCTTTTGATGGAGTATCAGACAAAAACGCACAATTTGAAAAAGATTGTTTCTATACCATAGGTGCTACAATCAGCAGGGCACAAGCTCCCTGCTCCACTCCTTTCCGATACATCTATTTGTAGACGACTAGATTCCTGTACGTCTCTGTTTTCCTTGTCCGAGTTGCCATCAGGCTGAAACTGTGCAACTGTGCATAATCTTAATTAAAAGACCACTGGGACACTTTTACAATCGATAAAAAGATGATCGGAGTGGGAGTTTTAGGTGAAATGAACTGCTTTGACTTTAAACAATTTTTAAAAAGGAAGAAATTTTGATGCTTCTCACATTGATCACACTTAGGAAATGCATACAATAATCCTGTCTAAAAGAAGACATGAATCCTATAATCCTATAATTAAATCCTATAATACATTGCTATCACAGTTGTTGTTAATATTGATTGTTGTGTGTTCTCCAGGATTTTTCATTTCACATTTTGTATTATGAAGCTGTTTCTGTAGTCCATTTTATTCCAATCTGTAGTTCACCTTCGAGTCACTTTGTATCTCTCTGCTGTCAGCCATTTTTACAGCTGAAGGAAAGGTTGACTTGAACTTTGCAGATCTCTGTCTTCTAGCTTTTGACCAATGACATTTGTCATGAGTCAAGGAAAGATGGTAGGAAAGATTTCTTTTTTTAAAATTCAGCCACGCCATGTGCTCAGAAAAGTAAAACCCTATCGTTTTCTGTGTTGCTTGTGCAGGCTAAAAGTGCATTTGTTCCTAAAGTCTCCCACCCCAGCAATCTGTACTTTGTTCATGATTTAAAGGAAAAACTGTCTATTCAGTATTTGTTCCCTTACTCACTATTTTATGGTATTGTTTCTACCACTTATGCTTGACAGTGAGAAAGGGGAAAGAGAGTAAAGCAGACCGTAAGACGGCACCTGCAATTGGGAATTCATTTTTCTAAGATTTGTGTGGGAAGGTATCACATAATTAGCTGGAAAAATAATTTACTGCAATACTAAGTAATGAAAACTAAATTATCTTGGGCGGAGTAATGAATGTCTGAGTCACCTGGGTTCCATATCGCAGTCTCTTAAAACCAACTCTAGATAACTTGCAGTCTGTCTGCTGTAGAAATGAAATACCCTTGGCTCTGGTATAGCCTAATGAAAAAGACAGTCTAGTATGGCCCTTTTTTTTTTTGCCAAATATCTTTCTATAAGTGTTTTTTTTTTTACAATTTGCAGAAGTACATCTGAATTGGTCTTGTTTTCATTTGCCAAAATCTTAAATATTGACAAAGGCAGGGTTAGACTACGGTCACATATCCCAAAAAGCCACAACGTGGTGACCTAAATGCAAGTTTTTGAGCAATACCGTCACATGGCCATGGAGGTTTTAAGGAAATGTAAACTTTTTATGGCGACCGCATGATTTTTTTGACATCGGGCAAGGCTTTGCAGACATATTTGGAGGTCACGCAGTGGCAGTCCAGCAGCAGCGCAGTAATCGACAAACAAGGTCCCCAAATTTTAGACCGTCACCCTCCAGCCGGCCCCGCGCCTCCTGCTGTCACTGTCCGATTATTAGAACTTGTAAGGTAGCAGGAGGCATGTTGTCTAAAATATGTACATCTGTAAATTCACAAGATTATAATGTGTGCTCAAAATCTGAGTTCTAAACGACCAGTGTAACGACCATCTTAGCCTGCTTTTTATATATTCCTTGATTTCAGGCGGCAGGTGGCACTTGATACAAACGGCCGCCATTTTAGACATCTACACATCGCCCATCACTCTCCTATTACGCTGTGGCAGTTGAATATCTAACCGTGAGCATTATTTGTCTTAAATTAGGCTAAAATTAAAACATCCTACCTTTCTTTTATAAAATAGCTTTTAGCATCCCACCTTCATTCATTTATGCTTAGAATCTGCAGAAACACTTTGTGTGTGTGACATATCTGCAAAGGATTAAAAAGTGTTAAGAATGACTTTGTGTTGAAAGAATTGGACATTTTGATTATACCTGTGATCTTAAGAAAACTATTACTTGCAACTGATAAACTTTATCTTAGGGTATTGTAGACCACATTGACTTAGAAGCGTTCATCTACCTTTCTGCCATTGCTCCTGTTTGCCTGGGGGATCCTTCTAGCTTTACTTGCCACAATCAATTCTTTCGAAAAAGCTATCTTAAAACCCAGGTGGTGTTTGTGATGCACTGCAAAAGAGTAGATTAACAAAGGAAGCTTGTTTCTCCACAATGGGTCATTATCACTGTGTTTCTCCAATTGTGTCTGTTATTTTGGCTCTGTCATGTGTCCAATGTTTTTCTTTAAATTGAAATTTCATAGATTTCTATTGTATCTAGTGTATATATATATATATATATATATATACACACATATATATATATATATAATATATATATATATACATATATATATATATATATATATATATACATATATATACATATATATATATATATATATATATATATATATATATATATATATATATATATATATACATATATATACATATATATATATATACATATATATATATATATATATATATATATATATATATATATATACATATATAATTCTTAATTCAATAAATTGTAAATATAATAATGTTTGTAAACACAAACATTTATTTGACCCATAAGATGTGTTCTTGTTGGTTTTTGCCTTTTATGTGATCAACTGTATATGGTTTTTCCTCAGTGTGTTTTATTTACTGTTTCTTTTTTTCATCTGGACCACTGTGTTTCTTCATTTAAGTTGTGCTTGAAATGTCTTTTATTTTGTTAGAATAGACATTATGCATGTTTCTAGCTTTGATAGGAAGAGGAAGACTCTATTCTCAACCTTAGGTGAGAAATGGCTTAGACACTCCAGAAAAAAATGAGAGAAAACAATTTGAGCTGTAGACGCCCCAAGAGGTGACAGGTCCCACACTACTTTCTAAACACCCCTTCCTCTCCTTTATCACAGGGTCTGCTGGAGCCTCTGTATAGTCCTCTCAAGTAAAAAGGCCTAAACACTCCTTTCACTGGTCGCTGTCCATTACAGGGCAATACCGCCACCACATGCTCACTCTCCCTCCTGAGGGTAATTTAGAATCAAAAATAAGCTTAAAATGGCCTTTTCTGATAAAAACCAAAGTACTTTGAGTAAAAGAAATCCATGCAAGCACCAAGGACACCATGAACTCCACTGGCAGGCTCTGAAAGGTCAATGCACTTTTTACACAATATAATATCAGATTTATTGAAAGAGAATCAAGAGTTCACAATTTATCCATTATCTTTACCCAGCTTCACCCAAAGTAGAGTCACAGAGGCCATAGTTTATCACTGCTATGATTGGGTAAAGGCAGGTAACATCCTAAACATGTTACTAGTCTATCACAGAGCCTATGTTGGAAAGACACAACCATACGCACTTACTCCACGAAGAATGATTGACCAATTGCGACATGAGTTTGGACTGTAAAGGACCCAGAGAGTTCGGAGAATCTCTATCTGGGCGTGTGAGGATAACTAGCACATCACCATACAGCGTCCATTTTTCCCCCTCTCTTTGTCCATGATTTCCAGTTCAAAAACAAAAATACATGCACATGATTACCAATAGTTGAAGTTTCACTAAAAAGCTGTTTTGAAATGAAACACAGACACCAAAAAACTTATAGATATCAGATATGTACATATATATATATATATATTTATTTTTTTTTTTTTTTAGGAAAAACCGTTTAGAAAAATCATTTTCATGGAAATCTGTATTTTTTGTGAAGTAAGAACATTTTTATGGTTCCAATTTTGTTTAAAAAAATTTGTGAATTACAAATGCAGATATAACTCATGAGAATTTTTGCATTTTTAGTGGCAGAACTATCTTTTTTTTTTTACATCAAAGTCTGCCTGAGCCCCCACCCCAACCACATCTAGCTGCGGTTAAAAGGACAAGGTTTCGAGCATGTACCACACTGCTTAGCGGATCATTGACTGTGAGCTACTTTCCATCCAGGAGCTTCAGGACAAGATGGAAGGTAAAAAAAAAAAAAAAAAACACAGGTAAAATTGCCTCCAATCTCCCCCGCCCAGGCTACATCTGTTTGAGAAACATTCCTCTGGGAGACTTCAGCGGTCCATTAACACCATGATAACCCATCAACTCAACAGCTTTCCCCTGAAGCACTGTCACCTCACCTAACCACTCCTCTTGAGTCAACCATGGAAAGACATGTAGTGCATTTCCAGCCCCACACCTCTTCATCTAACTGGAATGACTGTGTTACTGGTGACATCCTCTGTCCTCCAACTCTTTTCTCTCTGCAAGTTTTGGGAAAACGTTTGGACCCAAGAGGCACCTCAAGTTTAGGCACTGCGTCAAACCTTTAAAAAGTTTACTAGTCAATAACAGAGTGGAGTAAACAAGGTTTTCCTTACAGCATTCTAAAGCAATAGTAAAACCATAGATACTTTCATTAAGCAAAATAAAAACAAATCAAAACATAACATTACAAAATAAAAATAATATTTAAAAAGTAAATTTAAACATTTTAAAGTTTGTATTTTAGCTTTAGTAAATGAAAGATTCTTTTCATTTGAATTTGTAGTTTTGCCTGCAGCTTTATATTTTTGATTTTCTTTCTTTTTGGCCTTTCAATGTTAAACAGTAAAATTTATAATTTGAATGATTACATTGACAAAGAAATATAGTTTTAATATAAACAAGAAAAAAGGGTTTCATCTAAAGGAGTTGAGGAACCTCTTGACAAGATACAAGATTATAATTTTACTAAAAAAATATACCTGCTCATTTGGTTCACCCCAAAAAAAGAAAAAAAACACAAATCTCAAAACACAAGAAACCAAAAAAAAACATTTTCCGCACTTTGGAGCACACTGGATTCAATAAATGGTCTATTGTCAAAATTATGTCATAAATACGGAGAAGGTAACTATAAGGCACATCAAAAATAGTTCATAGATAAGATTGTCAGTCAGACTTTATTAGCAATGTTCACAGTAAACTTGCCTGTAACACGCTTTACGTTATCCATGTTAGAAGCGTTATCTGAATTAGCATATTCACAATACCTGTTAACACCCAAAGTTGTTTGTGACATTCTTTAGTTTCTTTAGTTGCAACTGCTAGCGCTAAGGCATACGTCATTGTTACTATACTAAAACCCAACCTTGTTGGTAACACACAAAAGAGAAAACAACCAGACACCACTACACATTTGCTGCGTTAGCATATTTACAATGACACCCAACATGTTAGCGATACGTAAGAAAACAAACTAATACTGCTCAAACAGACATTACTGTGTCTATGCTGACTCCCAACCTTGCTAGTAACGCATAAAAAACACATTCAGACGCCGCTACACATTAGCAAATTCAGAATAATACACTAACTTGTTGGTGATACATAAGAAAACAGTCTGATACTGTTAAAACAAACATTATTGTGACCAACCTTGCTAATGACGTGTAATAAAAAACAGTCTGACACCTCGACATATTAGCCGCTTCCAAGCTGGAAAATATGATAGGCTACATTGTCTGCGCAGAGTTTTCTTCAGAAATTCTAGTTTATTTGCAAGAAAAAGCTTTGTCCACCTCGTTCAAACACATCATTCCCACGTGTGGCTTTCTGATGCTCCAATAAAAAAATGTCCTAGTGAAAGGAATATGTGAAAGTGGGAGACAACATTCATTTCGATATCATACAAGGCAGAAATGAAATGGACCAACAGTGAGAAAAAGGGTGTTAACACATATACATGAGTTTCCATGAGAGTCAGGGGGGAGGAAAAAATATTTCAAATTTTCTTCAAATGAGATTCAGCCTGTGCAGCTCCCTGGCTGACTGTCAAAATCTCTATGGTCTTCCCACTTTTACCTCCCTCTGACTTGCAAATTTCATACATCTTCAAGTAATCCAGAGAAACAGGACTTAAAAAGTTGGCACGTGACTCTGAACTTGGTTTTCACCTTCCTTTTCCTGTAATGCATTTGATCTTCCTATTGAGGGAATAAAACCTTCCTTTACAGCTATTGTTTTGTTGGAGGGAAGTTTTACCATTCACTCATCAGAGCGGCTCCTCTAAGTCCACCATGCTCCAGGCCTTGTAAGTGATTGGTACTTTCTCTGAAAATGCACTAGATAGTTGATCTCTTATTTAAATTTCAGAAAGTGTTTTTTTTTTGCCATCACAACAGATCCTGATATGATGTATTTTCTGTCTTTTAAAAGAAACTGTAAGGAGAAGTGTAACTTGCCAAATACCACAGACAATGTATGTTTTTTTTTATTTTAATTCAATGGGAATACTTTATCTGTATATAGGTTTTTGTAGCATAACATGCAACACAATATATGAATCAATAAAATATTCAAGCTTGAATATTTTCTTATATTCTCAATTTATTAGTGAAACACTCAATAATATTTGTGTTTTACCACATTTTACTGTTTTATCGTGTTTTACTATGAAGCACTTTGTGATTTTTATCTCGCAAGGTGCTATACAAATAAAGTTATTATTATTATTAATTCAAATCCCCCCATTAGGATTAAGCAAAACCACAGTGGAGAGGAAATATTGCAGGTTCATGCTTTTTGGGACAGTTGACTATCCATGAAAACTAAATGCTTTACTTCCAGCTCCAATCAAATAAAGTCAATTCAGTTACCATTTTTTATGTGATATGGACGCCACCATGTTGGAACCAGAAATCGTCCTTAGGCAACCATTGGTCTGAGTCAACATTTCTATGGCAACCACTCGCAAATCAGGAGCAAGCTTGTTGGAAGGACGCACTCCTTCCACTGAAACTGGGCTTGGGAGACCACATACATTTATTGAGCCACCTGATTGGTCAATTTATAACTTGAATAACTTGCACCACAAAAAAAAAAAAAAAAATTCAAGAAAAAAAACTAGGATTAGCAAGAACATGTTAGAAAAAACAGGCATAGCAGGAAGAATGGTTATTCTGACAAATATGACAGATTAATAGCTAGTTATTTCTCAAAAAAAGTCTATAGGATTTGAGCATGTTGGTACTTCCATTTTTACAGTCAATGGTTGGGACGCTGAGTTGTCTAATTTAAAAACAACAATTGTTTTTCTTCGTTATTCAGAAGGGTCAATACCTACTACCTAAATGTGCTCCTTTGTAGTTTAATTTCCTACTTTTACCTCGAAAATCCATGAAGACTATTTTGGATCCACACTGATGCTTAAACATATACAAATCTAGCACCTCATAAATATTGATTTGTTTTAGCAGAACATTACCGTGTGTATTTTGTTCCTTTGTATTGTAGTAATTATTAAATTCAGTCAACTATAAATTGTCCACCATGCAATCATACACGGACAAAACAAAAAGGCCCTAATGGTCTTTCTTGGAATTTAATAGATGTTGTATTTGTTGCAGACGGATGTTGTCTTTAAACTTTTGAAGAGCCAGATTTTGAGCCAGATTTTGTTGTTTTGTTTCATTGGATATTCCGTTGAAGTTTAGACAATAATACTCTTCGGTGGAGAGAAGAAAGCAGGAGGAGGATGTTGATGAGATGCTTATCCACAGGCAATATTTGTCTTTGTGTTGATGATTTTTCCAGGACTTTTTATTTATTTTTATTTTTTTTTACCTCCGGCCTACTTTGAAATGCCTTTTCATCTCTGTTCCGTGAAACTCTCGTCTCCACTGCCTGCCGAATAAAATGAGTATGATTTTTTAAATTCCCTTTATGTTCAGAAATCTCCTCCTCAGGAGTAAAAACCATTCAAAATACAGCATGAACTCCTTGTAAGTTTGATGCCCTTTTTTTGATTTATGAGTGTACCTGTTTGCATCAATAGATCAGCTTTTGACATCGTCTTTCAACTCTCAGCACTTCTTGCCTCTTTCTTTTACCTATTTTAATCTCCTGAGTTCTCTTAATTCTGAGTTTTCTGGCTGCATACATTTCACATCCATCATTTGGCACTAAAAAGTATTTAGGATTAAAGTTAGGTTGATTTTTAGTCTCTAATCTTCTATCCCTTATTTAGTTATTAGTTTTTATGTTTTTGACGTTTTTATTAAACACCCATTCCATGAAAAGTCTGTTTTTTTTAACATGTTTTTGTTGTATTTTTCTAATGATGAAGGGCATAAATAAGAAATTAAGCTTAAAATTGTATTTTAGAACATTTTTTTTGTTCAAATTGTCATTAAGAAGTAGATGAAAAAATACCGTTTGAAAAACAGATGCATAGTTACGTACGTTTAGGAGAAAATACAATGGACAAGTCCTGCCCACAACTCTGAAAGCAATTTCTAATTTGCCACTCTGCAGAAGATATGTCCTAGAAAACGACACAGGTTTTTGGACCATTGTAAACGCTTTTACAATAGATCAAAAGATGATTTTCATGGAACTTAAATACTTTTTTTTTTTGTCTTTGCAGCTTTAAGTTAAAAGACAGTAAAGTAAATTTTTCCATATTTTGCTTTTGTAGCAACAACCAAATTCCCCATTCAACCAAATAACATTTAACCCTTATATTGCGTTTGCGTCAAAATTGACCCGTTTTCAAATGTGAAAATGGGTCAGTTTGGGTCAAAAACAAAGATATGGGTTAAATCAAAGACATTCAAATATTTCGTGATTGTATTTATTTCATGTCTTTTGTTCTATATAATTTATTTGGTAAATTTTATTCTTAACATTTTCTTGTATTAAAATGCATGTTTTTATATATTTTCCCCTTTTTTCAGTTTTTCTCATCAGTTATGTAATTTTTTCTCATGAAACCTCATCACATCTTCATTTGGTCTCTTTAATTATAGTTAAATACCTTTAGCAATCTATTAAAAGGGGGAATATGTAATTTCTTTTACATAGATAATTTCACAAAAAAGTTATCTAGAAAAGTAAATGCATACAAAAGGAATTACAACTCAACTTGTCAGTACTTCTACATGTACACCCATGATTGTAACAAACAGCAGCTGCTCCCTCACAAGGTGGTTCCATTGACTATATTGATTTTGTGTTTAATGTATGAACCTGTCCTGAGGTATTTACTATAACAAATCAGAAAATAACATGCACACAGCATGCAGGTGTTGCACATGAGTCTCAGTTGGACTATGCAGACAATCTCGAGAGCTTACTACACTGTATTAAAGGAGTTTTTATTGCTTTTGAGATCGATAACTTCATCCCCTTAAAAAGCCAGAGCCTTTCGCATTAAAAACAAAAACCAGACTTCATTGCAAAGGTGACTTTATAAGTGACGGCATTTGTAAATATATAGTAAATCTCAAGTTTGGGGGGAAAAAAGAGATCTAACCTGAGGAGATGAATTGTAAGGGGGAAGGAACAGATGAGTTGTAGCAAAAGAAAATAAAAAATAAAAACGTGTTCTCAGTGTTCGGGACGCACCAGTAGAGCTGAAAATAAGGATCAGGACAGTTGCGCTGTAGCTTCATTTGAGAGGACACACTTGACTGTCTGCTCTTCAAAGACCTCAACTTGTAAAGAGGCAGGGCCTTTAGAGAACATTGCTATCATCTTTAACGGACAAGCCTGTCTTTTTCTCTGTCGCTGGCACCCGTGTCTCCCCTTCTTCCCCTTGAACATGGGGTGAGGTCATTTGGGAACAATGGTGATATCTTTAAAGGGCCTTCTGAGGCTGAGAGAACTTCTCTAGCAAAAACCCTCAGGACCCGACTGGTGGATCACGGGTCTCAGGGCACAAAGCGGATAGAGAGACTTAACTGGGGTATTAATATGTGTGTCCATACATACATGCAAATATGTGTGTGTGCTTCCATGTTGTAACATCATAAATACATGATGGTATGTAGGGACAAATATGATTTAGAAACATCCAGATGTTTCTACTTTCAGTTTTTGTAAGTTAAATTTAAGGCCAAGAGTAAAATAAAACTTTTAGGAGTAGACATGCATATTAAAGACATGCATATTTTGGGGGAAATGTCCATGTGGCTTTTAAATATGGTAGAACGGGTTTAAGCTTTAAGATGATAGAGCCGCTATTACAGTGGTACTTGACTTTACCGCTGAAGGGAATATTTCATTAAAAGTGGTTACAAGTTTGGAATTTGTGAATACATTCAAAGTCATGTAACGTCATACTATTGGCAGGCTTCAATGGGGTTCATTTTTTTAACTGCATAAGGCCAGGTGGGTTAGGCTGATATACACCCATGTCCAGCTGCTGGTTAATGCAGAATTCTAATTGGCCATGCCTTTAGGCATGAAGACATGATCAAGACGGTCTGCTTCAGTTCAGACTGAGCATCAGAATGGGGAAGTAAAGTGATTGAAGTGACTTTGAATGTGGCAAGGTTGTTGGGGCCAGACAGGCTCGTCTGAGTATTTCAGAAATCGCTGATCTACTGGAATTTTCATCCAGAACCATGTCTAGGGTTTACAGAGAATGGTCTGGAAAAGAGAAACTATCCAGTGAGCAGCAGTTCTGTCAGTACAAATGCCTTGTTGATGCCAGAAGTCAGAGGAGAATGGCAGGAATGGTTCCAGCTGATGGAAAGAAAACAGGAACTCAAATAACCACTCGTTACAACTGAGGTCTGCTGGAGAGCATCTCTGAACGCACAACCTTGAAGTAGACCACACCGGGTGTCACTCCTGTCAGCTAAGAACAGGAAACTGAGGCTAAAAATCACAGAGGCTCAAAACTGGACAATTGAAGATTGGAAAAAACGTTGTCTGGTCTGCTAAGTCTTTATTTCTGCTGCAACATTCAAATGGTCAGAATTTGGTGTTAACAACATGAAAGCATGGATCCATCCTGCCATGTATCAACGGTTCAGGCTTGTGGTAGTGATGTGGAATATCTTCTTGGCACACTTAGACCCCTTAATACCAACTGACCATGGTTACAACACCACAGCCTCTCTGAGTATTGCTGCTGATCATGTCCATCCCTTTACGACCACAGATGGGCATTTCCAGCTGGATAAGGCGCCATGTCAAATAGCTCGAATCATATCACACTGGTTTCTTGAACATGACAATAAATTCCCTGTCCTTAAATGGCCTCCACAGTCACCAGCTTTCAACTCAATAGAGCGTGTTTTGGATGTGGGGGAACAACAGACTGGTATCATGGATGTACAGCTGACAAATCTGCAGCAACTATGTGATGCTGTCATGTCAGTGTGGACCAAACTCTCTGAGGAATGTGCCAAGTACCTTGTTGAATCTACATCACAAAGGATTAGGTTCTGAAAGCAAAAGGGGGTCCAACCCGTACTGGATAGCAGGCTTAATAAAGTGGCCGGTGAGTGTATATTTATTGCCATTTTCAATTTCAATTTTTGGACAAAGACAATAGGCTTTAAAACAAACTATATATCTAAACTAATATCACCTGGTTCACAAGTCTGTTCATGTTTTTTCACAAATACCATTTGGATGAAATTCTTTTGTTAGGGTTGTTGGGGGCTGATTATATCATGTCAATTATTACCCAGGGTTGTGAATAGAGCAGCATTTCCAGAGGGGCCGCATTAGCCACTACTCTATATTCATCCAGTATAAGCTGCTTGGTTGAACTCCCTGCTTGCTTTTAGATGACATGCAGTATTCAATACACAGATAAAATGCTTTAATGTCTTGAAAGATTGAAGTTGAGCCTGAAGAAAGCATTGCAAAACAATTTCACTGCAGAGGCCACATTAGAGATCAATGCCTACAACACATTAATTGTGTTAATTGACTGCAATGAGTGAAATGGGGCTTTCACTGCAGCTATAAGGAGTAAATCAAGATGAAAATAACCATAGGCTGAAAACTCTCATACTGCCTCGAATGAACTGAAGCTTTTAGGTGTGTACTTGTTCCTTTGAGTGTTTTCCATTAGATGGCAAAACACCTTCACTGACATCAGACATTTGAGTGCAAAGTAAAATGGAAAGAGCATGGAAGCTTTACCCATTAGGATCACTGCCCCAACAGTGGTCTCACCTGAATGACTAAAGAACTGTTTTTCCCATGACATGCCATGACTCAACTCGACCAGCCTCTTGTTTTTGGCATCTGGTTTTGGTTGGTAAACAGGACTTCTTTATAGCCAAAGCTGTGGAACAATGCTTGTCAAAAGAAAGACCAATATGCAATCCTTTCTTCAGGCTGAACTTAAATCTCTTAAAACATTAAAACAGTTTATCTATCTAACCCTTGTACCATCTTGTGGGGTCAAAATGCATGTCAATGCCTTACATTGACATGTTATCCCGACCATGACAAAGGTGGATAAAGGTGAAAAGGATTTCATGTAATTAATGGACACCAGTGAAGATCACAAGTTTAGCGCACTGTCTTGTGGGGTCCAGATGACCCCACTCAGAACGTTAAAGTGTTTTGGATAGCACAAGGGGTATTGAATACTGCATGTCATCTGAAAGCAAACAGGGACGCCAATATGGGTCCATGATATCACATTTGAAGCTGCCATTCAATCTAACAAAAAAAGGGTAAACACACATATTTAATATAAATAAAGCCTAGCCCAAAATACACATGGGGTTTATACAAATATACACCTTGTGTGTCTGAAGATTTATAACCCCCTATCAGCTGTTGGACAGGACAAGTAAAAAAAAAAAAGAGAGTGGTGGGTATGACAAGAGCCTGAGCCCGGGCCTCATTTGGCCCATTTGGCTCATGGGACGGACTTTGGACATGCAGACTTTTAAAAGTTAGATTGTAAACTTACACACAGTTTTCTTTTGTCTCCTCTGTCCTAAAGTAAGCTTTAGAGATTGTTGGTATATTTGTTCGAAGAATGCATGGAAACGTCCAATCAAATGTCACATCATTACACAAAGGCAATGATTGCAGGGCCTAACGTTCTTGACAGCAGCAAAACAAATTCTGGAAGCATTGAAATCTGTCAGTGCAGCCTACTTCAAAAGATTTTAGAGGAAGACAATCAATACAAGGTTTTTCAAAGACATTAGCTGCGTTTACATGGAAAAATGTGTCATGTAAACAAGCCGTTCGGAATACTCCGTCCCGAGAAGGCTTTGGAGCTCAAACAGGACCGACCAGCTGCTCTGCGGACGCCCAGTGCAAAGCGCCGCTCCACCCTCGCCCCGCCCTCGCCCCGACCCCGCCCCGCCCTCGCCTCGCTGGCTCCTCGCCTTTCCCTTCTCTTACACCCCTCGTAAGGGGGGTGCCGGGGAGGAGCACTTTGTGCCCCGTGACGTCTGGACCTTGCGTGGTCCAAGCTCGGGTGCCGGTGGAGCAGTCGAACTTATAACTTTGTGTTTAAGGGGAAGGGAGGATCCTTTGTTATGTGTGCCTTTTGTTGTTTTGTTATGTTTTGGGAGACGTCGGACTGTGATCCGTCTCACCGCTCTGGGTTAGCAAGCTGCTCAAGCAGGGCTCGGGCCGCCAGCTAACACAGCGGCTTTAGGGCGGGGTGTGAGCTTTTCAGAGCAGGATTGTCGCTCAGTTCTTAGAAACTTAGTCCTTAAGTCCTTAACCCTTCTTCCAGCTCCATTCCGGCACAAAAAAAGCACTGACCCCACGGATTAAAAATAAAATAAATAAAATGATGAGTGAACAGGCGCTTCATAATAACCATAACAATAATAAAAGCACATTTAGAAAATGAAGATTTAGCTTATTTACAGCGGGACTCATTTCCTCTACCGGTATTTTAGAGAGAACTGCGCATGTACGAATGATTTATTCCGACCGAAGGTCTGGTAATAATCTGGAAACGTTTTTGTGTGCCCATGTACACGGTTGAATTCTAATCCAATCTTTGATCCGATCAAGATATTTTGCACATGTAACTGCGGCTACTGATTAATTGAACAAGGTTCAATTAATTTGGCTGAACTAAGTAAAGGAACAAAACATTAAATGTACATTTTTGAAATAAAACAATACGATGGAAGAAAAAAAGGGATTAAGCAGAGAGCAAGTCCGTTAGCAATAAGAAGATAGAGACAGACGATTAATCATGTGAGTATATCAACATAGTAATGTGTTTTATAAGATCTTTTTTGAAAAAGTAACCTAATATCTGCTAAAGCGATCAGACTTCATCATCACTTCAAGGCTGAACTGAGAGAGCAAAAACTGTATACCACATATGAATCAAACACCTAGACATACCTGCTAGTTAGGTTATCTTTTTCAAGGTAAGTTATAGACTGCCACTGCAGACACGTTCTGAAAAGGACATATTATTTTTCTGGCAAAATGTTAGAGTTAATGGACTGTAAAGAGGTTGAGAGAGAAGAAGGAGGATAAATGAGAAAACACACACACAGGAGCAGGCTAAAGGATTTGTCACCAGAATAAAGATGCATGTTGCATCACTGTGACGTAGATGTATAGAGATGCTATGTAAGCCCCCATCTACTTACATATTTAGCCCTAAGAGGCAATACAATGGAATAAAAAATAACATTAGTTTTTCCTCTTCATACTTTCAGTAGCTTTGGGATTTCATGCAATACAGAAAAACATTTAACAATTTGGTCAGGTAACATAAAAAGCAATCTTCACAGGTGAAAACAGGCTATTTTCAAGAGATCTTCCTAAGTGAAAAATAAAAATTGTAATATTGATTTGATTTACTCTCTCTGTTTTTTGATTATCAAGGAAAAAAGCAAAATTTGTTCATTAGAAATTTGCCTCTGAGTTAGAGGTAAGATCTTAAGGCCGGGCCCGAGTCAGAACCCGACCCGACCCGAAATTCGGGTATGTATGTCAGAACAGTTACAGCACGAACCGAAAGGCACAGCGAGCTTCTTCCTACTCAGAGGGAGAACGTTCACCGAACGCACACACACACAGGTAGACCCCACCCCCTCTATGCCACCAGTCACCAGCCCACCGTTGATTGACATACACCATGGTCTAGTAACTGGCAGAAAGAGGGGGGCGCCGGCCACCCGCAGCTCTGCGCACGTGTCGTGAATGTAATCTTCCCTCCGCAAGTCCGCATCTATTTTGTACAGGTATCCCCCGATATGGAGCATCAAGAAGTCAATGATAAACTTAAGACAGGGGAACTGAAAGGGCAAACACGCAACACTGCCGCTGCAGTATTTCTCCGCGTAATTGAGTGAGTGCGCATCAAGATCTCTCTTTCACTCTCTTTGTCTGGCCTTTTATTCTGTGTTTCAGCGTTATTTTGTTGTGCAAATGCATTTATCATGATCATAAAAATACGTAGATTATTTTAACTTTAAGAAATCTGGCGTTTTTTTCTGCCAAAAATACTATGAGATAAATTGAAATTTCGGGTTTGCTTCGGGCTCGGGCCTGCAAATCAAGTTAATTGGTCGGGCTTGGGCCGGGTTGGGCTTTAATGCCCCCGGGCCTATGTCGGGTCGACCTGGACTTTTTAGGCCCGATCTTACCTGTACTCTGAGTTGATACCCCCCTTCCCCCCTTCCCTTCCCGTTGCTAACATTTCAGAGCAGGAAGCTATGGGCCACCCAGCATACTTTCAGCATCAAACAGCATTTTTGTCGACTGTTCCCATTTTACAACAGTTTGAATAGAGAAATACTCAGAAATGCAATTTTACGCTTAACTTTCTGAAACTGTGTCCTCCATAATGAGTAAAATGCGACAAGAACATGATAAAAACACCAAAAAAATGCCATTCTCATTAGAGTGTTAATGAATTCCCACCAGAGGCTTTGGTGTGTCTCCAAATGTGACCTTTTACACAGAGCTCTTTGAAACCAGGGCAAAACGTTTGTGGCACGTGCAGAAAAGACTTCTATTTTTTGCTTTATTATTTGCTCCTGTATTTTTTTATATTATACAAATTCCCACGTTTTCACAGGATTTTTGGCTGAATTTAGTCTAGTTAATTGTAAATTAGGGTTGCCTTGCTGGCTAATTCCCCCCGTTACCACAAACCATAAATTTAAGTCTCGTTTCCACTCAGCGCTACAGTATGGTCCGATCCAGACTAGTTTAGAATGGTCCAGGCAATTCAGGTGAGTGTTTTTAACTCAAAGTAGGACCGTCATGGCCCATGCGGGGTGAAGCTAACAACAACATAGGAGGTCATCCAGGAGCTCATTTTTCTCCACTTGGCTCTTGGTACATGCAAAGCATTTCATGTTGATTGAGAGACGATTGTGGGCGGCAAAGAGGAATCCAGCCGTTTTCTTTTGTCGTCATGACCTTCAGTCGATCAGTGGATTACAATAGTAGCTCCACCCTAACCAATCCGTTCCATTTTTCTATGGACCCACAACCAGCAGGGGCCCGAAAATGGGACAGTTTGTTCGGCTTTTAAAAAGGGAATGCTCAAAATACCGGACTAGACCGCTCAGTGCATTTAAGTTCCTTTTTTTTTGGGTTTGATGTTCTATCATCTGATAATTTAATTCAGTTCACATCCCAGGTCTGGGTTCTCCAAGAGTAAATTTCTTAGATATTTAAAAGGAAATATGAGCATAAAAGCTGAATCTTATTTGCTACTTATTGACTTTAAAAACGACCACTGTCTTACAGATGACACCTTGAACGCAATCAACAAACAGAACACAAATTCCTTACCAAAGTCAGAATCGTAGAAGAGGACAAACTTCTGCCAGCTGTATTCAGACACCACCTGCATGATGACCTCATTGAGATACACCGGTGGACGAACCATGAGGGTGTAGTCGTCTGCTCCGGGCGTGCGACTGGTTTGTGGACAGGTGGAACGAGGCGTTCCCGCCGTGGAACGCTGGATGAAAAGATGAGGAATGTGCATCGCGTCAGCCAGGGTTTGAAGGCTGCCTGCCGACATACACCCAATAGAGCTGACCAGAGCCAGGATACCGCGATTCATCAGTTCACAGGCTGCATGGAAAGGAGAAACAAAGACGATGAAGGAAAGAGGTTATTTTACACCATACCTTTGATTCTGACAAAACAATGGGTTTGACACCCAGCAATTATTTGTGGTCAAATTTACACCCAGACGAAGATATTCTTATTCTACAGGTCACCACACTGCAGCATTTACTGAGTGGGAGGAAAAGATTTGGCAGGCAGTTTCATCTTCTTACAACATGTACTGCATATTTATTTTGATGCCCAAAGCGGTTACAGTCTCACGGTATCCGTTCTATGTTAAACACTAATGCACAGAAAAACCTGCATTACCAGTGAAACAACACCCGTGAAGAAATATATTTCCTCCCTATGAAACCAAAGAAAAAATATATGCAAACACATTTTTGCTCATTATTAATTTACAAATGTTTCAGCATGGACATTGTTTAATGAGGGAACAAGTGTCAACTAGATATTTTCATATGATTAAAAGGATAGACCCTGTGGATAAAAAAGGAACTATGAAATAATGTAGTCAATAAATAAGAAAATTCAATCTTGGGGGTCACTTTTTATTTTTATTTTTGCCCACTGAATGCATTTAGTCTCAAATTTGCATGCATTTCTTGCTCGCTTTTATAACTGCTATGGTATCACAAAGCTTCTTTATGTCCTCTTCTCCCATATAATTCCACCTACATTTGTTTCTGTGTCCAAAAAGCCTCTCTGGGTGTTTACCATCAAGTCCTTATTATTTTAAAGCCACCGTCTTTCTGTGACTTTCATCTGAAAGAACCCTATATGCTATCCTAAATCAGGAGTCACCCTGGTTTGTAATGACCTTTTTCAGGTATATGTTCTTCTCAACCTACAAGTCTTTAAAGTCCCACTCTGATTTACACTGAAAGCATTCCCATTGTTCCCATATGTTAGCCATAATCAAAAAATCTGTGTTGTTCTCTTTGACTTAGTTTCTGCAGAGCGGCAGAAGTTGGTTAGAAATGCACCTATGAATTCTGGGGCGTGTAGTAAGCCAGTCTCCTCTTCCAATCATCCATCTGTAGCCCCTACATCGCTGCTACAAGCTTTTTCCAGCAATCTTTTTTTCTGTCTACATCTGATTCACAACACTTAGAAAAAAGAAATGCTCAGACATGGAAATTTGCAATAACAATACCATGTTATTTTTCATTGGCGTGGGTCTTTAACTCACTGTTACTTTCTCATGTTGTTTATTTGAATGGTAACTCAAACATAGTCTATTTTCCCCCCCTGTTGCTTACCTTTTATTTCATCACTATAATGTTGCATCATTTTCCTCATTTTCTTTGTCTCTCACAGTTTATGGCTTTCACCTGCTTAATCGCATACCTTTTGACCTTGCATTGATGCCCCTGCTTTTTATCCCTCATCCATCTTAAACTGTATTTCATCCCTCACTTTTTCCCCCCATATTGCTCTTCACTGTGTCCTTCACTGTGAAAGAGTTTTCTTTCACTTTTCAGTCCACTAAAATCTTGTTAAGGAGACGCTGGGTAAAACACATATAAAAAGTGGAAGAGGAAAAAGATTTTAAATACAATGAGGAAAACGGGAAAAATACACAAACATGGTGCCCAAAGGAAATGAACAACGACACTATTTAAAATACACAAAGCCTGTGGTGCCACAGGGAGTCATCAAATATGAACTAAACAAAGAAAAAGAGTCGAAAATACATTTTCCAAGAAAGAAATGCTTTGGAAAACAGATTTATGGTGCTGAGGGAGGCAGAATGAAAAATGTTCTCTGTGCTTGCACGAAGAAAAAACATGGATACTACATAAAATCAATTCAGCATCTGAAAAAAGTTTGTTCTACTAGTTCTGTTGTATAAAGGTACCACTCACTGTATAAAGGAACTGGACAGAGCAATCCCTCCCCTTTAGTTTTCCAATTAAGAAGTACTTGTTGGCACCAAGAAGACAAAATCCCATAGACTTCTATTGAGAAATGAAACCTCTTTTTAACATCTTCTTGCTAATCCTAATTTGTTTTCATTTTTCCCCCCGAAAGTTATTCAAGTTATAAACTGACCAATCAGATGCCTCAGTAAAAGCATGCTGTGCCCGCTGGCCCCACCATAAGAGTCTGATTGGCAGATTCTCCTGAGCCCACTTTGCGTGGAAGAGTTGTGGTCTTTGAACATACTCCTAATTGCTGACCGTAGCTGCCATAGAAATGTCAACTCAGACCAATCACTGTTGTCTGGCTCCAATATGGCAACATCCATATCGCGGAAAATGGCGCCTGATTTGGCTTCAGTTTACTAAAGTAAGGTGTTTTCCATGGGTGACGTCACACGTGATCCGTCCAGTTCTCTCTTATACAGTGAATAAAAGGTATCTAAACACCGACATGCGTTCAATGAAAAGTCTATGTAATCGCGCGTCACCCCGAATTTCAGGCTTCTGCGCTCAGAACTCTGGCGCTCATGCATCACTGCGAAAGTTTTTTAAGTCTGGTCGTGGGTTCTATGTAAAATATCGGGTGCTTACTGACCACACACTAGAAATTCAGCCGGTCGAACTTATTTCCTGCTACATCGCGAAAACTCTGAACTGAATGACCAGTCAGGGACTTGGATTTGGTAGTGACATTTCTGCGGTTTTCTTTTAAAACACAGTAGCACTAATCATTGTAAATGTGGTAATGAAGAAGAAACAAATAATTACAGTTTGTGCCCAGACGGAATTGCATGACACCAAATCTTTCAAACATCGGAATAAAGCTGTGAAAGATTTGCACCACTTTTACATTTTGCACCAAGCCTCTACTGTACAACTAGGAAGCAGATAAGCGTTGGTAAACGGTAAGTATTCAAGAACGTTCAAGAACACATGTAGCGCATTCTTGAACACTCGCCACACGCGGGGGTGAGTAGGTACCTTAAGACATTTGGGTTACAGAATAAATAAATAAATAAATAATTCAACAGTTGACATTGTGTACTTTTTTTCCATTTACAGTAAATCCTAATGGACTATATTAATGACCTAATGGGACGGCTATCTCAAACAGACCTTACAGGGAAAGTTGACTACACTTGTCACTCCAGCAGTTAAGGGACATTTATTTAATTTGGAAATATATGAACACATATCTATTTGATATGTAATGGCTAAGACGTTGTAATGAATGACTTTCCTTCTTAGAAAAAGCTGAAGGCTTTTTTTCAGTCCTCCATTTTCCCTGGGCATTGATGTAGATGATTAATGAGCAGGAGTTAAAACACTTTGAATCTCACTGCCCATTGTACAAGTCCAGATTTTGAGGAATTAATTAAAGTGTAACAAGAAATGATTAAATTTGACTAAGTCTGTGCATACTGCTTAGTCATAGTCACCACGCTTTCATTTCGTGGAGCAAGACATTCATATTTTACTGGTAGCTTAATATTTTAGCTAATGTATGCACATGGATGCGAGAAAAAAAGGTCACTCCCTTTTTTCTGGTGCACTTTTAAGATTTGCAAAGGATAAATGCTTCTAGCTTTTACAAGTGATTTTTATTTCGGCTGTGACATCATCCAGACTCCACATTACAGCGGTCATGCTAACTCAGGCCGGCATTTCACTCGCTATAGTGCATTAGCTTAGCATTATCAAAGCTTTTGCTAATAGACGGCTTTGTTAATCCTCTATTTATTAGGGCGCTTTGGAGAATTAGTGCCCTCATTCCCTCCACATCATACACTGTTCAGTCTGTGGGGGGCTTATAAGCACTAGGCTCATTAATAGTCTTTGCTAACGATTTAAAGGGCCCGTTGCGTTACCCCAGCCCAACTTTACATCACTCTGATGCACGCATCAGTTTAAATGGAGCAAAAAGGGCCAGAGCAGCTGTTGCAAAATGTGGGAGCAGATTTTGATGATGCTGTCAGTTTGGAATGGAGGCACAGTTTGACAGAAGTTAGAAAATTCATAAATTAGTAGAAAAGTAAGTTCTCCAAAGGTGTTGGTTAAAAGTTGAGCTTCTTTGGTTGCTTTGCTGACCTACTTCTATTTAAGCTATTCCACTGAGCTATTGCAACCCACCATCACATACATAAAACACCAGAACCTCAATAACAGACTCTAAAGTTAAAGACCCAATCCCATGAAAATTCTGTTTTTAACATGTTCTTGAAACATTTTTCTCATGATGGAGGACATATAAAAAGAATATGGTATTTCTTTATTCCAATCATATGAATCAGGAGCAGACGGGAAGCCAGAGGCTCAAAACTGTACGGCTAGAGAGCTCCAATACGTCTCACCCGTTTTGTTGCACTGGTAATGTTAGGTTGGGATTGTGAGGGGCTGTAAGCTAGCAGGAGAGAGTGTAAACACAGAGCTCTCATTTACAAGAAGGGGAGGGGGGGGGGGGGGTTGATCTGCACCAACAGCCCTAACTTGTCCTGTCCAACATCCGAGGAAGCAGATTAGAGCTGAAGGCCTCTTGCGTTGGACAGATTTTACTGTTACAGGGATTTATGGATCTTCACACAAAAAATGTGCATATTTATTTAAACACTTTTATATTTGAGGTTAAACTTTATTTATAATAATTTTGTTTACATGCATTCCATTCTTTTCCGGACGGAAAACACGAAGAGGGATGGGGCATAAGAGGATAAGATGAGGGATATAGAGGGAGGGGGCAGTCGATAATAGAATCACAAAATAAGAGTGTTATAAATAAACTGCATGACTTAGTGCTCAAATACACACACCAACAAATGGAACGCCCACAACTATTTACAGGTTTTAAGTATATTCATACTTTAACGATTAGAGACTTATCTCACAGGGCGCACCGACTGATATTAACGTATTCACACAGAGAAATATTTCTAATAAAAACGACTGCAGCTCTGCAGAAACTATGTCCATGAAAATGACAGGTTTTTATATTTTTGGCTAAAAATAGCATCATCATTAAAAAAAAGGACTACTCGGAAGGCTTTAAAAATAGATCAAAAGACCAAAAGATACTCGGATTACATGTGTTTAACTTGATCCCTCAATAAAATGTTTATTCATATTGTTGTCATTTGGACTGAATAACAGTAATTATAGGGTCTACCCACAATTTATTACTTGTTCACTATTATATGAAACCCTGGCAATAACAAGAACACAAGGGGGCAAAAGACTACAAGGATTTATATAAATAATGTGATTTATTTAGGAAAAAGTTATACTGTAACATGTCTAATAAATGTAGATTTCACAAATGAAAACACAGAATTATAGGGATAAACACTGCTAATCCTGACACCCAGAAGCCTCTCTGACATAAAAAAAAACACACAGGCTCATGGTAAATCTTTCTAGAATTATTACCACTTAGAGCCCATGAGGCCTGTAAAACAGTTACAGTGATGTGTTTATCTGAAGGATGTGAATGTCAGTCATTTTAACTGACATGCACCAATGTGGGACATCAAGCTCCAAGGAAGTTCATCTACTTAGTTATTTATGGACTTTTTGGTTCTTTGCTTTATTTTTTGTCGCTGTTATATTTTTAAATGGATAAATACTATTTTATAACGAATTGCTGACATAATTTTTTTATCTAACCATTTTCTTCTCTTAGATGTCATAGTTTCTGTGCATGTCATAGTTTTTTTTTTGTTTGTTTTTTCCATCCATTGAATCCTAACTTCACACACTTAATCTTTGTGTGTGGACATTTTGATGCATGTTTTTGTCTTTCTTTGTGTGCTGTACATGTGTTGTTTGGCACCAGAGCATGTTATTTGGCTCCCTCTCCCCCTTGTCGGTCTGTCAGAATAAATGGACTGTAAGTACTTCACCTGCAGCCGGGTGTGACTGACTTTTTTCTCTATATGTTTCTCCAAGCAGCTTTCCTCCCACCACACACTGACACACACCATACACTCAATCACACCGAGACGCCGTCCTGCAGCTTCTGGGGTCTAGTGACTGGGAAGTAAAATGAGGAAGATGGAAACCAAGAGAGTCAATATCAAATATAAACAAGTTTATGAGCTAGTCTTTGAATAGAGAGCCTCACTTTATTATTATATTTATATATCTTTTTTTTTCCTTTTTGATTTTATTGCAGTAACCTAACTTATATACTCAATGACAACAAAAGAAATGTTTGCCACAAAACACATAGTTGGTGTTATTTTACATCCATTTACATTACATTCTGATAATCTTTCAGTGAGTTTCAAATGTGTGAATTATGATTACGACATTATTATGATCAACAAAACAAAAAAAAGGATTGTTTTTGAGATCATAGTTTCTGCAGAGCGGCAAAAGTTTATCAGAAATTTTCCTCTGAGTTGTGGGCAGGATTGAACAAGCCTGCCCACACTTCCCATTATCGCTTCGTTTACACTCTCCCTAGCCAAATTCCTGACCCTTAACCCCAACATAACATTGCCTAGAGCAGAGCAGAGAGCTTGAAGCTTGCTGTTGTAGCTTTACATCACATCCAAAAGTTTAAAAAAAAAACTGCTGTTTTTTCATCTGCTCCTGATTCACAGTGATTCGAAGACAGATACTCAAAAATGCAATTTTAAACTCAATTTTCTATACATATGCCTCCATCATCAGAAAAATGCCACAAAAACATGTTAAAAGACCAAAATACAATTTATAACAGAGTGGGTCTTTATTAGTTACATTTACTCTGTTATATTTACTTCCGTAACTTTTGGAAAAAATTGTACTTGAGAGGAGTAGTCATGATACATCATACTTTTTTAAAAAAATTCTTGAGTACATCTATAGAAAAACATGCGACTTTCATTCCAGTAGACTGGGCGTCTTGCTGCTCGTTACCGTTACTTTTAACTGAAATATAATATCAAAATAATCTAAATCCATCCTGTGGTGGAGAAACTTCCACCAAAGGTCCGTCACATGACTCCTTGTGACCAATCATACGAAGCCAGAAAGTCACGTCAAATGAAGGAGAATGTTTTGCAAAGAAAAGGAGGGAATGCTTTCCAACAATTTCTTGTCTTTTATTTGTTGCAGAAAATGTTGCCAAAAAGATTTATTATAAAAAATGTATGTACTTATTTCAAGCCTCATTGAAACTTAACTTATTACATTATTTCAAACTTGAATAGATTTTATTATAAGTATTTTATTACTCTTAATCAAGTAATCATTCGGATGCCTACTCTCTACTTCAACTTCAGCAATATTTTGAGTATTTGAGTAATATAAAGTAACAAAACTTGAGTAACATTTTTGAATACTCTACCCACCTCGGGTCTAAAATGTTTTCAAATGTTTTCATAATTTGCAAAAAGTATGTTGATGTTTTTAACAAAATAACAATAACACAAAATAAGTGCCATTTATTTACTGTATTGTACATTGTTATTACTGTGGACCACTCAAAAATATGTTTTGGAAATTAAAAACATTAGATCAAATAAATCTATTCTTTATTAAATATATTTTGTGCATGAATTTAAAAGTCCAAAATAAAAATAAATAAAAAGAGACTATTTGTGTAATTATTTAAAAGCCCCTAATTCTGACAATGGAGTCAGGAAAGAGTTCCTTGACTAAAAAGAAAGGGACCTGCTACTTGTAAGACGTGAAAACGACCAGGAGCTTCAGTTTAAAAAAGCTGCTAGAGCTCCAGCACAGCCGGAACTGCCTCTCTCTCTCTGTCTAAAGCTGTGTCAGTTTGTGTGGAAGGGAGGCGGTGTGCGGACGACCTGCTGCGTCTGTGTATGGTTTTGTGCATTGTTCCAGATCCTCTGCTCAGAACCGCTGCATGCATTGTGTCGTTCGCACAGCTCTGCGTTGAGTGGCAGTGAGAGATGCTTACTCACAGCGCTGGCAGGCTGAAAATATGCTCCGCTCTATAAATGCCTCAGTGTGCTTCTGTGTGCTTGTGAGGACTGCTGGTTTGCTGATATACAATCCCTCGGGGAATTAGAATTTGAATTAATGTGGTCAGGGAGGTAGAATGAGTTGAATATAACATGCCCTTTTCAACTTTGATTTTCTAAAAATTCATCACTGTAGGCTGTTTGACTCCTGGCACTTCCTGTTTCTGAAAACACAATGATTTCTTTTATTTCCCCTCCCACAAACATGAGTTTTCCTTATTCCTGCTCCTGTGAATGCATCATCACCTTCCACCCTGTCCTCATTAACATTTAATGGACTGCCTTTGCTCCCTTCATCCTGCGACATTTCACATCATCTAGCTCACTCCAGACTTTGTTCTCTACAGATCTATGTGTTCTCTGCTTTGTATGGAAACATTATGGGTGTCTTCCTCTGATCCTGCTTTTATTCAACTGCACCTCAATGCAGACCTACTGCGATCATCTTTCGATCTATTGTAAAAGCGTGCAGTGGTCTTTTGATTATGATTATGCTGTTATTTTAGCCACAAAATAAAAAACTGGTATTTTCAGGGACATAGTGTCTGCAGAGCGGCAGGAGTTTGTTAAAAATTTGCCCGGGCGGAACTGTTGGCATGGAGTAAGCCTTTACCCCGACTTCCCATCATCCATTTCACCCACTAGCTTACGCCCCCTTGCAGCCCGTAGCTAACATTACTGGTGCAGCAAAGCTGGGGAGCAATATCGGAGTGAAGCAGCTGTACGGTTTTGAGCCAGATGGCAGCTCAGACGGAGAAAAGAAAGACGGACTTGGATTTAGTCGTCAGCCATTTTTTCGTCTGTTTCTGATTTAAAGCGATATGAATGAAGAAATACTCCGAAATGCAGTTTTAAGCTTTATTTTATTCATTTATCGCCTTCATTTTCAAAACGTTGCCACAAGAACATGCTAAAAACAGGACAAAACACCGTGTTAATTGGGGTGGGGCTTTTAAAAAAGTCGCCGTTACAATTGTCAAACCATATTCACCCTCTGTCTCCCACCTATCAATGTTTTCACTAAGCAACCCTGATATTTCTTTCTATTTTCAGAAATGACTCGATGAACTGAATGTGAAGCTGCGTTCACACCGAACATGATTTGCACAGCTGGGGACGTCAGCGCCATGTTAAGTCAATGGTACGTGATCTGGGGCGATTTGAGCATCAGGCATGAAGGTCCTGCAGCAGCAAAGCCAGAGTTCAATTATCCTAACTTTGGCTAGGTCGCTATGTGGCATCAACCAATCAGTGACGTTTTCAGTGACTCCATCAGTGGGTAGAATACACATCCAATAAGGTGGATGGATCCAATAGTTTTCCTTCTGAACTTCCATCCATCCATCCGTCTTCTTAACATGTTGTACCCCTTTCGGGCCCCGGTGTTGCAGGAGCAGTTGCAATATGGCAGCCTCCTCCTGAATTTTATACTAATTTTCTTATTTTCCTCGAGACGATAATAAAAAATCCTCTAATGGTAACTCTATAACCAACCTCCTTTATAGCTCCTGGCGTTGAGTTAAATACACAGGCCGATCTTTCAACATCCGGGTTTCTTTCCAGCCTTTCTCCTCTTTTGCTCCACTAATCTTTTTCCTTTTTCACCTTTTGCATCCCATCCAGTCTCAGCTAAAGCCTCCATTATATCTCAAATGGATGCATGTACAGTCAATCAACGAGGGTTAGTTCATTCTTTGTCTCGCTCTGAATCAGTTTATCATTCCTTTCATCCATCCATCAGCTCAATTGTTTGTAAAAATCCAATTAAAAGGTAACATGTGCGCCCCGCCCCTCAGTAGCTGCCTCTTAAAATTCTGCACCCCTCTCCCCATGCTGAGCCTTTTCCTCGCTTCCCTTTATACTTTCAGTTATTATCACTTCATGCAGTTTCTGGAAGTAGTCTTCACAGCTATTAAATATACAAAAAGTGAGAACTTTTTTCTGCTTATTTGTCTGATCTTTTCTGCAGTTTTTACGCATGTTCTTTTTCCCCTCACATGGTCTCCGGAGAATTTTACAAGAAAGAAAAAGGTGGAAATAAGCCAAGAACTGATGAGCTGCTTTTGTGCTTTTATTACACAATCGCACAAAAAGAGCTAGTGGTTGAAAAAATCCCATTGACAGCAACACTGTTGAAATACTGATATATGCTACGGATACTGTATAGAAAACAAAAAGGCTCATAGGGTGGAAAAGATGGAAAAGAAGAAACACAAATAGAAAACTGGTGGAAACAGACTTATTAATTTTCAATGAAGGTAAAAAGAAATTAAAAATATTTTTCCATAAATAAGTTATCCATTTTAAATTAGTCAAACTATTTCATGATTTATTTCTCATGTTCTATAAATCTTACAACTTTTGAGACAGTCAGTAAAAATGTTCCAATTTTTTCCAGAAATATAATCGCAATTCTGGATTTTCAGACTAAAGGCAAGCATCTTAACATGCCACCGCGTGGCGACCTAAAAGTAATATTTTCAGAAAAATTCGGCATTTTAAGGTGAGTGGATGATTTGTGGACATCGGGCACATTTGGAGGTGGCTCAGGGGCAGTCCAGTGACAGGTGGGTGGCAGGAAGGCAGCAGCGTGATAATTGGCTGATAGGAGGGTCTCTAAGTTCCCCGAAATTGTCTGATGATCGTCCGAATTCTGACATTCACCCCATGCGTCTGTGCTGCCGTCCCACTGCGTCTGTCCAATTGTTTGAACAGTAGCAGTGCGAGCACTCACTATAGGCATGGGCCGGGCCGAGCCGGGCCAGGCGATGACCAGATGTCGATCCCGGCCACTGTGGCTCCAAACAGGGAGACGGCATTGATGCTGCCCGAAACTCATCATTGCGTTGACTCTAAGACCTGCGTCTTGACAAATTGCGGTTGATGCTGAGAAGAAGACGAAGACGACAGAACATTGTGTTTTCTGTAGTGATCATAGAAGAAGAGAATCATGCAGAAGAAGGGCGAAGAAGAAGAAGTCATGCCAACGATTTTCAAAAATATCCAGGTGGCGGCATGAAATTTTGAATATCCTACCAGTGCCTCCCCGTCGCGATATGGCAGTTGTATAAACATCCGATGTCTGCTTCAGACTGTGTGACCCTTCCCACCTTGGACTGCTGCCCTCTTCTTATCTTGACAACAGAAAACACCCACTGGTATTATCCTCAAAACTCTCCAGAGTTTACTGACACATGTTCTGGCCCAAATGTCTAACCTTTTTTCCTCCATTTCATTTAAAATCACCAGCGCCTGACATCTTTCTACAGGTCAAAGATTGTTTTATTGAACTCGGGGAATGTATGGAATCAGAATAAAGGGATCCTATGTGGCACCAAAAGCCTGCCGGCTCTCACTGCCCCATGATTTAACAGTTTATCTTCTTTTTTATTTCCTTTTTTTGCCATTTCCTTTGGCTATTTCTTCATCCACCCTCAATCCATTCAAGCAGACCTGACATCTTATATATCTTTGTGTCCCAAATTCTCCAATTGTAAACTCAAAATTGTGCCTTGAGAAAACCTCCCAGCTGTTTTTTTCTTTATGGTTCAGTTATATATATTTTTCTGGGGATAAATCTTCCTCCTTATCACTCTTTTTTCCTCTTTTGGTCAGGACTATTATTGTTCTACTTCCTTTTTTTATTTTTTTTAATCTATTTGATTTCCTCCTTCTTAGATTGACTAATGACCCATTTGTCAACACTTTCTGTGCTTTCTGTTCTTTAATGGTTTGTAGAGTTTGTGACTGTTTCTGGAGTCGGTGCGCATTGGAGATGTCAATTCCACAAAGCAGTGGGAGCATCTGGTTGTGTGTTTTTCCTAATGGGCATTTCCTGTTCATATCTGTCACCGTCATAGAGGGAGAGTGGTCATTGACTCTTAGCTGTTAGGAGGACGCTTAGAGTGAACCTAAAATAGCTCTCAAAAACTTCCTGGCTGAAGGTCCTCAGTCGGATTCATGAGACGAAATACAAATCCTCCAATCCTCTAATGATATTCAAACTGTTTTTTTTTTAAATCTATCCCTATGTCTATCTTCTATTTTGTTTTGTGCAGGGTCACAGGGGGTTTCCTCTCCCAGCCACTTTAGGGGGAAGGCAGGACACACCCTGGACATTTCACAAGGCCATGTATTGCAGCCAGAAAATTCTAAGTTTATTTACTTTAATTTAAGCATTGCCATGAAAGATGTGAGAATAATTTCTTAGTTTCTTCTTATTTTACATACTCTTTTATTTTGCTCTTTAGACGCAGCACAATGTCACTATGTTTGCAGTGTGCACATGTGCAGGATAGATGCGCTTTGATGTGTATGCCATCACATCTTTTTGTTTTTTTTCTTGCTCTGACTGCCTCAGAAGAAAGTATAAAAGAGAAAAATATACAGAGTCCGGGGTGAATAAAGTTGCCAAAAAGAAGACAAAGTCCTGTCTATTTTCAAAGGTGCAACAAATCCAAGACAAACAATCACTGAAACTTACTCCTATGAGTCGATTCAAACACCAATACACTATGAAACACCATTTGGAGCATGGGGACACTTTTTGTGTTGATTCATTCAAAAAGAAGTACATTTTTCTTTGCACAACTGTAGTATTTGGCTTTGTCAGGATGTTTGTTGGAAAGAAGATGAAAGTATCTCATCTCTGTCTGGTGTTTGAAATGTGGTTCTCAACCAAGAGAGTCTGATTTGTTTTGTTTTTTCCCTTAAACTTGTAATGATCAATTCATTGTTTTTTTTGTTTTTTTTTACTACCATGATTTGTGAAAACAATGTATTTTGTTTTTTTTGTTCATTTGTATTTTTATAGCAAGATAACCTAGAATGTCACATTACTATAAAACTCACCATTTAATTCATTGAATGAATGAGGGTACCAAAGTGATTTACAGTAAAATAAAGATAAAAAAAGTGTAAAAATTAGACAAATTAGGACCAAAAAATTAAAAACAGCATAAAACTACATAAACCTATAAAATACATAAAAAACAAATTGTAAGGCCACATGCGCAGGGAAGGCAGGTTTTTTTTTTCTTTCTTTTTTTTAACTTGTCCCGTCCAACAGCAGAGCAAGCAGATCAGAGCTGAGTGCCTCTTGTATTGGACAGATTTTATTGTTGCAATTGGGGTTTATGGATCTTCAGACAGACAAAGTATATTTGTATAAACCCCTTTTTTTTTTTTAGGCTAAGCTTTATTTATGAATATTATATTTGTATGCATTCCTTGTTGGACCGGACGGAAAAAAGAAAAAAAAACAGAGGAGAGAAAGAAACAGAGTGGATTGTCAGAGATGGGGGGATAAGGGGTTAGGGTTGGGGGGTAATCAATATTACAAAGTTAAAACATAAAAGTGTTGTAAGTAAATTACATAAAATACTCTGCACATAACTATTTACAGGTTGGAGGTATAATCATACATTAATGATTAAAGATTTATCTCCCAACATTTCTGCACATGGACAGGTCCACGCAATATTATATGCAAGCCTCCAGAGCACCCATGCCATAGTTGTGCAAAGGTGAATAAGCGGGTGGGTTGAAAGAATGTGTGCCTCTTAGAGTGTACCTTGATCACACTGAATGCTCCAGCAAAGGGAGGAGGCCCAGCACCCCACACCCCAGAGCTCGGGGCAGACAGCGCAGCAACTCGGGAGATCCATGCATCCAAGAGTCTCACTGTAAGACAAAGATCCAGGAGCAAACACCCTCCTGTGCACCTGATCCCCACCACAGAAACGGAGACGGAGGTCAGGACCCAGCAGCCCCCCAGCCGAGGAGTAGTAGGAACAGAGGACGCGCAGAGCCAGAACCCCATGGCAGGGACCCGCCCCACCCAAAGCGCACCAACCCTATATCCAATGCCCCGACTGCTCGAGACCTACGCCGGCGCCCAGAGGAGAGGCACACCACCGCCCGGGAGTCCTGAGCCCCCACCCGCCCTCAACCAACCACAGCCCATGGTCAGCCCACACTGCGCACCCATGCAATGTGCCCGCCAGCCCCACTGAGGTCAAGAGGGGGGAAGCGTCAGAATCCGACCGCCCGAGTGGAAAGGCGGACACAGGCGACCAGCGGAGGCCCCAGACAGGGCCAGGGGACGGTGAGCCTGACGACCAGGCTCTAGTTGCTGTAAGCAACAATGGAAAAGATTGGGCTGTCCCGGTATGCCCAAGAGAGGGGCCCCACCCGGACCCAGGGGATGCTGTCCAGCCCGCTCAGATGTGATAGACTCCCTCCCTGCACGGAAAAAGAGCCGCAAGATCAGGGGCGCAGGAGCCCCCACAGCGCCACCAACACCCATCCTACTCAGCGTGGGGGGCAGGGAGCAACGTGACCATCCCCATCTCGTTGTGCGTGTATGTGTGTGTGTTAAAGAGGCACAGTTAAAATTGGTGGACAGGGGCGACACAGACTCCTTCATTCTTCAACAGCAGAGTCTGATCACCCAAGCGTGTCCACCACAGGGCCCTACATGAGTGTATTTGTGTATGTTGGTGCTTAGTGTGTGGTGTATGTTCTAGGGGGGGGGGTCCAATTAAAATTGGTGAATGCTTCCACCAATGGTCCCTACGTGTCTATAATGGTCCCTACGTGTCTACAGCAACTTTAATGGCAACCTAAGCATGACATAGATTCTGATAAATATTCTAAAAAGTATTCTAAAAATGCATACCATACTTACTTTTTACTTTTTTCTATTTTTGCACATTTTTGTATACTTGCACATTTGGGAACACCCCCTCACTTTTGCACATTGCTGTCACTTCTCTGCTTTTTGGAACTGCTGTGACAATTGCATTTCCCCAATGTGGGATCAATAAAGAATATCTTTATCTTTATCTGAAAAGTTTGCAGTTTAGACGAATGTCTGGTTGAATAAGAATTTCTGCTGGAGCTTATGAAGCCCCAAACTAACAGAGGAAGTAAATCAGCTGCTTTTCCTCTAAAAACACTATTTTGAAAGAGATGACAAAATCTTTTGAAATAACAATAAAGACAAAATTGTATGAGTGTGATAATAACAATAAGACTCCGTCATTAAAATATACATTTTGTTAACTGATCTAAAGAGTTTTAGAACATGCAAAAGATCAAAGGTCATATTATTTTTGTAATAAATACTAGTTCTTCTGTGACATTCTTCCCAATGAAGCCTTTTATGGGTCTATCGTTGTCATTTCTTCAAACTTCAATGGACTACTTTCAACATGACATTCTAAAAAATAGTAATTTTTTTTAAGACATGGAAGATTAACTCACAGATGTCATTGTTTCTCTAAATATTTACAATAAACAGTCTTTTTTTTTTATTCCGGTTTCCATTGATCGTCATGTTTGAATTCAGATTTGGTTTATTTCAAGCAATCCAAACAAGAATAAAACTAAACTAAATAAACGTCAGAAAAATTTAGACCAACATATCAAATATAGATTAGTTAATTGATTGGTAAATACATATACGTATGCGTACATCCACATAAACATGTAAATAATTGTTACTCTTAATAATAAATTGACAGTTGATAAAAATAAAATAAATGATTTATAAAATAATTGCTCCTCCTTTAAGTATTTGGGGATATTTTTTTTTTTTGAGAACAAGCTAAAAATGCCATATTATTTGCACTAAAAATCCCTTTGAAATATAATTTACAACAAAAAAAATGCACACTAAAGAAAAAAAAAATCCTTAGTGGCACGGATATAAGTCGTACTTTTGGGGGAATTTCCTTTAACAAAATGTGGAAACAAGAACGGAGATTTTATTTTGAAAGGCGAATCCTGTACAATAAGGGCGGTAGAGCAGTCGACCTCTGATCAGAAGATTGCAGGTCGCTTCCCGCCTTGCTTCCCCACATGTCAAAGTGTCCCACGGATCTCCACCTCTAGTGGAAGGTTGGCGTCGGTGTGGCGGACCCAGCGTCAATGTGTGACTGTGAATGTAAAGCGTTGGGCCTTCGAGGAAAGTAGAAAAGCGCTGATCAAGAAAATGCCATTTACCATGCACAGTGCCCTCTAGTGGTTGCTGCTATTTATTTAAAAAAAATGATACCCGAGTTTAAGTAGCATCCCGGCCAAACTATGCACAGAAACGCGACATATACTTGTGCATTGAATTAGAGCTCTCACAGAGTGCTCGTTTTTTTGTCTGTAAACTTTTACCTGTAATAACCTATTTTATAGACACATTTACTTTCCTGCACGGATGTCCAGATTTGCCAACATCTGTGAAACAGGCTCATCAGGTTTTCTGTACTTGGCAAAGGTTGCCTCAGCAGGTTCAAGGATGCCGCTGCTTTCAAATCAAAATTGGTGCGCTGAGCTATTCAGTTTCAAAAAGTTGTTTTTAAGTTTTTCCAAGGGTGAGATTCTTAGTCAAACTCACCCCCACAAGTGTGCACCGAGTGAGTTATTGCATGCTTCCAGCTGTCCATGGCTGCTTCTATGAAACTCTTAATCCAAGCGCTGACACAGGTCTGCAAAGAAGGGATCTGTTGCTCCCTCTCCCCTCCTCCTCCAGGCACCTATCCACTGCAACATGTCAGCGAGTGTCTGTCTTCTGTCACTACAGACCTCCTGGCGCTGCTTTCACGCACGAGTGCTCTATACCACACACTGTATCAATTATTCTCTTTCACAGGGTTGCAGTGTTGAAATGACCTTTCAAACAGAAATAAGGCTAAAATCCTCTCGTCTCCACAGAGATCTGGAGTCACCTCCATTCACAAGGCCTCCTCAAAAAGCCAGACTATCACTTTTGTCATTTTACATTTGTATTCCTACCAGAAAACTTCAGTAATTCAATTTTGACTTTCAGATCATTCTCTATGTGATCCGGCGTTTACATGAATCTTGTTTCAGTTCAGACGGCTGCTATGTTAATTATTTCCCAAATGATCAAGTGAACATAAGTGTGTGGGTAGCAGGGTTACAGTATGCAAGTAAAAACTGTTATCATTTTCAGCTCTGTTGGGAGACACAAACAGATCATTTTAAGACCCATAACAATGCATAATTAACTGCTGTCTGCACAGCCATTCAACATGAATTGAGCAACATAAGGAGAAAGCAATATCTTTCATGAACAGACGTTGTTGCCCACGTTGCCACTGACATCATTTTACCACAATAAAAATTGTAAGAGTAAATGTTTTTGACACCGTTGCTGTTATATTATTGTTTTCGATTAGATTAGTGATCCCCAGAGCACAAAAACCGGGGCGCAAAAAAATAAATAAAAAAAACCCTACATTTTAATTTCTATTTTGATTCTTGAAGGAAGTTTTATTTTGAAAACTTCCAGGACTGTCCCCACATCACTCTCATTCATGTTGCACGGTCACATGTCGAAAATCCATCTGCTACTTTCCCAACTGCTAGATTAAAATGCAGAGCTAGCAAAGTAAGCAAAAAACAGACATGTCTGGAAAGTTTCTTATTCCAAAATAAAAGAGCCAATGAGGAAACAGAAAAAGAGCCTTTGCCTTCAAAATAAAACAAAGCTGCATTTAACAGACAACAAAAAAACAACAACAGTCTTTTCTCTAAATATGGATTTATCGCAACAGTTGTTCCCACATACGACAATAATGTTCACTTTTCGGCACATCCCTTTCGGGGTTTACCACAGCAACAGATTCAGCATCCGACTATCTAACCTTACAAAGATGCTTGCTGATAAAGTTGCTCAAATGGTGGATAAAAGTTTATTATTATATTTAGAAAAAAACAGATTTGGTACCTTTTTTTATTTTCATATTTATTTTCCGTCACGTTATCTCTAAGTATAAATCAATTTTTGTTATCACAATCTGCGCTTTTATTTTGAAGTCATTGCATTCCAGAAGATGAAATTTACATGAAGAAGCTGCATGCAGCCAGTTAGCGACTAATTCTCTTTAGCCTAAATTCTAATTTGATACTGTTCTTAATTTTGGGCAACCACAATAATTTGTGCTTATAGCATAGATGCACATTGAGATGCATATTGTATATTGAGCTCAGTCTCTTTGTGGACTTGTGAATTCAAACAACCTTGAATTTAGCTTTAGCAAGATTTGAAAACAAAAAACGCTCGCTGCATCATTATACATTACTTTTATATAAACAAAATCATATCCTCCTTCTAGAATAGATGTTTAGGAGACGCATCCTGCAAGCTCAAGCCGTAAATACAAGTCCTCCACGCCACTTGAGAAAAGAACGCCTCCCCCTTCAACATCTACGGGAGATCAGGCGGAGACAAGGAGCATGTGGTAAAAAGGTTATTTGGGGTTATAACGGTACTCAACCTGCCCCTGATGAAAAGAGAGAAGGAGACAGCTTTGAAGTGCCAGTGCAAACGTCTACATTCACCTTTTATTTTATTTTACAGGAGAACCAGATGGAGGGAGAAGGCAGAAGAGGAGGAGAAGGAGGAGGAAGTGAGACAAGGGGAAGGAAAAAAAAAGTGTACTGCAGCCTTCCACAGGAAGGGAGATTTGCACAAACTTCAGATGCAGAGACTGAAAAAAAGAAAAATGAGAGCAGAACAATGACACTATAAGACAGAGCTTGGAGGGAAATGAAGAATACCCCGCCAAGAGGTGATGTAGCCCTGACAGATTCAGAAGATTTTCATCTGCTTTGATGGATTCCTACTGTTGCCTGTCGATATGAAAGTTGTATTAAAGAAAAAGAGCATCCGGCGAGTGAATCGACGGCGTGGTGGCAGACAGGCAGCTCTGCCAGCGTTTGGGTCACTGCTAGCAAACGGCTCGTGCAAATTGATCAGATCACAGCTGTAGATGTGCTACTGAAAGGTGAAAATGTGCACATTTGAATGTTCCTTTCGATGGATTTGCACACTGGAGAAAGAAAGAAAACAAAAGGTTGTGGGGGAATCATTCTGCTTCGGGTACAGGGAGTACAGCGAGAAACTTAATCTAGACAAATACCCAGGAGCTGCCGTAGCTGTGCCGTTATTTCCTGGATTTTCTCAATCTCTTTTTTTTTTCACAACAGCGTGGATGACAACTTTTCTGTTGTCGTACAAAGAACAAGTGATTTGGGATAAATGAAACAGCCTTTGCGCGCCGGTGTGTGTGAATGTTCTACTAGAGGCTTGCTTCCAGGTATTTTATTTTTCGGTTACCGCAGGTGTGTGTGTGACGCCATGTTTCCCTTTTTCCTTCACCCATAGACACGGTGACCAGGACATGACAGGGCCGTATGAAAGATGCCACGCCCCCACGCCGACTCGAAGCTGAAAAGGGGAGCGGGGGACTGACATGAAAGCACAATTTCAACACGATCACTGAAGCTTTTTCTGGCGACCCTTTATTGATCCGTGATTAAAGGAGCAAGTGTTTGGAGCCAATCACCAAGCATTCACAATCAGACATGTTTTTTGTTTTGTTTTTTTAATATCGATTTTCAATAAAAGTGGCTGTCAGCTTCTGTTGTAGTTAATTGCAAAAGTAAGTTTGTGTGTGTTGCGAAGGATGCAGATCTGTTGAGGACTTTTTGATTCAGGGCTAACGTTGCAGGGCTAACGACGTTGTTATCGCCACATTTTCATCATTTCACATTGAACTGACTATCAATGGATTTTGGCAAAGGGGACCTAAAGATTTGGTTTTTTAACATGTTCTTGTGGACTTTTTCTCATGATGGAGGACATCCGGTATATAAACATATTTCTTTACATCACAGTTGCAGATAAAGGCAAAGACAAACCTAAGTTTGCCAGAAACCAACTATTGGCATTACATTTTTATGGCCTTATTCCAACATAGTCTTGTTTGCATCGGTTGTTTTAGTTTTTTCAACCGATCCTGGTGTTACTCCCGATTTTTCAAAATGTATCTGTATCTTAGAGTAATAATCTAGTACCCGGCGAATGTAAATAAAAAAGAAAAGCTTGTGTTTATATAGAATGATCACTATTGTTTCCATCATGTTTGTGCTGCAGCTCACTTGCAAAAGCTTTCAGAAGTCTTAGTGAAATATTAGGGAAAGGTCGTTACATACACGCGTGACATCATCTGTTCCTTAAGTGACTTTGGCAGACATTTAAAAGGCATTTGGAGTGTGGGCTGTCTCCTGCTCTCCTATGCCAAACCCGTGACATTCAGAGGCCTCTGCTCAGGCTGCATGACTGCTGGCATCATGACATGTGGCTGCTGAGCACTGACTGGACTCAATACCAATTGGCTAACTCACTGCTTTCACAAAACAATCAATTTAGGTGTTTTTTTTTTCTTCTGTTTTTGTTTTCCTTTTCAAACTAGTAGTGGTGTTTTATTGGATTTGTTTCGTCATTGTGAGCTCTTTGACAAGAAGTGGCACTGAGCTGGGAAACCTGTTAAGGGCGACGGCGTTAAGCATACCAATGGATGCATATCCTTAAGTCAAAGTGAAATCAAACCTTAATCTGCCAAACAACTAAATAAAATACTCTTCAGAAGCTAGAAAGTGTTCTAATGCAGAATTGAGTATAAAAGCCAATCTAATTTATAATTTTATGAAATTAAATATTGTTTTTCCCTGTTATTGTGTTTTTTTTATGTTTTGTTTTTTTTTCACTTCTAGAAAACCTTGGGTGCCCACAAAGATGCCATATAAATAAAATCTATTCTTATTATGATTTTATGTTTCAATTATATTAATATATATGAAAAAGAAAATATGAAGTTATCACCTTCTGAAATCCTTTAATTCCAGCTGCTCCCCGTTACCGGGGCAACCACACCGAAGGAACGAATATGGGGAATTGGCTGTGGTCATGGCCTTTGTAAATCAACTTGACTGTAACCGAACCAGAAAATAATTGAGCTATTAAAAAAGTACACTAAAGTGACATGCAGGTGCTGTTGGATTTAATCCATTTATGTCAAATGTTCTTTAAATTAATAAACATTTGAATCAAAATATGGGGGGGAAAGAACCTGATTTAAATGGGATGTTTAGGGGCGGAGCTAGAACATTTGACACCGTGGGCAGAAGACTTTGAAAACTTTTTGCTGGGGGAGCACCGGACCCCCCTTGCCCCCCTGTAGTTCCGCCCCTGTTTGTATCCTCTTACTTTTGTCAACTTTAAAGAATTTCAGTGGCCATGTCAGGTTTTCTTTCACAAACAGCTGTTAACAACTGTGTCTACATCTGTAGAACAACACAACCGACAGTCAGACATGGATTCACATCCATGCACCTCATACAACTTATTGCATCCAACACAGACAACAACAAACGCTAATTGAAATTAAAATGAAAGCGAAATCTTCATCTACCACGCACCATAATGATATGAAAGGACAGAAATTAGCTTTTGGATTTTCATTTTTTCAAAATCAATTTAAAGTTTTTGTGTTTACTAAAAACACTGATTGCTGTCAGCACAATGAGTTTTGTTCCTGTGACCCCCCCCCCCCCCCCCATGGAAACTAATTGACTTTGAGTTGAAACTTTGATTGGAAATATTTCCTTTCTGCAACGTCCCTCTGGAATGTATTTGAAACTCGTCTTACACTCTAAAGGGAAGCTATTGTTTCTGGAAACTAATCTGCGACACAAAATAAATCCAGAACTTCCTATCAAATAACATTTTATGTGAAAGTATTATTATTAAGATCAAAAATTCGGAATGAAGCAGAAAACAGCACCTGGTTTTCCTTTGGTTTAGATAGGCACACTCCTGAGTATGGTAATGCTGATACAATGGGTAACAATGACAGTCAAATGCTACGTTCACACTGTGATGCATATTCAAGAACATGTATTTAGCATCTGGGGATGACACTGGACTGTCACTATCCAATACTGCCACACATCCGGTGCCTGTAGTTGGAAGAGGCTTGGTACGAAATCTCAAAGCCGTGTAAATGCAAAACAACCTTTTGCTTCATCATTTGGACAAAAACAAGCGGTAAGAGGTGAACTTTCTCTCTGAACTGATGCTTTATTCAACCCATCGAAAAGATCAGCATATATATATCGGCGAATCTTGACTGCAGCGGTGGTGCGGCGCGACGCAGACTATTTGTCACGACGCGCCGCACCACGTCACAAACAGTTTGCTTTTTGTGAGAAAAGCGATCCAAATTGGAAAAAAAAACAAGGATTAAGGACTAAAAATGGGTTACCATCTATTTCTTTTGTAAGTGACCATGGTATAAGCGGGTTAATGGCCTTCGAAGTGTGCATTATTACTTTTTAACGCACTTCGCGGAAGCAACCATCCTCCATTAACCCTTACTTATCTGATTTCGATACAGAGAAAAGTGGCTTTTCATCTTCCTTACATTAGTTTTAAGCCAGGTTTCTATTTCTATTTACACTTTGAATTTTATTTTATTTTTACTCTTTTTTTTTTTTACCCTTTTATGTTGTTTTTTTTGTTGAGTGCGAGGGGTTGGAGGGTTTTAGGGGTAATTTCCTAAATGGTTTGAAACCTGTACAGCACTTTGTGTTGCATGGAAAGTGCTTGCTTTACAAATAAAGCTTGAAGTGAATTTCCTGAGGTGGTCGGGACAGTGAGCAGCTCCTAGACTTCCCCACCTCCTACCGGAGATTTATGAGCACCTGCAGCCACCTTGAAACGCCTCTCAACTGGCCTCACATCTGACTTTCTGCCCGTTCCCCAGAGACTGCAGCAGCTCCCAGAACTTTGAAACCCTCTTTTCTCTGTGTCCCTCATTCAGGCTGATCCTACCAATTTGTTGTGGAGGTGGAGGTGACACAGAGTTGGTGCCGCGCTATCTCAAAGGTCCCTCCTAGATAATAAATTTCAGCCTTGCGGTTTTTATACGCATGCACTTTATCCAGCAGAGAAGAACTATGACATGAGGGATCATGAGGGTTGTATTACCAACAAACTGGAGGAACCAGTGACTGGAGGTAGACAAACGGTCCCTTTGTGTGGACAGATAAGAAAACTTGTTTGGAGCTAGTGCACAAATGTCACACATCCATAGAGTGACACTGTACTCTTTAGCCAATTCCTAGAGTTTTCATTAAAAATGCTATTGTTAGAATACTTATAATCAAGAAAATATATATTTTTCACTAATAAAAGAACACAATTTCTCCATATTTGGCCTAATGGGAAGATGGCTTAACCCTTATAACTGTAATACGGGTTAAGTCTAAGAACTTGAAATAGAACAAAACAGTAAAATAGGGGTGAATAATGCTATAGGGCACTACAGATAGTTGTTATATCCTCCGATAACAATTTTATGGATAGATAAAACTGACAAGCTACATGAATGAGACTAATTTTATCCTTTTTTGTTTGGTTTGTTTTAAACACCCACCCCAATGAAAATTGTGTTGCAGCACTTTTCTTATGAAAGAAGACATATACAAAAGAATTGGAGATTAAAACTCAGTTGCTGAGTAAACCGTGTTGGATCAGGGGCAGATGAAAAGCCGGGGGCGGGCCAAAGTCTCTCTGCTGCGCTCCAAATCAAAACCTTCCACTTGAAGACAAATAGATCCAATAACATCTTCATTTTCCTGATCTGAGGTACCACCTGGCTCCAAAGTGCACGGCTGGATAGCTGCGATATTGCTCGGCATTTTTGTCGCACCAGTAATATTAAGTTGGAGGTGTCAAGGGCTGTAAGCTAGCAGGAGAGTGTGTAAACAAAGGAATGCTGGGATATCTACGTGCCAAAAGTCCCGCTCAAGAGCCAAAGGCAAATTCCTAATGAGCTCCTGCTGCTCTCCAAAAAATATGTCTTAAAAAACAACACCGGCTTTTATTTTTAGTTTATTTTTTTGCTAAAAATGGCATTATCTTAACTAAAAGACCACTTGGACTGATTTTACAATTAAAAAACTAAAGCTGAAAAGAGGTATAGATGTGCAGAAAAGTACTCATTATAAGCACTGATTGATGCAAAATGTTATTTTATTGTTTTGAGTTTTATTTTTTTTTTAAGTCTTTCAAATGCTGGCTACAGAAGCCATGGGCTTCTATGGTTAAAACACAATTTGAAAATCTTTATTCATTCTCACTTTTAAAACACACTTGGCATTCAAAACACACAAGATGCAAAAACTACCCCACAACACAAAGAGGCAAAACTCAAACTGTGCTCCAACACAACAGTCATCATTAACACACAACTGATCCAAAAACCTAGGAGGCTTATTGCAATTTATCTGCAGTGAATATAAGGACAGTTCTGGAAGAAGTGAGCTAATACAAGATAAGATAAGACTTTATTTTGTCCCCCGATGGGGAAATTCTCAAATGATCAAAGATGGACAGCAGAGCAAGACCCGCACCAATTCCTGAACCTGAACCAAGACAGAGGACTATCATTTCTGATGAGATCCAGTCCATCATTGACCAAATGTTGGTTTATGAAATGACCATGAGGGAGGCTGGTTAAAAGTTCAACCCTCAACTCAGCAGGCTCAAGTTATAATCAGTTTAACTCGTATGGACATTTCACAAGTTTGCTCATCAGACAGTAATTCAACAAAAATCCAGTGTTTTTTCCACCGTCTTCTCCATTCCTTGACCCAATTGAAGATTGTTTTTGTTTTTTTTCTGCTTGCCACTGAAAAAAGCTGTTGTAGGCCATGGACACGGCTCTTGATTGACATTTCTATTGTGTCTTGTCAAGGCTGGCTCCGCCAAACCAAACATTTTTTTCCTGTTTTTTTGGCTGGCGTGAACATTTCCTGTAATGTGGATGAAGTCCTCTGGTCTGACCTGGCATAGAGATAAGACGGTGATGTGCAACTAATAAATAAAGAAGTAAACCTCTGACTTTTCTTTTTTTTTTTTTTTTTGGGGGGGGGTGAGGGTGAGGTGTCACCGTTCCTTATAAACCATTTTGTAAACAGTGTCAAGTGTTCTGTTGTGTAGTAAGTTGTGTTTGCTGTGCGTTTGTTGATTTCAAGAGTCAAGTCTTTATTTTTATATTTATTTTTTTGTGATATATTTAGCCTTCATTTTGAAAACTGTGTTTGGTTTTCTTGGTCTAATGTTTCAGAAAATCTGTTTTATTAAAAGGGGGAAAAAATGTGATACGGAAAAAAAAACATGAAATGGGATGTGTCAAAACCTAATATTCTCCAGATTTATTCAAATGTTAGATTGCATATTTTATATCACAAAAAATGGAAGTAAATATAGGTTTTTGAAAAATATGACAGTTTTTATAGGGAAATCAGATGATTGAAACAGCGCTATCAATCCTCTGAAGTATGACACGTTGTTGATCTTCTCTGAGTGATGCTGAGCTTAGTCTCTTTTCTATTACCAGGACTAAGGCTGTTCACGCTAGCTTTAGCTCGGCTGCTGAGTGATAACACATTTCAACTTTGCTTTTTTTTTTTTTTTTTAAAGTGGGCTCCGGCAAGAGATCTTTGGTTTTTTTTCAAGGACATAGAATGTTTTCGTTTTGACATTAACCGTCTCTTCTCTCATTTTCAGTCCAGTCCATGCCCTTGGTAATCTTTAGATTGAAATAAAATAAAAAAAGTACAAAACCAAGTATAACCACAATTTATGATGTGAATTGAATCGATCAAATGAAGCATTACACCCCTATTTTTGGGTCAACAGCCAGTTTAAGTCAACAAGAAGGTGTAAAAATGTCTGAAAATGATAAATTGAAAGGTGAAGCTAAATATAACAGCTGAGAACTTTGAGACTTTCCAAAATCTTAAAGAACTATTGCTGTTGATCATGTTAAAAGATCACAAGAAACTTTGGTCAATCTGAAACTAATTATCAAAAAAAAGACGGTTGGATAGTCTTAACTGATTCAAAAGACAGAGATTATACATATACATATTTCACTTATCCTTGTGCACCTTCCTCTGAGCCTTTTTCTCCCCCACATTATCTCACGCTGCAACAGTTGTCCTCCGTCTCTTCCATCTGTCTGTCCCCCCTCCCTAAACTCTCTCTGCTCTAATCTGTCTCCCACTCACTCCCCTTTGCTGCCTGGCTCTGTGCAGCAGCTACACAGATGCTAAGGTTTAATGCTTTAATTTGGCTTCCTGTCAGCCCTTCAGTTTCTTTGATACTTTTGCACCAAGTCCCATCGAAGACTCTGTGTTCCAATTTGGGCAGCCTGGCATCTGCACAGACAGGATTTGTAGGTTTTCCTCTGTGCTTTGGCGTGTTTGTAACAGCAGACATATTTTGTTACTTCCCAGAATGTGTGGCGTCTGTAGATGTGCATGAGTGACAGGAGGGTGAGTGTTTTCTTGTTTTTTCCTATGACACAAAGTCTTGGGGGTCACTTAACCTCCCCGTCTGACCACACACATGAAAAAAAATAAAATAAATAACCTCCTCAACTGAGCAAATCTTGGTGTCATCCATCGAGGCTCTTTGGCTTCAAAGAAAAATCAGAATACATAGTTATTTTTTAGTTTTGTCATTTTTATTTAGATTTTCAACATATCAGGTAACTGAGCTAAATAATGGCAAAAGAGAGAATCTATTGTCCGAGTGGTTTATTATTAGAATAAATTCAAAGCAGATATTTGATATATTTTGCAACACAGCAGTTTCCAATTGCTGCAGTCTTCTTACAGTCTGTAACTGCATCATAATTATAATTGCAAGTAAATCTGCTGCAGCAGAAGGTTATTATTAGACACAGGATGTATTTAATTTTTAAAGGAACTTGTCGTCAAATGTGTACACAATAAATGTGTTATAACATAACAATAAAACACAAAAATACCATGTATTTTGTAAATATGGTAAATATTTAACGGCTACATTTTATAAATGAATGACTTAATGGCCCCAAAGACACAAATAAAGTATATTTTTTCTGAAAACAAAAAAGGAAATTAAGACTTTGTTGCTTTCACTGGGTTTTGGTCAGTGAGAAACATTTAGTGTTAAATGTTGCAGACCCCTGTCCTAAACAAACATTTAAATTAGACATGCTTAATTCTTCCTTTGAATAATAGCCACTAAAGACAAACAATAATCTTAACATTAGAAGGAAACTTTAATAAGATATAACAGAGTTTGAAAGTTGACATAAAAATATGTTTTGGAAGAAGTAGAAATAGAATGGCTGTACATCAATTTAAGGCATATTTCTGTATATTTAAGTTGTATTTGTTTAACTTGCAATGAAAATTACTTTCTTATGTTCTCATATTTATGTAATTAAGATTTCATATGTGAAACATTAATTGACAAAAAAATCTATTTTTAAGTTAAGGAAGAAAGCACATGGCAATGTAATGTTTTTGGGCAACCTTCAAATGCAAACATAACATAATTAATGTATCTTTGACTAAATTAAAAGTCTCCAGCAAGTTAATTGGTCAACGTTTGGCCCTTGAAGGAAAAACAGTCACAAACCACCCAAGTAAATTCTACTTAGAACCACAGTTTCTTAAAATCTGGATAATCTGAAAGTCATACATCATCTGAGTCAGTAAATTAAAAAAAAGAAAAAAAAAGACATCACTAATGGTGAGCTCAGATAAAACACCCACACTCTAAGACCAATACTGGGTTATTTTTGGAGCCCCGTCTGCAGTCTCTAACACTACACCACTCTCTTAGGTTTAAACACAATTTCAAAGTATAAAGTGATGTTTTAAATATGCCTGTCCCTTCAAACATAATGTCAGACAGGGAAGGAAATAGCTTTTCTTTGTAGAAAGTTGTACGAAGAATTCTGACATTTCAACAGCCTTTTCACTTCATTGTGATAACATCCACCCTTGTGCAGCGTTTTTGTTGTCTCTGAGTTCTCTGGGGTTTTCTCTCACACATCCAAGTGAAGACCTGAATTAACTTGTATAACCAAACACAAGCCATCATTGCAGCCTTCGGTAATTGCTTTTCGTTAAACACAAACTCCCCGTTTGCTCTAACTGCAAAACAGATTGAATTTATTTAGCAAATAGTCGATCAACTTATCTCTATGATTATTGGTGTTTCTTTTTAATCTTTTGGGTGCTGCTGTCATGCTGCTAGAGGAGAATGAGTAGTTCTGCTTTTGAACACTATATAGGTTGAGCCCACTGAGAAAATTCCCAAGCTTTTTCTTTTTATGAAAATACTGCTCAGAATTTATTTTACAACCTTGAACAGAGCTTGAGCTGTGAGACTGTCGGCGTCTGGATGCCGTCCTCTATTGACAAAAGCGTCACCGCTGCTGTCTGCGAGTGAAAGAGTGATCTTCAAAATGGTAAAATAGATTTCTGAATTAAACAGGCTTCAATCAAAACATAAGGAATAATACAAAAAGCACATGTGTCAATACGGACTCAACATAAAACAGGTGCTTTGGCACAAGGCTCAATTGTTTGACTTGCATGTCATGCTTTTCCTTTTGCAAGAAGCCAAAAACATTTGACAGACAATATCTGACTGCAAGAATGTGGACAGCCGTTGTATAAGAATGAAGCACTGTAATCTGTCATTTCTTTTGAGGAAAGAAAGAAGTTGGGGGCTAACAGCTAATCGTATATTTTTTTCTTATGTGAGCAGATGTTCATAAAGATATTCCTATACTTTTGAGCGTTTAATGTAGGTGTTTAATAGGTCATTGAGACATTTCCACCAAACACGACATGACTGCAGTGTGAGCCGTTCAAGCTCATTGAAGGTCACTGTACTTCTTTTTGTTTTATGTCCTACATCTGAGGTGTAGGTAATAGTCAGCACTGAACTATGACACTCTAATTGCCATTAGTTTGATTGGACAAGATCCGATGCAATAAAGTCTAATGGAAAGTGACATATGAAACTTGTAAGAGGAACAATAATATCGCATGATCATGGGTATTTTAGCAGACAGAGAGAAGAAGAAATGCAATGACCTTTCTAGATCTAACATTAGCAAAAGTAGATGTAACAGAAGCTCTTATGACACACAATGCTTCATTACAAAAAAAAAATTATTTGGCAACAGAGGAAAGGTAAATTTGGGAGTAATGGTAGCAGGTATAGGATATCACACTACTCAATAAACTCAAGTTAGGGATATATGTATTTATTTTCCTATGTGGTCAAATTTTAATGAAATACATAAAAGTTAATTTTGATAATACTAATAATGAATAAGAAGAAACACCATTTTCATTAGTTTGATATTTAATAAACCAAAAATTAAGACAATACTAAAGATAGCCCCTGATAAACAAAAGTTGACCTCGCCAATAGTGGGTATTTCCACCATTTGTTACGACGACATCTTGACTGCAAAGTCTTATCGTCCTCACTGGCTTCATGACATTGTTCTGAGGCTACATGCAGTTCTGCCAGGTCAGTTGGGGGTAGTGTACGATCATCCAGTCTCTGCTTCAACTGGTAACAGACGTGGTCTGTGGGATTCAGGTCGGGGGTCATGGCTCGTCATACCATATGGGGAACTCCCACTTCCTGATGTCCATCTGTGACAATTCTGGCAAAATGGGGTGAAGTATTATCATCCCTGAACAGAAACTGGGGATTATGCAGGTGGAATTGAGTACTATGATATCTCAGGGGTAAGAACGTGCAGTGACTGAACTATCTACAATAGCCACATCGGTTTTGCACTGCCTGTCCAGACTGTTGTCCAGACTGTAGCACCTCCTCCACCACAGCCAACCCTCACGACCATGTTGACCTCGGCATATCACTCACCTCGCCTTCTCCAGCAGCACTCATGACCATCATATCCGTACAAGGTGCCCCAAAGCTCATCAGTTAATGAGGGGAGAGACCATTGCTGCATTGTCCAGGTCACGTGATCTTGTAGCCACTGTGAAGGTTTACTGTGGTGTCATGGTGTCAGTGGAATCACCTGCATAGTCGTCTGGCATTCAAGCCAAAGCGGTGGAGTTGGAAGGTTGTCTGGAAACCCTAGTTCCCCTCACATCTGGTAAATGGCCTGCACCTGTGAAGCATTTGCTAAACCGTGCAGAGGTTCCTAGGTACTGGTCATTGTTGTGGCTCCATCCCTGGGGCAGTCAAAAACTCTGCCAGTAGTTCTGCTTCTTGATGAAACTGATGACACACCAGGTTGACATGCAACATCTGACTGCCTACTACCAACCTGAAGACACACTAAGCGACGCCGTGTGTTCATGACAGTTTGAACGATGAGCTTGGTATAACTAACTGGCAAAATCAGCATGTTAGATGCCACATTGAAAAGTTTTTGTTGGGTTTTGGCTCCCATAAGTAAGGCACACTGAACCCAGTAAGACCATAATGTGGAAAACACTAAATGAGGTGCGTCTATCACCCCGATACCTCTGCCTCACTAACCCAAAAAACTGTGAAGTAAAACAAACATTGTGTTTACGACATCCACACAATTTTTCAAAATATCTTTAACTTATTGTTAGTGGTGCATATTAAGCTTATGTATAATACCAGTTTTATCAACTTAAAAAAAATAACAGCTCTAGATCGTGTTTACTTTTGAATATTTTCTCTGGTGTCCAGCAGCATCATTCCATTCTGCTCCATATGTTCTGGCAAAATAAGCTGAATCGAAACAAAGTGGAAACAGTTGAGTGGACTTGAGTGTCTTATCAGTGAAAACACAAGAGTTTTAATTAAAAAAACATAAACGATGACACACGATGCTGCACAGCGATGCACTAGAAGATTAGACGCTGCTGTATGTACAGTATATGAGCTGATGCACGAGTCTAATTTCTCCACGCATGTGGGTGTGTCCGTGTCTTACATGCTCATTTAACTTGATAATGATTCAATTTATAATTATCATGTTCCAACTCTTTTAATTAATATTTTTTTTCTTGGGAGTATTTTTAAGGTATCATTAGGTTGTTAAAAGACTTTTTTTTTTAATACATTCAGGAAGAAGATAGAAAGTAATTAGAAGAAAGACAACAGGAATGAATGAAACAGCCAAGCCATTACGGCTGCAATGAGCAGGCGAGAAAAGAGATAGGACCAATGGACCTGTCTCCATTGTAATTAATTTAGCCTGCCTCTTCATAACCATTTAAACAAACACAAACCTCATCAGCATCTTATTTCACCAAGTGTCGTTCATTTTCCTGATTATGTTCCCCTCATTTTATTTAATCATCCCTGTCTTTCTCATTTCACATTAAGATGTGGAGGTTTTAGGCATTCAAACCAAGTGATGATATTTTGTATTGGTCAGTTTTATAAATAAGTAAACTTTGACTAGAGAAAATTTGGTTGTGCTCTTATTTTTCAGCTTTGACAACAAGCAAATAAAACTAGAAATAATTCAGAAATGTATTTCTATCACAATATACCTAAAACTCTTACTAAATGTTGCCAAGTTACTTAAAAAAGGAAATAAGAAGTATGTGATTTTACATGTCAGCACCATAAAAAATGTAAAAAAAATCAGAAAGCAGCATAAATATGAATAATTTCCTCTTTTATGAGAGAAAATTGTTGCACTTTTCTTTTACAGCTTAGAATCATTTCCGTCGGAATTTACAAAATCAATTTACATTTATGAATTACTCAAGGTAGCTGGGTATGAACCCTTTGGGAATTTATGCTACTTATTTGTGGGCTTGGGACATTATTTCTAAGAATGCAGAATGGCAGAAACCATGAAATGGAAGAAACTATGTTGGTCAAATTTGAACCTTCTAAACTTATTTATGATTTTTAAAACAGTGGTCGCTCCAACCATAATGAAAAGAAAAATTAAATAAATAAATTATATATACAGTATTCATATATATATATAAAAAAAAAAAAAAAAAACGCCCCTCTCACCCTCCGCGGGTGGTTTCTCCTCCAAGCTCGGGTCCTCTACCAGAGGCCTGGGAGCTTGAGGGTCCTGCGCAGTATCTTAGCTGTTCCTAGCACTGCGCTTTTCTGGACTGAGAGGTCTGAGTAAATTATGAATAACTCAGTGGATACTTGTAGAGAATTTACAAATGGGATCCAATACACTTGGAAATGCTATTGATGATTTTACAAACTATAATCAGATTTTTTTAAATTACAGATTTAAAGTAATTACACCTTCCATCTAACTTTAGATTACAACAAAAACTATCTAAACCAAAATTTGCAGTTTTTCCAGAATTTATCAACAGTTGGAACATTCTACCACACTATATCGTCACATATCTTTGCTAAATTGAAAATGTTTCAACACAATGGACTGGAATGATGGATTGATCATTGTCTTATTGTCATCACGAGTGTGTTGTCGACAGTTGGTCGTTTTTAAGTTACAGCAAAATAAACCTACTGTACTCAATCCAAATGGTATTTTCCAACATCGAATTACCGTATAATCCATTTTGAAATGATTCTATAATGGTAGAGTTTGATTTGACTCAATTAACAACTTGCATCAGACAAATCACTCTGGTAGGAAAAATCAATTCATTGTTTCAGCCCTAATATGCATTTACTGCTATTAAAAAGATTTGTGTTGACATAATTTGTGATAGTACATAAATAAACAAAAATATACTTTCATCCCTGATAACAACTGTTGGGACTTTTTCATAAATGCAACAAATGATGACAGAAACGGGTTTCAATGTGTTTCAAACAATAAAAAATGGTTATACTTTATCCTAAAATATGAAGTTAAGATTTTTGACTGGGGTACACATACTGTAATTAGATTTTAAAGAGTTGTTGATTCCTAAATTCAAATATCTACACTTTTCCAAAAATGCACCTTGTTTGCTTTGATGCTCTAATGAATAAATAAAGCATAAAAATAAATGACTGAAAAGATGTTTTGAATAAAGCAGAAGTCGTAAAAGTCTTTGATAAACAAAGATAAGCAAAAAAAGAAAAATGCAGTTCAAAAAATGCAATGAAAAGAAACCAAAACAAGTTTTTAAAACCGAACTTCTCTAAGAAACATTTAGATTTTAGATTTGCATATTTCTCTTTTTACAATCATTTCACGTCATTCACTTATTATGGGGATATGGTGCAATAATAGTACAAAAAAATGCAAGGCTTTAAGCCTATTGCTGTGTAAACAAACAACCCCACAGTGAAGGGGCCATTCATCAACATGCAAGGTAAAGTCTAAGATGCATATTCTCACAATAATACTTAAAAATATGACTATGAGAAGTCAGTAGTGCTAACAATTAATTCAAATCTTTCTGCTTTTTTAAGCAACACATTTGTGGTGAGTGGGTACGATATCACCTTTTTATAAAGGCGTTCACATTAAACCCAATTTGTGCAACAGAGGCGGCCAAGTTCAATGTTAAGTAAATATACCCCTTCTGCCATCTAATAGGGTCTAGATGACCCCACCCTTACATTGACGTGTTGTCCCTACAATGACAAAGGTGGAGAGGATATCATGACATCCATGGACACCAGTGAAGAAATTATTGAAGAAAAAAGGTTCAGAGCACTGTCTTGTGGAGTCCAGATGACCACACTCCCAACTTTAAAGTGCCTAGGATAGCACAAGGGTTATAGGCGAGATCATAGGTCTTGTTTTGGGTGCGGCTGTCCAACGGCATCATGTTTTGGACAGTGCAGAGAAAATTCCAACAGCCACGCAGGGTCAAATATCTGAAGTTTGGCAAAGAATTTTCGTTGCATCAAACAATGAAGAGCTCGGTTTTGGCATGTGGAGCAATAGTGACAGTGAGTGAAGTCCAAAACCAACATGGAGGAGAATCTGATTATTCCCCTCCTAAACTTTATGACATTATTCCGTGTGGCATTCAGACAATGATAAAAGTTGTTTTATAAATGTATTAGTCATTTTTTTTCCCCTCCTATGACTAATGCGGGACAGCAAGTTGTCAAACTGGGTCACAAAGGCCGCATTTACACTGCAGGTCTTGATGCCCATATTCGATTTTCTGACTTTATCTGATTTTTTTGATGAACCGCTTACATCATCTTTTAAACGTGACCCGTATCCGATTTTTGCATTTACACTATACAATGCTGAAACTATCAAACGTAGATGTTCTGAGGACTACGTAGCAGCATTTCCGCATTCCGCGGACCTCCTTTGGACTTTTGTGACTGCGGTTGTCATGGAGGCAACGCAGCGACGAAGGAGGCGTTGCCTTGGGCGGAGCGCGGAGCAGAGGGGATGCAAGGGAGTAAAAATGAGGGCTGCTCGACCATCTTATGTGCTCTCTCTGAGTTTTGAATGAGGAAGTGTTTGCAGACGTTGTGCTGTCCGAACAGTTTGATCCAAGTGTTAACCTTTCCTGCGCGATGATTTCTCTTTTTCCGACCGTGGTCAGAAACGAACGGGATATTTTCTCAAGGGCCGAAGGGGGTTTCTGCACTGAGTGGGTTAAGAAAGACTCCAAAACAATCTTTTGGGGGAGACACCTTATTTTATTACGGTTCTCCGACACTCTCCCGTTCCGCGCTCACACCCCGCCCCTCTCCTCTCCTTACACACACACACTCACACACACGTACAGCTCGCGTGGTCCCCATCATACACGCCCACACTCCTTAAAGAAATAAACGGCTTCTAGCCTGTTCCGGAGCAACGGTGTCCCGCTTGATTAGTTACCGTTTGCGTCCCGACCGGGACCGGACCGGGAATAACAGCGGTTTCCGACTTCGGTCTGAAGCCTGAGGCTGAAAGGTAACACGCTGACAGCAAAATCAGCGCACATAAAGCACCCTAATAAGTCATGTGATCTCAGTTGGTGTCTTCCTGAGTTAATGTCACTGACATACGACTCGCATTTACTGGGGAATATCCGATTTGTCTGCTTACATGGCACACGCAAATGCACGTATCCGACTCGTTTCCGATTTATTTCCACATATGAGAGAGGCCTGTATCCGATCTGAGAAAAACGGAATCCAGGGCTTTTGTCCTGCTTACACATTCACCGGTCATATCCGATCTGTGCCACGTGAGAGGAAGAAAATCGGAATTGTGTCACTTGAACCATGCAGTGTAAAGGCGGCCAAAGAGACTGAAGTATAGCTGAGAGCGGTGATCGTTCAGACCCAGCTCCCGCAGTAGAAAAACAAAAAAAGTTTGAATGAAAAATGTATTAGGCCATTAAAAATTGTCCTTTGATTTGTGGGCAGAACTGTTGATGCGGACCTAAGCCCATCCTTATTTCCCATCATCCCTCTGTGAGCCAACAGCCCCTAGAAACCCCAGTATAGCATTACTGGTGCCACAAAAATGGCAAGTGGATGCATCAGAATGGAGTGGAGCAGGAAGCATGTGGCCCACTGATTGTAGCACCTACGCTACAGCTCCAAGCTATATCCAGTGGCATGCTTTCATCTGCTCCTGATTGACATCAATAAGAATAAAGAAATATTCAGATGCACAATTTTGAGCTTTTTTTTTTAAAGGGTTACAAGAACATGTTAAGAACACCCAAAGCAAAAGATTTAAATGGAGTGGATCTGTTCAAAGATATCTCTCAACACAACCATTTCAAAATGCAACTAAGGTGCAAAAAGATGCTACATGTTTTTTTTTTCTTTCATACTTTCTGCTTTCCTCTTTCTCTCTAATCTAATTTCCCTCCTCCACTCTTCCTACATTTGTCCCTCCCACCTGTCTGCCTCTCTTTGGCGTCCCTTAACTCCCTCCAGGCATGCACACTCTGCCAGCTCTTTTTCCTCCTTGCTCACTCTGATCTCAAAGGGGAGCACCCCTGTCCTGCAACCGTTGTTCCTCACGACTTATTTTGCTCCAGGCCTTCCCTCTTTCTTGCTAAGCTACTCTATCGTCTCTCCTTTTCCTCCTCTCTCCCCACTTTTCTTTCATTGTTCCATCACTTCAACATGAAATGCCACGCTGCTTGTTTTGTTCCACATTTCATCTGTCTGCATAATGTTCCTTTCACAATTCTCTCCCTCCATAACAGAGGGAAGTGATATGGTTTTGACAGAAAGGCCAACCCTCCTGGAATTGTGAGCTCTTTAGAGTTGAAAGCTTTTAGCGCCTCTGTGACCCTGAAATCTTTTGTTATCTGGTGCATTGGTTTGTAGTAGGTTGAGGAAAAATCGATGGAACCCAAGTAATCTGACATGGAAAAGGTTCCTGTGCCTGTTATGGTGGAAAAAAACAACATAAAATGTAAAAAGTACAATTGAAAAACAATATATCTGCTAAGAATGAAAACATGTTCCTTCTATATAGTCCTCCAGATGTCAATCATTCGTACACAAGAGCTTTAAAGCTTCAAAAGCTTAGATTTGTTTCCCAATCTATGCTGTATTAAAAATAATGACTTCAAGTCTCTGATAAAGATAACGCCAGGTGATTATGAGACTTCAATCACATGATGTGACTTGAGTCACACAGACCAACCCATCGCCCTTACTCTAGACAGAGTTAGTAGGAATAGGGCCACCAATGGAAAAGTATAGAGAAGAGCTTTTGGCTACTCATGTGTCACAGGGTCGATGCCCATTGAGCTGCCGGGGAGAAGAGCAGCTGCCACTAAGAAGTAAACAGATCCACCAGATCCTTAATTATATGGTTCCAACCTGGAAAGCGTCTATAATTCTGAGCACCTAGAAGCTGGGTTGCCCTCAGATACAGTTAATGAACACTAGCCCAGGTTATCAGTCTGTGTACCAGAGATATCCGCTGTGTGGGGAGTTCAGTCCTCCTTGTTGGTTCATGAAAGCCACAACAGTTGAGTTGTCTGTTTTATGAGAACAGGATGACATCTCAGACAAGGAAGAGTTCATCCGAACTGCTAAAAAGCTTAAAGCAATTGACTGAAGTAGAACCCATTTGGGTCCAATCACCCATTCACTGGTCTTTCTTCATTAGAGGTTCTCCATGGACCCCAGAAAGGCTACTTAAGTCTTATTTCCACTGAGCGGTACGGTCCGTTCTGGTTTAGAATGGTCGAGGCAATTAGGGTAAGTGTTTCCATTCAAAGTTGGATCGTCACGGCGCATGCAGGGTGCTTTGCACATACACAGCATTTACTGTTGTTTGAGAGAAGAGGAAAACAGCCGCTTTCTTTTGGCCAATCAACAGATTTCAACAGTAGCTCCGTGCTGACTGATTCATTCCATTTTCTAAGGTTCTACAACCAACTGGGCCCCAAAAATGGTATGGTTCCGTCTGACTTAATAGGTTCATTTTATAATAAAAACGCTCAAAATACTGGACTGGACCACACAGTGGAAATGAGGCTTTAGTAACCACTTTTCTGACTTAGATTAAGGTTGAAGTTTTTTGTTGAAACAAAAGTCTGCTCTTGGATGACCATTGTTCATTCTAGTTTAGTTTAAGCCGCTGCAGGTTCTATTTGATAAATGAAATATTCCAGATGTTCAGAATGATCTGTCAAAAACCAAAAACAGAATGGAAGCCTAACAAAATGTTCTGTTTGCTTTTGCAATTTTCCCCAAAAATTTAATGTGGTTTCTCCTATACAACGTAAAATATATTTATTGGAAGTCTCATCTTTGGTTTTTCTTCAATTTTTTTGAAGCAAAGTTTGGAGGCCAAAGAAAAAATGTAATTTTAAAACCGTGTGTACCTCAAATGTTATTGTACGTTTTATAAAATATTTAAACCACATGCTGTTTCGTCAGTACCTGGTAGCCTTTGATCAGTAACTAGCCAGATCCCCTACTGTTTTTTTTTTGTTTTTTTTATGCAACTGCTGACAAGACAGTGCCAATGTAAATAATACATTTGAATGGGCTTGATCATGCAGGTTAGAAGAAAACACGTAAATGAGTGGTTCACCAGTCGTTTCCGCACCAAATGTGTTTACCCAGAGGCGCTGAATCTTTTAATCATTATTAAAGATTTAGGTCTACATAACCCCCATTTCTCCTTTATAAAGGCTGTGTCACAGAGTCACTTTGTATTTTTTTTGGATCAGAATTAATCATTCACGAATATACGTGAGAAAAAGGGAAAAAAGTTGTGGTCTTTAAGGTATATTTTCACAAATGTATTATGAGTAAACCACATTAAAACCGTGGAAGGAGTACAAATAAACCAAACAAAGAACACGTAAATCAAGGTAGAACATGAACCGTGCGTGATCATTACCCCGTTTATATGCATTATTTCAGTGATTTGTGAGTGAATTACAACATTTTAAAGTGATATGTGAGCAGTATACGCAATATAAAATTATAAATCAGTGGTACATGCATGAAAAGTTTGTTAGACATACGTAGAATGGTCGCGAAAAGCCACAAATTTGTGTATGTATCTCGAAAAGATCACGCACAATTGAATAAGATTTACATAATAATTACTACGTAAAGACGCATTGTCTGCAGAATTTTCAACCAACTGAAAATTTTGAACAGCTCAAAACCGAATTTACGTATGGACCCATTGGCCGAAACCCCTCGACAGACATCTGTGCACATCGAGAAACACGTATGAATTATGTGTATCACGCTCGTATCACATAAGACCAACATTTCAGACGTGGAAAATGGGCAAAATGTACGTAGTGGCTACGTGAATCTCCCTTAACCCCCGTGGGTCAGCAGAGCTCCTGTACTCGACAAATCACAGCGTTTTTTCATAAAAGAGCCTGTATTTCCCCCCTGATGGTAGAGCCAAATATATGATGGAAATGTCACAACAAATACGGTTTCAGGGAGCACCAGGCATCCTTTTTATTAATGGATTGGCCACCACTGCCTAAATAATTTAGTGATCAGAGAAGTTCCCAGAAACAGAGTTTTTGGAAAAGAGAGAAGCCCACCGGCTGGGAGGCACTCATCGACTTTCAGCTAATTGGTAGCAATAAGGACATTTTCTTGTCAATTGATAATGAGACAGTTATAAACAAAGCTGCAAAAGCTTGTAGACCTTTTTCAGCTACAACAGCACAACTCTAATTACACTTACAGAAAAGTAAGAATTGAACTGTTGAACTCAGTAAAAAAATAAAGAGATGGTCAGCTTTTGAACATACCAAAAATGTTCCACTTCAATCGTCCCCTCAGGCATTGTGGCATAGGTGGAACATTAAGTCCTGCAGTATTTTTTACCTTCTTTTTTTTTTGTTCTTTTCATGGCTTTTCCATCATTATGTCTCTACCATGCAACAATCTCGCTACTTTTCCTTCAGTCCCTCCTCAGCAGGTGGGTGGTTCTGCTGAATTCCTCTCTGTGCCTAATATGAGGCACTCTTTTCTTCTGCTTCATTACATGCCTTTTGGTTGATGTTCACACTTAGCTGCCAGCCTCTCTTGCTGCTTCCCACTTGCTGAGTTTGACTCTGCATCTCCAATTTTTGCACCTTTTCAGCTCACTCTCCTCCATACTTTTCTTTTGGCCCCTTTCAACAGTCAGAGGATGCTCCTGAAATGATTTTTTGCCCAAAATTAAAACTCTTTTTTGCATCAGTTTCTTTTCTTTTTATGTGAACAAGGAGTTCTGCTGCTTGATTAGGGTCGAGGTAAAAATATCAGGATCTCTTCTTGTTTGATTTTCAAAATAGTAAACACCAAACAAAATAGTGATTTTTGTTCTGCCCTGTTCAAGCAAAACTAGACATAATTTCACTCTTTTCCTATTTCAGTTTTTTATTTTTTATTTTATTTTTTTAAGATTTCCTCTAGTTTGAGGCAAACTGCAGCTACAACCTTTCCACCAAGGACTACCGATACTTTTAATCTTACCTTGGAGAAAAACTTGTTTCCACAAATTGAATCGTATCGTTCAAAAGGGGTCCGAGTCCACAATTTTTCAAAATAGAGATATTATATCTTCTATGGTCTTCAAGGGAAAAGCTGATTATGTGCAAAAGAGTCCCAAGTCCGTTGTAAGGTTTTTACTATGCTTGACATTTAAAATGCATTAAGTGCAAAATTCCTGGACTTTCATGGGTTTTTCTTTATCCCATAGATGGCAGCTGTAGTTATTCAATATGGCAGCACCCTTGTTTAATTCAAGAAGGGCCCAAGTCCAGACACTTTAGTTTGCTAGACCTCTGAAATTATAAAAGTGAGGTGCTTCATATTATAGCATTTGTTAGCTATGAACTGGTGCTAAATCTGGGTAAAGTATTATTATTTAGTGTAGCCTCCCTTTAAGCTATGCAATTACAATGATTTCCTGGAAAAACAAACCTATTGGACTTGGGTCCCTTGGACTTGGGTCCCTTTTGAATTAACTGATTCAATTATTTTCATTGAGTTTATAATGTATTTACTTTGATGCCTTCCAGCTTAACATATTTGGTCATGTAAATTTATGAGAATAACACCAAGATCTATTGCAGCCCAAATTCAGGAGATTTTTCACAGCATCTGTCTGTTTCCTGCCTTTAGAGCTCCTTCTGCCACAACTTTGTCATTACTGATCTCAACCAATCGTGGAATACGGAAGAGACGGACTTTATCACATTTCAATAAAAGGTAAGAACATGTGAAGTGGATATTTTTGTTCTGTTTTTTCTTTTTTTCCCTTTTTGGTTTTGCTGTTGTGCCCGACAGACTTTAGGAAGAGTTCCTCTCTAATTTTTTTTTTTTTTTTGCAAATTGGTTTCGATAATTTGCATCGACCCCGTTGTGTCCCCTATTCGTCCCCCCTCCCGCCTGGATCCCTGAGGAGTGCTTCATCCTCGTCCCGCTCTCTTTGCTCATCCAACGCTTAAATGATCTAACTCCATCCCCTCTCCACCCTAACTGACTCCACGTAGAATACATGTTTTCTGTCAGATATGAATTTATGTTTTTGAATTTCCACAATTAAACTCTCGTCCGTGGTGTTAACATGTTTTATCTCACGGGAACGTCACCGGAAATGTGAAATAGAGTCAGATAAAATTATATTTTGAAAGTACAACAGTAGATTTTTTTTAAACCCGGACCTTTTTCTGGTTCCCAGTCTCTTGTTGTGAAATTGACGCGTCAACAGATTGGTAAATAGAAATGATGTAAACATTCGGATGGATTAATCAACGTTCTATTTTTCTGTGTCAACCCAACGGAGACGCACCCCAGACAGACCAGTGGAACAGTTCAGCCTGCATTTTTTGAACCCTTATAACAGCATTAATTGGAAAACCACTATGTAATGAAAATTTTTTTGTGATGGGATACCTTAAATTTGTTCACATAGAATGGAAACACATCTAAGTACATTTTTGGTAAAATAATTGTGCATTTTTTTATTTAAAAACCAGAAATAAAATTAAAAAATATCTGCCTAGAATTGAAAAAAAATCAATCGTCAGTGTTATTTCTGTCTTTGCATGAAATGTTATAAATTATTCATTCTTAAAATCTCACTGTAAACTTGTAAATGTAAATCGCTGGAACAGGAAAGTAACACAAATAGTTATCTTATTCAGAAAACACTCTTATTTTGATCACAGAAACAAGTCTGTTCCTTTCGTTTGTAGTCGACATTTTAGAAAAGAGCTAGAAAGTCACAGAAGGGTCTCATGACAGTGTTGTTACAGATTTAAAATGGCTTATGGCGAAATGTATCCAATCACAACCAAGAAATCCTACAGACATATTATTGATTTTATTGCAAGATCCTGCGAGCCGCTAAAAATTTGGACTTTGAACATGCTTTCTCTGTAAGAACCCAATGATAGTGATTAGAAACATCATTTGTGGAAGACCAGTAGCACCATCCTTGTGATGTTGAGTTGGTCCAACACTGATTTTTCACTGACACCGCACGGCTGTAAAAGCAAAGGAAGGAGAGGAATGCAATGATCTCCTTTTTTAAAAAAGAGCCAGTAAAAAGCCAGGTGGGCTTTCAGGACTACTTTTAAAAAAGTGAATGTAAACAGACATAAAAGCGAACGATTAATCATTCTGCTCCAGCCCCTGCTGTGACCCAACTCTATCTGGAACAGAACAGAAACGCGGGCCTCCAGGCTATGTGGAAGAACATTTTAACATTTAGATCAAAATTAAGATAATAAAAAGCTGAAAATTAAGAGAAGAAGCAGAGGATAATTAAATGAAGATAAGCCATGAGCTCACATCCAAGTTGTGTTCAGAAACCTGCAATAAGTGTTGCAGCTGCAGGGTCGAGTGATGAGCTGTTGGTGATCTTAAACAAAAACTCTATGCAGACCCAGCTGGCAAAACCTGCAACCTAGAAGAACTATTAATGCTGAGTCAGATCTGTGGTCATCATTCTCTTCTGTTCAAAATGAATCACGGCACTTGAGTCAGTTATTGTGACATCATGGATAATTGACTGAGACAGAAGTCAACTTTCTACAGAGAAAAAAATAAACAAATGACCCGTCCTCGAAGCAGATAGGATAACATTTCCCTCCCGAGCAAAAACAGAAATGAAAAGTTCAGCAAAATCAATTAAATAGTGAAGATTGATGTAGATGTTTGGTTATAATAGCAGAACTGATGTGATGGTTTGTGACAGTGACACGCTACAGTCATAATCATATGCATATCTAGATTACACTGTAGACTCACTCATAGACACTAAAGAGAAGATTTTTGCACATTTTAAAAGTAACATTTTAGAAACTAATAACAAACATCTAGATTCCTTTGGTGCATACTCCTCTTTTGGGGACATTTTGGACTTTTTGTCATTGTTACACACACGTCATATCCCACAGGTTGGCCATGAAGCTAAAGCCTTGGTCACCTGCACCCACACGAGGCTGCAGCCACCTTAAGGGACGTCATGGAAACGGAATGTACCATTGTCGTGCGTGTTGAGAGTGTATCATAAAGTATTTGATGCTCTGGTACGGTACGCTGGCTCCTTACTGACCTCGTTCAAATGATTCATAAGTGCCTGAAGGATGCCCACGCAAAATACGCTCTAAAGGGCCTCCTGCACAGGTTTCAAGGGTTAAAAATATGACAAATCAGATATGAAGTAAAATTCAAGAATTTATAAGACATCAAAATTAATAATAATTAGAAGTTAAATACCCTTTGACAGACTGGAGACCTGTCCAGGGTGTACCCTGCTTTCGCCCACAACTAGCCGGGTTAGGCTCTGGCGCCCCCGTGACCCCACAAAGGGATAAAACGGGTTTAGAAAGTAGATGAAGGGAGTTAAAGGCCTGTTTTCGTAAGGCCTTCAGAAGTAACAATAAGATTACTTTTGACACGCTAAAGAAGACATTTTTCTATGAAATATTAGTTCATTTCGCAACCTGTTTTGAACATGGAAGTCAGATGTCGGTGCCGCCCATTTTATGACCTCAACCTAAATCCGGCCTCAGCAGCGTGTCTACGTTTCCCCCAAAGACACAAAAAACATCCAAACTTTTGCAAAGATGGATGCATATCCAAGGAAAAAAGTTTTTGCAGATGCCGTCTAGCTCTGCAGAGAAAGTGGGCGTTTGTGTCATAGCCTGGAAGGGGTGCTGGCCCCACAGACTCTTCCTGGAAGGGGCTGTTCCTCACTTTTCTACGTCACAATGTGAGGACCCACTTGTTTTTCGTTAATTGGGAGGGGCTGGTGCTCAGAGAGCAGGTTTATAGAGGAATACTGGATCAAAATACTGCTTTGGGGAGGATTTTTTGTGAGGAATTTACATTATATTACCCTTACAAGCTGGAAAAAGTTGATTTTACATTTTTTGTATCTTTTTAACCCTTTAACAGATACAAAATTCCCAAAATAATAATAAACATATCAGCATATGTAAATATATGTAGATATGACACATAGATACTCCATTATGTCTTTCACCCTATTCTCCCAACAATGAACGGAGCGGTCAATGACTTTGATGATTCCTACGGACCACTTGAGTGGACAGACCTGCCCGTTTTTTGCCAGCAGAAAGCCGTTTCCACCCATAAGGGCAGTTGTGACTAAGGCCTAATCATGAAAAATAAATGTCAGTGATTTAATGAAAATATACGATTATTTCAAATAAGTTAAAAAAACACTTAACTGGGTATCAATTCAATAATCCGATCCAAACCACCTCTAGTTCCTCTCCTGTAATGACAGTCTGCACATTTAGGCCTCCCTCCAAGAGCCTGTACCAAAACAATGCCGGGTTGTAAAACGCTCTCATTGGTGAAGCAACACTGCAAAAATGATTATATATCTTTTAATGAAGGAGGAGTGCCTGTGACAGGTGACAGTGCAGGCAGTGCAGCCATGAATGCTTTCTGGTCATTTAAACAAGCCAATTTCATGCTAATGTGGCCACTGCTTACTGTGCTAGAAAATTATGAACAGCCTTCTGGCATGGGAGGACAGCAGTGGGCAGAGGGATGCAGGCAAATTTAATCAAATTGGGGAATGATACAGAAGAAGAAAACCCCACAACTCCTTTAGATTTATATATAGAATATAAAAATATACATATAAAAATATATATACTTTTATTAATGAAGTACAAAATACCCAGCATCCCAAAGCGTCAATATATGACTGACTTTGTCAGACGGGGATCCTTACTTGCACTAAAATGTGTTGCTTCACACTTCTTCACTTAAAGGCCACATTTAACAAGGCGCTTTGCATACAAATGATCTCTATTTTCTTTCTCCCGGTAAAGACTAATTTTAGTTTGATTAGATTAGATTAACCCCTCTTCATTGGTTTCGCCATTTTTTCCCCTAAACCTGCAGAGTTTATTCCATTTTAGAGGTGAAATCCTAAAAAAAAAAAAAAAAATGTACAAGAACAAAATTATTACCTAGACCCTCCTTTTATCAGTGAAAGGCTTTTTGTTAGAGAATGATAAGTCAGTAATAAGACTTGTCATCTTCATACAACAGTGCATGAAAGGAATGACATCCTACTCCACATTCTTATCCACAAACCAATCATTTTGGGCTTCATTAAACATCGCTCATGTGAAAAAGCACAATATGCGAGTAAATGACATGTGAAATGTGCTTGAAATGGTGTGCTTATATTTGCAGTGGCACAAGATCCCTTTAGAGTTAGAGATAAACAAAGTAAGGATTCCTGAGCTGTGAGGGGAAAGCGATTCGCTCCTGGGGCAAGAAGGCAGACGGGAACCCAAGGAAAAGTGGGGGAAGACTTTTCTCATCCTCTGGACCTCAGGCTGCAGGTGTTTCGGTGGAAATTGGAAAGTATTGAAATCCCGGTTAATAAGCCGTGAGAATCAATCACTTCAGAAGTGAATATTAGTAAGACAAATTATTCAGAATGTACCCATCAAATCCCATTTGAGGATATAAGAGTGTGTAACAACGCTCAGAGTTAAATACCAAAAGGATTACAGCAGTTCCTCTTGGTCTCTTCACACTTTCTACCTCTTCTCTTTCATTTGCTCAGCTCTGAGAAGCCTTAATGCTACAGCATTAATGGGATATTGACAAAGTCGCTGCATTGCACTTTAGACACACGCAATTCGGCCATAGGATGAGCCTGTATTGAATTTGAAATGAAGTACAATATAGATATTATACAGAGAGGCATAAAGACAGCATGGGGGAAGGATGTGATGGATCGAATATTTTAATCTCAATCCTTGATGAGGACACTGCACTTATAATCGCTCAGTGTTTATTATTCATTCTATGTACATGGCTGTCTGAGTTCTGGGTCTTTCAGAGACGCCTCTGCTTTCCGTCCCGCATTTTCACTCTCTTTAGTCTCTCATTCGATTATTTTTTCTATACATGTATCTAATTCTGTCGTTCTAAAGTCCCCCCCCCCTTCCATTGCAGATTACCATGGCAACATGCTATGCAGGCTTAGGCTGCGGATAATAAGTGTGCTTTTCATTAGGAATCTGGTCTGGATTTTCTACAAGCCTCGTCTGTCTGGGACTTTCATCCCAGTGGTATTAAACTCTCAACTTTCCCCGACACTGAGGAAATGTGAGAAACTCCAATTCCTGGAACATTTCCTCAAAGGACAGTCTAACTTAATATTTTTCTTAGTATTTTATTGACATCCAGTCATTTCAGTCTAAATGTTTTGTAAAATGTATATAACAAACGAATATATAATAGATGTGAAAAACCTTACTTTTGGTCCCAACAATCCAGGACCTTAATACGGCATCCATTCATGACCACACCAACAATTGTTTTAAAAACGAATCGGGCAGCGTCGTAAAATCCTGAAGACTCTGCCGATGCCTCTCCATGGCACGGTGGCAGTTGTATAAGTGACAGTAGCATTATTTCTCTCTTTCTAAGTGCTTGTGTGGAGTTGTAATATCTTATAAAATGTCTGGTTAAAGAAACATAACTTGCTGCATGCACAGGTAATTTATACTTTCTATTAATTTTGTTCTTAGGATTAGTATTCTCTTCCTAATTTTAGGCTAACCCTTTTCTGTGGTGAATTTAAAAATAAACTTATAGTCAAAGAGCCTCGCAGATTGTTTGCTCAAATCTACATATGCCATCATTTGTTAAGAATCCTGTTTAGTGATGGCTGTGATCACCTAAACTTGAGAAAACACAAAAACTGCATCAGATGCCGAGAATTGCTTTTCTCAACAATGTCTCAATCCCCCCCCCCCTTTTTTATTCTTTTTGTCTTCAATGGCCACATTTAAACTGAACCCATCAAGACATTTTTCATCACTGATTCTTCACACAGACAAAGGTCATGATTTCTTTTGTGTCCGTGTTCTGCTTGAAAATGGTGGATAAACTGGAAGTTTGTAAGGAATCTAGATTTGATGAAAAAGGAGGGAGAACTTCTGGAAATTGTGGATTAAAATATGGGAAATACAATTGTCCTTTACGTTTTTGGTGGAAAAATTTGGCACTAACTTTGGGTACATAGGGTTTTTGTGGGTGCAAATTACTCAAACTGGGCCTTATTTTTATTTATTTAAAAAAAAAAAACAGACTGTCTAAAGGCAATAGAAAACAAAGGAACCGACCTTCTCAAAACTGTTTTGATCTGCTTCATGTTTCTACACTAAGTCTTCTATACCTTCTGTATATAACAGAAGCAGGCTTTAAAACAGACTCATTGCTCCAAACTCCATTCTGAAATGTCACTAAAAATAGGGAACTTAAGAAATCAAGTAGAGAGTGGAAGACCAGGTTAACTTCTAGGACAAAAATATAACTTATGTGTAGCGCAAAAAGCCCAATAAGAAAATATGTCTAGCAAAGAGCAACAAAAAACCTTAGTGACAGAAGATGCAGTGCAGTGTTGTAATTTGCATGGTTGATGGATTGTGTGTCCAAACATCCCTTAAGCACTTAAAAGCCACAGTCTGTTGAGGCGGGTTTCATTTAGGATTGTTCAAAGACCCACTTGGATCATCTTTTGCATTCTTTCTAAAGCCTTCCCAGTGGTCTTTTAATTATGGGGGTGCCGTTTTCAGCCAACAAAAAGTGACATAGTTTCTGCAGAGCAGTCGCAGTTCATTGGGACTTTGCCTCTAAGTTGTGGGTTGAGGGACTGTTAGAGCTGAGCCACCCCACACCCCCTTCCCATTACCCATAACAAAGAGATCTGTTTACTCCTTATCCTCCACAAGTGGATGAATTGTGCGGAGCAAAACATGTAACCTGCCAGTTGTAACAAATAAGCTCTTTGTCCAACAACATTTTTTTGTCGGCTCCCAATTCACCACGATTTGAATAAAAAAATACTCAAAAATACAATTTTAAGCTTAATTTTCTTCATATATGTTGTCCATCCTGAGAAAAACGCCACCATTATACCTTTTTTTAATTACATTTCCTGTCCTTTACAAACTCCGAAAATACAATTTTTATCAAAGTGGGTCTTTAAAGTATAGCTCTATAAAATGAATATACAAAATGTTTTGTGAAATGCTTATTTACACATGCATGCAGGTTGACTGCACAGCTTACTCTGAACCATACATAGTTCTACAAAAAACGGACAGTCATATCAAATCTACACCCCGCTTATAACTTTGAGATGTCAAACTCCGGGTTTCCCCTTCTTGTTTCCTTAATTGATCTTTACTAGACAATTGTAAATAAAACTTGCAGGTTTGTCAGGATAAAAGCTGCCAGGATGACATAACACAGGAGTGACATTATGAGTTTTAACAAGAGACTTTTTAGCTTTAGTTTGTCAAGTTCGGACTTTGCACAAAAAGCTTCAAAATTATATCTTTCAGTTTTTTTCAAACTGATGGGTTCTCTACTTTTTCCTGCACTGCTCTTTTACTCCAGTGCAGTTTTTTTTCTTCCTCCTGCTCTGCAGGTATGTTTTGTAATGACTACTTATACCTAAATGTCAAAACCCACCCTCACATCTTTTTCTTCACTTACCCATTCATCTAACCATCTGCCAATCGTTCTGCACATTAATCTCCTCTCCCATCCATCGGTTTGCCACTTTTTAATTTATTTCTTTCCCAGAATGAGTGGAAGGATGGACTGTAGGACTTAAGGATTAATGATCACCCGAATTTATGACATCCCATTCCCTTCATCTGTCTGTTCTCTTCTCTCAGCTTCCTTCTGTCATGCCGCCATACCTTCATCAGCTTCTCATTTTCATATCCATCACTGAGTGCATGGAAGGATGATTACTGTAGGAGCATGCAGGAGAGAAGATACTGTTGTCATAGCAATAAGAGAGAGAGATGACAAAAAAATGGGCTTAAACAAGTATTAAAGGTGCAATAAGCACCTTCTGAGGAAAGTGGGTTCATTTAATGTTTCTGAAGTTAAAAAACAAAAAGTGGCCATCAGTGATCAATGATAGCCTTAAGAAATACAAGGATTTTTCTAAATAAAGCACTCTGGAAAAAAATGAAAAAAGTTGCCTTTTACTTTGTGTTTTAGAGGTTCTGTTATCAATAGACGAGCGGCTGGTTCCCATTTACTGTATCTTACGCAATCAGAGATGCCAATCTAAGTATTTGCAAAAATTCAAACAGACCACGTGAGACGTTTTTAGTCCATTCATAGTACCAAGAAACCAAATCAAAAGGGCTTAAAACGCCAATGAGTAATTGGTTGTTTTGACAAATTAACTAGGTTTGTAGTTTGCAATGGTGGGCTTATGGCCGTCTCTAAAAACTGATTAGAACACTTGCAGTGAGGTGAAATAAATGAAAGAAAAGACAACATTGAAAATAACACATGATCACTTCAGCAGATAACTGTAAATAAGGTAAATAAACTGATGTTGATGATAAATGGGACTAGGGAAATCTTAAATTATTAAAATAATTTAGAAAAGCTGAAGCATCCACCCTCTGCTTCCAGATTTAATGCCAGCCAAGGAAAAATCAACGTTGCAGTACATCAAATGACCACTAGAGGCGTGTATAAAAGGGAAGCAATTTCCTATTGACCCCTGTGGTAAAAAAACAAACCCAAAAAACCCGTCTGGTTTAACAAAGAAAAATGTAACCCCGTGTAGAAGTTTTGCCTATGTTTATTACATTCTTGATGGCAAATTTGGACAGGTAGTTTTTAACTAGTGATTTTGATATTATTAGAATTCAAAATTCTATATTAGGCTAGCATCCTTTGGGTATTTGCAGCTAAATGTAACCATGAGTGGAAAATGTTTTATTTTCATTTTAAAGTGATGTGCTTAAAATTCTATTCCTAGAGTTTGGCGCTCTTTAATCTATGTCTCCAAAACATTTGGAAACACATTCTCAACAACTGGTTGTTAATGTTATTTCATCAACCAGATATTTTTCTTTTCTTTCTTTTTTTTATGGATCCACGGTCAGCAAAGGTGGAAACAGTTTAAAATCCATTCTGCTCCCTCTTTATAACCTTCACATTTCCTCTTGAACTATTGATTTTTTGTCCTTTCACAGGCATTTGTTGAGGTCTGGAAAGGTAAATTAGCTGCAACTACATGTAACCAAGTCTCCCAGTGTTTATAATTACTTGTTGTTGTAATTATGTGATCCATCCAAGAAGTGTCTATACTGCTTATTAAGGAGCAGGTGACAGTGGCAGCAGACCCCGCCACAGTCGCTTTCTTCCAGCAGGTCAGAGAAAAACCCCAAGAGGTTCCAAGGCAAGCTAAAAGGTATAATCTCCCCAGCAAGATGGTCCGCCCTAAGGCCAAATCCAGATGAGACATGTCCAAAACTCTTTCACAGGAAGGCTCCATGAAAGCATCCTGAGGAGATGGGAACTATTTTAACTGATTTCTTTTAAACCAGAAGAGTAGAGACTCCATCCTGAGATTTTCTGAGTGAACAATGCTGCTCATCTCATTCTGATATAAGACTAAATAAATCCAGCTTCTTACATTTTTAATGCCATTCTTGTTCAGACATTATTCAGATTATATGAATCCAGATTATAGGCGATGTTGGAAAAAAGTGAGAAGAGTTGTGGTTTTTACGTGTAATGTTCACAGATTTATCATGAATAAAGCACAGAGGAAGTACCAATAAACCACCCAAAGAACACATAAATCAACATAAAACATGAACAGTGGGTGATTATTGCACCGTTTAAATGCAATTCATTAGTAATTTGTGTCGATTACATCATTTTAAGGTGACATGTGCGCCTTATACGTGATATAAAAGTTAGACAGACAAAAATTACGCAGAAAATATTTACATAAGAACTGCGTATAAAATACCTGTAAACTGCGTAATTCTTAACCGACCAAAAATGTTGTACAGCTCAAAACCGAACTCATGTAAAGTCCACAAACTCTTGACGGACATCTGGGCACATTGGCAAATGACGAAAGCAAGAAACACTGATGAATTACGTTTATCACGCATGTAAGACAAAAAAACGAAATTTCATAGGTGGAAAAAGTGCAACATGTACGGAGTGGCTGTGGGACACAGCCTTAAGACTGACTGACCTTTGAATTAAAAGTTAAAATTTTAACCCCTTGAAGCCTGAATTTGTGCTTTTGTTTTTCTGGTAGAAGCTTAAACGGGGTCAATTTTGAGCCAAAATGGTTTGAAGGCATATTTGCATCAATAGGAGTAAACCGTTGATAGGATAAACTTTTTTTTTCAACAGCAAAACATTCCCTTTGACTTATACTAGATTCTTTTTTTTTTTTATAATCTCAAAAACACAAACGTTAAAAAACATGCTGGACTTACTGATGGATACATCATTACAAGAAAAAGAGGTAAGGGGAATGAGCTGATGCAACAGGCTGCCACAGTAAATTTTTAATTTAAATAGACCATAAAGTATATGCTCCAATTAAATCACTATTTTATTTAATTTGGAAAATGAACAAGTGAACAAAAAGTGTTTAATTTGGTTACTTGACACCACATTAAAGCGTCAAAGAAAAATCATTGTCATGACAGCAAACCCTCAATTTTGTCCTCACAGCAGTCAAAAGAAAGACAATAATTTCTAAGGAAACACTGTCTTGCTCTAAACTTCTGAATGTTATTTTTTCTGTTTGACTTTCTGGACATTATTTCTTTTTTAAATAAACCAGCAGAACTTCCACGGGTTTGTTTAGGCACGTCAGTGGTACTCTTCCCGTATGTTTTTGAGAAAAAAGGATATTTACACTTTGAATTCACAGTTGGATGTTGTGATAAGAAATAAAAACTAACTATGTAACACTGGAAACCATGATTTATACACGTGTCTTCTGCATCAGATATTTTATGTGCTTCAAAGCCAAAAATTATGAACTATGAAGTCCATGTCATACAGCCACTACTTCCCTTTGAACAGTTGGCTAGTTTATTTCATGAATGCCTGAGAGTTTTTGTTGCAGTATTTTACGGCCGTGTCACACAGCCACTACGTACATTTTGCTCATTTTCCACGTATGAGATTTTGGTCTTTTGTGATACACGTAATTTGTGGTCTTTACAAAAATTCCATCTTGACCTGTTCAACCTTTGGGGTCTGTTGAGAATTAAACAGTTGATGTGTCTTTTACATAGTTTATACGCAATTATTACATAAGTTTTACACAACTGTGCATGATTTCTGATATTTCAGAATATATCCATCTACTTCTCCTTCACTCAGCATGGCGTATATTTTGATTTTTGACTCAAATTCATTCTTTTAAGCGTGTCACACAGCCACTACGCACATTTTGTCCATTTTCCACAAATGAAATTTCAGTCTTTTTGTGGTACATGCGTGATCAGCGTACTTCGTAAGTATTTCTTGCGTTTGTCATTCCCTCAAGTGGCTGACAAGTTTTTACAAGGATTTGGTTTCGAGTTGTTCAAATATTTTGGGTGATTGAGAATTTCGCAGCTTATCTGTGTTTTACGTAGTTTATACGAAATTTGAATGTAAGACTTATGCAATTGTGCGTGATTATTACGAGATGCATAGGCATATTTGTGCCTTTCGTTGACTGTTCCACGTATAACCAACTTTTTATGCATGTACCACTAATTTATAACTTCTCTGTCGCGTATACAACATACATAAAATGTTAAAATTATGAAAGTGACCCCAGAATCACTAAAGAATTACATATAAACAGTGCAATAATCATGCAGGCTTCCTGTTCTTCATTGGTTTATGTGTTTTTCGTGTGGTTTATTCGTACTTCTCTAACATAATTCATTCGCGATACATTTGTAAAAATTTCATGTAAGGACCACAACTTTTCTCACATTTTCATTCATGCAATATGAGCAAAATGTATGTAGTGGCTGTGTGACATAGCCTCGAAGCTATGTTCCCATCGGACATGTGACACGCTTTCCTGAACCCGTCAAACACACGTGTGCTCTTGAACTCGCATTAAGCCAATGGTGTTCTCACAAGACAAGTAGGGAGGGACGTCTTCTTATTTTGCCACTGTTTACAAGCACATGTCCACCACCTAGAGTTGGAAGAGGCTTGGTGTGAAATACCAAATCTCGCAAATCTTGCTCCAGGCTTTTTTCTTCCACAAATGTATCCCAATATTTGAAAGACTTTGTGTCATATGATTTCGTCTGGGCACGATCATTCATTTCTCCTTCATGATCAATTTTCAAACAGCCGGCACTTTGGTGATTTAAAAATGGACTCCATCCATATGTCACTACCAACTCTGAGTCTCTGATTGGTCAAAGTACGCAAAGGGCCCGAAAACAGTTGTAGAAACTTGCGTGGCGACACAGACATTAGTGTTTGGAGCGTGGAAGCCCAAAACTTGTGTTTACGCAGACTTTACATTAAAAGTGGTTGCTTGAACACACATTGCAGAGGGCGATGTGAACGTAGATTTACTTTTTTCATATTTAATATACAATTTAGAATCAATTTAAATACACAAAAGCATATCAGGGCTAAAAAAAATCTGAAACAGTCCTGTGCTTTGAAATCACTTCCTTCTGTTTTAATCATACTTTTTAGGAAAATCTGTTGACACTTCATTCCTTACGTTGAGTACTTTTACTTTCTTGCTTTCAGTTTTGCAATCAAACATGACTCCAGCACAAACACAAATGTTCCACTATAATTCCCCTGACTAAAGCAACACGGTTTAAGTCCCGTTGTGGGAAATGGCCACAACACCTTTACTAAACTTGATGCAGATGCAAAGCTTCACATCTGATTAAAGCACACGTTACTGTCATTCAGTCTTCCGACATAGTTGCTAAGACTAATTTGTGGTTTCCCCGGCATTACAATTCAGCGCAGCCGGAGCTAAAACCAAAGAGTTTTGTATCCACACAGCAATCCCAAATACTTTCCCTTAGCAACAAGCGCCACAGAATGATTTATGTTTCTCTCCCAGTTGGAGGCTGCAGAATTTTGCTGGAGGTAGTTGCTAAGAAAGTGAAAAAAATGGAAGGGAGAAAAAAAGTTTATTATAAAATATTCTCATTTTTTCTCTGAAGTCTTAAGCTTTTTTTTAAGAATTGAAAGTGCAACAATGACACAAAACAAAGTTAAGCTTCACAACATGCCAGAGAAAATGAATAGCACAGTTAGAAAACAATAAACTAGGAAAGGGAGAGTAATAAACGTTATTTTCTTGACACAGAAAATCAAATCAATGATAAATATGCATCAGTTTAATTTATTTTTTAGTAACCGTTTCAATGACAGCTAAAATGAAAAGGCGATGTCCTGCACAAGGATATTTTCCAAATCCTTTTGCGTTCTACTACTTAGAAAGTTTGCTATCCCTTACAGAGGGATTTTAAAACAGCTTTAATAGTCTTATGTTTGCTCTCAAAGGACCCACATGTGCTATTTTTGTATCTAAAGCCCCCTGCCTGGTATTATGTTGGAGCCTGAGCCTATTAAAAACAATGGGGAAAGCCATGTGATAAATAAAGTGACCTTAACCAGCTTTCATTGTGGAAAGTAGCTGACACAGAATGGGATTTGTAATTTTTTTTTCCCCATACACACAACACACACACATTTACCTCTGGCAGAAATGTTGGTTGTTACACTAGTAGTTTGGAAGAAAGGAAAAAAACATTATTGTCAACCATTTATTAAATAAATAACATTATTTCAGGAAGCTGACCCATGCAGAATTAAAGGGCCCTTTAGAAACAATACCTTTCCTATTTTTTTGAAAAATCTTAACAATAAAAAATACATATAGAAAATATAGTTATTATTTTACATATAATAAATAATTTTTTCTATACTATGTTTAAATACATTCGTTTAAATTCTGATTCTATATATTTTTGAGATTTCTTTGCCCACTTTATGTCATCTCAGGCTCTTTGTTGACCTAACAAGATGTTTGCCCAGTTTTTTTTTTACTGGAACAGGGGTGAGAAAAACTAAATTTCCCAAGATTCCCAGGTGTACGGATTGCCTGGCGTGTATGCATAAGGATGATGGGAAGTAAGGGAGAGCTTAATGTAAGCCAACTTTCCCACCTATAAGTCAACTTGAACTACTGCCGCGCTGCAAACATTTTGTCCAAGAAAATGACAGATTTGAGGAAAAGAACACTAGGAACGCTTTCAAAATAGTTGAAAAGATGATCAGGGGGACTGTAAAGAGAAATTAAAGTAAAGCTTGCAAAACATGCATGTCTTTGTTGCCCTTAAATATTACAATGTAAAAATCTCTATTTCAAAACAAAAAAAAAAGATTAAATATGCATTTTCTGTCATCTGAGTGTCGACAAAGCGTTACATTTCGTAAAACCTTCAAATCCACTTGGCTGATCTAATGTATGTACGCTTTAGAGAGGTTTAGGATAAAAGCTGTAACGCAGTGCCCATAATTCTCCTGCATCTGTCAGCATCCACACCAAACCAATGAGCTTTTCCAGCACTGTTATCTATGCAGTTCATCTAAAGTGATAGAAAACCAACAAAAACTAAATCAATATGAAAATCCGATAGAAGGACACTAAAACATTCCACTAACAAACTACTTTAAAGAGGGGAATTGTTGCTGTCAGCAAAGGTTAGCCTGAAACTTTTGACTGCATTTAAGTACAGCTTATAGTCACAAGTTAGGCGCGATTCCCAACAAGAAGAAACAAACAAAAAGTTATATAAATGTAACTAAAATGGTCTATAAATTTAAAGCATTTAAGGATCCTCAATAAAAGGAATCTCAGATAGACCCCAAAAATGTGTATACAGTTGAAACTCTACAGAAATTGAAAAACTGAAGTTTCTCTGCAAAGAAAATGCTTACTACTGCATTTAACAAATGCCTCAACTGTCCTGGTGGACTCTCCTTGGTTTGTATCCCAGTTATTGACCTTTAGCTGCTTGCAACCGCTCCTCTCCATCCATGCGCTCAAACATTTAGAACATTAATCACTTTTCTTAAGCCTCCCAGAGTTAACTAAATCCACATATATATGTCAATATATTACCTTTGGCACACTAAAAGATTTTTTTTTTTTAAATTAAATATGAGTTATTTTTTAAGTTCATTTTCCTACCTAGAAGTAGGACGACTCGATCTTTGAGGCCCCGCCTCTCGCTCCGCGTGGGCGCCACCCATTTCATGACATCAACCTATAAAGCCGGCCTTTGTGTCTGTGTTTCGCCCACAAAACAAACAACATCCAAACTTATGCAAAGATGAATGTGTATATTGTGCATATAAAAGAAAAGTGTTTTTGATGACCACCGCCACCTCTGCTGAGAAAGTGGGTGTGTGTGTTAGCCTGGGGGGCGGGGCTGGCAGTGCACACTCTTCCTGTAAGGGGATGTTCCTCACTGGTCTACGACACAATGTGAGGACCCGCTCGATGAGAGGACTTGGTGCTCAGAGCCCAGGTTTTTAGAGGAATGCTCAGAAATGTGTGAATAAAGCAAAATCCCACTTTGGGGTTGTTTTCCATGAAGAATTAACTTTAAAATACACTTGTATGTTCGAAAAAGTGGATTTTTTTCCCTTGAATTTGTCCTGTTTCCTATCTAACCTGGTGCCTTATTTTTGAATAAGCATCAATACCAAACCTACTATGGTGAAATTAACTGGAATAGCAAAAATGGGACACTTTTATATGATGGCGCTAGTTAAAACATCAGTGGATATGTTTTCCTTTATATGACAGAAAAATTAAACAGGAACGATGCTGAGAATTTTTGATACCAAACATACCAATCACATTTTTTTCTTTCTTTTGAACAACTAAATTTAAAGAAACCCTATATAGCTAGTAAATGACATTTACTTGTTAATTGTTGAGGATTTCAGAAGTCTATAGGTTAATGCTATTTGAGTGATTTTAATGCTTCTTTTATATTTTTTCCTCTTGCCTGTGGCAAAGAAATCAATTTCAGGTTTACATTCCTGAGGGGCTCCTCAGAGAAAAAACAAACAAAAGAGATTTAATTAGCAGATTTAGAAAAGTTACATCCAAACAGAACCTGACATATGATTGAATCACTTCATTCACACGTTTGCTACCTTTGGCTCATCTTTGAAATCCATATAAAGTGCAAAACATTCATTTAAGAATTGTAATTTTTTTTTTGTTTGGAAAAAAGAACAAGGAGCTGCATCAATGTAACAAGAGCCAAGCTGTTAAATCTTGGTTTTCAGGCTGAACAGAAGCTTGAAGCTCACAACGTGCCTCTCGCTGCTCCACCTGTGTTTCTCAATATTTCCTCTTTGTTGCTCTCAGCATGCTCCTTTGCAAGCTGCCAACCAGTGAGTCACATGCTTGAACTCAGCAACTTCTACACACAGTTTTATGTGGACACTTTGAGCTGCACACAAGAAACCAATGGAGAATTTCAAATTTTTAAACCCAGGCAAGCATGCTCCACTCACGCACACGGTTTCTCACAAAAACCAGAGCCCGCTGTGGCGCCTTAACTCAGCTTTGTGTTTGTTTGGCTGCACAGCTCAGTCAAGCATGCATGGATTTTCCAACAGCCAGCACACAGGTGCATAAGGTGAGGCTTTAGTGGACTTAAATGGTGAGGGGGAGTAAAAGCTTTTGGCCTTTCACACACCATAATGTGCTGCTGTAAGACCATATAAGTCCATCAAGTTCAAAGCACTTTGAGTTTTTGACACATATTTATTTATTCATTGAAACAGCGGGCCACCCTTTGTGGAAGCGTACCTTGAACAATGATAAGACATTAAACCCTAGTAGTGCATAAAGCTGGCTTTGTTAATGGCTGCTTATGTTTTCTACTTTCCTAATTTTGGCATTTTAATGTATCATTTAAGACTTTTGCATCTTTATTTTTTGTGTTTTTTTGTTTTTTGTTTTTTTGTTTTGTTGTTTAAAGACTAACCTGGCTGCAGACAAGATGGCACCTGACATAATTGGTCAGAAACAGAAACTATACAATTTACCCTAATCCTGACCCAAAAGTCTTACGACTTATAGAAAAATCAAAGCTTAAAATGAGGAAAAACCATAAATGTTAGGGTCCCCAGTTAAAATATATTTTCTTTTTGCTGGTGAACTAGGGGTACTTCTGGTTCCAGTCAAGGACCTCCAGTTCTGGATGTTGATGTCAGCTGCCATTATCTCTGGGTTTTATATTCACATCTGTGAAAAAAATCATTGACTTTATGTAGGAACTGGACTGAGTGACTCCTCCCTCTCAAGCTGTAAATAGGAATTACCCGCTGGTTCCAAGATGTCAAAATCCCATAGACTTCCATTGAGTAACAGCGATTACCTCAGTCATTATATTTGTCAGAATAAATTTCTTGTTTTGCTATCTTTTTTTAACATGTTTGTTTTTATTATATATATTTTCTTTATACAGTGCAAGTTATTCGAGTTATAAACAGGCCAATCAGTTGCCTCAATAGTCCTATGTCAAACATTCAAAATTCTTCCGCCTTCCAACAAAGTGGTTGCCATAGAAATGCTGACTCAGACGGACTCGGACCAATCAATGCTTACTGAAGATTCCTGGTAGCAACATGGTGTCATCTGTCTTGCAAAAACTATGTTGAGTTCATTTCGTTGGAGCCAGAAGTAAGTCTTTTTCTATGTGTGACTTCACACAGTTCTCATATGTATATGACTGTATACAGTCAATAATGGTTGATATTAAAGTCTGCATGTGAATCGCAAGTGAGGAAAATAGATGAGCTTTACAAGTCCAGCAGTGATTGCATAAAAGACGCACCATTTTAATCCTATTAGTTTTTGTTTAAATTATGTTAAAGAGTCATAAAATAATCCCGTCTTTGGTTAAAAAAGGAAGCCCTGCTCTAGAAAGTATGCACCTTTAATGGAATTTGAATAAAAGGTTGCATAGTTTAGGTTTCAGAAACAGATGAGACATTTTTTAAATCAATTTTAAATCATGTTTTTGTCTCTAAACTAAAAGTTCTGGATTTTTCCTGATGAGTGAAATCGTAGGCAACTCATTTTCATTTTCTGCCAGGTTATGTAACCACAAACACATCTGCAGCCTATGTTCTTCACCTGACTGCATTCTTTTTCGGACTCGTACCCGTTGGTCCTCTATTATATCCAGCAGCAACAGATTTTCTTGGTATTAAACCGCAAAAAGAGCTCCATCTTCAATATAAGTTCGATGAAACAGAAATTTCGGAAACTGCCTTTCTAGATGTTTGGAAATCTCTCAGGTGTCTGCCTACTGAAGAAGTAAAATGTGTGTGCAAGCCAAGATCACTAAGCCTAAAGAAAGTGCAAAGGAATCTGAGTGCAGGTGTCAAATACTAAAGGTCACAGTCATCAATCACACTATGACTGAGCAACTGCAAGCGTTTCTTGTAATAACATGACACTGAATTGTAACAGTGCTTTTGAAACATGCATTTTGACTCGTCCTACGAAGCCATCATGCAGTGTGCTGTTCTATTTCACCATAACTACCTGCATAGATCCCAGTGATTTCAGTGCCTAAGAGTAGGTTTTGGTTCAGTCAGCCGTGTCATGAGAGGCACTGACTTGCTTCACCACAATTCACCTTTGATAGGGCAAAAAATCCCAGCTGACTCCTTTTCAAGTGGATTGAGTTTAGATTCTTGCCGTAGAAGTTTTGAAATGTCTACATACTTTTTATGTAGCCGTTGGAAGCTTTAGTTTGTGCTTATAGTTTGTGCTCTTCTCATCTGTGCTCAACGAAAACCTGTGTCAGTCATCTGCTTGCACGGTTAGTACACTTTTTCTAATTCTGATGTTTATGTGTATGTAAATATTGGAGTGTGCGTCCACACGCTGTGTCCCAGAAGGGTCATGTATTTCTCCTGCTACTCTATGAATAATGTAGGATACTGTGCAATATTAATCTGAGGTTTGGCTCTGGTGCCAACCACAGATTGTCAGCATGTTTTCTGGTGCATCATGACAACTACTCTAACTGAAGACAAAACTAACTTTTCTGCTTGATCTCCATTTTTGGAGAATGCTGTGTTCTGTATGGTAAAGTAAAAGTTTCTATTTTCTTAAGAAAAAGAAATGTATTTATGTATTTATATACCACTTTTCACTAGTAAAACCACACAGTGCTTTACGAGGCATGATTAAAAGACAATGCAAGTTTAATCAAATAAAAAAAACAGATTCAGCCACACGGGGTGCATTCAAGAGAAGCTACAGCTTGACAATACCGGTCTCCATGGGTTAAAAATGTGGTTCTCAGGACTTTAGGGAGATTTTGATCCGAGGTCCGTAGCAATCAATTGTAGGTGTAGGAAGTAGACGGATCAGAAATATAATTGGGAGCCTGTCCTTTGAGGGTATTCAAAGTTAAAACTAAGCTTTTAAAATCAATTCTAAATTGGAGAGGTAGCCAACGTAACCCTTTGACACCAGAGAAGTCGCCTGCAACCCCTACATGACATACTTTTTGACATACCATAAATCTTCACTTGTTTAAGTGATCACCACGACTCAGCCATTTATGATGCAAAGAAAAGGGGCTTTTCGCGTCGGCTGTACAAAACAATATGACTGTTAAGTGTACTGCATGGTGTTGCATATGAGCCCAACGCTGCTTTTTTCCACTCCTGAATCCACTGAAATTTTGTTAATTGTGTTTACGGTTGAAAAACTGCAGTAGTCAATAAAAAACTGAAAATCTGGTGTGGAAGTTAATTTTAATTTTAGTGATGTGCGATTCCTCTGCTGTGATGGAAACTGTTGATCGTCAAGCCGCATCCGTACTTAACCCTTTAACACAAGAGATGTCGCTGGCGACACCTAAATGAAACTCGCTCTTTAATATACTATAAATCTTTGATTGTTTACGTGATCACTTTGAATTAACTGATTCTGACGTGGATTCAAAAGTGTTTTTTATATCAAAATTTCCCAAAATGCAACACTATAAGAATGTAGAGTAATGCGTAATGATACACAACTGCTTTTTTCTGTGACAGAGTCAGCTAATTGTCGTTGGTTGTGTAAGTACTTCATCACTGTAATGCAATCACATCATTGCAGGGCTGCTTTTCTTCACGTGAGTAAATACTGGAACTAAAGCTCTGGTGTTAAAGAGTTGTTTTGCTTTTTTTCCCTCCGATTGTTTAGCATGAGAATGATAAATAAATTAATGATATTTATATAGATGAGACATTTCAAATGTACACCAAAAGTGCAATTTGATATAAGGCCATAAAAAACACAATTCCCCCATAACATGTGCAATGTTGCATCCAGATGAAAGTGGCTTTCAAAGGGTAAAAGAGTTTAAAAAAAATGTAAAAGGGGCAATAAAAAAAATATAAATGTTTTTGTTCTCCTACAGGAATTATATTTCCCTGAAAGGGACCATCAAAGATTTTTTTAAATGTTTTATACTATAAGCAAGTACATTAAAAAGAGAACTCAAACTATTTCCCATGACTGTAGTAACTGCTTGCTGTGGCTATGTCCGGTGTCTTTGCTTTTTTTTTTCCTTCTTTTTTGTAGTGGTATGATGTACAAAGCTGTTTTGGTAAGGACCCCGAAATATTTTATTAAAAACAAATCTGTAAAGGCATAGCTTTCCTTTTGAGCTTTAAGGCTTAGAAGTTGAATGTTTGCAACACCTTCTTTGTAACTAGACTGTAGAAGAATGCCATCTGAGCCCGAGTGATAAATATTAAGTAAAATGAAAGCAATTTAAAATAGAAAAACAGAGAAGACTAAAAGAAAGGCAGTTTGATCCCTTTGACACATCCACAGAATGTTTTTAGAAAAATACAAGAAATTCACTTTGTTACTGAAGTATAGAGCACTGTGCTTTCCCCTGGAGATTCAACATATCCAGCATACATCCTACGAATAAAAAAACAAACAAGCCATAAAAGAAATCTTTAAATAATCCTCTATGATGTGTACTGACCTAGATTGCATTCCTTAAAACATGTCCCAAATGTGAACACATGTCCATCATAGTGTGTAAGAGAGCTGATTATTATTTTATCTATCCTAGTCAAGTATCATCCGGCACCACAACTGACGATAGTCCAGAGCTTTTAAAAAAGTGATGTGCTAAAGCACTTAATCATTTCTATTAAGTAACGGTAAATTCATTCAAAGCTTTTTTTCAGTGACCATTAGTGGAGAAAACCATTGGCCATGAACGCGCAGTTCATAATTTACTGTGTGAAAAATCTGAGAGCTTGTCTTAATAAATAAAGTACTTGAAATGACTGTAATCCAAAACCATTTGGCTTCAGTGTAATTTTGGTAAATGAAGTAAAATTTTGAAAAACAATTCATCACATGCTAAACGGAGCCCCTGGTGGGACACAGAAGTGAAAAAAAAATAGCATTGGTTTTTTGTGTGCACAAGAAAGTAATTGTACACATGAGAAAAAAAGTCAGGTGCAGTGCACCAGTTGATCAAGGCTGCTGTATCTCCAGCACAGAAAGAAACCACGTGACTTTAGAAATCATTTTAAGTGACGTTCAGAGATAACAGTGGGGATGGCGGCTTAACAGAGCCGAAATGTCCTTGTAAGCAAATCTAAAGGTAAATACAACTTATTAAGCTCATGTTATGTTATTTTTAGATAACTGACTCTGAAACAGTCTCTTGTGCGCAATTGACCACTTGACCAGTATCTAATGCGCAGTTTCTCGTGCAGCCTAGATACTTTCTTGTGCCCATCAAATACGTACTTTCTTGTGTGCACCAGAGGGTTTCTTGTGCGCTCTAGTTTCTCATACGCACAGTTACTTTCTTTTATACCATGGTCCGGGTGAATACTCGATTCTGATTGGCTGCTGGGTGTGCATTAAAAAGTGATATACCACAGGATAACCGCACGGTGAAAAAAGAAGTTTAAATGTTTTGTATGACTCCGCCGGCTTCTTTGAAACAACCTTTAGCTTCATCATCTGGACAAAAACAAGGGGTAAGAGGTGAACTTACAGCTTGTTAAAGTTACAATTGCTCTTCTATTTAAAAAGAATACGTTGGTGTAAGTGCACATCAATGAATTTTACTGAAAGTATTGATTTCTGAAGTCTGTTCCCTTCAGGGATGACTGAAGTATTTTTGAAACCAAACTGAATGCAAGACTGCAGACATACTGATGTTTATCATTTCCGAGCTGGAGAAGCAATAACAAGAAAGAAATCTCAGTTTCTGAGAATGGGGTTGTCATTATCTGCTGTGCCTGTGTCCTTCCTGCTGTCATCTTAAGTTTCAAGCTGCTCTCTCCATTCTATTTCCCACCTTTCGTGTCAAATCGGAACATTACCGCTCTTGAAAATACAGCATCTAAAGTATTTTATTTTTTTCCAGCATAGCACCACAAATATTGGCAGGGAGGGGTACTGCCCACTTTGTTTTTCACTTGAGTCCCTTCACCTGCATTTATAATAAACACCCTATTATTTTTGAAGTAGACAAAGATTGCAAAAGGTTATACTCCTTAAATAAATCGATCTAATGACATATTTATTCAGAAAAAAAAATCTAAATGAATGTATCAGCGTTTAAATTATATGCTATACAAAATAAGGCTCAACATTATGGCCACATTAGTGGGAGTGTTTGAAAAGGCATGTTGGACATTTTTTAACCTTCATCATTTCTAATTATTTTAACAAATGCACTCCCATAACCTTTTGACATATTGAACATCTCTACCACCCTGTGATCACCGATAGTTTCAAATTGATTACTCAAATTGTAACCACACAAGAGTAAATTTTACGCCACAAGTACTGTATTAGATTGTTCTTGATGACTAAAGAGAGCAGGAAGTGGAAATGTAAATTAGTGCCGCGGCACACAAGTGTGCCATGAATTGATGATCAAGGAGATTATTAATTTTCACCGATCTAAAATCATTTATCATCACCAGAATATTAGCACTGTGTTCATCAAAATAGGCTCAGGTTTCACACTGAGTAGTTTGCCGACACCTTTGTGGAGCTCTGCAAAACAAATGCACCTGATATCCTGATATCTCAACATCCCGTCTTTTCTGAGGAGGGCGAGAAAAACTTTTGAAGGCGTCTTCCACACGTGGCGGGAGCATCCGTGTATGTCCAGCAGAGACGTGGGTAAAAATAAAGGTGGAGGACGCAAGTTTGATGCGTGAATCGTGTTCAGCGTTCTAGGACAACCCATTCAAATGATGTGCGTGGAGGGAGGGAGGGAGGGGTCAAACCTGAGCTTGTGATCCTTATGGATCATCATTCGTCGACGTGTGCAAATGTTTGTCGAGGGTTTAAGCGGACAGATCTTTGAATTTGGTTTCAAGGTGTTCAAAATTTTTGGTCAGTTGAGACTTACGCAGTTTACACGTATAATACATACTTTATACGTGATAAGCACATAAATCTTATGCAATTGTGCGTGATTTTAGCAAAATACATATCCAAATTTGTGGATTTCCATGGCCGCACATATGTCCACATGTGTAACAGACTTTTCACACATGTATCACAGATGTATAACTTTTTATATCACATATATGGCGCATACATGGTGTTACAATTTCATAATTGATGCATGAATTTTTAGGTCAGATTAATCTTTCATGTTTATTTATATGCTATTTGCGTGGCTTATGTGTACAACTTCTGGGTTTTTAACGTGGTACTTTAATGATATATTTGTCAAAAATTCAGGTTTATACTGTATTCACATATGACCAATTATAATCCATGCAAAAAGGTACGTAGTCGCTGTTTTGGTCACTTTCTGATGCACACCGGATTCCTGGCTGTTTGAATTCCCCCACAATGCATTTCAATTGGATTTGGTCTTTAGCCAAAACCTTCCTTAAGCCTGTATTTCATCTTTTACAGAAATTCCATGGTGGATTAGATTATGTAGCAGAGATAATTACCCAGTAGAACAGTTAAGGTCTACTCTAATTTTCAGACAGCTGGCCTCATATTATTCCCATGCACTCATTCAAGCATAGGCAAATCAATGACAAGCTGCCCGGACCTCAAGACTACAAATCAATTCCAAACCAAAATCTCTGCAATCAAGCTTCAGAGTTTATTTTTTTATTATTCAAAAGCTCCTTTTGATGCATGCAAAACCCATCTGCCAAACTAGCTTGACCTCAGATTGATCAGGCTCAACAGGCCTTTTTCCTACTTTTCCAATAGCAATTAAACTTAGAAGTTTACATTTTTCTTTTTGACCATCAAAGACCTTTTCATTGGTAACAGCAAAATGAAAGTACCTGAATTGCTTTGCACATTAAAAAAAGAATGTTTTAATAATTATTTTGTAAAAAGGGTTTCAAGTGGACAAAGCAAATTAAATGGAATAGTTATTTGACAATCCTTATGAGAAGCTGTATGTTGGAAACATATGTTTAAATTTGCCACTCAACTGAAGAACAGATTGACGTATGCAGATCTGCATATATTAAAAAGAGAGAAAAATCCTGCTTGAGCAAATACAAGACCACATGCAGCTCAGTATATGCAAATGTCTTCTCCTGAACAGTTGTTTACAAATCATTCACCCAACACTACATAGTTGAGAGGATACAGATGCAGTTTTGCACAATGACATCAATTGAGCGCAATCATGCCAGCTTTACTCCAGTACTTCCAGCCACATGCAGTACTTCAAAGCATACCCACTTAAATGAACACTTACACTGGCTAAACTATTTTAAAAACGAATGTAGTTTAAAAATAAATCCGAAAATATGATTTTGTAAGAGAATAAATCTATCGCAAACCAGATTACAAGGCGGGTTGTCAACGAATTGTGTATTTTCGAAATTATGTCATATATATGTTGCACCAAACTATAAGATGCTTTTAGCAAACAAAAGGGTCAAAGATAAGTTTGTCCAATTTTTGTTTTACTTCGTTCACAGTAAATCTTGGGCTAAGTTGGAATTTTAAAAGCAATTCGGAGACCATGCTCAATACTTTTTTTTTCTTAAATGCAAATATGACATCACCTATTTTACGTAAATAAAAATTAATAAATATGAACATTTTATGACAATTATTTAGGAACTTGCTAAGTTCTGAAGATGCTAAATATAAAAGCATTTATGAAAAAAATCGATTTCAATGGATTTTTTTCAGAAACATTGATCAACCGCAACGCATTGTGGTCTATATTCCTCAATCTAGTGAGCATCAATGCACACTGGTTTTTCACAGAGACTTCTGGAAAGTTTCTAGGGAACTCTATTTTCAAACAGTAGATTCGGACAGCACTACAAGATGACGAATGAGCTATATAGTGCACTATGTAGTGAGTAGTGAAAGAATTCGGACACAACCTAGAACTTGTTTGTAACATGCTACATGTTCGCTATGTTAGAAGTATTAGCCGCATTAGCTATGCATGTAACTTTTAACCTTATTTGCAACACGTAATAAATAGACTGATACAGCTAAAACTTATGTTACTGTGATTATGCTAACTCCATACCTTGTTTGTAAAACATAAAGACATAAAAAAATATCTGACAACGCTACTTGTTAGCCAATTCCTTTTTAATCGTTTTTGTTTTGTAGCCCTGATGTTTGACATTTTATAAAGCAATTTTTTAAAGCCTTGCTTTTTCTTTGCTTCATTGTGTTTAAGTCCAATTTGCTACGTATAGTTTTTATTATACTTTTTAAATTCACCAGAAGTCTGAATCACAGATGTTGTGTAGAATTAATTCTGTCATACTGAAAAAAAAAAACCCAACAACATGGTGCTTACTGGATATAAAATGAAAATTGACCTTCACAATGTGGATAGTATAACTGAGACTTAAACAGAAAGTAAATGGGCCATTTTTATTGATATAGATAACTGTCGTAATGTAAAGAAAAAAATAATCTACCAGCAGACTTTCAACTGTCCACCTATCTATCAAAATAAGTGGGGGTGTACTTGAGGGTATCCGGCGGGTGGAGCAAGATTTCTCAGAAGAGTTCATGTTTGGCCTCCATCCATCAAACTAAGCAGCATTAGAGGAAGCTGTGTGTCCCATCAATTATTCCCTTGAGCACATCTATTATAAATGACTGCTACTTAAAATAATACTCCAACAGACAGACAAGGCACTGACCAGATTGAAAGCTTTAGATTCAACTGTTTGTGAATTAGTTTCTCTGAGAGCGGTTGTGTCTAGAGATGTTTCAGGGCACTTTGAAGCAGGCGTCTGTGCATGGCTATCCTCTAATGTTGTGTAACATGTGTTGGCAGCAAATGGGATCTACCAAAAGAAAGGAGCAACGTTTATATCATTCAATCAATTCCTCCTTTGTGTCTAGCAATTTGATAGTTTGCTAAGATCCGGTGCATGGGCCAACTTTTACAAAACGCAGTATTTAGCACCAAGTTGAGTTATAACATTTAGGTGTCCAAATCCAGGCCTTGAGGGCTAGCTTCCGGCTGGTTTTCTAAAAACCCATTCCTTATTGATTACTTAGATCAGTGTTTACCCAGAAAGGAACTTCAATGGTAGGTTTGTTGGAATACATATCAGACATCAGCCCTCAAGGCCTGGAAATGGACACCCCTGATTTATGCAAATAATCTTAAAAATAGAAAAAAAACTTGTTTAGCTCAGATCAATTTTCCCTAATTGACAAGGCCAATAAACGACAATGTTTAGTTGTATTGTTTGAAGAACGCTTGGCAAATGCACTTTTTTATAATTTCAGCATTTTCACAGTTGTATCAGTTAACTAAATACATTAAATATGTCGTGAAAAATGAATCTATTTAAAAGTCGCCATTTACTGCTAAACAATGTACACCATGAACATTTTTCTGTCAGCTACAACAGGACCAAGACAAAGTTAGTTTATTTTATGTGTCTGCCATATTTTTGTTTCTAAGGGAATTATTTCGTTTTCTCAGTTTCTCTTTTTTTCAAGACAGATTTCAGACCTACATATGTATGCATGTAGATACACAACATCACACATATCTCTACATCCACGCATAGCAAATGGACATTAAAATCTTATTGACAATATTTTTTATTCGATGTGCCTTTTTATTTTTATAAGGCAACATCTTTCCATGTTTACAGTAGGTGCGCTTCCCTTTACTTTGAACCTCCACAAATTTGACCTGCGATAATAAATTTGCCTAACCGACACATGACAATTAGAAAAAAATAAACCTCAGTTTATCGATAAAAGGTCCAACAACCGGATACTACTGGCTGCCTTGGGCACTGCGCAGTGAGGTCCCACAGCATCGCCCAGCTCATCAAAAGTTGAGTTTATTGAGCGGAATTGTTGGTTCCATAGCCATTCTCTAAAATCACTAACCACAATTTCATCCTTAGGCACTCCCACGTGCCCCTCCATGGCCTGAATAACACTCCTACATCTCCTTTGATAGATGATGATGATGTTAAGCGCAAGTGCCATGGCAGAAATGTGAATGTACTGTATCTGCTGTAAATCAAAGTTCTGTTTACACCCATGGCCATGTTTTTGAATAAACGTTGCAAAAATCATGTGAGCTGGTTTGTGTTTATGTGCATAATTATGATTTAATGGAAACAGTGTAACTGGGCATTACAACAAACACCAAAAAGAACTGGAAAGACTCTAAAGTGGCAGACATATAAAGAGTCTGTGATCAAAAAGTCTTAATTAGGAGCCATGTAAATATGAGTGTGTGTGTAAAACTGTGCGTCAACTAAATCGAACTATTTTCAGGAGGGAAAACTTGCTCTGTCCACAATTTCCTCTTTCTCTCTCAGGTCTCCCTCATGTCCTTCCTGTGTCTGGTCCTGTCTTGTCTCAAAGCCTGCCACTGGCCATGTGTCTCCCTGTGTGGCCAACTGTGTCATAGGTGATCCATCACCACAGGTGGAAGCTTATTACTAGCTGAGCCCCGCGGGCCCACCAATCCTGACAAATCAGCTATAAATGCCAGCCCTCAGTCCAGTGCTCTGATTGGTTCTGACAGGCACAGCGGGCCTTATGCCAGTTTTATGCCCCCTAGACCCTAAAACACAGGTGTAGGCAGGTATTTGTGTGCATGTGTATGTGGCTTCTCTGCTACATTATTCAACACCTGCTGTTGGGGGTTTATGTCACTGGTTTCTGCCCCTCTGTTCCCGTGGACCAAAAGTAGACAACAACGCAATCTACTGTGTGTGTTTGTAGGGCCATGTTGTTGATTTAAATATTTCACACTGTACTGAAGCCTGCCTGTCTTCAAGCAGATGAATCACTTATAACCCCCCAAAAAACAATATATTTTTTGATAACAGATGCCTTTAGTTTAGAAATGCAAATCTGCAGGGTGTGTCTGTCAAATGAATGCTACATACACACCAGGCATGTAATGAACGTTCAAGCACATTGATTCTTGAACGAGCTTTTAGCATTTAATGGTCATACTAAACTGTTGCTACCCGATTATAGCACAAGTACACAAGTAAGTGAACTGTTGAAGCGGTGCAAATCTTGTGTATCTTGCACAAAATCTATCCCAATACGAGAGACTTAGTGTCACACAATCCCGGCCGGGTACAGGCACAATTATACATTTTTCCTACTTGATCAATTTTCAAATGGTTGGCACTTCAGTGAATTAAAATGGATGGCATCCAAACGTCACTACCAAGTCCCAGTCCCTGAATGGTCAAACTTCAAATAGTTTGACTTTGAACATGCTTTCAATGGTTGCATTTTTCATGTAGATCCCAAAAACAGAGTCAAAAACTTGTGTAGCGATGTGTGAACATGATCGTTTTGAATGTGGAAGCACAAACACACATATATAAGCGTTTTCATAGACTTTTCATTAGAAGCGGTTGCTTTAACACGTGTTTACCAAGGCTGGTGTGAGTGTAGCTTAACCCTTGTGCTATCCAACTTTAACGTTGGGAGTTGGGTCATCTAGACGCACTACAGTGCGCTGAACCTTTTTTCTTCAGGGATTTGTGATCTTCACTGGTGTCCATGGATTTCATGGATTACACTTTCCACCTTTATCCACCTTTGTCATGGTAGGGAGAACACGTCAATGTAAGGATGGGGTCATCTAAGATAGCACAAGGGTTAAGGAGTAAATGTGTCAAATAGAGGTAGATGCATTCATTACCTAATAACTTTGGGTACTGTTAAAATCCCACCCAGGTCTAGGGAAACTCTGTCCATTCGTCCTGCATAAATGGCACTAGCACACCATATCTGGTTAAATGGACATGCAAAATCTCTGCAGAGTATTGTGTTACTTAACTTAGTCAACGCTAGTCTTCCTAACATGAAGGTGGAAAAGAATCTGGTATAGTTACTGCAATAACCTTTCAGTCATCACTACAGAACTGTGCTCTTTTGTCAGCTTTTGGAGCACAAGAATGTGATCTCTAAGGGTTTCTGCTGGGTACCTAAAGAGGCTATTTTGGTTTGAGTCGGTATGTCACCAAAAACTGAAGGGTCTTTTCAAATGAGCTCTTGTATTTCATCTTTGGCAGGAACACAAAGATGCTCCAGAAAGTCATCTAAGTTTGACAGAATTCTTTATTTTTTCTTTTTTTTTAAATAAGTTTCTGCCTATGAATATCTAGCACCCACTCATAAACACAAAGAGTGGAGGGTTGCTTTCACAGTTTAGTAATCAACGCTGTCTCTTTAATGACAGACAAAAAAACAAGTTTGGGAGCTTTTCCCAATAGTTTGAATTGCAAATAATAATACAAAAAGAAAGAGTTCAAAGGTGTTTGAGTAAAAACCTAGCTCAAAGTCTCTGAAAGGAAGGACTACTACAATGTGAATCACATCAAACTTGTCTTGGGGTATGGACAGGTATTTCTATGCAGTGACATAGTACAACTCCAAGGTTTTTCTCCTTAAATGCATGACCTCTTTCTCCAAATACTTATCTCTAAACTAGTACTGTTTTATCTGCAGAGATGTTTGCAAATCTGATGCCATTCCACTCTGGAATAATGCATGGAGGGCATGCATTGAAAGGGACAAGACAAGAGTGAAGGTGTTAAAATGCACAAAATCAAAACTTTCAGAAAGTCTTGACTCAGCTTTGTAAAATCAGTGTAACTGAAGAATGTGCAAGTTTAAAGTGAGAATAGTTTCTTATTATTATTTTAGTACCGTAATATCCGGACTACAAGCCGCTACTTTTTTCCTGCGCTTACAGCCCTGCGGCTTATTTAGTGACGCGGCTAATTTATGGATTTAATTGGCGGCCGCCATGTACGTACATTCGGACTCGGTGAACGGTTTTATAATCGCCATCCAAGTCCAAGCACAAGTCAGTAGTTTTTTAACTCACCTCTAAGCAGCCAAACAGCATGGACCTCACTTCAGGTCTTAGACACTTCAGTCATGGTTCAACAAAAAGAAACACGCATGCCCGGCTGCATCCCAGAATCCTTTGGTGCCCTTAGACCCAACGTGCACTTGATCGCCGCTACAATATGATGAAGCTTTCAAGTTAAAAGCAATCGTTAAAAGCAGCGTGAAAAAATCCCCCATCAGTAAATGGAAATGCCGGTCAGCTGCGTGACGGAGAGAACAGCGCATGCTCAGAAGTGTATTTACCTCTGAGTCATAGTGACTCGGCTGGCTGCACGTAAATATGTGTGAATAACATCAGCCTTTATTTTGTCGGGACACGACTGGAAACACAAATCCATGTGGTCGTTTTTACGGTTTCTGACTGAGCGGAATTTTGCATTGAAAAGCTCACAGCCGCCGTGTGAGCTTTTCGGATATGAAGGGGAGACAAGGAGCCCGCTTGGCGAGTGCGGAGCGCAGACGCGTCCGTGGATCAACAAGTGTTTGTTGTGAAAGGAAGCTTCTGACGAACGCGCCGCGCTGAGGCGCGCGCTATTTTACTGGTGTGTTTTTAACCAGCCCTGTTAGTACCATAATGCTGCCGCGACACAAGTGGAAGGAGAGCTGTTCCTTTTCACCCCTCCATGCACTGCTGCTACTTGCTCATTCTTAAACACGTACAACAGTGTGGCGAGCCGGGCGTTGGCCCCGCCTTTAGCCCCTAAGACTCATGGGAAATGGGGGATCGTGGATGTAAATTTCCTCATCATAACTGAGGAATGTAATGTTGATTATATGGTTACTGTTAGTAATTTTATGTATGATACCTAGTTTGTCAATAAGTAAAAAATAAATAAAAATAAAAATAAAATAAAAAAACCCATAACTGAGGAACTTGTGAACAGAATACAGGTCCATGCTGTTTCAGATGTGGGTGTACTTGGATATATAAGCTTGAGTCAAGGCAGTACTTGCACACAGTGTGGTTATGAGCCATGCTCACTCTGGGCACTTTGTCGAGGCAGCGGCTTGTAATCTGATATGGCTTGTGTATTTACAGAAATAATTAAGCACGTGAAAATAGGTGGATGCGGCTTGTAATCGGGTGCGCTTTATAACCCGGAATTTACGGTACTATACCACATGAACTTGCAGTAACAAAAAAAGAGGGGTTAATTAGTTATTCACAGAGTTGCAGTCCTGTAAAAAGTCAAATAAAAAGAGGGAAAAAAAATAGGGAAACATAACTGCAGTACTTACAAATGAACAAGGACGATGACTATTTTAGCGGCAACATCTGTCTTATTCTAAAACAATGTCAACATTTTTTCTGGTGAAATTTGGTGTTTAGATTTTTCTCTGTTTTCTGGTCTGTCTGCTCGTCTTATACAAAAGTCCGAAAGTGAGGATTCAACTCAATCAAAGTTATTGTCTATTTGAAAGAACACATCAGTATTTAGGATTAAATATATAGGATTCTTATCTTAAGAATCCTATATATCATGCTTGCATGAAAAAAAATATTCTATTCATTAGAAAATTTAAACTTTTTTTTTTATTAAATCTTTACAGTCCTACATTTTTTCATTTGTTTTTAGCAAATAAGAAATGAAAGTGCCAATATTAAGTTAACAGTAAAGTAGGGATTCGTTTCATTTTTAATTCATTTTTCTTTATGATTCTTTATGATAAACTAATACAAAAGAGCTTCAGGGTAGGACTTTTCAGGGCCTTTAAGTAATCATTTTCTGTTGGTTGAAAATAAGCCCCTAATGCCAAGTAAGCATTTACCTAGTACATCCCTAAAATAAACAGTTATAGATCAGTTACTCCTGGGCTATACCTGATATAAAAATAAAAAGTTATGAGCAAATTTTCAGCACATCCTAAACCTTAAGTCCATTACCCGTCTTTACAAACTCAAGAATGCAACAATGTGTTAATTTTTAAACAGTTTCCGATTATTTACCTTACATAAGAAATATATTAAGGAATTTCAAACTTGAGATCTGAACCCTATCGGATCATTTCCAAGCTCTAAAATCTTTTACAAAAAAGTTTCTTTTGTCAACTTTTGTTAGATTCATTAACTGCTGATGGAGATTTCTTCATTTGTGAGTTCAAGCAAGGCTATAAGAGGAAACAAGGAGAAACGCCAGGAAACCAGGAAATTTAAAGTTAGCAATTTATTGCCTCAAAGATATGCATTTTCAGATAGAATATCCAAACTGCTGTATCAATATTTTTTCAATCTCATAATTAGAATTGTATTCTCTGATCCATTCACTAAGTTCAACATCATAAAATGTGCTGTGTGAGAACAACCAGCTGGATGATGTGTCAGGCTGTGAGACTAAGGTTTTGAGAGGGGAGGCAAACAACGCACGAGCCTCTCAGGGGAACAAAATATTTCTCTTAACCCTCGTGTTTCCATTGCAGAAAAGCTTCCTCTTTTGCAGGAATAGTAAAATCTACAGCTGCAAAGCTGTCATACTCTGGGAGAAGTATGACATAGCTCTCTCCCCTCTCCATGAGAGGGGATTATTCCTACGATGAAAGACTAGGACTCATCATATGTGCTACCTCCCTGCAGCATACGTATGCAAGTACCATAAGAACAACAAAGAGAGCTTATTGCAATATGAAATAAGCAAAAATGTTTTTTCTTGAAAATAAAAAAGTAAAATAAATAAATAAAAGAAAATAGTATCTGTGGAATGCGGGTTAAATCTGATTCTTTGAGCACTTTTGTGTGTTTTTTCACATCCACTCGAAATGTTTGACACCTACAAATGATACTAAAGCTTTGGTCACCTGCACCCATACAGGTTTTTGTGTCTCCGGGCACATGAAGGTTTGTAGACTGGAGCGGCCGCATCTTGAGGGGAGCACAGGTGTGTTATGCAGTCCTTTTGAGGCTACCACAGCCAACTCAAGGGTCATCATGAAAATAAAAAGTACAATTTTCTAATTTCTTGATTTCCAACAGTCAGGCTGCACGCAAGGAGACCATCATGTGACCAGCACTAACAGACCAGTCTGCAGGATTTAGGCTGTGTTGAAATAATTAAAGAAATACATGCCTGTGTCTCATCTACTTTGCCATTACTTTACCCTTGTGTGCTACAGTCTGTAGCCTGTTGAAAAATGTGTGTGAACATTTTTACTCTTCATGCTCCCCAAGCGGTCTATGATCTTGATATATTATGCAGGTTTCCCAAATTTCCACCCACAAACTGCCCTATCTACCTGTAAGGGCAGTTGTAAATGTTCCATTAGATGTGATGTGTTGGAAACCAGCTGCTTTACATATTTAGTTTAAAGCCAAGAATACTAGACGAAATTTCTTGATTCTCTGCGTACGAATTAGATGGTTTCGAAGGAAGATAGATAACTATATAAGACGCCTTTAGGATGGGCTGAAGAGAGTTGCACATTATTTAAACACAGGAAGAAGGGGGCAAAAAAGAGTTGGCAGTAGCACTGAACAGTCTATACATATTGAGAAGGCTTATATCCTTCTCTGTGTGAAGTAAGACTTTGCATATATTTTCTTTACGTCTGTTTGATCTGCCATTGGGGCATCAGTGTCAAAGTCACAGAGCCACAGAAACTGAAAAAAGATAAGAAGACCCTGGAAGTGTAAGAGTTGATCGTGTAGTGGGAAATTTCCACAGTGCACAGAACTCAGTTAATGCAATTTGTTGTCTTCATTTAGAGACTTCTTTAAGTCTGCTGCAAAAAATCCCCCACAAAAAAAATAAACAAAGACATATGGCAGAGGTTATTCTTCAAACAGTAACAATTGAAAAAACAACTTTAGTTTGACACCTCTAATATTTGTATCATATATGCATAATGAAGAACATTCATAATAACCCTAATGGAGAGACAGCATTCTATAACAGTCAAACTCATAAAAGTCACACGATTGCAACAGAACTGTCGCTTGTATTGATATGCGCGACTTTGTGTGAGTCAGACACTCAGCCCACTACTGCAGCAGGGGGTTGCAATTCTATACAGTGTTAAGCAATTAGACAGACTGGGACGGAGTACCTACTTTCATCACTTTAACATTTTTTAGACCTCTTAAAAAACAAAAACAAAACCAAAAAATTGCAAAGTGAACCTCCCACATGAATATGTTCAACCTTAAAAGGGAAGATGAAAAAGGGTTTTTCCTTTCTTTTTTCCCCCAAGCAAGTTGGCTACTAAGACACTTCAATGAACACCATAGGGTTGTGTTCAGACTGGAAAAGTCCCCGAGTGCGCTAATTTGGTCCAGATCGAGTCCTGAACCTTGCATTTGGTCAGACTTGTGTCTCCCGGATATTTCCGTTTGAAGTAAAGCCCATAACAAAACTATGTGACTAAAATCTCTTCAGTCATGGGCAGGCATTATGAGGGTGGGGCAAAGCAACAAAAGAAGGAATAATAGAAAGCCCTACTCTTTCCAATCCTTGTCAGGATAGCTGACTTAATCAAACTTTATATTTCACTGACCAATTTTGAGTGACTGTATTAACGTCAGATACAACACTAACTTTTGCTATTTTGACATGGTGGAGGGATGCTGCAAGGTGGTTGCTAAGGAGACGTCAGCTAAGAAGGTATGCTGATAAGTGTTTATGGCATATAGATTGTCAGGAAAACAGTGTGAGAAGCAATGCATATCACGGTAAATGTTGTTTTAATGAGCCTGCATTCATCAGACAACATTTCAATGAGTCGCTGTTGTATCGCTGCTCCAAGTTTGTTTGCTCTCAGTTTACATCCTGTAAAAACTGGCGATGGTGGCGGTTTGGGTTCAGTTGTTGCGCTCCGAGCAAGCAGCAAGCAGAGCTAAGTCTGATTGGAAAAGAACCGAGACCACCTTGAAAGATGGGTCCAAGAGCGGTTCTTGGTCCCGGACCTTGAGTGTATTGGAACTGAAAATGTAATCCAGATAATCAGGCTAAACAAACTCTGATTCACTTTGAGAGAACCAAATGTGTCCAGTCTGACTACACCCTAAGGATGGGGTTTGGCAAATATTTTGGTTTGCGGGCCACATTGGGTTCTAAAATTTGATAGAAGGCCGGACCAGAAGCAGATGCGTGGAGTGAGAATGATATACAGTGATCCCTCGCTATAACGCGGTTTACTTTTCATGGTTTCGCTACTTCACGGATTTGCATCGTGCATTGTGTTCTGCACTCTGATTGGCTAAAAAGTCACTCCGCGTCTTCTCTACCTGTGCGTCAATAACGTTCGTAAATCAGCTTGCCAAATTTACATTACGTACGTGCAAATCATCTTGCAAATTTTGAGTTTCTCTAAAACCCATAGAAAAAAGAGCGACAACAACTGCCTATCACTATGTTCTACTCCCGAACAAACACACCTGCACCGCGGGCTTCAAAAGAACAAAACACTGCAGAGCGGAGTCAAGATGCAGCGGCTCAGACTGAAGAGCAGGGAAATACGAGAGTCACTATTTGTCCGACTGTACTTTGTATTTGTATTTTTTAAATCATTTTAAATTTTCTCCCGTTTAATCACTCGGGACACGGTGGGCGGGGCTAATCTCCGCAATTTGAAGCCTTCTGTTCACATCGATGATTAAAATTATTATTTGACAGTACCGTACAGAAGTTATTTGTTGAAGAAAAGTTTTCTAAAGTACTTTTATTTGTGAAACAAATGATTGAGCCTGTTTGTTCTTTCTTTTCAATGTATAATAAAGTATTTAATTGTATAATAATTGTAAATAAAAATAGAGGTTTCTACTTCACGGATTTTGCCTATCACGGGTTCTTTTTGGAACGTAACACCCGCGAAAAACAAGGGTTTTCTGTAACATGGAATGTAGATGAAAACATTTGGATTGAAAATTCTATTTTAAAACTGAGCATTTTAGAGATTTTAGGTTAAAACTTTTGTTCTAATTTAAAGCCTATTGCACCTCGTGTGAAACTTGGAGCAATGATGCGTTCATGGGGTGTTGGAATGATATGAAGAATGAAAAGCAATAAATCTTCAAACACCACATGGACGCTAGAGCGGAGTCCCCAAACTTTTTCTTGTGAGTGCCACAATAACTCTTTTTCTTTAAAACTTGAAACTTCTTTTATTTTTATTTTATTGAAAAGTCCTATAATAAAGTCTTAATAATTCATTATCTTTTTAATAAAATAAATAACACTATTTATGAAATAAAAAATGACCAAATAACTGTGATTTTCAAAGACAAAAAGTCAGGAAAAAATATACTGATACATTAAAGAAAAAGCAATAAATCATCTCCCGTCTTCGTCCCGCTGCGCTGAGACTTTGAGGCCTGTAGCTCATCACCCGTCTCACAGTTTCCGCTAAAACTGAGCAGCTGTGTCCTGCATGCCTGTTACTCATCCAGTAATAATGAAAAAAGCAAATTTCTACGACTTCTGCTGCAGCTACGTGTATCTGCATTACCTTTTTAACCAGTACAGTTTCCTTTCGTTTATTGCAGGAGTTACGTTCTAAAAATAACTGATCGGTGAAATCCATGGAGTCTGATTACAGTCGTTTATGGCAGTAAAACTCCTCACTGCCCACTATATACACTTTTCTCAGACATTAGGTCCAGGATCTTAGAATGAAAACAAAGATCTGATCGCGATCACAGATTTAAAGAGCTCCGCGTTTCTGTACAGGAAACACGGCACGGAGGAGACTGATTGACAAGTTCTCCAGCCAATCAGGACACAGAAAAGGGTGCGCTGTTTACAGAAAGCAGCATAATCGCTCTAAAAGAATGAGCTAAACCGGTAAAGATGAACTGAAAGGGAAACTGTCTTCTGTTCTGTTTGCCAGATTTCAGAGGGTTTTAGGTTAGAGCACAGACTGCAGAAAAGGGGGAATAAAATGTCATGTTCTATGCAGGTATTGATCATGTGGCCAGATATTTTCCAGTGGGCCGGACCAAACATGGAGGCGTGCCGGATCCAGCCGTAGATAAGGCATAGATTGAAAAAACTGCCTAACCTCTCAGAGTATACCCTGCCTTCACACTAGAGTGGCTGGGATAGGCTCCAGCAACCCGAGGGATTAAGCAGGTTTGGAAAATGGACAGACCAAAATCCCCCAACAATAAATGAGTGTGCATTGTTGAAGCAAGAGAAACTACTGTATTTCTCTAAAATGCTTTGTGGCTACGTTTAGCTGTGTCAGTGTTAACAGACTGCGAAGAACTTCCTTGACACCGAACTTTACAGAAGAGTGCTCACAATGTGCTGCTACTTACACTCTGCAAATTGGAGACCAGCAGCTCAAAAACATGAATTCATTTGAAGTGTACAAAAAAATACTGCATTCTTACAAATTATGCTGTTTAATCATCCGTTTAAATTCTAAAGACCTAAAGCTATGCTCTCAGAATCCAAACTATGGCAATTGAACAGTTTTATTTCAAATTAGCTTTTAATAGCAGCACTTTTTAAGTCATTAACCTCCCAAACAGTCTTTATCTCTGCTTTTTTGAGTAGATTTTGTTAGTTGTGGTTTTTCTCTTCCCCCAATTATGTTTAATGGGATTTTCTTCCTTTTTTTGGTAAACCTGCCAAAGTCCGTCCAACTATAATTACTTAAACCCTTTAGTTTGTTTAAAATCAACATTCCAGTTGAGGTCTTGTGTGGTGCAAAAAAAGACAGACTTCAGCAAGGGTTCTCTTTACAGTTGGAGGACATACTACGCAGTGTTTTATGCTTATTTAAAAACACTATAGCACCAGTTTTAATAAATACAGTAAAAGTATGTGCATATGCTGTAGCATGGATTAAGCATCTTTATAAAACAGCATTATGTTCTTGGAAATTATGTGTTGCAATTTTCAGATATAATGCTACTAAAATAGGGGAAATGAGGTGTGGCAACGAGGCTGGTTAGTGTCCCATATATGTCTAGATCCCCCAGGAGTGTTAGGATTAGAGTCTAAAGCCAGCATTGGTGACAAATAGTAGGGGTCCTAGGGTTCAAAGAGGAAGACAGAAGAGAAAGTATTTCTATTTAAAAGTATTTCTTTTAAATAAATATATAGCAACCTGTCACTGAACCTTCCACTGTGCCTCTTCAAAACATTCTCACAATTGATCATAAACATACTAACAACTACTTACTATATAATTTTGTGAAAAGCTTCCATTTTTTAACTCTGTGATTTAAAAGAAATTCCTTAAATTGAAAAATCCAACTTATATCGAGAGCCTATTTGGTATAAAAAACACTGAATCCATGTTGACCATAGAAAAACGGTAATAGTTCACAATGCAAGCATTTCAGATGGGAAACCATTGTGACCAGTTAGGGCAGTCCTACTGGAGATGCTGTGATGCAATCTAGATAATCCCATTTGAGATCATGATGGGTTAGGGAGTCATGCTGACACTCTCCTTGCTGGTAATCGCAACAGTGGTGAATCTAGCGATTAAGGTAGCATTTTCAGGCTGTAAATATCTTCACTATTTTACTTTAAGTGAACCAAAAGTAACAAATGTTTACGCCAAATATAGATTATGGTACTAAGATATTATTGACGCACATCTAATGAAGCCCTGAGCCCCCCAACTTTTTTCTTGTTGTCTTCTTACAAGCTACCTGAGCTATGAAGTTAGAAAGCAACACCACTAAAACAAGCTAAACACTGTTCATGAGAAGGAGTTTGCTTAGAATGTTCAGAAGCTGAAGAGATTGTCAGATAGGGTGATGAGTCTGAAGCTGAGGTGTGATTAGGAATGTTGTTAGTGTTTATGCCCCCCAGGTAGCTAGTGAGCCAGAGGAGAAGGAGAGATTCTGCTGGGAGATGGATGAGGTGATTCAAGGGACCCCTAAGGGGAAGAAGAGTGATGACTGGGGCAGATTTCTATGGCCTTGTGGGCGAAGGAAACTGAGAATACAAGGAAGTGTAAGGGAATTTGGGTGTTCAGGAAAGGAATGCAGGAGGTGGTGAACTCTGCTAAAAGTATGAAGGTGGCAGTGGTGAACACAGGATATACCAGGGTATAAAAAGTCGTGGAAACTACAGATAATTAAAGTCAGGCAGCAGGCGCTAGGCGAACATCAGTAGTGAGCATTTGTGAGCAACAGTATGACTTTATGCATAGAAAAAGTACCCCAAAGGATGCTGCTGGGAAAAGAAATAGAAGGTCAGAAGGAGCTGCATTGTAAAACCAGAGAAAGCCTTTAAAAGGTACCAAGACACAAGTTGTGGTTTTGTATGAAAAATAGTGGCAGAGAAATACATTAGTTTTTCAAAACATGTATAAGAGTTATAAGGCAATATTGAGATGTGCTGTATGTGTGACAGAAACTGTAAGTTCATGGTGAAGGTGGGACTGGACAAAGCTTTAAACTCCTTGTTTGGTGTGGTGATGGGCAGAATGACAGATATGGCTAGTCAGGAATCTGTATGGGTCATGATGTTTGCAGATGACTGTGATTTTTAGTGAGAGCAGGGACAAGGTGGAGGGACATCTAGATAGGTCGATGTATGAAATGAAGGAATGAGTGAGTGTCAATGGGAGGGATTTAACTTGAATGGTGATGTTACAGGAAGCAGAGGTGAAGAAGGTGGAGGACTTCAGATAATTTTGGGTCTGGAGCTATGTAAAGTTTTGGAAAGAGGCAAAGAGACATATGCAAGCAAGTTAGAACAGGTGGAGGAAGATTTCAGGTGTGATGTGTGATAAGAGGGTCAACAAGAATGAAAGGTGTAGAAGACTGTGGTGAGAGCAGCCGAGCTATTGGTTTAGAGACAGTGGCTTTGAGGAAGATAAAGGAGGCAGAGGCTGAAGTAACAGAGATGGGATTGGGAGTGACAGGGATGGAGAAAATCAGGAATGCATCAATCAGAGGAACGGCTTATGTTGTGCTACGTATACACCAGGCATGTGATACACATTCAAGAAAGCGCTGAACCAACGTTCTTGAAGTTGAAGCCAGAGAAGCTAAACTGAGATTGTTTAGAAATATTGAGAATTAAGACTGTAAAGGAAACCCAAGAGGAGATTTGTGGATGTATCGATGAAGGACATGATAGCCTGTGAAAAACAAGGAGGCTTCAGAGAACATAATTAGACGGAGGAGGAGGATTTGCTTTGGTGTCCCCTAAAAGGAGCAGCCCAAAGGTAAAGAAGAGTTTTCTCTGTCCAAATGATTTTCTAATTTGGCTTTGTAATTTTTAAACAGACACATAATGGAGATTTGACATGGGGAAGAGAAACACAAGAAATAGAAGCACATATTCCTCCCAGTGAAAACTTATGCAGCAAGAGCAAAATCAAAAAAGGCAAAACCACGGACGGCATAAGAAAAATTGCTGTCTTTGCATAATCAGAAAATGTCACTCGTGTGGAACAGACAGCTGTGAAATGGAGCAGAATATGACCGCATGGGCAAAAAAAGACCTATCAGCCCAAAAAAAAGAGGATATATTTGCATGATTCATAATAAAAAAAAATTACAGTTTACTAAAAATTGTCTTTGCTTCCACAAGATGTTAGGAGGCTGCAACGTTAATACATAGTTAATTTATTTTTAGTCACTGTTAATTGACTTAATTATTCTGCATGGCAAGAACAAAAAAATAAATAACTTTAAAGTAAAAGACTACAACTTAAGAATCCTGGGAAATAAACAAGAGATTATCAAATTGTGCAGTTTAGGCTTGGATCTACATATAACACCGGATCCAAAAAAAATTATAAAGCCAAAACAAAACAATTATGAATATAATAATTAAAAAGACCATACTGCGAAGCATTTGCATAAGATGAGACAACTTTGTCATCAAATGTTTGCTTCGAACAGCTTCCAGCTGTCCGACTGCTCTGTTTTAATTAAATACCATATTGTTCTAATATTACAGGGATGAAAATGAACAGTGACAAAATAACTTCTGCTGTATGTCCACCATTGCAAATGTTTACTGACAATTGTGTGTAGTTGCATGCTATCTGTAATGAACATGTGCAGGTACAAACTAGTGTCGTATATTTTAGCTGTTTTTCTATTTTAGTAAAAAAGATCATTACACAGTCTAATATCCTACATGTCACATGTTAGATACAAAACTCCTGCTTTCTTCACTAACTAGACTAGTTTTTAAGGCTTAGATGATCCTCTGCTTTCATGAATGTCATATGTGGTTTGTAATATGTTTGCATGATCAACCATAACAGCATATTAAATATTGCAGGTGAAATTAGAGTGTAGCTTGAAGACGAAGACCATACAGTTCATCTGACCTTATAAAGGTTACATTAGTATCTCAAGGCCGTGTCACACAGCCAAAACGTACATCTTGCGCATTTTCCACGTATGAAATTTCAGTTTTTCATGATACGTACACGATATACATAATTCATAAATGTTTCTTGTGTTCCGATGTCCGCAGATGTCTGTCGAGGGTTTAAGCCAGTTGTTCCTTATGTGAATTTGTTTTTTAAACAAAATTTCTGGTCAGTCGAGTACTAAGCAGTTTATTTGTATTTTACCAAGTTTATACGCAATTATAACGTAAATCTTACGCAATTGTGCGTGACTTTTGCAAGATCCATGACTGTCTCACATATGTCCACGTATGTGTTTTCACATATTTGCTACCAATGTACAACTGCTATGTATGGTGCACAAATCACATTCAAATTACGTAATTCAGGAACAAATCAGTAATCAATGGCAAATAAACAGTGCAATAATCTTGCGTGGTTCATGTTCTACCTTGATTTACGTGTTCTTTGCGTGGTTTATTCGAACCTCTTCCATAGTTTTAACATAGCTCATTTGTGGTACATCTGTGAAATTTTCACGTGCTGACCACAACTTTTCTCACTTTTTCCACGTATATTCCACATGATTCAAGTGTAATATGCGAAAAATGTACATAGTAGCTGTGCAACCAGCTGTCAAGTCAATTCTTGATTATATATTCATTTTGTGCAGATTCCAGCTGATATAAAGTTGGGAAAACTAGTGAATATCCAATCATTCTGGTATATTTACAGACTTACTTATCAAACAGAGAATGATGCAGTCCCTCTGCTATAAAGTTTGCTTGGCTGCATTATATGCTCATATGACTCATTTTGACATATGGAAGGAAACTGCAATATGTTTCAGCTGAGTAAAATATTTATATCGCATTATTCAATATTATCTATGTTTAATGTGAAAATGTTTTCATATATATATATATATATTTCTTTGTCTTCCAAACTCAATCTATGGAGCTAAGTAATATGTAAATAATTACCAACTGGTATTGGTCTAATATCCATTTTTAGTGTGTAAAAAAGGTAAATCAAAACATGATGATAAATATTTTCTAAATTAGCGTTGATCCTGTAATGAATTGGCAAAAACTCCTGCTGACCGCTGGGAAGGAGCTAGACCAACTAGAGATAGGGGGAACAAAACGCCTTTCTTTTATATTGCATATCTAAAGTGTAGTAACTAAAGGATAAAGTAAGTCATTGTTTCTTTGAATAAAGTTTTTCCATTTGTAGGCTGAATCAGGTCTACAAATGTGTTTAGATTGTCTTTCAAAAGTTTGTTTTTAATTAAGTTGACTGTTCAAAGCTAAAAGGCACTACATGTCAGTGAACATTAACTAAGAGACTAATGATTTTTTTTTTCTTGTTAATTGACTAAAGGTCACTGTCTGCACTGTTTACATCAAGCATGGATGCTGCCGAAGAAAAGGTTCCTTAAGAAATGCTGCACTTTTAGGTAACAGTTCCATAAAACACTTTACTTTATTATTTTGAAATAATTAGTGGAGGGTTAAAGCTGTGTCACACAGCCACTTCGTACTTTTTGCGCATATTGCACGTATGACCAATTTTCATCTGTGAGATTACGTGGAAAAAGTCAGAAAAGTTGCGGTCTATACTTGAAATTTCCTAGATGTCTCAAAAATGAACTACGTTAAAACTGCGGAAGAAGTACGAATAAACCACAAAAGGACATGTAAATCAACGTGCACGATTATTGCCCCGCTATTGATTTGCGCATCAATTACATAATTTGAACATGATATGTGCACCGTATATGCGATATAAAATGGTACATGCATGAAAAGTCTGTTTCACATACAGTACAGACCAAAAGTTTGGACACACCCTCTCATTCAAATGAATGGGAAGGTGTGTCCAAACCTTTGGACTGTACTGTACGTGGAACAGTTGTGGAAAGCCACATCATTGCGTATGTATCTTGCAAAAATCTCGCAAATTTGCTATGATGTACTTTATAAATATGCAAAAACTACATCAAATATGCATAAACTGCAGAAGTTTCAATAGACCTAACATTTTGAACAACTCAAAACCGAAGTCATAACAAACGCAAAAAACACTTGTGAATAACGAATATCACACATGTATCACAAAAGACCAAAATTACATGCACAGGATATGTGCAAATACACGGTAATGCCCAAAATGTACGTAGTAGCTGTATGACATGGCCTTTAAATGACCAAACAATATGAATTTGAAATTTCATTATGATTGTGTCTAAATTAGATATTTACAGATATTACTATGCAAAATTAAGAAAATGTATCTTTAGTTCATTCATTAATAAGATTTGATGGCTATGTTACTGGCGTGTTTGTTTTTGTGTGGCTCTGTGGTGTTTGGAAACCTTTGGATGTCCTTTTCATGTTCAAATCCTCCGAACCTTCCCAGCAGGGAGCAAAATCGTTGTACAGGAGTAGTCCTTAATAATATATGGGGAAGCTCTCCACCCACCCAAACACATACACACCCTCTTCGGCCTTCAGACACATCCTTCCAAGCTAATCAGAGGAAAAGAGAACGCACCAGTACATCAGTTGTTGCACAGCAGGTGTATGACCATCCGTGATGGATAGTTCTGCATGTCTGACTAAGTTTGTTTGTAGATAAATATGTTCCAAGGATACAGTAAACACATGCAAATTGGTTGTTTTGGGTTTCTTCTACAATAAAGAAGGAAGAGCCAGTATCAACTTTCAGTGCTCACATGCATAGGTTTGTAAATGATTCCCTGTCCCATTTTGTGTGCTCTCTCTGGGTTTAGGACCATTCTGTTCTGACATGGTATCAACTTAATTAGAATAGCTGCCACATTCTGCTAAATGTCTTCCCTCCACTGTAATGAGGGCATTAAGAGACTAAATCCTGGCAGAAGCAATAATGGCCCTGTGATTACCTCAACAGAGACGCTGAAATGTTTAAAAAGTCCAGACACAGAGAGAGAGCAGTGTATGAATTTTCTTAATGCCTTTATACCTTGTCAGTTCCTTAAGTTTTCCTCAGACTCATTTCTGCCCTGGTGTGTAAGTGTTTAATTGTGCGTGTGTGCATTTTTAGTTGTGTATAAGGTCTTATTACAAGTTTGACATGGTGCTGGAAATGTGATGACTCAATACTAAATGATGAAAGACTGTAGGACACTTTTGTCTTACCTTGGTGGAGAAAAGCAGGGTTGATTTGCCAACAAAAGAGAGCAGAGAAGACAGAAAGAGAAGACAATTTTAGATTTTGAAGCTACAAATCATGGAAACAAATTTTTATATACAGACATTCTATTCCTTTAAATATGGAAGTTTGCTTTGTCTTTATGCTGTAATACACTTGCAGTAATGCACACTCAGGAATAGTCACATAGGCAACAGGTGCGTATTAAAGATCCATCAATTGTAAAAGTGTTTCCAGTGGTCTTTTTATTTATGATTATGCTGTTTTTTGGCAAAATCAAAAGGTCTGTTTCATTTTCCAGGACACGGATTCTGCAGAGCGGCAGTAGTTCATTAGAAATTTGCCTCCGAGTTGGGGGCGGGACTGTTGCAGCAGAGCAATTCCGCCCCTCTTCCTGTCAGAGCTATCCGTTCACACGCTCTCCTGTTAGCTTACAGCCCCTCACAACCCAAACTTAACATTAATGGTGCAACAAAAATGGCGAGCAATATTGGAGCAATCCAGCCGTACAGTTTGGAACCAGACGCCAGCTCAGACGACAACAATAAAGATGTACATGTATCTAATCATCTACCAGTGGATTCATCTGAATGGAGCGGGTCACTATTTATCGTTCTACAAATAAAAAAATGATTTTATATATATAATGGTCTTTAATTATTTCATCAATTCTTGTAAGTCAGTTTTTTGCAGTCAAATAAAGTGAGAGGCCTTAACCTTTTGTTTCATTTATTTTGAATAATAAAAAAAATAACAAGAATAGTTCGTATCTTATACTCAGTAATTGAGTGATCTAAACATTGTAATCTTAGATAATTATTTTGAATTAATGACGTCAACCGGACAAAAGTATGATATAAAATAAATGCTTTGCAGTTTTTCCAAGACATTTTGCTTTGCAAATCCACAAACCAACAAATAAAGGTAATTTTGATTAGTCTAAATGTAATCCCATGTTTAGATATATTTAAAAATCGTACATTTTGAAATAGTTCATTTAAGTGATTGATTTCAGTTTTCTTTTATTTATTTTCTAGTGAATAGAATGTCGACACTTCAAATGACAGTTCAATGTCACTGGGAAAATAACACAGTAGGAATCGGAGAAAATGTTGCAGAAATCTCAAGTCCAAGCTGTTGCTCCTTCCTCATCTGCAATCAAGTGCTATGTTTTCTCACTTTCTCACAGAAAAATATACTTATAGAAATTATTTATTAAAAGTTTAACCCTTGATGTGTTTTCTGTAAAAACCCTAAAGTCCTATAGAAAGACGACTGGCAAAAATATGCAGAGAGATGGGAACAACTGGAACTTGACAGTGGACAAAAGAGGAAGAGTTGCAGAATCTCCTCTTTGCTCCTTTAACTGCAAATTGTAATGTTGAGTGAAAGTGAGAAAAAATAAAAGGATATCAGCCCTGAGCAGAGTGATAAGAGAGGGATGTAAGAAGCTTCCTCTTATCTGTGCAGCCAGAAACAAACCCAGTCTGTTCCCGCTTCAACCAAAAGCCTAAGACGGCCAGATAAATAATCTGCATTCCTTTCTGTGCTCACAAATACACACACTTTTGTGTTTAACTGGCTAACCATCCATCAATGATTTGCTGAAATGAACGGGCATTTGTTTGAGCTGAGTAAGCGATTTTTTAATTTTTTTGTTCCCTAAAAATAAGCAGCAGAAATGTGATCAGGAGCTCTGAGAAAGTGAAAAAATGTCCTAAACCACTCTAAAGTCCTTAAGTGCTACATGTGAGGCAGGTGTCAAACAGTAACATGCATCCTCCACAAGTGCTGCTTTTCTAAAAAGTGAGATTTAGCCTCAGAACATCCAAGTTCTGCCTCATGGAAGCTTCCCAGACTGTCTATCACACGCACACACACACGCACACGCACACACACACACACACACACACACACACACACACACACACACACCCACACACACACACACACACATGTTTTTAGACTGAGACAAAAGAGAACGAGCAAAAAGTTTCGTGTCTCACAGTTAATCAGCGGGATTCGGCATCGATTGTTGCATTCTGGTGGTTCCTCATGAGTGCAGTTAGGACAAAGGACAAACAGGATCAATGCACTCTGAGGAGACTGTCAGTACTTTGATTACTGACAGCAATCAAAGCACCCTCAAACCCCCAACACTGGACACTCATATAAACAAATAATTTAAAAGAAATATGACATCTGTCCATTTTTTAGGCTGCGAAAAGAGGGAAAAAGATTATCAGAACTTTCAAAGCAGCCAAACAAAAGTACCATCATCCCCAATGAGATGTGTCTGAAATATCATTTCCTGTGACATCCTATCTGTTAAAGAAAGGATCCGACGATGCAACAGGTGAATGAACATCAAGGTTTTCCTCTTCCTTTATTACTGGGTAAATTTAGAACATCGACAACAGTCAAATAATTCTCCATCAAAAGTTTAATATATTACCAAATACACTATTTCTGTACAATTTATATTACATACGTTTTAAAATGTGGTGATATTTGACTAAATAATGACGTTTTAAGTAATTTCTGCTTTTTATGAGTTTCGAAGGGTAGAATGTACTGCACACTCAAAATATGTACAGCATCCTGGTTTCACGGCACTCATCAGTGAACAAGACTGTTTGAAGAGGAATCTTCATGTATGCCTGGGCCCACTGCAGTCATTTCTGCTTGTGAGTGTTGTTTGCGGTGGCCGAATAGACGGTTTACATATAACTGCAGCCTCTGGAGGATCCTACACCTTAATGTTCCTGGGACTAAAGAGACACCTACAGCTTCAAATAATAGCTTGCTGCTTTTTAATTTTATTTAAGGGTGTATTCAGTGTGTATTAATTTGGTCCAGATCAAGTCCTGAACTTTGCGTTTGGTTTGGGTTCAGGGTGCTGACTTTTCTGTTTCGGGCCAGTGCTTGTAAACAAAACCATGTGACTGAAGATCTCCTCAATCATTGGTCAGAAAAAAAGCATGGGACAAAGTAACTTGTGGCAGAAATTATGGAAGTCCTGCAATCCTTGTCGGAATAGTTCATTCAAACTTTATATTTTGCTGTCGGATTTTGAACATATTTATCAATTCTCAATTCAAGGCTCAATTCTTTTTACTCACTTTTTTGATGCTGCAAGGCGGCTACTGGCAAGAAGACGCCTATAAGGGTAACGATAAGTGTTTATGAAATATAGATCGTCGGGACAACAGTAAGAACCAATGTGTATGTTTTAATAAGCTTGCATTCGTCTGACCACATTTCACTGAGTTGCTGTGTCTTATCGTTTTTGAGAAAAATCTGTTAAAAGAACTACAAGGTAGCTTTTAGGATGACATCACAGCAGTGCTGGGTGCGTGGCATATATCGAGACACAGAAAAGAATGTAAGAAGCGTTTTCAGCTGTGTTAAAATAAACGCTCTAACAGGTACACAGTTGGACCCTTTTTTCTTCTGAGGGATCCTCCACATCGGTGAGTGACCCTTCTCAGTGATCGGGGTCACTGCAATGGGATCTCTCTGACTCTTTTGATCGGGTCTGGGGGGATCTGTGGTAGTGTTCTCCGTGAACTTGGGTGGGGGGGGTCACTGATGTGGACATGTCCCCAAAATATCGTTTCCCCACTTCAGGAGGAAGTCAGGTCTCTACATTCCATCTTTTTATCACTTTTTTATCATGGTGTGCGTAGGTGTGTTTCTGTGTGTTTCTTTGTTGTTGTTTCTTTTTTTTGGGGGGGGGGGCGCACGGCACTGTTTGTCTTGTCATCTTGTTTTTAAATGTTTTTGTATTTCATGCACAGCACTTTGAGTGACGTGTTGTTGTAAAAGTGCTATATAAATAAAGTTTTATTTGATTTGATTTGAATAACACGGCAGTCGTTGCTTTACATTTGTCGGGGCGTTAAGGTGCCACCTGTGCGCCTTTTGTATGTGTCAAAGACCGAAAAATCCCGCGTAACTGAGACCGGGCCCTAAAACCCGGTGCGCCCTATTGTCATAAAGAATACGGTAGTTCATTTTACCCCACTCTCAAATTCCTGAAAAAAACACAACATATCACAGCAACTGCACATTAACATTTCACCATAAAAACCTGTGCTTTTGTCAGTAAAAAGTTGTAAAAATAATAGTGTTTGGGAAATATTGCATATTACAGTAGTAGTTTTATCATAGGTGTCGGAGATTGATGTCAGTGATCCAAAGAGCCAAGAGACAAATATCACCCATGAGTTTAATTTAAAAACAAAGATTTGTATCTTTTTTATAATCATTTGGAACACACTACATGCCATTCTTGATGTCCATTTTTAACTAAAAAACTCTTCTTAGTGAGAAGCTACGCCCCTCTTATCTTTGTTATTAATATTTCATGTACTTAATGCACCACCCAGCCCTTCATTTAAGGCAGGGGAGTCAAACTCATTTTGGTTCGGGGGCCGCATTCAACCCGTCTGATCTCAAGTGGGCCGGACCAGTAGCGTAAAGGCAAAATAACAGCTTTGTTTTTGTTTTTTTACTCAATTGAAAAACATGCCTCAACCAACATGGTAGCCTAATCATTTTCTTATTACACATTCATTCACAGAGGCCAATGGATCTTAAATAAAATTAATTTCACATTAAAAAATATTGGTTTATTCAATTTTATACAGAATGATTATTTTAAATCTGACACTGAAGCAATCCTGATAAATTCAAGAAGGGCTACAGAAAAAAATGAAACAACTGCCTAAAATGCCGTCAATATCAGGATTCCAATCCTGTGCAGCTACGCATTTACTGTCGTTCAAGTGTGAAAAACACAATGAAATGTCCATTATTATTATTCATTATTATAAGAAACTTTTCCTGGTTGCTGCCTGAATTTTGTGGCAACATCTGCCTTCTTCCTGAGCTTTGATGGAGCGCCACCAGTGACCAAGATTACTTCATTTATTACTTCAACATCGTCCAGCGCAGTAACTAGAGAGCTGTCTATGTCATCAGCTGTTGTTGTATATATCAACTCAAGAAACTCCACTGTGACGTCTCTTTAACACCTCTAATAAATATTCACAGTTACATGTGATGTTGGTGTTTTCATCAATAGTGGCTGAAAAAACAAAAATGACTGGATTCCTTCATATGGCTTCCCATGTTTCTTCAGAGATATTGGATCTGGAGTCGTAATTCTTGACAGACTCATGTTTAAGGTCGACTGCTTTTTGGGAACAAGACTTCTGCAGACTTCAGTATTTTTCCACTAGTTCACAATCAGAAAATGAATTGGATGTTTGCTCCAACTTGTCTGCAATAAGGTAGTTAGCTTTCACTGCTCCATCACTGACCTCACGGCTGCAGTAAATCCAGATGGTTATTTATCGGTCCAGCTAATAGTTGCTAAATCTTTTTTTTTTCTTAACTGCAAATGGTGAAACTTTTCTTTATGGTGAGTCTCATAGTGGAGCTGAATGTTGTATTCTTTCAGCACTGCAACCTGTTGATGACATACCAAGCATGCAGGTTTTGCATTCAGCTCTGTGAACAAATAAAATGCTTTCCATTTTCCTGGAAAGCTCAGGACTTCACTTCAACCTTTTTTTTATTTTTGACAACATTTTAGTCATTAGGGTGTCACTACTGATCATTCTAATAGCAATGAAACAATGGTGAGGCTCAGAGGGAACCAAACCACTGCCTACCCAGATGGAGAGCTGTAAGGTTTCGTTGTTTCACCTGTTTAGCTTTTTCTTTGTGCCCCCTAGTGGCGGAATTGCACATTTTGGTTATTTCTTTAAAAAATCATAACTCGCCACAGGAATGGACTAGAAACTTGCTTTCTTTTTTAAACATCGTTATGATTTTTACTCTTCATGTTTGGGCCAGACTAAACCACCTGGCGGGCTGGATACGGCCTGCGGGCCGTATGTTTGACACCCCTGATTTAAGGGAACTGTATTTTTGTTAGCATTTCTAAGGTGTGGAAATTGCTTCTTGGAGTTGTAAAAAAAAAAGCAAAGTGTGTTCTGATGTCATCAATAGCTCTAAAAAGGTTGAATATGGGGTTCAAAATGTAAAGAAAACCTCAAAAACAAAAAAAAAAGATGCATTCTCATGCACTAAGAAGCCACAAGAATGAACAAAAAAATGTCTATTAGGAATGCATGTTAAAAGCAAGACCACAAAGAGGATATTATACACACATGCATTTTTAAAAACCATGACTTTTCCAACTTTTTGTGTGTAAATTGTATGTGTGTAGGTGAGTGTGCATGTCTGTGTCTGAGAACAAACTGCAGCACTTCAGACATCCTCACAACTTCAAGAAGCCTCTCACGAGCCACATGCTGCCATCTTTACTTAAAACTTGGACTAGTTTAGCCGCCAGCAGTTACTATTGGGTAGTAGACACTCTGCCTTACGGGGTCTTTTAACTTCACAATTGCTTGTCCTAGTTATGTCAGTTCACTGCAAAACCAAGAAAGCACAAAAACTCTTGTGACTGTCTCCCATAAAAATGTTGGTAGAGACTCTCAGAGAAACAAAAGATTCTCCTTTTATTAGGAGGGCAAACAAACACCCTTTAATTTAGTTTTACAGCATTGAGTTGGTATCAAAATGGTCAAGTTTAACATATAACGGGAGTCTACATTAATAAGAGTGAAGTGCAGCAACATGATGATGATATTAAAATGATGTCCTTTAACATTTAACATAAAAAAGTCCATGATTCTGTCATGTGAAAATATGGGAAACAAACCCCAAAGGGCAGGATGAATTAGACATTTGCAGCTACGTATAAAGGGAAATTAACTGACAACCTCACTTGTAACTTATTCTAAACATTGTCTTCTTTGGACCTTTTCATTTGCATCTAACCATTATTTTTTGTTTTACACTAAGTGACTTGATTTCAGCATCACTGTCTTCCATCGTTAATGTTCTTATTTTTCTCCACTTATCTTTCTCATTGATTGTGGACACAACTTTTTCATACTGTTTTTAACAAACAGTATATGCTTCCATCTACTTTTCCTGAAAATGAGCATCAAAATATAATAATAACATACCATTACCGTCTAATATCTCACCAGTTTAAAGAATAGGATTAGGGCCATGGAGAAAAATAATAAAAAGCCAAAAAAGCTGACTTTAATCTAAGAATTCTGAATTCTTTCCTCGGAATTCTGAATATAAATTCAGAATGTTGACTTTTTTTCCTGAATTTTGACTGTAATCTCAAAATTTTAATTCAGAATTTCTGACTTCAATCTTGGAATTCTGACTGTAATTTAATAGGTTTTGGTCCTTTTTTTTGGTATAGTTTTTATTTTTTCCATAGCTCTAATCCTATTCCATATCAATGTGCGCTACATTGGTGTAACCTTGTGCTTTAGCTACATTTTAGATGTGTCCTAATGGATAAAATACAAAACCAAAAACTTGGTTTGTGTGATTTGGATGTTTCTTGAGACCATGGACATCCAGCCTGAACAGCTGAGGGATTTTATCTGACACCACCCATAGGATAGCAAGAAAAAAAAAAACATGGTGTGACAGGCATAACAGAGTTCAGACCTTCCCCCTTAAAAACAAGCAACAATGGGAAATTGGGAAAAGCGAAGAAAGAAAAGTTAAAGCACTTTTCCATCCATGGGTCCACCTACTTTGTCAAATTTGAGACTAACAATATCTAAACATTTTGAAAATAAAACCCATCCATTCTACAGTATCCTGCACATATGTTTATTTGTGTAAACATCTAACCTATTGACACGAGAGTCAAACAAGAAATCTTACGTTCTGACAACAGCCTCTAGAGGTCTTTTGGGGAACTGCAACATTTAGTACTTGAGTGTTTCGGTCAAATTAATCAACTGTGAGCGAGGGTTTACTTAAGACTAGAAGTAACACATGGAACTCTACATGGCGCCAATATTTACAGAACATCAACTAGAACAATAACATCAAAGTCATTCATTTTTCTGGTAATAAATAGGTAAAAACAAGATTTTAATTGTAAGCTTGTGCTCTGGATTTGACACTGTAACAGCCAAAGTTTAAATAGAGATGAAAAGATCAAGTGTGCAGATTTAGCTTTGATTCATTAAAGAGGTCACAAGAGAGATTACTCATTAGTAATTACAGACCAACGGGTCACTTGGGAATTTGAAGATAATTCAAATGAAACAAATCAGGATATCAAGGTCAAAACCACAATGAAAGTTGATAAAGGCATAATCAACCAAATCCTACTTGCATACACAGCATGGATCAAAGACCCAAAAATGTTCTTCAACTGAGACACAATGTAGTCTGTGTGGAAGGCCCAGCTCTTACTCAATGGCAATCTGTTAAGGCAAAAACACTTGTATGCACAGAATGCATTCACACACTGAGAAGTAATTGTTTTCCTAGAGCAGCAACTCACTTACTGCTTTTTGAAATCATATAAGAGCCCCAGGGGAGTGTTTTCATTTTCTCTTATACCATTATTCTTTGGACTTAATGAGTGCTTAACACCAGCCTGACAGTGGGGGCTGAGTGTAATGGGAACAAAGCCAGCAGGCTTGATGGACTCATTTGACTCAACATTGTCTTGCAGATAGGGATTCTGACTCCCACCACAGCTGCTTTATAAGAGCTGGACAGTGACTGACACCGCTGTGCATGACCCCACGCATCCAACATTTGTTCCATGTTTGCATGATAAAAGCTCCTTTGAAGGACTTTTCAAGAAAACGAAAAGAGGAAAAGATACACTAGAGAGCTTCTTTCAATCTAAATTTAATTAAGAGCTTCCAATATTTAAAAATAATAACTTTACCGTACTTTTTAAATTAGCTTCTAACACATATTTACTTCGCATTAGGAGTTCCATAAATCTTTTCAACATTTTCAAACCCTTTTTTTCTCTTTAAATGTGTGTCTTTGTTATGTTTTCACATCAAAAACTGTCCATAAATGGAAAACTATCCACACATTCTTAATTGGTCTGTGTTTTAAACATACAAACAACATGTATGCTCGGAATCTACGTAAAATCCTATATTCTGCTTGCATAAAGCGCAGTATGGCAACCTCTATAAAGTGTTCTGCAGTTGATTCATGTCTGAAAATGGATACACTGGAGAAATCATTTGTGGGATGCTTTCATTGAAAAAAGATGCAATTCTGCCAGATAGTAGATCGTAAATGGTAGAAGGGTCTGTCAGGAGGTTCTCTGCACTATTATTCCACTCTTAATAGAAAAACAAAGACAATTTGTGTCTCATTCCGATAGTTTATGGATCTTACCGAAAAACTACTTCAGAAAAATGCGCAAGTTAGTTTACATTCTAAAAAATAATTATTATGTAACTGAATTAAATCATTTCATGATATAATCCATAGCTCTAATATTATTTATTAAATAAGTCATAGTCAGTTTCACATTCTTACTGTTTCATGAGAACCAAAGGTTATCCTTTTAGTTTTGTAAAAGAATTGATCATGATAATTATGTATTTTTACTCAACTACACAAAAGTCTTTAAAACTTTTTCACACATCTGCAGCTGTGTAAAAAGTGTGAGGTCAGGCCTTTAAAACCAGTTCTCAATGTGATCATTTAAAGAACTTATCAGTGGCGGTGCTGCTGTCAACATCTTGCATTTAGCTGCATTCATTTTAGTGATGAATATTTTGCTGATAATGTTCTCATGATCAAAAGTTATGGGGGCTTCTTTGATGGAAATAAACCCCAACTTGAGTTGATAGACCAATACAGTGGGCATAGATTGTTGAGCAGGTAGATAAATGATCAAAGGGTCGGCGGTTTGATCCCCCCACCCCCTATCCAACTGTCATGTTCTTGGGCAAGAGACTTCACCCCCCCTGTCTCCAATGTGGCCCCACTGGTGTGTGAATGCGTATGAATCTCTCAATGATGGTCAGAGGGGGCGGGGGCACGTACTGGCAACCACGCCTCTGTCAGTCTGCTTCAGGGTAGCTGTGGATACATCAGTCGCTTACCATCACCAAGTTTGAATGAGGAGTGAATAAATAATGGATACACATCACAAGCACTTAGACCCTCTGCAAAAGACAAATCCAATTCATTATCATAAATATTATTTTTATTACAGATTGATCATCATTCAGTACCTCAAACACCAGCCTTACAGGCAAAACTGTAAGTTCACTTAAGCCTTGTTTCCACCAAGCGGTACGGTCTGGTATTTTGAGCGTTTCCATAATGAAATGGACCCACTGAACCATACCGAACTGTGCTATTTTTGGGCCCTAGTCGACTCCAGGTCCATTAAACAAATTGACCGAAACAGTTAGGGCGGAGCTACTGTCGTCACAAAATGAAACCTGTTCATTGGTGGAAGGTCATCACGGCAATTTTCCAAACATTCAATGTTTTTGGTCTTTTAGTCGACATGTATCAGGAAAAGATGCCTGAAACAAACAATAAGGTCTGGTCAACACTGGAACTGCAAACCTTCCTTGCCATCCTGGATGTTAGCTGGATGGATCATAAAGAAATTGCTGTAGTTGCACAACTATGACACAATAAATCTATACTCTGCATGTGTTGGGACAGTCCGACTTTGAGTACCTGAATTGCCTGGACCATTCTAAAACGTACCGCTTAGTGGAAAAGAGACTTAATTGAATGGGTCCTAGCCCCAACATTCCACTCCCAAATTTGAAGCCTATTCGAAGGTACCGAATGTTGCATTCGTCATGTAACCACCGCTCAAAATCCTAAATCAGAGATTATCGGTTCAGTTGACTAAAATCCGATCACACTTTTTTATTTTTACTTTCAGTAAGTGTCTTGTAGTAAGTGTTTAGCAGGAGTGTTTTTTTAAACCTCTCTAACAGACCATGTGATGTTGCTTCAGAAGTTTTGACTTAGGCTGAATAACAAAGTTTTGTTTTGCAGCTTTATTTAAGATTGCTAGAAGGTATATTTAAAAAAAAAAAAAAAAAAAAAAGATCCAGCTAAGCTTATTACAACACCCAGCCAGCAAATGTAGTAGTAGTGGGTAGTGTAATATCAGCAGAAAATGTTGGTGACTTTTAAATCTGCCATATAAAGCAATTACTAGTATAACAATAACTAGTATATAATTACTAGAAGGAAGTGAGGTTTAATGTTTACATACAGCAATATTGGAGTTTACATAAACCCTCTGGTATTTATATTATATCACTTAAAGACAACATTAAACTTTCTTAGTAATTAAATACCAGTTATATACTAATGATTATACTAGTAATTGCTTCAAATAGCAGATTTAAAAGTCACTAACATTTTCTGCTGATATTACACCACCCACTACTACAACATTTGCTGAATTGAGATGATCCTGTGACATATCGTGTCTTATTTTGAAAGAAAGTCATGTCTGTCAAAAGTTATAAACTGTTTCATTTTTTGAAAATAAAAAAAAGACTATTCTCTCTTTATGTTTTTGTTGAGCTTTAGTTTTAGTTTTAATTGACAGTACTTCCTGTCGGGGAGGAGCAACATGCATGCAGGTGTTGTTGATTACCGTAAGATAATTAATAAATGCCAACTTTTGCTGTAAGCAGAATGATGATGTTTGCCAAAAGACAAGAAACACTGTCTGATTATTTGTCTGTAATGTGGTTTCGTCTGTGGATTCCAGTCTTTTAATAATGGCAATGTGTTTTATTTATGTCAAATATCTACCATAAACAATGACATAAATACAAATCTCTGTCTTATTTCTATGAAAAGGTGAAGCAAGACTTTGTGGCTCCTACTATGGCTGTGGAAATCGAGCCGAATGACAAAGTGTTGAAGGTTGCAGACCATGATCCAGACCGTCTGTGGCTGTGAACTAAGCAGTTTCTCTGGAGGCATCACTTGCATTTGCAAATTTTCTGAATCTTTATGATCACTTTTATGGGGTTATAAGACCAGACTATAGTGATCAACAGCTTTGTGATACCAGTACTGTCATAACACTATACTACAGCATTCATATTTGGAGTGCATCCTTATACTCTTTTCAAAACCTTTTTGAAAAAAGTATATCACTTTAGTAGAAAAAAATAAAATAATCAATATTGCCTATCAAAGACGCCTCAACAGATAAGAGCTCATTTAGATTCATAAAATCATGTCTAGACGTGGGAACTCATTGGAACAGTCAAAACTAAAAATCTCCCTTTGTGATGAAAGCTGCAAGTGATTGGATGTTTTTTTTTATTTTCTATTCTTGGTGTACCACTTACTTTAGTTACATCCTTTTTTATCCCCATATTGCATTGTAAATAACATTTGGAGTATCACTAAAAATCAACAAAATGCATTGTATTTTTGCAGATAAACAATCGTTTGTTTTAAAAAAATCAATGCATTTTGGAAAGATGGTGATCTCCTTATTATTTCCCCCTTGTTTTTGTTTTAAGAAGAGAAATATGACTATATTTCATGTCAGTACTTTCAGTGCTCAGCCTTGCATTGATACCTGCAGGGAAGCAAACAGAGAGAAGAAACAAAATATGGTGGCCCATCAAAGGGCCCAAAGGCTCAAAGCATCTGTTCACAGGTAAACGGATTTGCACTTGCCTTTCCGCAAAGGCTCAAATTATTGTTTTGCTCACATCTTTCCCTTATCCTACTGTCAGTATCGCTCTTTCACGCTTAGATTGCTTCCCCTCACCAGTTTTGGTTTTAGCATCAACTCATTTGATGTTTCCTTCTTTTTTTAGCCACCAAGTATTTTGTTTGTCAAAATCTAATTCAGCCAAACCCTTTGCATAATGCTTTCATGTCCCTTTCGCTTACAGAAAGACAGAATGCTTTTTTAAAAATCAAGCGCTTCAATGAGTGATAATGTAAGTGGCTATTAAAGAGCTGTGATAAAGTGATAGCGCAGAACATGTTTCACGGCAGGCCTTTTATCAGAGATAGATGAGCACTGATCAGGCTGCGGAGAAAAAGGTAGAAAAGCAGATCAATGTTGAAACTAAAACTGCTAAAAATCTGTCATATAAACACCAAATAATTGTCAAAGAATCAACTGCAAATGTTGCTCTTTGTCATGTAGCATTTACATAATTTTAGTCCTTTCATGTTTTATTTATCATAGTTTATTTCACATGGATCTGACTCATTGGTTCCACTTGTAAAGAAAAGGTCAGAAGCCTTATTAATATAAAACAATGACAACACTAAATTGCTCTGGACACCTGCTAAATCACAAAAGTTGACATAGCACACTGTATCATGTTTCCCATATGGTGATAATCTCACTAAGCACATATTCGCTCTTTTCAAGCTTTTGTGCCGCCGAATTCCCCATCTGTAATATTTTTCAATTTTGCTACGTTGGGCCACCTGAGAGACTTTTCATTATAACAGTAGCTGAGATTATTTCTGCCGCCTGCGGGATGAGTAATCCTCTCAGAAAGATGCTTGAGGACATGGACGAATGTTCTTGACCAGGTACCATACAACAGATAAGCATTAATTGTAGCGGAACCCTTTAATCCAATTGAAATCTATTATTATTTCCACCATGAGAATGCCTGAATACTTTATGGCCTATTTGTTTTCAAAGTCAGACTTCAAAAGTCAAATCGTTAAACAAAACTGTTTTTCTTGTTTCAAATTGACTGTTTTTGAAGATCCAACACATTTCCATTATCTTTCTCTCATGTAATCCTTTTTTTCCTGGTATGATCTTGTGGGTTTTAGAAAGATTTAACAGCTTTGCCCAGCAACAACCCATTTTATCTTCCTGTCTTTTTCCTCCTTCAGCACATTCTACCAAATCCAGCAACACCTGCTTTGTTGCTGACATTTGAGCAGGATCTCATCATCCTGCCAAGTCTGATCATGGCTTCCATCTCTGTGTAAAACACAGGTAAGGGGACGGTTTGGATCCTTTCCCTGGTGTCAGGCTCAGTTCAGATTCCAGGTACTTTAATTATACACTGACATTTCATTTTAGTTAACAGGTTTTGTAGATTAATGCAAAAAGAGGAAAAAAAAACTGGCTACTTTATAAGGCATCCCTGTCCAACTGCTCGTTAACGCAAATTTCTAATTAGCCAATCACATGGTAGCAACTCAGTGTATTAAGCATGTAGACATGGTCAAGACGATCTACTGCAGTTCAAACCGAGCATCAGAGAGAGAAATAAAGGTAATTGAAGTGACTTAGAACGTGACATGGTTGATGGTGCCAGACAGGCTGCTTTGAGTATTTCAGAAACTGCTGATCTACTGGGATTTTCACTCACAACCATCTCTAGGGTTTACAGTGAATGGTCTGAAAAAGAGAAAATATGCAGTGAGCAGGAATTCCAGGAGAAGAAATGCCTTATTGACGCCAGAGATCAGAAGAGAATGGCCAGACTGGTTCCAGCTGATAGAAAGGCAACAGTAACTCAAATAACCACTGGTTACAACCAACGTTTGCAGAAGAGCGTCACTGAATGGATACAGATGGGTGACAGCAGCAAAATATGGACCAAACACTCAGAGAAATGTTGCCAGTACCGTTTTGAATATACGCCACCAAGTATTAACAAAGTTAGGATAAGCCAGTACTAACATGATGTACATAATAAAGTGGCTGGTGAGTGTATTAGTGGGTGTATTACATGCTGTGCTTGTACTTATGTTCAAACCCAAACATATTCCCTTTTTCCCCCCTGAGTCAGAGCCAGTCAGAATACAACACCTGTGGCTCATCAGCTCATCACCTGCTGCATGTTCTCTCCTCTGTAGTCACTTTCTGCAGCTTGCTTGTCACAGCGGTAGTTTTGGCAGACTACTCCACTCCTCTGATCTCCACTGTGCAACTTCAATGCTCGTCTTTGCAAAAAGCCTGCCAGCCCACCAGTATTACACGCCACAACCACCTTGTCTCACCAATCTTCTGTTTGCAGCGCGCCAGCTCCCCTCTCTCCCGCAAAGTCACTTCTGTTTGCCCGACCATCGCTACTCCAACTCAATAACTTGCCACATGCAATATCTTGAGCCATCATTTCAGAGCATTTCAAACGCACATTAATCGCTGCCAGAGTTCAAGATTTTATGGACTATTACACACAGTAAACTGTGCCAGTTTAGGCAAACATAAACAGTTCTAACTAGCGTCTGTAATTACAGGTCATAAAGCTGATAAGTTGGAGACGCAATGAAATAGGAGGGCAGTGTTCTGCTACAGTTGATTTATATCCAAACGGTGTCATTCCATTGTAGAGAGTCAGGAATTGTCCACCCTTTTATAATGGCACACTTTTGTCCCCAAAGAAAGACTTACTTTAAAAAAGAAATATGTGTACTCTGTTTACAAATCTGTGGGCCTGGATTACCACACATGAGATAAGGCAATCCCATCCCATCATGCTTGGTTGGCATCATTCGATGAATCCAAGAGCAGGGTTTATAAATCGAAAGTGTAAGGATTTGGCTTCAGAGTTGAGCTGCAGAGAACACAACTGATGTGCTTGCTGTGAAAAGCTGTTAAACATCTCAGTACAGACAGCTGGTCACAAGCTCATAACGTGGTCTGGCCAATCAATCTTAGAGCTAAGTTAAGGAAAAAAAGTAGGATGCACAAACTTTTTTTAACAGATTTAAATACATAAAAGTTATGTAGTTTTGTAAATACAAAATAAGTGGACAATTACTATATGTAGTTACAAAACAATGTATAAATTCTAAATTTCCCAAGTGACAGTCCTTTGCCAGTTTTACACACTAGAACAGACTGCAAGATGCACATTTCAGAAACAGTTTGTGAAACGGATAAATACATTATTTAATTCTATGCTTTTATCAATTGAGTCACCATGAAGCATCATAGTTGAAATAAATAAAAATAGTGTGTTATGGCGCAGGCAAATTATGCTGCTGAAATGAAAGAAAAAGAAAGCATTGGATGTCAATCTTTCAGCCGCAATAAACCACAGAAGCACAAATCTCTACCAGGTAGGTCCATCATTTCACAAAAGAGATTAAAAAGTGTTGGGAAATAGTTCTGTTTGACATGCACTGCTTTTAATTATCCACCTTTTGTTTCACAACCTGCATTCTGAACTATTTGTTTTGTTTTTGGTGACAAAAAGCAATCTCTGACTAATCTTTGAAGAAAAGACCAGGGATTTATAAAGAAAGGCTAAATTGTATGTATATTTGTCCAAACATAAACTCCGCTACTTTCTTAAAGTTTATATTAAAGTCTCACTCCGGTCTTAATTTAATAAATTTTAAAGGCATTCTCAGTGGTCTTAAATTATGATTATGCTGTTTTACATAAACTGTCCTGTTCTTGGACATAGATTTTTCCAGGGCAGCAGGAGTTCATTAGAAATTCACCTCTGAAATGCGGGCAGGACTGGAAAAGGCTGCCCCCTTTCCCATCATGCATCTGTTTACATGCTCTTCCGCTATGCTTACAGCCCCTCACACCCCCAACCTCACAATACCAGTGCATATTCTACCCCAGATCTTAAAATGTATCTTAACTTTTCAACCAATAACCTCCTGATTCTCACAAAATCCTTTCTTAACACATGTGAAAGGAGCAGCAGGAAACCACATTTTTCCGCTTTTAAAAGAGATTTAGTCAACGTTGCTAATTAGTTTGAAACTAATTAATGAGAAAAACAGCAGAGATACTTCTTGAAGTTTATTAATATGTAAAATATTTGAAAAGGACTAATACCTTGGTGGCCCTGCGACAGACTGGCAACCTGTCCAGGTTGTCCCCTTGCCTTCACCCACGGCTATAGCAGGGATAGGCTCCAGCAGCCCCGTGACCCCAAAAGGGACTAAATGGGTTTAGGACTGGGGTAATCATTACATCGATCGTGATCAACCGGTCGATCTTCAAAGACATGAGGGTAGATCGCAGGCCAGCAAAGATAAAGAACCAAAAAAATAAGAGTACTTCTAAAAAATCCGCCAGCGAATCAAAATCCTCACAGAGAAATACAGGACTTGATTGACATGCAGAACAGCCAATCGAACATCCCCTGATTCATGCGTCACTGTTTAAATACACTGAGCGTAAATCCTGTCATCAGAAAGTCTCTACTTGCCCCCCGGCACGTCAAGTCCCCGGTAGAAGACCACTCCGGACGACTGAGTGTTTCGTCCTGTGAGTCTCCTCCTGCTTCGTGCCCCCCCCCCCTTTCCGTGGCACGTGCTCCTCACGGAGCCAGCAGGCTTAAAAGCTACGCTCCCCCCATTGCACGGTTTTCTTATTTTATTTTACCAGGAAGTTCCATTGAGATTGCATCTCTTTTTCAAGGAAGACCTGGGCCAAAAGGCATCAATACAAAATAAAATACAGTTAAAACAACTGAAATATAAAAATACATTACAAAATACAATAAAATGCAATTCAAATTGAGATGAACAGTAGGACAATGACTAATAGGTTAATTAAAAGTGGTACAGAAAAGTCAAGGGTGACATGTGCATGGTTCTTTTAAAAGCTCAGAAAGTTTTGCTTTAAAACAATTCAATGGAATAAGGTCACTTAAATGCAGAGAGTTTTGAATATTATTCCAGGAAAGCGGAGCAGCAATGGAAAAAGCTGTTTTTCCTAATTCACTGAGGAATCTAGGGACATAAAGAAGCAATTTGAGTGAGGAACGAGAGTTATATATGTTGTTAACAGGAGAAAGAAGACGGCACAGATATTGAGGTAGTTTGCCGAAAATGGCCTTATAGGTGAATATTAGCCAGTGTTTCTGTCGCCTGACTTTGAGTGAAGACCAAGAGAGCAGAGAGTACAGTTCACAATGGTGGGTTCTGTATGCAGAGTTTGTGATAAAACGTAGGGCACTGTGGTAAACTGTGTCCAGACTACGGAGAGTTGACGAGGCAGCATTCATATACAGAATGTCCCCATAATCCAAAATTGGGAGGAAAGTGCTCTGAACAAGTCTTTTCCTCACACCTGGGCTTAGTAGAAACCCAGAAGTGCTTTTAGCTTTTTTAGCAAGTGGTCAGTGTGAGAGGTAAAAGATAGTTTGTCATCAATCCACACACCCAGATATTTATATGAGGACACTTTTTCAATTTTCACCCCTTCCAAAGTATGAATATCAGCCTTCAGTACATCGTGTGAACGAGACCTGGAAAATATCATGAATTGTGTCTTTTTAGCATTTAGGGTAAACTGTAATTGATGAAGAAAATACTGAAGTTTATTGAAGGCTTCCTGAAGCTCGTCTACAGCAAGATGGACTGAAGAAGCAACTGTGTAAATGATGGTATCATCTGCATAGAGATGGAATTTAACATTTGGCAAATGACTACCCAGGTCATTTATAAAGATGGTGAACAGGATAGGAGCTAAGATGGATCCCTGTGGGACTCCACTATTGATGTTCATGAAGTCTGATTTTACATCTTCAACAATCACACACTGGGTTCTCTGTGAGAGATAGTTTCTAAACCACCCAATAGCAGAATCACCTATACCAATAAGACTTAGCTTTTGTAGTAGAAGCTGATGGTTTACAGAATCAAAGGCTTTAGATAAGTCCACAAATAGGGCTGCACAGTGCAATTTCTTGTCTAGGGCATTGATGATGTCATTTGTTACAGATACAGCAGCTGTTACAGTACTGTGGCCTGATCTGAAACCTGACTGAGTTTCACATAGAACCGAGTTAGATGCTAAAAAGAGTTTTAGTTGAGAGTTTACATGGGATTCTAGAATTTTTGCAAGAACTGATAGTTTGGAGATGGGTCTGTAGTTGTTTAGCTCGGATTGATCTCCACCTTTCAAAAGAGGGAGAACATGAGCTGCCTTCCAGACTTTGGGAATTATGTTTGACTGAATACTTAGATTAAAAATATGGGCGATGGGTTCAACAATAAAATCAGCTGCAAGTCTTAAGAAGTAGGGGTCTAGATCATCTGGACCAGGAGATTTTTTTGGGTCAATGGCTTTCAGAGACTTTAACAACTCTGAATTGGAAATTGGTTGGATGACAAATTTGATTGCATGAGAAGATGCAGAAGATGCTGTAATAGAGGAAGCGGGTAGAGGATCTGAATGACCAGACACTGGTGAAGATAAAAGAGGAGCTAAGCCGACTGAAGTAAAATGTTTGTTAAATTGTTTTGCAATTTCCTCTTTCTGTTGTATGGCAACAGAGTTCACTACAAGGTTTGCAGGTGTAGTTGATTTCACATTTTGTCCAGTTAGCATTTTGATTTGTTTCCAGAATTTAGTGGGATTTTTAAGATTTGTTGAAATAGAATGTATGTAGAAGTCAGATTTAGTTTTCCGAGTCAAAGAGGTGCATTTGTTTCTCAGGGCTCTGAAGGTGATCCAGTCAGAATTTGAATTAGTAAATCTTGCTTTGGTCCAGGCAGCATTTCTTTCTCTGAGCATGTGTAAAAGTTCTTTTGTGATCCATGGATTATTTCGCCCAGAAATCCTACATTTTTTGACAGGGGCATGTTTGTTACAGATTTTTAAAAAAGTCTTGTGAAAATATTCCCAGGCGCATTCTACATCTTGAATTAACTTAATGCGATGAATATCACAGTTGTAAAGATCATGAAAGAAAGCTTGAGGCTCAAAATTTTTAAAATGTCTTTTAAAAATAAAGCGGGGTTTAGATTTTACCATTTTGTCATCCCTTATTACTGCAATTGTGCAATGATCACTAACACCATTGCAGAATACAGCAGAGGTACTAAATTTATGGGGTTTATTCGTTAGTGCAATATCCAACAGAGTGGATTTATTTGAATCAACTAAGTTTAATCGGGTGACATTATTAATGAGTTGTGTCAAGCTTAGTGAATCACACAGTTCCTTAAAGTGATCCGGAACAGGAGAAAGCCAATTCCAGTTGAAATCCCCCATTATTAATATTTCTGAATCACAGAGGCTGTTGAGCACTTTAGAGAGAGAGGACAGAGTTTCTGGTTTGGATAAAGGTGGTCTGTAACAACCAACTAAAGTAAAATATAAAACTTCTGTCAGATTCACTCGGATAGCTAATAGCTCAAATTGCTTAGGTTTAGTGATTGATACAGTTACTGAACAACAAAATTTAGAGCTGACATAGATAGCTACTCCACCACCCTTAGCAGCTCTATCGGCTCTATACACATTATAGCCTTGAATAGCAATATCATTGTCAGTAATAGACTTTTTTAACCAGGTCTCTGAGAGAACAATTATATCAGGATTAGTGGTAAGAACACATAACTTGATCAATTCCAGTTTTGGCAACAAACTTCTTAAATTGAAGTGCAGAAATCCAAGTCCAGTTCTACATTTAAAGTGTTCAGGTGTAATGTCTTGAAAAGGCCCCGGATTAAGTTGCACATTACCAGAGAGCAAAAGCAGTAAAGAAATTATACATTTTAATCTATGAATGCGTTTGTTCATATTAGTATTTGTTCCGTTAGAGATAAAATTTGACCCATTCTGATGTGCAACACATTGAATTGTTGCTTTCGGGATGAGATATGGAATTGGACAGATCTGATGTTTTTCTTCTTCATAGACTTTAGTTGAAGAATATTGTAAAACAGTTGGAGAAATTATACTCTCAGAGGCAAGATTCAATGAAATCTCTGTGGGTCCAAGGAGACATAGAATCCATAACGTATAACACAAGGAAAACATTTTAAGTAAATACCTCCAGAAACAAGAGACAGGGAGATGAAGAAGCAGTCAGGACCAGGAGGAAAAATAGCCTAGTCCAGTTGTTACTGGAGAGCTGCTTAGGCCTGGTAGTAACTGCAGAGCTGGTGTGGCCTGAAGGCTGGAGAGGCCTGAAGTCTGGATGCTGGTGTAGCCTGGTAGCTGGAGAGCTGGTGTAGCCTGGTGGTTGGAGAGCTGGTGTGGCCTGAAGGCTCGAGAGCTGGTGTGGCTTGAAGGCTGGAGAGCTGGTGTGGCCTGAAGGCTCGAGAGCTGGTGTGGCCTGAAGGCTGGAGAGCTGGTGTGGCCTGAAGGCTGGAGGCTGGTGTAGCCTGGTAGCTGGAGAACTGGTGTAGCCTGGTAGCTGGAGAGCTGGTGTAGCCTGGTGGCTGGAGAGCTGTTGTGGCCTAAAGGCTGGAGAGCTGGTGTTGCCTGAAGGCTGGAGAGCTGGTGTGGCCTGAAGGCTGGTGTGGCCTGAAGGCTGGTGTGGCCTGAAGGCTGGTGTAGCCTGGTAGCTGGAGAGCTGGTGTAGCCTGGTGGCTGGAGAGCTGGTGTGGCCTGAAGGCTCGAGAGCTGGTGTGGCTTGAAGGCTGGAGAGCTGGTGTTGCCTGAAGGCTGGTGTGGCCTGAAGGCTGGAGAGCTGGTGTGGCCTGAAGGCTGGTGTGGCCTGGTAGCTGGAGAGCTGGTGTAGCCTGGTGGCTGGAGAGCTGGTGTGGCCTGAAGGCTCGAGAGCTGGTGTGGCCTGAAGGCTGGAGAGCTGGTGTGGCCTGAAGGCTGGTGTGGCCTGAAGGCTGGTGTAGCCTGGTGGCTGGAGAGCTGGTGTGGCCTGAAGGCTGGTGATGTGTGTTTGTTGTTGTTTCAAGACGTTAAGAGGAGAGACTCATTGTTCGCCGAGATGCGGTTTACAGGAGAGCATTACATACGATAGTCGCTGCTTTCTGTTTCTGTAATAAAACGCCTCATTTGTTCATACAAAAGTATCTTTATGTACTCTCACTGTGTAGTTTTTAATTATCAGTACATAAACAATGTAATGTCATAATTGTTCATAATACTATGTTTATTAAACAGTATTTTAGTCTCAAAATAGCATATATATATATATATAAATACACACACATGTATATAAATACACACACACACACACACACACACATATATATATATATATCTACATATGTAGGTAAATTTTCAAGACATTGTTGTCTCAAAAGTAGCTCACATGCCCCCCCCCCCCCCTTTTTTTTAATTTTACTATGTATTTTCTTTCCTTAGATTCTGTTATTCTGTCTTATTATCAATGTGTAAACCTAATTTTATGTTTCTTTAATCAAGTTTGATGTGTGAATGTTAATGCACTTTTTGTTTAGTTTGAAGTGCTGTTTTTAAGGATTTGATTATGCTTTATGAAAGAAGTTTAAAAAGAAAACAAACCTTACCGGTGCAACAAAAAGGTGAGTAATATTTTTTTTTATGAGTAATATTGAAGCTGTCCAGCCGTTCGGTTTTGAGCCAGAGACCAGATCGCATGAGGAAAAGGGGATATATCAGTGTGGAGCACAACAGGGAGCTCGTGGCTTGCTGTAATGACTTCTATGTCACAATAAGAGCTTTTTCCAATGGCGTTCTATTTCAGTCTTCTCCTGACTCACAAAAATTTGAATAAAGAAATACTCAGAAATGCAATTTTAAAATTAATTTTCTCTATAAATGTCCTCTATCATTAAAATAATGCCATTTTTTTATCAGATTCAGAATTGGGAAGTTGGGAAGATGCATCTTGTCCAGTTTGCTTCTTTGGCAGAGTGACAGCTGTCAGTCCATGTCTGCCTTCATTTTTCCTTTTTTAGGGTCATCTATCCATCTTACTACAATATCAGTCCCATGAGCATCTGTTCATCCACATAACAATAATATAAACTGACAAACAGTTGCACACACACAGTTTATGAATACAAATGTATTCAAATGAAAGTGAAAACAATCAACCGCACACCTGCACCCTCTCCATCTTTGTGCCTCACGTGAAACCCATGCAACTCATGTATATACCCATTGAAACACACACTTACACACTCGAACACCAAAGTATATGTACACACAATAAGGAGAATGAATGGTAATGAGACTGTGATTATGGGTCTCTCTGAAACAGTGGAAACAATGGTCAAGGTGTGCCATTGTTTTCCCGTCATTACAAAAAGCTAATTCTGTCAGCCTAATGAAATAACTCACTAAACGAAATTTGATTTAGTGTGTATTTTGCGCTGTGTGCGTCCATTTGTGTCCATGCGCCCGAGAGGCTGACATGGTCTGAATGATTAATGGTCACTGTACAAGAGCAAACATTAAAGGAAGGTCTGCAAGAACATGCACTTTAATATAAAGGTAATGAATGCTTAAGCAGCCGGTACACACCGTTTCAAAGAGGTGTGTGTGTGTTTGGGGTGTGTGTAAATAAATCCAGAGAGGGCACAAGCAAATAATAGCTTTAAACAAGAGCTTTTTGCAATTACCGGGGTTCAGAGTGGATAGACAATCCTTCTTATAATTGTAGAGTTGGATGTAAATAAAACAACAAACAGTTTCTTTAGCATGTTTGTGTTGTTTGTTTACATGTTTGCATGCAAATATGATCCTTAGGGATGTGGTAATATATCTCTTCAGGCTATGGACATGGGGTTGAATGTTAATGTCTGTCTGCTGAAGCGAATGCTAGAGGTATATATATATATATATATATATATTTTTTTTTTTTTTTTGTGAACCGTCCCTCTTTAGGCGTTTTAAAGTATGCATGTAAATGCATGTGTGCAAATGTGTTCATTTAAATGCATTACAGGAGTTGGCCTGTAGGTTTTTTTTTTTAAACTAGCTGCACAAATGTTTGACAATGTTGCAAAGAGACACCTCTAAATATTAGATTTACTCCAATAGTTTAGGAGGAATATAGTTCAGAGTTAAGAAAGTAAACTTTATAAACTCTAAAAGTCAATATATGATTGTGTATTAAATTTATATTGTTGGCTGTGCTTAGAGTCTTGTGATATGGTGTGACCTGCAGATTTACAATTGCAGTGGTCCCCAACCTTTTTACAGCCATGGACCGGTATGACGTCATACAAAGTTTTTCACGGACTGGTCTTATAGATGTGGCGGCGATTATTGTAGCGATGCCATGATTAAGGAGGAGCAGGGATGTGACAAGTCAAACCCTGTACTTCTATTTTATCACGCATGAAATTGTACATGGCATAGGTATCATCATCCTCTCCCCTTCCCACACTCATGGTGCAAAAAAGAAGTACTGCCTATTAAATGTAGCTTTCTTTTTTTTTTTGGGAAGTCGAAGGCTCCTCTTCTGTCTCCTGGCTGGGCGTTTTGTGGCTTGCCGTAGTGTGTTGTGTGTAGTGTTGTGATCACGAATGAAACACTTTGAAACCAACAGAAGTATGAATAAACCATGCAAAGAACACGCAAGTCAGGGTAGAACATGAATCGTTTGGGATTTTTGCGCTGTGTAAATGCAATTTGTTAGTGATTCGTGCGTCAATTATGTAATTTTAATGTGATTTCTGTGGCGTATGCACAACATAAAAGTTATTCACGGTCATGGAAAGGCACAAATTTGCGCATGCATCTTGCAAAATTCACGCACAATTGCATAAGATATACATTAGAATTGTGTTTAAACTACGTAAAATACTCGTAAGCCGCAAAATTCTCAACCGCCAAAAGAATTTGAACAACTCAAAACCGAATTCATGTAAAAACTTGTCTGCCACTCGAGAGAATGACAAACGCAAGAAACACCTATCAAGTACGTTTATCACGCATCTTTCACAAAAGAATGAAATGTCATATGTGGAAAATGCACAAAATGTACGCAGTGGCTGTGTGACACGCTTAAGAGCATGAATTTGAGTCAAAATCAAAATATATCCCATGCTGAGAAAAGTCAAAGTAAATGAAGATGTTCTGCAGGCATGTCAGAAATCAGTGAGCTCAAAGATGCTGGAAATATGGTTTCACACATGCAAGGAGAACAAATAGAATACAATATGAATGACATTTCAAACAATTACAATTCCACTTTTAAACTTAAAGTGTGGGTGACATGGTCTATTTTAATAAGCCAAAATATAGTAAATAGTCTCTATTTCATGTTGCGATTGTTTTTAATATTTTTCGAAAAAGAATAAATAGCGAAAAACGCAATATAAACAACGAGGACGGCCGCCGGCTTCATGCATTCCGCCGAATTCTCGCCCCCCTGTTTGTGACGTAACGAAAGGAAGACAAGGCAGACAACATGGCTAGCACCGATAGCGAAGCACAGAGTGATGCTACCGTCTCTATTAGCGATTTATCATCAGATGAACAGAAAGATGAAGAGGAAAGTTGCGGAGATTATCATGATGATGAGTCACTTTTGCAACCGTATCGATTCGAACCCTTTTGCGAAAGTGAGGAGGATATAGTATAGCAGAAAGTAGTAGGTCTAGTGATGCCGATGACGATAGCCAGCATGAAGATTCGGCTAGACTCCAGTAAGTCTAAAAAATGTATAAAATTAAATTACTCCACTTACCCTAAAATATACTCAAAATGTCCCCTTTTGGCCTAATCTAAACAAAGGTAAACACTGGTTTTCAACCCAAGTTACAAAATAAATGTCACAAAATAATAAAAGTTTCCCAGATATTACTACTCTTTAGTTAACAAAGTCACTGTATACCATTAACAACTGCAGAACATTAACAGTTTTACCTGTTTGAACCAGTTTGAAACCTTTTCTCGTGCGCGCGCGCGCTCACACACACACAGTTCAGTTTACTCACGGTACCGGCACCTCAAAAGCAAAAGAAAAAAAACGTTGCAGAACTGTTGCTTCTCTTGCAAAACATTGAGTGCGTTGAAATACTCCAGTTGGATCCAAGGACAACAGAAAACACGACTACTTCGCCTCAATGTGATCCATCGTGATGCACACTAGCCTAGCTTAGCAGCCTCCGCTCCCGACTCCAGCGCCGTCCTGTCCGACCCAGAAAACGGCTCGCTCGCTTCCAGCTCACCCGCCTTTCCTCGACTCAGAAGCCAAGATCCTCCTCCCAACTCTCCGTTCAAAATTCTTCGTTTGTGTCCCGGTTTTTGTCCCTTCGAAAACGCAGACTTCTCTCCTGCAGATCTGAGGGAAAAATCCTTCGCCGTCCACCTTCTTAAATTTTCCCCTTTTCAGCAGCGTTTCTTGTTTTGGGAATTTTATACACAGATACACTTTCACTAGATGTATTGCTACATCCAGCTGCCACACAACGACTTGGCATGTTGATGATTAACAGATTTAAACACGAGAGAAACGAAGACTACCTGTTTTGTTTACATGCTGTCCTAAGCGCAACTGCGAAAGGCAACGCCTCTCGTTACGTCACAGGTCATATCGGGTTCACTTCCAGCCTGCGCTCTAGCGGCAGATCCAAATCTCTGATTCCTTCGAAAGATGTCTATTTTTCATATGCTTCGGATTTTTTTCGACGCAAACTATTGGTATCAATAGAATCAGCGTTTAAAGGGCTTTTTTATTTGACAAAGTTGTTCAAAGCATGGCATCCACACTTTAAAAATAAACATTTTTCTGCATGTATTTGCATCAGCCAAGTAATTCCTTGTTTTTGTTTGATAGTCTATCAACACCAATGAAGTTATCCGGTGCGTTTTTCTATTGGGTCTGCTTTAGTGTGACAAATTTGAATAGTGGCTTATAGCTGTATTAATATGCTAATTTTAGAATATTACAAAAGATCACAGTTTAATTGTTTAAATCCTCTCTGGGTTTTTTTTCCCTTTACAACAATTAAATTAGATTTGTCCCTTAATGATGTAAGCATATCATCTGTATCTAGAGTTATCAGAGACGACAATCAATCTAGATTTGTTAATTTGTTCTAATTAGTTTGGATAGAAAAACCTGCCTAATTAGCTAGAATATCAGAAAAAAACCTTAATATGTTGTAACATTTTTATTTTTCCCTTGGTACTTAATGCACTTAGTTGCCTCTCAGTTCCTGCAGATCTTCAGCTTGGTCGACTCAAGAACACAAACTAATTAATTTATTAATTAACGGCTCAATTAAGGCTCATTAAGCTAAACAGTAACTTTAAATCTAAAATTTATTTTATTTTAAATGACTTGGAAAGACACTGTATGTAATCTTTTGTCTTATTTGTTATTATTTTTAACCAAGAAACCGGAAATTCAGATCTTTGTATTAGTCTGCTCAGTTATTTTTGAGTCACTGACTCTAGTCCTGCTGGAATAACGGATGACTTCAAACCAAAATCCTTTTGCAAATATAGATTTTAGAAAATATTCAACATGTTGCAGCAAATGATGGTGATTCATAAATGATAAGAAACCAGCTTTTTCATTCCAACACCGCCAAAGTGGCAAAAAAAAAGAAAAAGAAATGAAGTCTTAATGCATAAACTAAAATGGAAACCTGGCTTTTTTCTCTTCTTTTTAAATATGGTAATGCATGTTTTATATACATGCCATTCATATCACTTTATGTGCCAATATATTAATGAGTGTTGTGACATTTGAGGCCCATTTTATCATCAAAACCTCTTCATTGCTCAGTTCGGATTCAAATAAATTAATTCCGAAAAAGGTGTTGGCGCACAGCTGTGACCATCTTTCCTTTTTAAAGGTTAAGATCCCAATCATGCCTTTTTCTTTCTTCAGCATGAAATGAATTATCTTCATTGAAATTAATTATAACAATTAGACTCTCGGGTGTCAGCCTAATAGAATCAGTCAGAAAAGGCAGAGTTTTTAAATGCACTTCGGCTGTTTTGGTCATTTAAAGTCCTGCATATTTGGAATTCTTTCAACCACAAAGCAGACCAGTTCAGTCATGTATTCATGCCGGAGTAAAATAAATATATATATTTTAAGAAACTCCCTGTCAGAATGATTCCAACTATCAGAGCATGACCCTTAATGAACTCTAATACCCATGATTCCCCCTGGCCTTGTGTCAAGCCTTATTTCCTGCCTAATTTCTGCCAAAACAACATAGAAACACGGAGCCCAATAACCATGGAATAATTTAAATAAAATAAAGAGAGGAAAGGCTTTTTGGCAGAAAACTGTGCTGATGAAAATGAAAGAAGATCAGCAAACCATGAAGCGCTGGGGATACTGTGCGCGTACTGATGTTGCTGATGGGGCCACACACTAGTCGACTAATCTTTTGTCTATTCTATTCTACATTCTATCCTTCTATTCTGTTTTTATCCCTCTGCTCTACTTGTTGTCATTTACATTTTAAAAGATGGACACCATTCCTACCACAGTAACATAAATTATTTCAAATAGAAGAACAAATCTTTGTTTCAGAGTTGTCATCTCCTGGGAATAAAGACTTAGAAAGAAGACTTGGAAAAAGAAATTGTTTGACAGACGGAACAAATTAGCTTTTTTTCGCACAGACATTACTGTAATCTCAATATCCAATATACATAACTTTTTTTCTCTCTCACACAGTTTGCAATTTAACTTTTCCCTACACAGCAGTTTTGTCACTGCTAAGCTGGCTGCTGGACGGGAAAAGGGTGCACATCTTGTTGCCATCTGCCTCCCCCCTAGTCAAATACACATACGCAAACACACACACACAAGCATGGTTTAGGATGAAATGAATAGAAGGCTTGACTCAAGAAGTTGTGCATTTATTTTGCATTAGTACCTTTGATTAATTTAAATTTAAAGGAGTCAACCATAGGGGGCGCTGTTGGTACAGACCCCTACAGCGTTGTTAGATGTATTGAGTACCAAATAAAAATATATCTGGATAAAAACGTATTATTCTTCGTTTTCTACTTTACACTTTAATGCAAACTTAAAGTTAAATTTCACTATAAACTTTTTCATTTCATGATTGTTCTTGTTATTGGAACTATTAAGATCCCTTCTTAAATAAGCATTTAGTCCATCACAGCTTTTCAAAATAAAATCTCAGTATTGCGTCAAAGAAAAAATGTAGGTTAATTCCAGAGATCCTGTCTTTGCTCTGCATTTGTCCAGGCAGAACACTGGATTTCCTCCTGAATTTATTAAAACATGCACCATCCTAGTCAAATCCATGTGTAGCCACAGCTGTGCTTCTTTCACTTGGCTATAATCAGCTGCTACACCTGTTTTGTCTTGTAAACCAAAGAATTGCTTACTGAGGAAATTCAAAAGATGTATTAATAGTCTGTAAGAAGGCTCAGAAAAACGAGGAAGCCAGTGTGGTTTGCAGTCCTGCAGGAGAGCGGACATCAGTGTAAGGGGACGATGCCAAGTGTGTGCTGCAGCTGGAAGCAAGAGACAAGGACTGTGGGCATTGGGTATTGAGTGTTTGCCAGCTGACAATTGTCTAGACCAAGACAGATGGAGGAAAGTCCTTCATTGAGAATCTTCTGGCTTTCTGAGATTGTAAGCTGAAAAGAAGAATTCAGAGGACATTCAGGGAAGGTGCCAAGCCTCGCTATTTAAGCCAAGGACTGGATTAAGGAGCCTGTTGCTTCAGCTGTGACTTAGTACAACAGCATCTTGATATGCTAATCGCTAGCATGAGCACGGTAGTATCATTCATATTAGCCAAACTCTAACCGTTAGTCACAATTCAATGCGCACCATGCATAAGGAACAGGACATTGAACAAAACTAGAGCCAAAGATATGCAGCAATTAAAATAACCCTTTCTGCATAAATCTGACTTTGTCAGAGGGGAGGGTTTCATTGGCAGACCTCCATGAACTGGTCATTTTTTGCTACTATCTCTTAGTCATCGAAAAAGAAGGCCAAAGGAATGAGCCGAAAAGCAGTCACTCAAACTTCCCTCACAGCTCTTTATTTTCTGTGAACAGGCCTTCAGGTTTCTATTGGGGTTTCTTGATTGACACATAACTCAAACTTGTCTCACCTTCACACATATTTATTTATTTAAACAATATATAAATATTTTTTTCTTAACATTCATCACAGCCTGTTTTTAAGATTCCATTGTATGAGACGCTATAGGATGTGGAAACAGCAGTACTATGTTTCCACACTTAAAAGCCTTCTTTTTTTTTTTAAAGTGACAGTGTGCTTTTAATGGATTCATTCTGGTCGTGTTTACCGATGATAAAGTGATTTTGAGAGGCACACAGAATTCTGTCAAACTGACAGTCTGATTTTTTTAACAAGTTGCAAACAAGATTGTGTATTGTTGGGAAAACACCAATGGGGTTAACATGTAGTGGTGTCGGAGTGTAATTTTACAGGTCACTAACAAGGTTGGGGGTTAGCGTAGTAGCAGTAATGTTTGTTTTAGTTGTATGAGTCTTTTTTTTCGGGTTTCTAACAATATTAGAAGTTAGCATAGTAACAGTAATGTTTGGTTTGGCTTTATGAGTCAGATTTTTACAAGTTACTACCAAGGTTGTGGGTTAGGGTAGTCACAGTAAGGTTTGTTTTATCAGTATCCGTCTGTTTTTTTACAAGTTGGAGATAAGATTGGGTGTTATTGTGAATACACTATCCCAACTGCCATGTAGCGGTGTCGGTCTGTGTGTGTGGTTTTTTTTTTTTAAGTTTTAGGGCCAGTTTATACCGCAAAGAGATTTATAATAAGCCATTGGAGCAGATTCACCCCGCTCAGAAATGTGACACCTGCTGATGATACATAATCTATGACTGGAATTTTATGTTCTTGCAGCCGCGTGCAAATCACGTCATTTAACCCAAATTTATTCTGAGTCATTAAATTCCCCCTGTATTTTTCTTTTATTTTACCTGCCTGTATTTCGTGGACTAACACAAGATTTCCTCCTCTGCCTTTCATGTACCTGAGCGTTCGCAGCAACGGGCAAGATATCCTTCAAGTTAAAAATAAACAATAGAGACAATCGTGTCGATTGAAAGGAAACACGCCACTGAGCAGTTTATTGCAGTTATCGTGGCCTTTACTAATAATTTTGGGAGTTGGTGTTGTGACAGGAACATTTGTTTTAGCTGTATGCACTTAACCCTTGTGCTATCCTAGGCACTTTAACGTTGGGAGTTGGGTCATCTAGACCCACTAGACAGTGCGCTAAACCTTTTTTCTTCAATGATTTGTGATCTTCACTGGTGTCCATGGATTACATGAAATCTTTCCACCTTTATCCACCTTTGTCATGGTAGGGAGAACACGTCAATGAAAGGGTGGGGTCATCTAAGATAACACAAGGGTTAACATGTTACAAACAAGGTTGGGAGTTACAGTTATGAATATGCTAAGTTGTAGAGTTACTGTAAACGCAGTTAATAAAGTCTGACTGACTTATCTCTGACTATTGTCTCATATAATGCTCCTTATAACACAGTGTGCCTTATACATGACATACTGTAAATTGAAAATAGACCATTCGTTGGCGGTGTGCCCTATAGTGTGGAAAATCTACAGCTAACATTATTAAGCTTTTGTATAAAAATATTTTCTGCAGCAGAAATGTCATACATTTACTTGCACAAGACTAAATGCATCACACAGTATTGAAAACCATCTTTAATTAGAAAATTACTTTTTTTTTTTACCCTACAACTACAAATGGGATTCATCCTCACCCCAATATACTCTGGCTATTCATCATCATATTCCTCTGCCTGCATTTATTATCTTTCTATTCATTCCTCATCAAATTCTTCTCTACTTTCAATCACTCATCTTTCATATATACAATACCTCTGAGCATCTACTCCTATACCCTATGTTTTATCACTTTCTCTTTCTAAAGACTTTTTCTTCATTTTTCAGCCTCCCAAGATCATCAAAAAAACCACTTATTTTCTCTACTACACACATTGATGTAGACTCAGCTTATAGGAGTTAAAAAAATTCCTATTGATCATTCAAATCCATTATGCAGACATCCTCTAACCACTTACCCAGATGCACATTTGCATTCATGACCCTTGCCACTCCAGTTTACCTCTCTATTAAATTGGTAAATGTCAGAGACAAAGGAATGGAGAATCCATGATGTGCGTATGGCTTTGTGTGTGTGTACTTGTAGGTCAGAAGATAGTCAGTTAAGTCAGTAGCTGCAAAGCTGTCCATAAAGGTTAATTAATATAGAACCAATGAGCAAGAAGGGGCATGACATTACATGGATAGATTTTTAATACACGCAGACCTCAACAAACGGCCTCTTTCCAACATTTTCCGATTTGCCAGAAAAATCCACCAGTTCTCACAATTCATGAAATGATAACAAGAAGCATTGTTTCTCGTCTTCCTTCTTATTACCCCGTCATAGCTTTTTTCTTTTCTTCTTTTTACTAAATAAATGGACAGCTTTCACATGGCTGATTGGAAGGTTTTACATTTCTGGGAAATTATTATTAGTGCAAACCCTTAAGTTGGTATTTGTGAGGGTATTGATATATACAGATTAAGTATATACCTAAACACGTGTCGTGATAAGTTTAAAGTCCATGTAAAAAAAAATATGAGTATCATGGCTGTTAACAAACTGTGCCTTCATTTTTAAAGAGAGATTGTATCAGTGAAAACCACCTACTGAGAAAGCACTGCTGACATAAGTTTGATTATAGACATTTCAAAATAAAAGAACACTTGATATTTAAGTCTACATCTTGACCCCACAATAAATTGATGTCAATTTTTACTTCTAGTGAAAAAAACTTTTCCTACTAATAAACTATAAATATGAGTTGAATATGATGCAATCTTTTATTTTGAAATGTCTATAATTTCAAAATGAAAAAAATTAGAAAGAGAACTAAAGATGGAAATTTGGCTATGACACGACTTGTGCACGTGTGCAGTTGTTAAATGAAGATTCCGTCACATTTATAAATAAAATGTTCTCACTTTTGTTTGTTTTTTGTTAGGCCTGCACTGTTTCTGCTCATAGATCAAATTATAAAAGGTACGTAAGTGTGTAATGATGAAATAAAAAAGTATTATATAGTATGTGTCTGCATTAAAACTATGCTCAAAATAATATTTCAAATAATTTTAACTTTTTTTGAGGAATCATCATTTGTGTGGGTGGCATTAACTATTATGAGACATTTCATATAAAAGCATTAACTGAACCAATATATAGACCATCCAGTTTGCAGTTTGATAAATCAAAATCGACAGTTTTGCAGATAGAAGAAGATATTCTTCGGGAAGCTAATGGTTTCCCAGGTCATCCTCAGTCTACATTCAGTATGAGGCCTAATCAATAGAATATCTATGCAGTAAAATGTAAAAATTTATTGCTAACAGCCCAGATTGCAAAAAAGTTCAACAAAAATCAGATTTCTGTAAGCCCCCTACTATTTTACAAGCTTGCTTTCTATGCATCTTTCGCTATCGCCTTGCCTTCCCCTCTAAGGTGCTTGTAACTTCTCTGCTTTTGTGCTTACTCCATCCTTTCTCTTATCTCTTTTTCTCTGTTCTTAGGAAACCAAAGGGGCTATTAATAAAATAACAGGCTTTTGGCTGGGCTCATAAAGCTTTTTTTCTTTACTTAAACATTTCATCCACAGCTCCAGCTGGATAAATGCAGAAACACTGTTCAGCAGTGAGTCAGGTGGATCTGGAAACTCTCCCCATCTTTTCTTCTAATGAAGCAATCTTCCTGTTGGCCTTTTGTTCTGTTGCTGGGATTCCTCTCGTGTTTCATTCGCACACCCTTGGTGACAAATGGACTGTGAGTTGACAGTTGAAAGCTGGCTCTGATGCAATGTGAATTCCCATTTTTCACAACAGCAGTGCTGACAAAAACATAAAATACATTATTGCTTCATGGGCCTACGTGGAAGAAATTCTTTTCTCTGTTGACTCTCAGATTTCATCTCAAACAGAGTCTAATAACCGGTACAGTTTCACAAAATAGACCATTTTCTCAACTCTTAAAATGGTTGGACATCCACTTTTGTTTTATTTCAGGAATCTCTAAGGAAGGGTATTCTCTAAGATTATTTAGAGAGTCAGAAAAATAAAGTTCAAGCCCACTGAGCAGTACAGTAGTAGTATTAGTTTAATACAAAGTAGTATCTCATCCCAAACGTTTAGAGTATGGGAAGAGATTTAAACTTTTTTTTATTTTTTTTATTACATGAACAAATGTATGTGATGGCTTTTATTCAGCCACTTGAGCAGAGAATGCGTCACTTTCCAAAACCTTAACAACTTCAATAAAACTGGCACAGCCTCTTCCTAAGGTGCAGGTCTCAAGCAGGGGTCTGCAAACTTTAACGCTTAAACAACCATTTGCTCCAGTCTCTTACTAACCAAAAACCCGGCATCAGCCACAAAGTCCCTCCTTTACCATTTAGAAAAATACATTATACTCATTTTTTAGTGCCTAAAGCCATTCTTTTATAAAATGTAGCGTTTGAATATCACAGTTATTACATTTTTTTTGACATTTGACGGTAGCTCCTCCTACACGCAACTGGGGCATCAAGCTTATTAAGACTTTTCTGGACAGCCGTCGAACAGCTTATTTGACGGGCATCCAATTAGAGGCGGCTAACGCCTTAATCGTATTCGATGTGAAAGCAGCATAATAGCCACAAAGGAGGGAAAAAAGAGGCGTATGTGGCTCCAAACCCTCAGGTTGCATTTAAAAAAGGACAATACCGGAGCAGCATATGTGAACCTTAACATTAAGTAAAAAAACAAAGGGTGGATCCAGAAAAATATATAATTCTTGTGACAGTCTAAAGATTATCATTATAATATATTTTTAGATGAAGCATTCAAGTGTGTATCTGTCTATGTTCAATCTCTTTGGCAAAGTGAATCCTTACATAATAATGCTTCTCTGCTGCATTTTACAGAATCACTTCCATGGTCAACACTGTGTGAACCCTTGGAGCCATTGGCACCATCTTAATTTATGTGCATCATACTTCACTTTCGATGTTGGAACTTTAAGTGAAGGTTTGGGTTTTAAAGCCCCCTATAGCAAGGCTTCAGATGGACAAAACAAATCTTTGAAGGGCGGATGAGGGCAGGCCGTTCAGTAGCTCACCTCCACACTTCCTCTGCCTACTCACTAATGTCCTTTCTGCAGCCTTGTTTTTTCCAGTCAAAATAATGTGCTTCTCCTTTTTGGGGTTGCTTTTTTTCCTGTCAGATCCAGGCCAACTGTAGACCACGTTTGTTTATCTTTTCCTGTAATTCAACTTTTCAGTCAGTCTCTTTCACAAGACAGATCATTAGGATTAGCTTCCTGACACGTCTATCCCATCAGATGCCAATCGGCCACAGTGGCGGAGTGTGGGAACCAGAAAATGAGCTCCTGACAGATTACAGCCTTCTCTGTATTCTACATCAAAGCAAATAGATTTGGGAGGGCTAGAAAAAAGGGACTTGACAAAGATTGTTTTTCTTTATATCACTGTGTTTTTAAATTGTAGGCAATGTCATGTTTTATAATGAAAATACCTGGTTGTTCATGGCTAAGGGAGCTAATGAGCACACATGACATTATTCTCTTTTTAAAGAGGAATCTTAATTTGGTAAACCTTCTTTGTCTTGATTATCTCTCCTGTTATGTAACGGGTCAAATTGACCCGTTTCAAAGTTTGAACATCTAGGAAAAATAGTTCCTCTGCTTGCCTTAATTAGTGTAATCAACATATATTATGAAAATGGTTCATCTCACTTATATGCAACCACCCCCTGCATGTTTATTTTACATAGATACTGTTCGGGTCAATTTGACCCAGCAGTCAAACTGGAGGTACAAAGATGTCTTATTATTATTAGTATTCCTTTACTTGAGACATATTTCCCCCCAATCACACACATACAACCACACACACACAGACACACACACAGGTGCGTAGGTGTTATGACTTTTGACAGGAACCATTTATTGTAGCCCATCCCTGCTTGTTCAGTGTGAACACCATGGGCTAAATGTGTGTTCCAGAACCCGCCTTTAGCATGTTCTTGTTCCAGTCCATATGTGTTCATAACACTACTGTCAACGCTTCTTCACTTTGGAGAACCAGAAGTAACTCAAGTTAACCAATCAAGTGAAACTCTTTTGACAAATGACTATATCATTGTTACACCCATGAAATAGGCTGCAACAATGTGGAAGGAAACAAAAAGAAAGAAAAAAAATTCAGCAACATTTTCTTAAAGTTAGAACTTTGCATGTCTTTGATTCTCACTAAGACTTTTGAAAAATGCTGCTGTTTGGAAAGGTTATTTTAAAATGTTTTATACAGTTTTTTAATATGACTTTAATAAAAAAAATTTTTATTAATAAAAGAACACAACGTATTATTAAAGTACACTCAAGGTAGCATTCTCATAATTGTTTTTTTAGTTGACAAATTCTTGTCTAATGTTAAAATCAGTTTAAATTCTAAAAATCTAAATATTAAAACGCTAAATTTAAAGTTAAGATTGTCTTTAGAGAAGATTCTGTTTCTAATTCATAAGGAAAGGTTAATACATTTGAATAAATCGTTTGCCGCCATACAATGATTGAAAATGAATGAAAATGTGACATTTGGTACAACAACTTTAGTTGTAGACAGACTACAAAATTGGGTCAGGCGCTTAGGAAAGACAGTTCTCAGGCGGCCCTGATTATATTTAGATGGCAGATATCTTGTCAGTATTAATAATCTTTATGGGAACTGCTTTGACACAAGGTGGGAATTGTCTCTTGGGTCAATCCAATTTCAAGGTTTGGATTTTATTCACAGAATCTCTTTCATATATGCGTGTTTACTTTGAGTCATTGTTTAAAAGAATCAGACTGTGTTATATGTAATTCTTCCACTGACTGTAGATGCATGCACATAGTGAGTATGAGTCATGAGTGACCAAAGAGGTTTCTTTCTTAAGCTAATGAAAGCTTTGAACAATCTTTCCACAAAGACGTTGCTCAGTGTGTTTCTGTGAGCGCTGAAGACGCTTGACAGTTCTAGAAGTTTGCCTCCCAGACAACTTGTTTTTTGAGACCAAACCCCTGAAGAATATTTTTGTCACAAATTCATCCGCTTTACTCCCCCCCCCCCCCAATAGCCTTCCCTTTTATTCCCCCAACACCTTACCTTATATAATACTTGAGAGACAGAAAAAAAATGCATAAATTAATGATTTAAGCGATTCCTGCATTGGTGAGCTTCATACAAAAATAATTTGTAGTTAAGCAATTCTTGTTTCACGTTCCAACTTTCACAGATGCAGCTGCAAGTAATGAACGAACCACCTTTAGAGCTGTTGAAGGCCTTTATGCACACTGATCAAGGCTAAAATGAGAACACTAATGATATACAAGAGAGCTCTGTGCAATGAGTGGGGCACATTGCACCTCCCAGCTGTGTTGTGTCTGCTGATTAATGTAGCGTTCCTCTAAACAACAGGGCCAGCCAATGGGTCTGAAACTGCAGAGGAAGGCCACATGTGACATGAAACACAAACAGATGAAGCATTCTGCAAACATTAATCATCTCAGGAAAATATGTCTAGATTGTACTTACCAAACACTGGCACGTTTTTGGTCTTTTTAGATTTAAGTTACAAAATCTTTGTGACTGCGCAAAAAATGATATTGCTAAAAAGTGTTGCATGTGAAAGAAATGCTATATATTTCATAATTTTACCAATAAAAGAAAATATGGTTATAATATAGGTCTATGATGATGATTAAAGACCTTAGTGTGGATGACTAAAATACACAAAAGCACTTATGAGTACAGGAAAAGAATCAGTTTTTGTTTTGTTTTGTACTTTTTAGATATTATTTCTTAAAATGGGAAGAGTTTTGCAGTGTGGGAGAAGATTATTGCATATATATATATATATATATATATATATATATATATATATATATAATTTTTAATTGTATATTTTGCTCTTAGTCTAAAAAATTGGACATAAAGATTGCACAAACATTTAGTTAAAAACTCAGTGTTTTACATGTATAAACAAATATGAAAACAAACTGATAAATGTGCACAGAACACTTTTCTCCCAAAAGTGTGACTCCAGTTGTTTTGTTTTTTTCTTCTTTATTATGCTTTATTTTATGTTGCTGTGACTTATACTCCAGGGTGACTTATAATAAAAAAAATATATATATATGATTTTTGTTCACCTTTCGGCATGTCGCCCCATTCCATCAGCTTTCACTGATTGCAGGTGTCTCACGGCAGATTTCTAGGTCAGATGCTCTTTCTGACAAAACAGGGGCAGGCAAAGACTTGCGGCTACTGTACATAGCAGAAGCGTCCCCAGGGAATCAAACACTGGTTTCCCACATACTAGTCCTGCGCTTAACCAACTGAGACATTTACCTGCTAATCCCAAAAAAATGGGTAGATACAGACCAAGAGCCAATTCAGTTAAATTTTATTTATATAGCCCAATATCACAACACAGTTGTCTTAACTGGTTATGCACCGGTAATTGTACAAAAACATAAAATTAGTCATAAAGTACAATAGCTGATTGTTAGACTAAACTAAACTAAACAGACTAAGCTAAACTGGGCACCCCTGCCCTCAGACCCTCCTTCTCGACCCAATGATAGGATTAACGCTGTAGCTTCAGGTGAAGCACCGGCAGTGAAATATAAAAAGGAAAACAACATCCATGTAAACCAGGCTTCATCAACTACAACTGGATTTAATCTTTCTCTACAAAACAGAAAGGAACACCTCAATAAAAATATATATATATGTATTTTCATCTTCCAACCACAACTTCATTGTGTTTCAAAACATCACCACAGCCGCCTTTTTCTGTGTAAAAGTCCTTGTTTATTTGAGAACAGTGCACAGCCAGTAAATAGATGTAACTAATTCCATGTCACTGAGCAGCAGACCTCCTCTGAGCCACTCTGAAATGCATTAGTAATTCATTGTTTATGCATGTGGAGGTCAGAGTGCGACCACTGCATGCACATCTTCATCTTCGGCACAGAAAGGCAGACAGTATTGCTTGACGAATGTTCTGCCTCATGAGTCGTTTGATGTGACCGAAGCAAATATCTCATCATCTTTCCTCCTTACAGCTTCATCACAGTGATGCGATCCCCTCCCTACATCCCATGAATCATTAAAAGTGTTCTATGTCGTCGCGAAAACAGGAAGGATGTCTTTGTGAAGGTTTTCAGCAGAACAGTCGTGCTTTGAAAAAGAACATTGTGTGACGGCTGGAAGCGTGGGTTTTCTTTACTGTCATTTGGGCGATTCTTGAACACAGCAAAGAGGCTCACATGTAAATGCTCTATATTTGTATTTTTTTTTTAAACTGTCAAACACACAGAGTGGCACAAACTTGTAAAAGCAGCTGACTCAGTATTTTTTTTCTTCTTTTGCTTGGTTAAAACTTGACAGGCTGCTATCGGTGAGAGTGTTTTCTATAAATTGGCACCATGTATCTCCTTATACTTTCTAGCGTGAACCCAGATGATCTGCCTTGAAAATGCCGGCCAACATCTTTTCTGATTAAGACTTTAAATGATGGTGCTTTGTGGTAGTTAGGTTTCCCTTGTAGTTTTTAAATGTCTTAAGCCATCAGGAGTAAAACACTGAACCCTTCGTTGCCCCCGATGGCTAATAGGCCAACCGCTCCGCCTTTGGAGTGTACACACCTTTGAGCAAATGAGTCTGCAGTGCAAAAGCGCTTCAAGGACCATTAGGGACAAAATCACTTTTACACAGACTGTGTAAAAGACATTTCCTTTGAGAGAGCCAAATGAACAAACATTTGCCCCTTTTTTCGACTTAGCCTAAACTAATTCAGTACAACATGTTTTCACTTTTACATTCATTAAAACTATTGAGAGTTTGTACTTTGGTAACATAACTAATCTTCCTTAAAAAGCAGATTTTATTTTGTCCTGGGGAAAGTTTATTATGATGAAATATTCCTTCTTGGAATGTTTGCTGCTCACCAATAGAAATAAATGAATCCAATAATGGGCAATCCCTGTTTTATGTTTAATCCGAATGCAATGGTGATTCTGGGAACAAAACCTTCTAAGAATTTGCCTAAAAATACCATGCAAAGGCTGAAAATAAAAACGTGGGCATTAGTACGCCATGATAAACAAGAACTTTAAGGTCGTGTCACGCAGCCACTTCTTCCATTTTGTGCATTTTCCTTGTATGAAATTTTGGTCTTTCATGATACATGCGTGATGTATGTACTTCATAATTGTTTCCTGCATTCGTCAGTCGTTGATGTGAGCACATGTGCGTCAAGGGTTCGGCCAATGGGTTGTCAGGTGAATTTGGTTTGGAGTTATTTAAAATGTTTGGTCAGTTGAGAATCAGCCACTTTATGCGTATACAAACTTTTCATGCATATACCACCTATGTAAAACTTTTATCTGGCGTATACGACGTACATCAGGTTCAAATTACAAAATTGTCGTAAAAATCACTAATAAATTGCATATAAACAGCACAATAATCACGCACGGTTCATGTTGTACATTGATGTACGTGTTCTTCGCAAGGTTTTTTCGTACTTCTTTCATGGTTTTAATGTGGTTCATTCGTGATACATTTGTTAAAAATTTTAATGTACAGACCAACTTCTTTCACTTTTTCCATGTATTTTCACATACGATACATTTTTATCCGTGTGCAAATTTGCATATGCATCTTGCAAAAATCACAAACAATTGCGTAAGATTTACATAATAATTGTGTATACACTACGAAAAATGCATGTAAACTGCATAATTTTCAACCGACCAAAAATTTTCAACAGCTTACAATCGAATTTCACATAAAGACCCATCGACCGAATCCCTCGACAGACATCTGTGCACAAATGACAAACGCAATTAACACTTATGAATTACGTATATCAGGCATGTATCACAAAAGGCCGAAGTTCCATACGTGGAAAATGGGCCAAATGTACATGTCACCATGTGTGCCTTTACAGTGCAACAAACAATGAGTCCCCCTGTTACTTGCTTACAATATTCCACCATCAGCAACATTTAATTTCGTCTTCATTTCCACTCAAATGTCCTTTTCAGATGGACACAGCTGCCAAAGCAAGAAGCTGTTTGCAAAAAGTCCCATCGAGAGAGGCCAAGAGAGAAACACAGTGCATGTAATTTCATTCATTGGGGAGTGCACACTTGTATCAGTGCACAGCAAAGATAAGTCCACAGTTCAGAGCCTCAGGCTATTTTATTCGTTTCTCTCTTTTATTTTTTCTAATGTGCACAAATATTAAATACTTCTTAGAATTTTGCAGAGATCAGTTTTGAGAGCATGGACATGACAATTAAGCATGTCCCTTATCAGAATCCACGCTAAATGTATATTATTAATCACAAACCACAGTTTGCACTGATCAAAGGTACTGATGCAGAGGCAATATAATATTCAGTACTGCGCTTCCATAACTAGATCTATAAATATTTACAGGTTTGGTTGAACAATGTTTCATACTTTTCTGGCCGATCAAGTCATGAGGCTTGAACTGTCTAACGTGAACGTCACATTTATTTCAGGCTTCCAGCCTCCGCTAAATCATTCCGACTTAGTTTGTAGCAAATTAGATCTTGATCTAGATCACAGACAATCTGGAAATATTTTACAAGAAAAGAAAAATTTCAAATGTTAACTTTATTAATTAATTTACTGACTTAGTGGATGGAGAAGAAGTATACTTTTCCTAATGTGTCCGATCATATTTAGGGAAAATATAGGGATATATTTTGATTTATAAAACAGTTTTTCCTGTATAAATTTCATGCAGATTATTGCATATGTGTAGTGAGTTTGATTCAATTATTGAAAATCTTACTTTTCAATGTAAAGTTGCTAAACTGCATGGGCAGAGTCAGAGAGAAACATTTAAGACTGATAAAGAGAGCTCAGACTAATGGTAACAACTGTACATGAAAGGAAATACATAGATATAATTTAAAATATCATAATAAATAAAACTTATTCATTATTTGATATTGTGTGCACAAATGATTTTACAGTCATTTGATTTAAATTTGCAAAAGAAAACAGTTTTTGGGTGAAACAACAGTGTGTTATGAAAGAGAAAAAAAAATAAAACAGATTTATTTTTGATTAAAAAAAATGAATAAAAAAAAACCTTCACCTTGAATACTTTCTTCTAAACAAAATAGAAACTAATCCGGCATTACGGATATGAATATGAAAAGCAATAATAAAATCAAAAAACATGAGCTACATTTATTTGCAAGCATTTATTTTTACTATGGTAATTAGTTCTGGGTACTTGTCAAAAATTATATGGGTTAAATAGGGGATTGGTGACAATTGAATCTGTTAGCACATAAAAAGTAGAAGTCAGATTAGATTTTTGATTAAAGAATTTTTAATCATGAACCAGTTTTTTGCTCACTCAATACTAAGCTAAATGTATTTGTCAGTGCAGCTTTTTTTCTGGTCATTTTCAGTGTCATAAAGACTCCATTAAATCAATGGGGTTTGGTAAAAAAAAAGTGATTGAGTCATCTTTTTATCAAACACACACACACACACATTCCCATGTTTACATGGGGCTCGGACTCGGGCTTGCACGTTTTGGGCTTCCCCGTTCAAAACTCTCATTTTCATGCGTTGCTTCCCATGTTTTTAAGTCCGTTTCTGGGCTCTACAAACAAAACCACGCTGCCACTGCACGCACTGAATGTTAAACCAGTTGAACTTTGACCAGTTGGGGGCTCGGGGATTTGGTAGTGACGTATGGGTAATGTCCCTTTCAAAACACAAAGGTGCCAACCGTTTGAAAATTGATCATTAGGGAAGAAATTAATAAATATGTTTTTGCCCAGCTGGAATCATATGAAATCAAGTCTTTCATTTATCGGAATAGAGATGCGAATTGTAGGTACATGGGCTAGTATCGAGTTGTGACAGTCCAGTGGGAACATCATATGCTATTATAGTGCATTCAAGAACTGTGATTTTAACTGTGATTTTAACCGGTTATCACTTGCCGATATATATATATATATATGCAGCATTACGTATAGACTAATGCAACGAGATCTTAATGAATAGCAACAGTCAAATTCAAGGTTTCTGTGCGTTTGTGGTGTAAATTGTGCTTGTGTGTTGCTCCAACAGCAAAAAGCAGTCAAGCTGTTGAACTTCCTAGATAAGAACTCTGGAAGGCTGCTCTAGTCTTTACTTGCAGACACTCACACGCCCCGGCAAAAGCTCCAGAGATGACTACAGATTTGGATGTGACACGCATGTGATGCCAAACCTGCTGTTTCAGCACAACAGAGGTTTTACTCAGTGTAGTCGCTCAGATCGAGATAAGAACTTATTGAACGTGTGTGTGTGTGTGCATTACCCACAAGGTCATAAATCTGTTTGCCTCCACACCCCTACCCCACTGCAGATATACAGCTGAGCCTTAAAAATTACAAAGGTAAAGAAAAGGAACACAATTCTGTGCGTGTCACCTTTTGTCAACACTAATGACCAGTGACAGGTAAATTATCCGGATAAAGTCGTTTTTTAGACAGTTTTACTCCTTAAGAAAGAGAACCCCAGGACAGCCCAATCTTTTCCATCGTTGCTTACAGAAAATAGAGCCTGGTCCACAGACTGACCGTCCCCCGGCCCTGTCTGGGGCCTCCGCTGGTCGCCTGTATCCGCCTTTCCACTCGCGCGGTTGGATTCTGCAGCTTCCCCCCTCTTGACCTCAGTGGGGATGGCAGGTTGCACAGGTGTGCAGTGTGGGCTGACCATGGGCTGTGCCGGCCTGCCTCTGGGGTTGGGGGCGGGTGGGGGTTCAGGACTCCCGGGCGGTGGCATTCCTCTTGTCTGGGCGAGCGGTCAATAGTGCATTGGGTATAGGCCCGGTGTGCCTTGGGGTGGAGCGGGTCCCTGCCAGGGCACCGGCTCTGCCTGTTCTCTGTTCCTACTACTCCTCAGCCGGGGGGGTGCTGGGTCCTGACCTCCGTCTCAGTTTCTGTGGTGGGGGTCAGGTGCACGGGAGGGTGGTTGCTCTAGGATCTTTGTCTTACAGTGAGACTCTTGGAAGCCTGGATCGGCCGGGTTGCTGCGCTGTCTGCCCCGAGCTCTGGGGTGTGGGGGGCCGGGCCTCCTCCCTTTGCTGGAGCATTCAGTGTGATCAAGGTACACTCTAAAAGGCACACATTCATTCAACCCACCCGCTTATTTACCTTCGCACAAATACAGGCATGGGCATTGTTTTTTCTCTTTTTCTACACCCCTCTTCATGAATATAGGTAAAGCGAATATTGCGTGGACCTGTCCATGTGCAGAAATCTTGGGAGATAAATCTTTAATCATTAATGTATGATTATACCTCCAACCTGTAAATAGTTGTGTGCAGACTATTTTATGTAATTTACTTACGACACTTTTTTTCTTTAACTTTGTAATATCAATTACCCCTCACTCTAACCCCTTATCCCCCCCATCTCTGACAACCTACTCTGTTTCTTTCTCTCCACTTTTGTTTCTTTTTTCCGTCCGGTCCAACAAGGAATGCATACAAATATAACATTCATAAATAAAGCTTAGCCTCAAATACAAAAGGAGTTTATACAAATATACTCTCAGTCTGTCTGAAGATCCATAAACCCCAATTGTAACAATAAAATCTGTCCAATACAAGAGGCACTCAGCTCTGATCTGTTTGCTCTGCTGTTGGACGGGACAAGTTTGAAAAAACCAAAAAAGAAACAATTTTTTACACTAAGACAAAATAAACCCTTCAGCAACTAATATTCAAAATAACATGCACCTTTTTTGCCCTTTATAGTCCAAAAAACAGCTATTTGTAATTTTTGTAAAACTTTTAATCAACAGATTACTATGTCTATTGGTGAGAATCACGGCTGCAGGTATTGGATTCACAGCTGGGGTTTCTCTTTGACCTGAAAGGTACAAAGCCTAAACATTCAGAGAGGAGTCCTCCTCCATATCGATAAAAAACAGTTGAGGTGTTTGACACATCTGTTGATGCTGCACCTGAAGACCATTCTATTGAGGCATCACAGACAATTGCAAGGAGCCCCTGCAGCTAGCCCAGGACACACCGAAGAGAGAATATCTCTTGAAGGTGGTCAGTGAGGTTTGGGCTTCCATACAGAGACAGCATCCCAAATATGGTAAAGGTAAGGAAAGATGGTTGTGTTTTGTCCATCTCTCAGAAGAAATGGCTTAGGCTGATTACATGTCTAAAGAAATGCAATTGTTGTGGAGGAATAATAAATTGATACAACTTTGGTATAACCTGCCACGCATTTGAACCCACAATCTCCCAGTTTCAGGCTAGACACTCGTCACTGAGCTGATATTGGCATTCAATTACAGGGACAAGCATTATTTAAAAGTACAACATTGAGCCCATGCTGTCAAACCCATGATAAGGTTACAGTACTTTATACGACTAAAACTAGAGATGAAAAACAAAAAATAAGTACACAAAAAATCAACACTAATTTCTTGGAATCCCACCAAAAAAGTATTTTGTGAATAATAATGGAAATAATAAATTCACTTATTTTTCCATGTGCATGTTTTTATACTAGAAAAAACCCTAAAGTGCTTGAACATACTCTACTTTAAAAGGTGTGTAGTTATTGTGTTTTTGTTAAACAAATATGAGTCAGATTCACTAGAATATAAGAATTAAGACATCATTCAACTGTCTTTCATAATTTGTAGGTAGCAGGGGTATAAAATGCTGTAGTGTAAACAAATGTGGACTACAATGTATTTTTCAGTTATTTCGTTTTGTCCAAAATCTTTACACATGTACAGCGTGTTTACGCTGAAGAAGGTTGGAGCTCACTTTTTTAAAACTGTAACGGTTTGAAAATCAAAGTTAAAATAATTTTTGTCATGGAATTTATTGAAAAAGCATCTTTCATCATATAACAATTTCAGTTATACTAATGTCACCTAACCAGGTTGAATAGGTATTTCACAGAGTTGAAATTGGGATGTTGCAGGTCTACGTTTTGGGCGACTGAATGACAATATAATAAATGAAAACTGTAAACTCCAGAACAAAGTCAAACATCAATTTAATTTGTCCAAAATTTAGTGCAAATACCCCCTGGAGAGGAGGCAACAGAGAACTTTGAGGGCAGTGCAGACGGATGATAAAAGCAGTGAGCTGAGAACGTCTCCTCCTGTCAAAATCAACAGAAGAAACAAGAGCGCTCTCCCTCTCTCTCTCACACACACACACACACACACACACACACACACACACACACACACACACATCTTTTAAAGCCTTTTCTCATAAGATGAACACTGAGCATTCTGGCAGCTGCTTAATTAGGGTTGCAATCAGACCTCATAACGAGGCGTTTGACTGTGTAACTGTGCCACACTTTATTATTTCAGATGCTGAACCATGAAATAAATTAGAGGGGAATTGTGGCTGAACACTTAGGAAAATGAATGACAGTGTGCATTCAAAGACTGACGTGTATTTTTAAACCTTATTTTGCTACTAAACCTTATTTTATTGAATAGAAGACAAGAAACATATAGGGTGAAAAATGAATCTAGGTCAAAGTAAATATTGTTTAACATTAAAATAAAAGTACACTTTTAAAGCTTGATATCTGGTGACTGCCAAGCCAAATACCAGATGAGACAGGGAAGCCACTCCAAGTTCAAATCCACGGTTGGTCATACCAAATCCTCTAAATAAAAGACATCCAGTGCCTCCCTTTTTGACACTCAGCATAAAGGGTTAAAGGGGTTAAACCACCAAATAGCTCCTGAGCACAGCTGTGACTGCAATTTGCTCCTTCCCCAGGGGATGGGTCAAATGCGAAAAATGCATTTCACACACCCAGGTGTCTTACAACTAATGAGATGTTGCACTGCTGGAATCATATTCTTTTATGTTTTCTGGGCCTGCTATCATTCCAGTTTTAGTTTCTCTGTTTCTGTCAGATGAAAGAGACCATGGATATCCTTGAAAACACTATTTACTGAAAAACGTATTCCCTCAAAAGCAATCTGCAAAAACAACTTTGTACTGACAAAAGGTCCAATTCTCTAACATGGAAGTATCCTAGTAACCTGATTCAAAGTGTTTCCACACATTGGACTGTAACGGTAGCTTGATCATTTTATGCAGTCATCACATCTGTTGTCTGCTGTGAACCACTTGGATGTTTTTACATTATAGTCAAATTAACCTACCCTGCTTCAATCCAAATGTTTTTTTTTCCAATATTGATTGTGATAAAGTTAGTTCATTTTGAAACAGCTGTATAAGGGTATCGATTCAATTACCAACTTGCCTCAGATAGATCGATCTGGTTGGATTGTAAGATAATAAAATGATTCGTTGATAAAGTTATTCATTGTTACACCCCTACATAATACGGTAAGTTACCTTATCAATGTAAAGCTACTTTCAGCTTTTTTTTTTAATTTTCTAAAATTACCTTAAGTATACCATAAACATTTAAAACATTCAACAAGCAAATACTGTATTGTGGGATTTGAAAGTCTAAGTTTTCTTTAGTAAAATCTAACCGATATGTTAGTTCCCTCTACCTGTTTTTGATAAGCAGTTTTACTGTAATATGTGGTATGTGTTGGTGTGAATTTGTATTTTACTTTGAAAGTCTTAAGATTCTAAGAGGCCATTTTCTGGGCTGACACACAGGACTACCGACTGCCTTTAATGTAACTGTTTTGATCAGACCAGCGGCAAAAATAATGGTTTCTTTGGTCGCAGAAATTGAGCCCAGTTCCCAACAGCAAACTGTTCTACAGAGTAAGAACACTGTCTCCTTTATATCAAATAGATCCCTTTTATTTTGTCGTTTTGAAATTACCAAATCTTCATAAATAAATATGCATACTTGATGGAAAAAAAGGCTAAAGCATTGGCATTGCTTATTATAAACAAACTGCTTGGTGTTAATAAATGGAGTATAAAAACACAATTTTTCTATGTAAGAAGCACTCCTCTCACTCTCCATGGGTGGTTTCTCACCAAAGCTCAGGTCCTCTGCCAGAGGCCTGGGAGCTTGAGGGTTCTGCGTAGTATCTTATCTGTCCTACGCACTGTGCTTTTCTGGACTGCGGTGTCTGAGGTCTTTCCAGGGATCTGCTGTAGTTGCTCCTCCAGCTTGGATTTTATAGCCCAGAGTGCTCCAATTACCACAAGCACCACTGTCACCTTCACTTTCCATGCTGCGGGCTGTAAGATGCTGGCAGGGAAAGCATACATGGAGCCCCTCAACCAAGTGACTGGAATAATATACAGGAACATGTGTGCAGAATATGAATTGGGAACTAAAGCCCTGCGCGGGACTTTTTTCTTCATCCCGCTCCTGCCCGCTGAATTTTTGACCAATCCCGCCCTCTCCCGCAACTTATGCGTTACACTCCCGCCCGCTCCCGCAATATGTATGTCCACTCCCGCCCTCACCCGCAAAACTCATAGAATTTAGTCCCGCACAGTAATAGAGATGCATTGATTTTGTATCGTCTTCCGTCCCGCAGGAAAAGAACACGTATTTTTATTGATATTATTAAAAAGATTCATGTCCCTCCTCCAGCCTCATCTTTTCATGCATTCCTCTTTTGTGTAATGTGCAACTTAATTATTAAATATATTTTACCAAATCCTGTTCGGTTAAAAGTGTGCGTGTGTGCGCGCGCAGACAGACGGCCTGAAGCGCGCTCTTAGTAAGGGGCGGGGCGTTGCACACCCCCAACAACAGATTAGATGACAGAGGCCATTGGGCGTCTCTACCTGGTGCCTTCACGGAGCTTCAGTACATAAGAATCCAACAGCCGCACAGCCTAACGTAGTCCGCTAATATATATTCATGAGATATTCATGGCAGCACTGATCCGGGACCTGGCGGGACCCAATCCCAATGCAGCCCTCTACTGGGAACCCCAAGGTCAAAATGGGACACACCTCCAAAAGTGGTAGAGAATGAGAGAGCAAAGATCCTGTGGGACTTCCAGATCCAGACAAACAGGATGGTAATGGTGAACCAACCAGACATTGTAGTACTAAATAAAGGACAGAGGAAAGCCGTCGTGGTGGATGTGGCAGTACCAAGTGATGGGAACATCAAGAAGCAGGAAGTACTGATTGATATGTTTCTGTGCACATTGTTAAGCAATCAAATTAATCTGCATGGTGTCTCATCTTGACTGTTGCTAAGTTACGAACATAATACTCAAGATAATCCTTGCTGAGTGTCAGACTTTTGAAGTACTCCTCTTATTATGCGTCATTGCACTGTTTTAATCTACTTGTTTTCATTTGTGCCATCTATGTTTAGGGTGCAGTTCAAATAAGGACCGTTTCTGCAGGAAGTTGAGGGTTTTGATTCCTCATGTTTGATATGTGTCCATATATGTATTTCTGTAGTATTTGTATGTATTTAGTTGTTGTGTTTCTCATTGTATCACAACTTTCAGCTGCTTGTAAAAATCTTTACAACTTTTCTGAAGGTCTGTCAGATTTCTTAATCAGAACAAAAAAAAAGAAAAGCTTACATCCATTATACGTGGAAGAGTTACTTCAATTTGACTGAATTCAGTTACGTACACAGGTGCATCTATTAAAATGTCCGCTGATTGTATTTTTCTCCAATATGGTTACGATTTGCTTCAGTTTTTCCATAATTTAATGATGTATATTGTGCGTCTCCTTACAGCTGCTGCTGTCAAAATCTCTCCAAGCAGGATATAGTTTATTCATTTCAGCCCTGTCTGTTATAAAATACTTTTTTTTTGGATCACTGCATACCCCACTTCCTGCACTATTGACAAAAACAGACACATGCAATCAGGTGCTCAAGCTGTTACTCAATATGATAGAGCTTATTTAATTCAACTTGACAATTTCACTGCACCTAGAAAACACTGCTTAAACTGTTGCAAATTTTTGGTTCCTTGAGAATTATGCAGTTTGTGTATTTTACGTAGTTTATACCCAATCATGATGTAAATCCTACACAATTGTATGTAATTTTTGCGAGATGCATATGCAAATTTGTGGCTCACCACGACCGCTCCACGTATATCTATGTTAATGTCTTATCACACATGTACCACCGATGTATAACTTTTATACCGTGTATGTGGCGCATAGATCACGTTCAAATTGTATGACTGACGCAAAAATGGCCAGTTCTGGCTTTTACAGGATTTGCGTGGTTTATTTGCGCTTCTTCCGTGGTTTTAAAGTGGTTCATTTGTGATACATCTGTGAAAATTTCACACAAAGACCACAACTTTTTTACTTTTTCCATGTAATTCAAGTATAACCCATTTTCATCCATGCAAAATGCGCAAAATGTACATAGTGGCTGTGTGACCGAGCACTAAAACTGCTGGAAGTTCCTGTTGCTGCATTACCTGCACGTATTTTAAGTGCATCCAAGGATAAGTGTTGTTGTTGGTCCCATGTATTAACTTAACAGTAACCCTACCCCTTCCTCCAGGTACGTGCGCTGAAGAAATGAGTTCAGTACTGGCCTCAAATGTTAGGAAAATTATGCGTGAATAGTCACTTTCCTTTTATTCCCCCTCATCTTTCACCTTTATTTTCATAGAATTTTAATACCTTATTTTTGAAGAAAGTGTAAAAAAAAAAAATTAAAAAGCCACATTTGTTGGTTTTGTATTCTTTGTTAGGAAATGCTTTTAGCTTTATATTGCATTTCTTTTTTTTAAATCTATGATAACAAACAAAATCTTGTGGATTAAGAAGCACTGGAGATGTGTTTAAAGATAAGACAGGCATCAGCTGCTTTTCCATCAAATGCCTTTATGTGTGCTCAGCAACAGTCAGGAGATTGTAATGAATCCGTTACATTACAGCTGATGGATCTAGCTGATGGATGAAAAGAGTATTGGTTACAGCACTGGCCTTCTGCTCCTCTGCATGATCGTCTCAGGGTTATTAAAGTGCTCGGACAATGTAGTCGTATTTTCTTCATCTACATTCCTTCTCTTTCTTGTCTTTCCTTATTCATTTTTGTCTTTTTCTATCATCACATTACAGTGGTCCACTTCCCAAACTTTACCTTTTTTAAGCAGATGTCTCTTATTTACAGACCTGTTACCTGAAAAGTAATAATGAGCTTAATTTCTGAGGTTATATGACTGACAGAAAGCGGATTTGTTTAATGGATTCGATTAAAAAAAAAAAATCACTGTCTGTTGTCACTAACTTTGAGTCTATTTGTTTTTTTTCTACATTACAGTAGTTTTAATTTGACTTTAGTGACATATTAAATGCTACTATAGACACATTCGTAAGAATATGAGAAGTAGTTTCTCTGACAGGCAAAAAGAATGACAGTGTCTGCTTACAACTTGCTAGTTAACTGTGTGTATTGCTCAAACAATGATTGGACATAATGAGGGAATATTTGAGCTGAATGTAAGATGCATACTTTAGCATCAGTTGTGAAAAGAATTATGGAAGTGTTGACTACAGCTTCTTGAGTTATCTGTGACAGTAGCTGGAGGATATATGCAATTCTTCCATCTGGGTTTGGAAATCTCCAGCTTCCAGATACGCAAACACATACAATCTCACACCGAAACTATCTTAACTGACTTAGTATGTTTAATTTGAACATCCTTTGTGCCGCAACAAAATATTAAAGCTGTTTATGGAGGATTTTGTACCCGAAAATATTTGTGCTGCTGACATTTGTCAATGTTAACAAAAAGTTTAAATCATGTGTAACCATAGACATCATATTGGATACACGTATTTCTGAAACTCCTGCCTCATTAGGTGACAAAACCTTCCTAATAACCCCCTTGAATATAACTGGGTCTGTTTTCTGCCCTGTAGTTCATTATCAGTCCACTAGGAGCAGTAGCAGGGCTTTTTCTGCTCATTCCGTGGAATCTCAAAAACACTTTTGGCGGGAAAAACTTTGCTAATTTTTAAAACTTCTTGGTGTGTATAGCTCATTGTTTTCTTCTATTTTTTTAAGAGTACTGTATTTAAAGAATACTAAATTTGTGAATTAATTATTTTTTATACAGTTACACAATGTTAAAAATGTATGTTACAAATTTGAGACAGACAAGGTGTTTTTCTTCCCTCAACACTCGAGTCAATATATTTCCATCTTGAACTAACATTGTTGCTGGCAAAAATGACTAAATCACCCCATGTATCATAAAATATACTATATTTATAATTAAAACAAGATACAGAATTTTTTGGTGGATTTTTTAAAGGGTTTCAAAAACATCTTAATTCCAAAAAATTCCATTTTCTGTCCATTATTTTTAATGAAAAAAGGCTTTTAAAACTAATGTTTCCTCATGGTAGAATCAGAGATGTTAGGTGTTCCAAAGGTGTCTCAAACCCTTTTTAGTTTGGTTTCTGAGAGTCAAGAGCTAAACATGTGAGGACTTTATTGAGGTGTTGCAAACAGCTAAAATTGTGAGTGGCTACAGGCAATAACAGGAATCTGAAAGTGTGTTGACATGAGACAAATGTTGTGCGAGTGTTGTCAACACGGTCTGCAACATTTGTGTGAGTCTCAGGTAAATAGTAATCATTTCATTGTAGAAATGTTCAATTTCTTTTTCTCAATTGTGCATCTTCATTTGTTTTTAAGCAGGTGCGGGCTCAAGAAATGCAGCCTTGTAGGCCTACAGCTAGAGTAATAGGTGACTTTTGGCAAACACGCTTCCGACATTTCCATAAAAGGGAACCAGAGTTTATTGAGTTCAATAGAGTATAGACAGATAGGCTACATTCTGATTTTCTCTTTCCATTTTTAAATGTTTTATATTGCCTATCATGTTTCATAAACAGGTTGCTCCTGGCTCTTTGTATGACTCATGTCGAAATTGTCATTGTGTCAACTCACGCTCAGCCAAACAAGCACCTGTATAATTTAATCACAATAGATGAAATATGTTTCCTGAGTTTTACAAATAAAAAAGTTAACATTTCCAGAAACACGCAAAAGAAAAAGACAAAAAGAAGATCTTTTGTTTTGTATCTTCTCTCCAATTTCTTTTTAAATTGTTATTTAGGTTTTCCATGAGAATTTTTGCTTGTAAATAAAAAAAAAACAATTTTCATAAATAATCGAAACCATAAATATGGACTGAATGTGGACGGTAAGATTATTTTCCGTTTATCCAATTCTATGTTTGTATACAGAAATGTCCTACTGGTTTGCTTTAAGCTCAATTACCTTTATATCGATGTCTTATCTGTCAGATGCAATATAAGCTGTATCTAATTTGCTTGCATTATTTATTGATAAAGGATGTATTCCAATTAGAAACACTTGAAGTGAACTAAAGTTAATTTCATCCAATAATCCTTAACAAATTTTCAGTCAGGAAACACCCAAGCACATCCTGATCCGGGACCAGGAACCACTCTCAGACCCATCTTTCGAGGTGGTCTTGGTTTGTTTCCAATCGGGACTGAGCTCAGTCTATAGGCTCAACTGGACCAAAACACCCACCGTAGCCAGGCATTATGGGATGTAAACAGAGCAATGGAGCAAAAATGCAACTCATCAAGAGTAGGTCGCATGAATGCAGACTCCTTAAAACAACTTTTATAATACACACTATATTCCTGACAATCTATATGTCATAAACACTTATCAGGGTACCTTCATAGCCATCAACTTCTCAGTAACCGCCTCGCCGCATGCCTTTGCCGTAAAAACTGTTGTACCTGAGCTTGATACAGACATTCAAAATAGGCCACTGAAATACAAAGCTTATCCCAACAAGGATTGCAAAGCACAGGACTTCCTTTATTCTTTTCCTCGTTGCTTTACCACACCCTTGTAAGTCCTGGCCAGTGACTGAAGAGCTGTTTTTTTTTTTTTTACAAGCTTTGGTTTAAATCAGAAATGTCCGGTAAACGACTGTCTGAATACAGCCAAACGCTACGTCAGGACTCTGGACCAACAAAACTTTCCAGTCTGAATACACCCTGAAATGATTCAGAATAGTTGGGAGGCTAATTGCAAAAGTCTACCATTTTTATCACTTATGTTCTGAGGTGCTTTATAACATTTAATTAGTTGGAAACATAAATGTTAAATGCAAATTTATGGAAAGTAATAAACAATACACATACCTTATAAGGAAAGAGCAAGGAGACGTTTTTTTTAGTCATTTTACTAAGGACGATTACTATGGTAATCTGTTTTAAAAACAGTTCTTTCCTAAAATAAACTAGTTTCAAAAATGAGGATGAGAGTAATCCACTGTTCACTAACTGATGTTTTTCTTTCTTTCTAGCAAAACAGAAAGATTAGGAAGCTGTAGTTTTACAAATAATGATCTGTCAACTCAGACCTGACCTGTTCCAAGACTTCCAGAGTTGGTTGTCATGGTGAGACGTCCCACAAATCATTGAACAGCCTTTTATTTTTCTTCCATTGAACTTGCAATGTAGTTCAGTCTCTGCTCATTATTTCTTTAAATTTATTCTGTTGTATTTTATCATGTAACCAACACCTCTTAATGTGCCAACCAGCTGACCAACTGATCAGTTGCCGCCTCTATTGTCTGCCTACATTGCGCCAACTGCGCCTTTCAGACTCTTCCAGATCTAATCCACCAGCACCAATATACAGCCTAAGAAGTCATTTTCTTCCTTATTATCAACCTCTCTGAATCAATGCATTTTTATTGCTTTTTTCCCCAGAAAAAATAAAAAAAAAATAGAACAAATACCAAAGGTTTTCCTGCCACGGTTGTCTGCAGAATCCCATATTTCTAGGTACCTCAGTGGTAACGGACAGTTAAGGTCTGTATGCTGCAAACAAACTACAATGAAATAAATAAAGTTTTTCATGTAGTTTTTAAAGTAAACAAACATTTATAATTTGTCAATATAAAATTATTAAATGACTAAAGAAAATTTGTAAGTTTAATAATTAGTTTTTAATTTTAATAACTACACCGCAAAAACAGCCCCCCTAACCCCCAAACATAAAGAAATTTTTTGTTTAAAACAGCAAAATGGGAAAGAAAAAGGTCTTTTCCAGAATTGTTAGTTCCAGAAAAAAAGGTCAATTCACTGAGACATGTTTTCTTACAATACATTTTTTCTTTGGCATTGAAAAAACTTGCTTAAGATTTTTTTTTTCTTGTCATGTGGAAAATCAGAACTTTTTTTTCAAAACAGGGTGCTTTAAAATCTTAAGATTCACTTTTTGCAAATCTAGTAAAAATAAATAAATAAATAAATAAATTTTAATGAAGTAAAATTGTCTCTTACCTTTTGTTGAAAGAGAGAGGCACAAGTGTGGACAAAAGCATGAAAGAAAAAAAGAAAGAGAAAAAGGTGTTGAGCACAGTCTATATAGAACATCTATATTAAACAGTTTTATTGAATGACAGATGCAGCTACGATTTTTTGTTAAAAAGATTTGGTTTGCCCTGATAGTAAACACAAATGTAGACTCTGACAAAAAAAAATATATATATATATAAAATAAAATAAAAATGTAATGTGTGGTCTTAAGAACAATCTTATCAACTACAGAGCTCTAGAAAAATCTAAATGCACCAAAGCCGGTTGCCTATTGTGAGAGAAAGACACACATCCAACAGTGCGTGACACACAATACTGATTGTGATTAAATCCTGGTCAAATGAAGGAGACAAGAATTTAGACATGCAAACGCAGTGTGGAGAATGCAAAGCCATTATGTTATATTAAGCGCAAATGAGGATAATTGTTAACGTCCTGCAGCTTTTCTGACTCGTTTATTGATGCTGCAGCACAGATAAATACTGAATTACCACCCACCCTAAACAAGGAGGTATTGTAATTAACTCAGGTTGGTGTGCAACACAACACATCACATTTTGTAAAAGAATATAGTGTTGATCAAGTCACTGTTTTGCTTATAAGTTTTTCTTTCTTTTTTTTCTAGATAATTGAGATATGGCCTTTCAGGATAATGTTTAATTAATTACTGAATATGTAAATTCATATTGTTTGCAATGATAAATCAGTGTCAGAAAGAAAACAATGGGGTTCTTTGTATGTAAGCATGTGTAGACCATTTCGATTTGGTTCTATTTTCGTTTTCTGGTCCACATTGAAGAAAAGTTTCTCTAAAAAGAATCAATTAAGAGACATAGATTGAAAATGAGTAACAGACTGATAATTTTTATATTTATCGTACTTTCTTTTCTTTTCAGCAAATAGATGTATGACAATTTATTTATAAAAAATAATAATAATTGAAAGGAAACTCGTTTGTCATCAATTTAATAAATATTGGCTGCCTTTCCCACATCTTGACTAGCCATAGTCAAGATGCCTCATTACATTGCCACATTACATCATTCAAGTTACTTTTTTTTTAATGAAGTTAGTTAACAAAGAACATCATTTCATCATGACTTTGGCTAAATTAATTAAAGATGCAGTTTAAGAGTAAAACTAAAAACAAAAAAAAGAGAAAATCTTGATGAAAAAACAAAAAAGAAGCCACTATTTCAATAGTAATCCTTTTTCTTTGTGTTTCACAACCTGAAAAAAAAGGAAAACTAGTTTAAACTTGATTATGTTTGTCTTGAATGACCATTTGTTTTTTGATCACCTCTCTGGGGAAATCTGCCGTTGGTAATGCAGTCTGGAGTTTAATAAGGAGCATTTCGCTAACAAAGCTGAGTCTGCACTTTCACCATGAGAGCTTCAACTCATTTAAAATCACTAAATGTTTGTCTGTAACCCTTATCTCAGAGCACTGTACAATGTCAGATGTATGCGCTCCCATTTCACTGAAACAGACAAAAAGAGGACAAAGAAAATGTAGCAGCATTAAAGAACATACCTGTAAAACCAAATGTATAGAAAAAATAAAATGACATGACTTATAAAAACCTTATTTTTTACCTGATTTATCTTTGGAATCTAAATGAAAGTGAGAGGATTTGTTTTTGGTAAATTAGATAAGAAACGAACATGTTCAGTTTTAAGCTTTTACAATTTTTTGGATCACTAACATTACTAACAAATGTTATTGTACTTACCAAAATGAGACACTTAGCCACCACAAAAGCTATTTTTTTGGCTTTTTATAGGATTTATCTCATTTTTTTTATAACATTGTCTAAACAGCACAATTGCATTGAGGGGATGAAATAGTGAACAAATGAATCCATACGAAACGTCAGTACTTAAATGCACATTAGGACCAACAGTTTTCAACAGCATGTGCTGGTCTGCTTCCACTTTACTGCCTGGGTGATTGCAGCTCATTTTTAGTGGATGGAAGAAGCGAGGGGCAGTGATCATTAAACTTTACAAAAATGTGCTTGTTGTCAAGACAACACAATTTTCAGGATTTCACAGTATAAAAATTGTTGAATTCTTACTAATTGGACTGATTGCTGAGTGGTGCCCCCCCCCCCTATAATTTAATGATTACACAGGTTTATATTTTCCTTTGCATGTGTTAACCATCTTTGTTTTTAAAGAAATGTTTGACTCTGGAACGTGTTGTGTTTCTCCAGACTTTTCAATTGAAAATAGCTAACCACATTTTTTGGTTTAAAAAATGTTGTTTACCATGATGGATTTTGTTTTAAACTGAATGTCTCACCTACATCAATCTCCTCTAAAATCCTATGTATCCAGTCCTGAATAGATTCCCTATTAACGACTATGTTTACTAGTATTCTACCATTTCATGTTTTTCCATGCTGTGTAATGTTTGCTCCCTTAGTAAATGAGTAAAATTTGAAACTTTTACTTTATATTCCAGCATTCTCAAATGGTAAAATCTTGTCTAAATTGTTTGGTGGGTGATAATTCTGTTTCAAGACCTCACACACAGTTGAGCCTTCACAGTGTTGCATTGCAGTGTTGTCTCTGAATGTCAAACTTTAATACTGGTAAGGTGCAATTAAAACTCATTCACACACACAATGGGATTGTCTGATAGATGATGAAACCATATGAAATTGCCCTCTTTGGAAGTAATGATTTAACAAAGGTCTTCCTCAAAACCTATGGGTCCTCATAGTTCAGAAGCACTTTGAAAAGGGATTTTTGTGGATTCAATTGTTTTTTTTTAACTCTGTCATTTCTTTGTCCTTTTATTTCCTTTTTTAAAGATTAAAAATGCATCAGCAGAAGGACAGGAAAAGAAAGAGTGTTTGTTAGCAACAAACCAATAATGCATTTTGAATGTCTACTGTACTGTTGAAAAAAACACACCAATATTTCATATTTGAAACATGAAAAATAATGTAGGAAAAACAATAACTTGAATGGTTTTGCTGCACCCCGCCAGAAATATAGGAAATTGTACTTCAAGGTCCTAAAAAGGTCGTGCAATATTTCTTTTCTAATGACCTTTTAACATAAATTTTTTTTTTCCTACCTATTTTGACAAGACCGTCAGATTCTTTTTCTTAAAATATTTTGTTGTTTTTTTTCAGCTGAACCCCCTCACTCCTTTCTTAGGGGTCAGCTAGTCAATTCAAGATTTTATAGACTGTGACAAGAGTTAAACCTAGAACTGGTGCATATTTAGTCCAAGCTGAACTACAATTAAGTCTAAAACTGCAAAAATGTATATTATTATTACAAATAATGTTTACCATTAAGTAAGTATTAGAAGCACTCATCCTTTAACAGGAACATTCTAAAATCTTGAACAATATCAGTAAAGTACTACATCCGCTAATGCTATCAAATGCAATCAGACTCCATGTGTTGCAATAATATATTATATTTTTACCTGTCCCATATCATAGCTCCACTCTTTCATCCATATGCAGGCATTTATTCGACACAAAGAAAAAATAGACATGCAACCAAATGATGCAACTGTCACACAAGCACAGCCTGCTATGTGTGAAGCAACATACCAGGAGGAGAATAGTTGGGGTGGAGACATTTAATTGTGTTGTATTTATATACATAAATATATATAGCCAAAAATTGCTTTTAGAGAAAGAAAAATAGTAGTCAAAGCCAACTCCTGCTGCAGTAACACAGGAAAAATGTGCTCATCTTGGTGCGTTTGAGTGCTCTTTATTCTTCCAACCTTGCACACTGGATCAGAAATGTCTTCCCATCCATTTAATGTCACTATGTGGCTGAGTTCATTCTAAAATTTAAAACAAGTGCAAAAAAATCTTGTAAGTTGATCATTAAATGTCAACCTTTATTCAGTCTGGCATAGACACAAGTTTTTTTTTTAAATATTATTTCACACAAATAAGGCAGGAACATGTGTTTAAAAATAAACTTTTCTGATTATTTTGTCTGACATTTTGAACAACAACAGACATGCTTCCCTGTCTGTTCTGTTTGTTATCAGAAAGAGATATTCTGACCTCATGATTGGTTTTACTGAAAAAAACCCTGACCAAAAACAGTACCAGTGATGACACCATCACCCCCAATGACAGCTTAATGGCTTTTCTGAAACCTTTGCTTCTACAAAAGGAAAGCGCTTGAAGCAGCTGTACAAAACAGATGTTCCCTTTCATCAAACCCTTCTGAGTGCAGTGTTTTTTTTTTTTCCTTCACTTGGGATTTGAATGAAACAAAATGTAAAGAATACACTGAAACAGATAAAAATGCTACAGACTCCAGCATTTCTTTGCAGCGTTTGTTCAATTGCTATAGAGCTCCTCTAGGCTCCGGACTGATAAATGATGTATTGCTTTTCATCCCTTCACCATCAGCTGACGTTGCTTAAATAAATGTGTGGGTGTTTCTGTGTGGTATCAATTTCGAAGCATGTCTCCAATCAATAACATCCTGGGCACCTGTGCGCTGGCAGCCTGTAGATTCGGCAGCATTATTCATTCTCGGCCTGCTTCTTTTTCTTGTATCCGCTCCTTTTACTGTTTTAATTCATTTCGCTGTCACTGAAACAGATTAACCTTATATTCTCTAGAGCCGTGACCGGACTGTCTATCCTCACTGACTTTTGTTCTTTAAATTCTCAATTAAGCCAATTCATTTTCCTATGGGGTACCAAATGTACAGTGCAAAATCCATTTTATATGATATTAACACAATTACTGACTGGTTTGAATCCTTATGAGTATCGTGGAATCACACTGAGCTTTCCACAGCAACACCTTAGTGTAAAGATTCATACACGCTGGGCCTGTGACACTCGTTTAAGAATGCGCCGAACGGGCATTCTTGAACACGCTATTAGCATACGGTGCTCACACGGACTGTCGCTGCATGATACGAGCGAATGGACAAGCGAAATTTAAAGAGGCTTGGTGCGAAATATCGAAGTGGTGCAAATGTCATGAATCTTGCCCCAGGCTTTTTCTTCAGAAACTCTATTCCATTACTACGGAGCCCGTGTCCTGACATTAAGATATTAAAATATATCTTTTTCCCACAGATTAATATCTTGTTCCCACAGATTTTTATCTCGTTCCCACAAGATACTATTGCGTTCCCTCAAAATACTATTCCGTTCCCTTGAAATGATTAACTCGTGCGAACGCAATAATGATGTCACAATAATTAATCAGTTCGAACGCAATAATTATTCACATCACAAGTCATTCACGTCATAAGTCATTCACGCGGAAATGCTCTCTGTACGCCGGCAAAAACCGCTTTCAGCGGTAACTTCCGTGTCTCTGTGACCCATATTCGTTCAAAAAAGGAACATAAAAACCAAAAATGATCACTTTATTACCGTCTCAATGAATATAAGAAAAACATCAAAAGATTTATGATAACTAGGCTGCTTTGTCATACGATAGCTCCTGCTAGGCTACTACTAGCGCCGCCGCAGAGCTCTTTGATGTATACCGGCGTTTGGGCAACTGGCTGGGCGGTTGACAGACAGCTGATATTGTAGTTTAGGGTCGAATAGGAATAATAATATTCAGGACTCTTTTATTAACTTTAGCAGTCAGTTGCTTTACATTCCAATGCTATTAGGCTTCATCAATATGAAGCTAGAGTTTGATGCCAGTATTGTTTTCTTTTTAAGTAGTTTTTTTAAATGGCCAACATTCCAGGAAAATCCTGGATTCTTTTTCCTTCCACTTTTGTATCATTTTATTTTATATTTGTTTGTCTTTTTGAAAGATCAAGAACTATTTCTGAAACAAATAACATGGAAACGATAGAGATATTATCACATCACAATTATTTCAACCATGAAAACACAGAACAGCCCTGATGCTTTTGTCTTTCACTTCAGCTTGACATCACACTGTATTTCACAATAAGACTTCACTATAACCTTTCCATGTTAATATATGCATTTAGATACTATTTTACATGCTTTCTTTTCATCTTTTATCATATTGTTTTTTAAAGTGTGTGGCTACTTGTGAACATGCTCCACATGAGGGAATAAAGATACTCGTGAATCTGAAATGCTTTTAATTTTAGGGTTGTAAAGACGACCGCGTTGTGTTAAGACCGCTTCAACATTTCGCACCAGACCTCTTCCAACTCGTAGTACACGGGCTAGTATCGGGTAGCGACGGTCCAGTGTGAACACAGAATGTTAGAAGCGCGTTCAAGAATTCCCATTAGCGCATTCTTAACTGTGCATCACATGCCCGGCGTGTACATTGCTTAAGTCTTTTATGCATTTAAATGTGATATTATGTAAGCAAGCCAAAAACCTAAAGGTGGAAAGAAGGCTCTGTCTTGTCTGCCAGGGAAAACTTGAACTTTTTTTTTTACCTAGCAGGTCAAGGCATGCTTGTCATATGTTGCTCAGAGTTTTTCAGACAGGTAAAATGTAATCCCTTAGCAGAATAATTTAATCCAAATATGATCAGATTAGTAGCCATTTTAAAGGATTTTCCAAGTGTCTCATACACTTTATACTAAAGTTAAATTATATCCCAGATCTGAATAAAAAACCTGAAACTACATCTTGTAGAAGTAGGTGTATAGCAGTCATCACACTGAATCGTTGTAATGTTTTTTTCCGGATAACTCAATACCAGGATCTGTTTATTGGAAAAACATAGAAGAGCTTGATCAAACCTTTCTGTAACCAACGGAAGTCAAATGATGTGTTTTTTTCTTTTCTTTTTTTTTTTTTTTTTGGTCTACTGATTGGTCATAGCTGTTTCAGTAAAATTAAGAGAACGTTAATAAAAAAAAATTTCAGTAGGTGATCACAATGTTATGGCTTTATGAATGGATATGAAAGAATAAGAGCCTGAATGTCAAAAGAGGCTATGTAGGCCTGCTTTAGGCTACACTGTAAAATAGTTGCTGTAGATTCTAAAGTCATTTTATTGGCAGCTGGACGAAGAAATTCCAGTATAATTTCTGTGTACTGTATGTCATTTTACAGTAATAAAGCTGTAAAATGAAATCCAGTACTTTGACATTTTACTGTATTTTATTTTACAGTTCTACTACCCTAAAATGAGAAACAGTAGTTACTGGCATCCAGCTGCCAGTAGTTATTGTAAATGTTCCTACAGTAATTGTACTGTGCTGCCTTTTGTGATAATTTTAGCGTATTTTCATTTCCAGTTTGTTTACTGTACAATAAATATGGTAAATAAAAGATCCCTCTGGTTCTTTCATGACAGCTTTTTACAGTAGTGATGAGGATAATTCCCACAATTCATTGCTTTTTACAGTAAATTCTCACAATTCATTGGTGTTTACAGTAAAATACCGTAAAGCCTTTGTACAGTATTTTACTGCTGACATTTCAGTAAAATACTGCGCAGTTTACAGAAATGTAGTCAAGGAAATGACTGGGAAATAGATGTGTTTGGGAGGTGACCTTTCTATCCCACCTGCACCATCTGGCTCAGACAAAAGGCATTTTTTCTAAACTGTGCAATCCAGTTGCATCCTCTACATCACTGTCTCCATGAACCACTCAGTCTGTTTTCCCTCCAAGCCCTTTGCTCGACTGCCTCTCAGTTAAAGACTGGCTATAAAGTATTCCCACATTTCACATTTGTGTTGGAGTCTGAACTTTTGTTTTCAGTGGAGAATCTTTTGAAAGAATTTCAGGAACCTGGAGACTTCCTAGATTTTTTCTTTTATTTTTTGGCCTCACTGTTGTTCAAGATCATTGCTGTAAAGTTAACTCAAATCACAAAAAATTGTATAAGTTATTTTTATCTACTGTAAAAGCTTTTCTTTGACAGTTGCAAATTCAGGTCCTTTCAGTGGATAATCATACTAATAAAATCAGAATGTAATTACCCAGATACTTTGTTTCAGAATTAAAACACACATGCACATACAGAGGATACAATATTTTTTTTTAGAAAATTTACAAAAATTATGTTTTCTCATATTTATGAGTTTACTATTATGGGATGTCTGGGGCTTAACCTGATTTTAAAAAGTAACAGTGCCCACAGTGACTCTTATTAAAGTGGGTAACACCATTTTGTTCCAGTCATAAAAAAGCATAAATTAAAATTACAGATGAAAACAAGCCTTTCTATCTAATTTCATAGTATATTTAACAATAAAGCAATTGAATTAATATAATGAGGCTTATAAACAAAAGAAAAAGAAAAAACTTGTTCTGTGTTAATACAAATTGAGATATTTAAACTAAAAACTATGAGCTGAATGATGATGTACAACTGAATTTTCAGCAAACAATAAATTATTTTATTACATTAGGGGTCATGGTAGGGTAAATCATAGTAAACAAACTAAAAAAAACAGCAGTTATCTCTTCAGTTTGTCAAATTGCCTAAAATGAAAGACTACAATCAGGTAATTCTCACCTGCTTTCTTCAGACAGGTCTCTTGCGATCTAATCTTTTGTTTTTTCCTTAAACAAATACAATTGACTGCCGTATCAACAGTTTCCTAAACACCTTTTTGTCTGACGGTAAATATTAAGATTAAAAAATAAAGCTCTCTAAACATATACATTGATTAAATGCCAGTTTTCTCATCCTGCCGGAATTTATGCCAGAGCATAAATATTGCTCTGTACTGAAGCCCTCAGAACACACTTCCAAAGACGAAGAGATAGTATTTAGCACACGTAAGGCCTGTTTTCTTTGTAATATCCTTCCACTTTTAGTAACATGAGTCTCATAGTTTGTTAAAGTTCCATCAACGTGGGGGTTTCAGTTTTACATTGGTCAGGGGTCCAAGTTGGACAGTTTGTTCTGAAGTGTCAGAATGTTACTGATGATTGAAGAAACCTAGGAACAATTTCATAGCAAGATTTAGATCATTTGTGGTGTTGTGATGATGGTAGCAAGTTGGACAGAACGGCGGTTTAAGCCTTAGTTACAACTGCCCTTGCAGGTGAAAAATTAGCAAATGGGGACATTTTAAGATTGTAGACAACCAGGTGAGCCTGTAATGTAAAACAACCTGTCCTTTTTTGAAGGGACACCAAAATACAAAAGAGGTTACTGAGAATTAATTTCTGTGGAACAAGGTAGATGAAGATTAGATATGTTCCCTGTGGAACATGTGCATAGGAGCCTGGCAGACTGAGGACTTTGCCACAAGTAACTGAAAATAATTACCAAGAGTTTTTGTCATGACAGCAGGCAAAGAGAGTGTATTGCTTACTTTCTGTAAACCTGAAGGCAGCTGATCCATAGGGGAGGGTTTGTAGCTTTTTGGAGGAGTATGAAGACATCTGACTAATTTGTAGTTCCTGAAGAATATTTAGGAAGAATCCCCAAAAATAATGAAATAGTTGATTATGTGTGGTCACAGGTGAAAGATTGACTGGCAATATTTCAAGGACGTGAACTTGATACAGACTGGAACGATTAGGAAAACCCATACAAGCTGAACACCAAGGACAACATATACAGGGGCGACTAGCCAAAAAAGAAAAAAAAAAGGCTGAGTGAAAGCTTTATGGTGGACGAGCATAAAACAGCAGAGAAAATGTTGTTCTACTCGACTTAGAACAAAACAGAGAGATAAAGTCAAACTAAAGAACCAAAAGCTATCTCTAGATTAAAACGGCTGATATAGTTTTTTTTTTTTTTTTTTTTTCTGTTAAAGATGTTGGATAAAAAATATGAAAAATCAATTGGGCAACTCTCTGTTCATTTGAATTTGGTTGCTTTGGAAAACGGTGATGTGACCCATGTATTCATTTGTTTATTGGACATGTGTCTTGCTAATGGGTGGGCTAATTAAGGTAGAGACTTTATTTAAACTGTCTAACTAAAACCAAGTCAGAACAGAGGCCAATGTATTCTGTATTCCTAACACGTTTCCAATCTAGCTGCAGGGCGCTAACCAAGTGAAATATCACACAGTGTACTCTAATCGCATTACTCTGCTTATAGAGCATTCACAGTCGGTATCCAGTGAGAGGCTTCACCCTCCCGAATGTTCAGCGTTCAGTGACTGGAAGGCAAAGAGCTTTATGGCTGAATGCATGAATAAGTGACCACTGGCTGCCCAAAAAACCATAATGGGAGGTTTATCGACTTTCAGGGTCCAGTTAGTAGGATGGTCGGTGTTAGCACATAACTAATTGTTGGATAAGGTAGTGTTCTATGGTGATGCATCGCCTGTTGCTCTGTGATAACAAATCTAAAATAAAGGCTTTTTACTCTCTCAAATTACAAAGTATATGTATTTCCAACTCTACAATGTATTTGATTTAGTTATTTGTACTACTATATACCACTTAATTTGCTCTGGAGAACATCATCGCTAGTACTACATCATATTGTGAGCAATTAGTCGTGGTGTATTGCTTGGATGAAGCAGCATACAAGGAGAAAATTGAAACATAAAAAAAATCTTAGCGGTATAGTATAGCTGTAGATTGGGTCCTCCCTTACCTATTCAGCAGAAAATCAAGTTTTCCCTCAATAGATTCTACTGTAGAGAAGCACAATGCACAGAAATGTCTGATTTTATGTGGAGGATTTTATACTTCAGCCCTTAAACTTTAAACTACTCAGAAAAACTGAAAGTAAAAACCTTTAAGAAAAAAGGGGAACAAATGAAAATGATAAAAACTTACATGTGGGATCAAAATTTTTCTGAAGTAATATGTCTCAACCATAACAGGTTTTAAGATAACCAGGATTTCAAATTGATCAAGTTTCCAGCAGTTAACCTCTAAAACTTTTTTTTAAGCTTATAAGTAGCTCTTTCATAGGCAGCAAAACGTTGATTTGTTTTCTCAAAAAAAAAAAACTTTATGGTCAAAAATATGTCAACACCAGAGCGTTAGGCGTTGACATTTTTCGACTATCGTAGCTCTCTAACCGTTTATGTAATTACTTTAATTGTTTTCCTTATACTTGTAATGGCTTTCAACACCCTTGCCATCCCTCCAAACCTCATCCCTCATGTCCCCCTCCATATAAAATATTCAAGCTCTGCCACTGAGTAAAGTGCTCATGACAGGCACGTCCAAAGTCCGGCCCATGGGCCAAATGTGGCTCATGTTCACATTTCTAACGGCCTACAAGCTTCTGTCACACTATCAATAACATGCGGCCCCCAACACTTTCCAAGAACTACAATTTCTTTATTGCAATTGGCTAAATTATGTTCTAAGCCGTTGTACACCTGTGCCAACAACATGAGGCTACTTGACCTTTAAAGCCTTAGGGGCCAAAAGAGAGGAAGGGACTTTATTTGTTTCTTTGATCGAATCCCCCGCTATTTTGTACGTCTGAATAAAATAACTTTTTATTTCTTTCCTGTTAGAATTTCTAGTCGCAGAGAGAAGCAAATTTTCTTTGTACCGTTATGCAACACTTTTTGTGTGTAATGTGTTGCATATCAGTGCATAGCCGATATGAAAAGTCACTTTTCTTCGCGTCAGAATTACACTGATTATGCAAACGGTTGAAGAGTAATGGTGTGTCGAAAGCTTGTGTTATTTAGCCCGTGTCATTTAGTTTTCACCGCAGACATCTCTGGTGATCGAGTTAAAAAGCTAAATTATAAGAGGCAGTTTATAAAATTAGAGCCCCACTTACCAGTTTTTATTTTGGTTCAAAGATGACTCAAAGATGCACATTCTGTAACGTTGCTATTAAAGCAAATCTGAATTTTTTTTAAAAGAAATGTAGATGCAGTTGACATGATCGTCAGAGACTAAGCAGTCAAAACACATTTCACAGATTGGGTTTCTTATTTTGTGCAAATGCACATGTGTAAAAATATAAACCTAAAGGCTCTTTTTTTCATGACAAACGAAAACCTGTGAACAGAAATATTTCTTTAAAAATGAAATGTATCCAGCCTCTGTACTTATGAATCAACTTGCAGCTATTGTTCATCACCAGTCAACTTTCATCAAAAATTTTCGTTTGTTTTTGCAACATTTTAAGTGACTTATCACACACAGTTGATGAAACGAAAGTGCATTTCCTGTAAATATTTGTTGGGTCTATTTTTTTTATTTTTTTATTCAACTATAATTCACAGTCCATGGAAGGTAAAAAATTTCGCTATTTTGACAAGTGCTCTTCCTCATGTGCCACAGTCTCCCCACTCTTTAAATGTTAATAAGATAACAGAGACTATTAAAAACTTTCCAGCTAGAATAGCCACTGAAATGAATCCAGTTATAAAAAATTAATAAATTACATGAAATGTCTGAATAAAGACAAATTTTGATGCAATAACTGCAAGTAATTCAGAAAAGTGCATCCCTTGGAGTAGAGAATGTGTAAGAGAATGTGTAACCTTTAAAGGCCTACTCCAATGAAAATTGTAGTTTTTGTGTTTTTATAACATATTTAAGTGTCATATTAAGAAAATTAAGTTAAAAAAAAGGCATTTCTAAATATTTTTTATTGAAATCATTGAGAGTCAGGAGCAGACAAAAAAAATTGCTTTTTGAAAAAGATGTAATTTGAGAAGAAAACACACTGGGCGGGCCACACCTGTTGCCACGCCGATAACTCAGAGGCAAATTTCAAGGGGTGTGTATTTGAAAGTGTCTGGCAAAACAGTAAATATCGTGATATGCGCCTCGTAGCAGAACAATTTTTTTAATAAGTAAAAACTAAGTAAAAAGGTGGAAAGTGGGTAAAAAGAGTCAAATGCTGAAGGACGCTCATTCATTATTAAATAAATATCATCTTGACAGCATTTTAAATCGTTACAAGTATTGCCAAAACTTGATTTTTCCCTACACTCCTACAAATTTCTAATGAAACTCTGCTGCTCTGCTAAAAAATATGTTCAAGAAACAAAATCAGCTTAATTTAGAGACCACTATGAACACTTTTACAAAAGATGATCAGTTGGTTTTTTTAACCACATTTTATGCCCATTTTCAATATTTTTAGAGACATATTTTTTGTTACTAAGACTACAGTTACGATGCACATATCTTAGCCCAATAAGGGGATATTTTCTTTGTGCCAAACATGAGACAGGTGAAACCTTCCCAGTGACAATAAAAACATTTCCACACACACGGGGAGGAAAGTGGTCCTGAAGCCGTGAATGGTAGCAGCCTAGTGGGAGACGTTTGCTCCCACGCTGTTTTCCTTGTCATTCTTTGTAGTGATGTTTATGGTTGTCCCATCCACTTTTTCTCAATTCCACTTCACTTGCCTTCAGTGCAGTGACATAAAAGTCAATATCAACAGAGTAGTTGGAGTTTTCCTGCTGCCTTTGTTGATTACTTGGGTTTTTAACAAGGAACACATACCTGTGGCAGTGGAGATATGAAACAACAATCCCTTACTTTGATCAAATGTTTTGAGGCAGAATTTAGAAAGTTAAGCAAATACTTTAGTTTTCATTCTAATTTTTCTTTTTTTTTTTTGGTGGTGTTTGGTGTTCAGAAAAATAAAGCTACTTAGACAAAAAGTCTACCTAGAAATAAAGCTTAAACTGTTTCCATAAATACTAATACAAAAGATGCATCCCTCCCAATGAATGTATCTAAGGAACTTGGAGTTCTTAGTGGGGTGTGAGGATTATCTCAGAGTTATTTTCCTAATCACAAATGATTTTGTGTGAAAACATGATGTGTTTCATTAAAGACTTTGGGGAAAGATTTGAATGGAAAGGGATTCATAGGAAACCTGTTTGTGAGACCTTGATTAGTTCTGTCTGCCAGTGGCATGTCAGTGTTTGCCTTCACTGACATCATTTCCATTTTTATAACATCCATTTTTCTTAACACATTCTCCGTTTTGAGTGGAGGTGTACTTTGTCCCTTCAACTCATCCCAGAACCCTTTACAGAGAAACTTTAGCCTTGTTTCCACTGAGTGATCCAGTCTGGTTTAGAATGGTCCCAGCAATTCAGGTGAACGTTTTTTTATTAGAAGTTGGACCGTCACGGCGCATGGGGGTGAACTTACAACAACAATGGAGCTCATCCAGCAGCTCATTTTTTTACTGCTAGGCTTTTGTACTTCCTATGTACAAAGTACTTAATGTTGTTTGAGAGAAAATTGCAGTCAGAAAAGAGAAATACAGCCACTTTCTTCTGAAAAAAACAGCACGATTTGGTCCAGCTTCATGAGTTTATTTTAGAATGGAAACGCTCAAAACACTGAACCATACCGCTCAGTGGAAACAAGGCTTAAAATCATCCCTGGAATGATTTTGCTATAAAATGGTAGCAGTTTGAATAGGTCATTTTCAGACTATCCTTACAAGAATAAAAAGACAACACCACCACCCCAAAATAGTAAAAGTTAAAAAAAAAAAAAATCTTGCAAAAATTGTTTTTCATTGTTTAGCAAATATAAATTCCCTTTAGACTTTAGTTAATTGAAACCACAAGAACTGATCATTTTTTGGACCCAAAATCATTCTTGAAGAACAAAAAAGACAAAAATAATGATAATAATAAAAGTGCCAAATGAGTTAATTACAAACATTAAAGCAGTTTTTTTTGTCCAGTCACTTAAAAAAAAACCTACAATAAAATGTAATTTTGTCACGTAGTATTTTTTCCTTCTTTTTTTCAGGTCAGCTTGCAAAATGTGCAGAGAAAGCCGTGTCTTGGTTCCCTAACACGGACAAGATATATAGTGTTTTCACCCTTTTGCGAAAAGTAATAATTTGCTTCATTAATTTTGATTACTTTATAATAATTACACAGCTATTTCTTTTATTACTTTTACCAAGCATATTTTATAGTAGAAGGGTGACATGTGCACCAGCCTGCAGAGACAGAGGAGACTCCCTGCTTCCATACTGGGGAGCATTTAGGAGCAGCCATCCGAATCAGGAGCTCCTTGTTAACTAATGCACATTAACATGCCTTTATGCTGCTCCTATTCAACCATTTATACTACAGCCCTGCAACTTATCAAGAAAAAAAAAAAAACAGGAATGCAAAACTTTACTACATGTCAGGCACCCACAAAAGAGCTTTAATTTTTTTTTTTTTTGGTGTCCATATTTAAGCGTAACTTCATATTTTTCTTTTTCTCAAAACAAATCGGATGAAATCAGATAGTAATGACCCATCAGACAGATTTGATTTCAACCAAGTCAATCTGCTCCTTAACAGTGACAGAATGACACATGTAAGCCGTGTAAACATGAACGCTGATGAGGCAGAAAGGAGAGAAACATATGAATGTTACTCTGTGTTCCCAGGAGATCCATAAAGTTTATCTCTCCGTCTATGATTTTCCCTCTGTCTCATGGTATGTGTGTGTTTGTGAGTATTGACTCAAACGCCTCCGGCGCTATTGGGTAATTGCCTTTAACCGTAAGTCATGACTGAAGGACACTGGGGGGATTCGTTATAAATAGAGTGAGAAAAGACACAAGAGCAAAAGAGAAGACCCGAGGAAGAGAAGTGACAGTGATTGGTGCAGCGAGAAAGAGACACTAACAATAAGCCAAGGTCTGTCCTTCTGCTTCCTTCCATTTTTTTGTCAGCATTTGAAAAGGCGAGGGAAACATATCAGTGGGCAAGAGGGATAGAGAGACACTGACATGCTGTGTTGCAGTCGCTCTAAAATACCTTTTTTATTTGCTTTTCACTTGCTTTTAATTCTGGAGTGTTCTTCTTATAAACACTCAATAATTCCTATATCCTCAAGTTAGAATTTAAATAGTATTCTCGTTTGACTCATTTAAAATCAGCTGTAATTAGTATGCAGTGACCCGCTTTGAGTCCACCCGCCTTATCAGACTTTAGAAGACAAGAAAAAGGTGCTTTTCCAATCATAAAAAGACAAAAGGCAAAGCTCACCTCTGAAGAAGCATGAGCTGCATTAAGTAAGCAGTTTTTAATAAGAAACATGAATAAAAGTTTATAAGATTCCAGTGCATAGCCTGACCCCATTCTATTATCACTGTTGCACCTTATTCTAAAGGGTGGATAAAAACCTTAAAAGTGGCATGATGATATTTATGATATATTAACTTTTGCTGTAATGGAACAAATAAACAGCTACATGGCACTAGAGGGGATCGCCATCAAACATTTGATGGATGTTTCCCTTTTTGTTATTACATGTACTTCTTTAATTTTAGCTGTTTTCTTTCTTGTACATTGATGATTTAAAGAAAAGAAAAAAACTTTAACCAAACAAAGCATTGAAAACATTCATGAAGCTGTTGCGCCTTACAAAAGATTTTTTTTATTTAAAGAAACATACATTTAGTTCTAGATACAAAAAAAAGATACTATCGATAAAATTGAGTTCTGATTTTTTAGACAAAAAATCTACTGCTTATCAGCATTTAGGCACATAAAAACCATCAAAAATCAAGCTGTTTGTACTGAATGTTTTTTTCTGCTTAAAAGACAAATTAAGAGAACTAAGCACTTCTCTTTTAAAAATCTGAACGTTTCATTTCATTATTTTAATGTGAAAAGTCCTATAAATTTCTACCCACACACTTTAGGACCTAAACTCATTAAAAACCTATCCCACACCAAAAAATAAATAAATAAATTAAAAAAAAGAATAATAAGTTGCCATTATATCCATATGAGGAGAGATGTTCCAAAACCAAACCTCTTCTAATGTGCAAACCAGTGAAAAGATCAGCAGTGATAACACAATAATGTCTTCATAGTTACAAAATAAAAGCATTCTCCTTGGGTTTTGCCCTTTCTGCAGCACACTTAGAATCAAAGAGAAACTTCTCCGAAGGATCTGCTGAAACTAAATGACTTTAAACAAGGACGTTTCAGGGTGGTGGGGTTGGGTTGGAGGGGGTGTGGGGCAAATGTGACAGTGCTTAGTTCCACCTGCTGCCTCATAATTATCTCAACACCTGATAGAAAACCACTATTCATTTTTGTCAGTATATTAGGCTGGCATCCAATCCCAGCAGATAACCTCTCCCTATATACCCTCAAAAGCCCCACCACATAGTTTTTTAACTATAACGGATGGTAAGTTAAAGTACGCTAAAATAAGTAGTTCATTTAATGAATCAACTTGCATACCTTTTTGCGTATAGCAACTACATTGACAATTAACTGGATTATATATTTACTTTCTTTAAAACTTTTAAATGAATTTCAATTTACTGAGGTTGTTAAACTAATATTAGATTAAGAATATCACTTTCAGTCTCATAAAAAGTGATGACTTACAGCTTTTCATTTTGCTCATTAAAGAATGTTTTAATGACATCTGAATATGTTTCGGAGAGATGAAAGTAATAAAACACTCCATCAACATTATGACTGCTAACTGACCTAGTTTTGAACAAAGTACTTAATTAAACAATGTACAAAGGTATTTTACACATACTGCTATTAAAATAAAAGGATGTACATATTGACCCACACAGTAAAACATTCACATGCTTCATTTTTGCTGTTCCTTAAAGACCCGCTCTGATGATAATTGTGTATGTTCTTCTGGCCTTTTTCTCATGATGGAGGCCATATATAAAGACAAAATTAAGCTTAAAATTGCATTTTTGAGAATGTCTTTGTTCACTTTTCTACAAATGCAACACTTAACCTGATGCACTGCATGGGTCCAAAGCTAATCTGTTAGAATTACATCAATTGCATAAACGATCAAAGAGTTCTGGCGTTACTGTGTGTTGTTTGCTGTCGCCACTGACAACTCCAATATTAAAAGGTTAAGAAACAGTTTTGGTTCTTAATCCAGTACCAATTTATGTCGTGTGGCTTTATCAGAGGGCTAAGAGCCAATGGATCATTCGGGCATGTAAATTGTGACAGTTCATGGGAGAGAAAACCAAAAGCAGCAGAACACCGACATATGGGTTAATGCATTTTCGACATCACGTGGGCATTGTTCCCCTTAAACAGCCTGTCAGCATTGTTTGGACATTTCTGTATACATACAAAAATAAGAAGAAGAGTTTTTAATTGGTGGATGGATTGACCTTGGGGATATTGACCTTGGGGAACACCACTTTCAAGGGAAACCCAAAATTGCTTTATTAATATTATTTAAACATGTTAAAGTCCCACTCCAGTCATCTTTTGATCTATTTTAAAAGCGTTTCCACGGGCCTTTTAATTAGGATTATGCAGTTTTTAGTCAATATCCAAAAACCTGTTGTTTTCTTGGTCATAGTTTTTGCAGAGTGACAGGGGATTCTATCACAAATTCTGAGTCGTGGGCAGGACCGTTGGTGCTGAGTAAGTCTGCCCTATATCCCATCGTTCCTTTGTTTACACTCTTTGCAATTAGCTTACAGCCCCTTACAACCCCAACCTAACATTAGCGGTGCAACAAAAATGGAGAGCAATAGTGGAGATATCCACCCGTGCAGATTTCGAGCCAGATTCCAGCTCAGACGAGGAAAAACAAAGACGTTTATGAATCTAGTTGTTTGCAAGCAGATGTGTCAAAATAGAGCGAAGCAGGGAGCTTGTGGCTCTACGTCACACCTACAAACTTTCTGCAACTGGTTCTTTTTCGTCTGCTCCTGATTTATAAGGATTTGAATAAAGTAATACTTAGAAATGCAATTTTAACCTTTTTTAATTTTTTTATATATGTCCTCTATCATGAGAAAAATGCTACAAGAACATTTTCAAAACATCTTTTATTGGAGTGGGTGTTTAAGCTCATAACTGGATGGATGAAACAGGAAAACATAGGTAAGGAGGGGGATTACAGAGAAAATATACCCACTGGATGCCTGTCAGTGGAAGGATTTTGTTCAAGGCCTTTCTCGAAGCAGACTTAAGACTCAATGGAGATATCACGTCCCTCAAATACCGGTACACTTCAAATGTTTTAGGTTTCTCGTTTTGTTTACCGTATCCCCCACTAGGACCTGGTCCGCACTAACCACGGAAGAACTGCTGAATCAATGAACAAAGGTTTGTTATTGAGTTATACTCGTGCAAAGATTTAGTGTAATCCTCAATAATTTATCATTTCATAAGTAATGAAAATCCAGCTGACTGCAGCTTTCATCCTTAAAGACAAAAACGATTTCCTAAAGAAGAATAAAGAAAACAGTAAAATACATGCAAAAACATTTTCAAAGTCATTCCGCAAAAAGGTGACCTTCACTCACTTGTTGCTATCTGTGAGTCCTTTCTTTTTGTGTGTTGAGGAAATGCAAAGATAGGGCAAAAATTAAAACAATGTAGGATTCCTTCCTAAACATAAACTGACCAAAAATATAAACGCAACACTTTTGTTATTGCTCCCATTTTCCACATACACAAAATAACCAGTTCTCTGAAATATTGTTCACAAATCTGTCTAAATCTGTGATAGTGAGCACTTCTCCTTTGCCAAGACAATCCATCCCACCTCGCAGGTGTGCCATATCAAGATGCTGATTAAACAGCATGATTATTGCACAGGTGGGCCTTAGGCTGGCTACAAGAAAAGGCCACTCTGAAATCTTCAGTTTTGTTTTATTGAGGGGGTCAGGGGACCCAGACAACCAGTCAGTATCTGGTGTGACCACCATTTGCCTCATGAAGTGCGACACATCTCCTTCGCATAGAGTTGATCAGGTTGTCTATTGTGGCCTGTGGAATGTTGGTCCACTCTTCTTCAATGGCTGTGCGAAGTTGCTGGATATTGGCAGGAACTGGAACACGCTGTCGTATACACCGATCCAGAGCATCCCAAACATGCTCAATGGGTGACATGTCCGGTGAGTATGCTGGCCATGCAAGAACTGGGATGTTTTCAGCTTCCAAGAATTGTGTACAGATCCTTGCAACATGGGGCCGTGCATTATCATGCTGCAACATGAGGTGATGTTGTTGAATGTATGGCACAACAATGGGCCCCAGGATCCCGTCACGGTATCTCTGTGCATTCAAAATGCTATCAATGAAATGCACCTGTGTTCGTCGCTCATAACATATGCCTGCCCATACCATAACCCCACCACCACCATGGGCTACTCGATCCACAACATTGACATCAGAAAAACGCTCACCCACACGACGCCACACACACTGTCTGCTATCTGCCCTGAACAGTGTAAACCGGGATTCATCTGTTAAGAGAACACCCCTCCAACGTGCCAGACGCCATCGCATGTGAGCATTTGCCCACTCAAGTCGGTTATGACGACGAACTGAAGTGAGGTCGAGACCTCGATGACGACAACGAGCATGCAGATGAGCTTCCCTGAGACGGTTTATGACAGTTTGTGCAGAAATTCTGTGGTTTTGCAAACCGATTGTTTCAGCAGCTGTCCGAGTGGCTGGTCTCAGACGATCTTGGAGGTGGACATGCTGGTTGTGGAGGTCTTGGGCTGGTGTGGTTACACTTGGTCTGCGGTTGTGAGGCCGGTTGGATGTGCTGCCAAATTCTCGGAAACGCCTTTGGACACGGCTTGTGGTGGAGAAATGTACATTCAATTCCCTAGCAACAGCTCTGGTGGACAGTCCTGCTATCAGCATGCCAATTGCACACTCCCTCAAAACTTGCGACATCTGTGGCATTGTGCTGTGTGATACAACTGAAGATTTCAGAGTGGCCTTTTCTTGTGGCCAGCCTAAGGCACACCTGTGCAATAATCATGCTGTCTAATCAGCGTCTTGATATGGCACACCTGCGAGGTGGGATGGATTGTCTTGGCAAAGGAGAAGTGCTCACTATCACAGATTTAGACAGATTTGTAAACAATATTTCAAAGAAATGGTTATTTTGTGTATGTGGAAAATGTTTCACATCTTTGAGTTCATACCATAAAAAAATTGCAGCAATAACAAAAGTGTTGCGTTTATATTTTTGGTCAGTGTACTTAATAGTCTCCTTCATTTGAGCATTGCTGCAACCCCACGCACTCCAGGAGAAGACAAACAAAAGGAGATTTTGTCACAAGAACAAAGGCAAACAAACTTCAAGAGGGTTTTAAGCAACTTGAGTCCATAATTACTATGATAAAGACTGTTACCAGTCATGTGCGAGACTGGGTTTGCTAATGTTTGTACATTTCTTTAATAACATCTGTCAGTCAAATTGAAGTTCTAGGATTGGTAAATCATAGAAAAAAATGATTGAGGGAGGAGATATACATTAATTTTGAAAACACAGCGTATTTTAAGCCCATCACATCAAAAATCTGTCGACTAATTCAAATTCTTTGGAATTTCAATGTTTTTTCAAGCCCTTTGATGAAATCCACCAAAAAGGTGGTTTTTTTTCGTATAAGGAACTCATTTTCAACAAATTTAGCATTATTTTGTAATAACAGGTAGTCATTTAAAATATATACAAAAGAATTAGAAAAGTTATCCTCATCATAAAGTTTTTTAAATTAGCTAAACTTTTCAGTCTGTTTCAGATTTCACGGGGGCAGCCACTTTGAAATTACCGGAAAAAAGCTCTTCTACTGCCTCTAGTGGAATGATAATGCACTACAGGACAGAAAACATGGACCAAGTTGTATACACTTTGGTTCTAAAAAAAAGTTTCAATTTTACTCATGAGATATGAGTCTTAGAAATGCGTGAATCAATTATGATACGAGTTTAAAAAAAATAACACAAGTTAAAGGCTATTGATGTGTTTAGGTTGGGTAGGTTTAGATTATGATTATGATATGATTATGTTAAAATGTATTTAAGTTCTAGAAACTAAATATACTTCAGCTACAGTAAACAAAAATAATATTTATACATTTCTTTTCATTTAAAAGATTATGATTATTTTAAGATTATGAAAACCATCAATCTACTTCCAGTATGTGTTGGTCTCTCTGACGCTTAGACCGCTCCATAAAAACAGAACAGAAAGCACAAAAGGCAGAGAGAGGAATAGCAGAGGAAAAAAAGGAGTGGAAGCGGAAAAAACAGGGAATCACGGAAACACCAGTGTGGAAAGAGAGCAAATCTCAGGATATGGAGACTGGATAAAAAAACAGGAAAAAGGAGAAAAAAAAAACATGAATGAAAATGAAAAGATACATTGAAAAGGGAGGCCATGAGCACTGTAAAGAAAGACGAATCTCTGAGCCACGAAGAAGAAGCAAACAAAAAAAGAAGGGTCAATCCCGGGGTAAAAAAAAGCTCCACTCACTGACCTTGATTGGCACACATACACAGCCACTGAACATAAAGGCGCTAAACCAGTAAATCGCAAACAAATGTCTGCCAAATCCGTTAACCTGCAGGGCATTATATGATACAGTGGGCACCATGGCAGTTAGAGGGTCAACAATGAAGGATTTTCCCATGCAAAAGACACAGCAGGCTGTTGAAAGAACAGCCAAGAAAATGCCATTTGCAATGAACTGCACTTGCTCATTTGGTCACTGGCACAATAGAAAACTTGGCCTGGTAACAAAAAAAGTGAATAAAAACACCAATATCTTCCTTTTCCCCTAGAGTCACAGAGTTTGAGGTAAAAAAATAATAATAATATAATCAGGGTGGAAATGTTCCATATCTTAAGTCAATTAAGACTTGATAAGAAAAGGTTATGGTATAAATGATTTGGCAGCCAACAGTTATGTGTTGTTTATCATAGATACACTGCAAGTGTAAAAAACAAAGAAAAAAAATCCAGGAAATTAGATTGTATGATTTTTACTCATAGTAACAGCAAAGATACTGTACAGTACCCCTAAGCTCTCAGGCTCAGAGGGTAGAGGACCCAAGCTTGGGTGAGAAACCCCCCGAGTGGGTGAAAAGATGTTTATTTTTTATACAAACAGACTAAAATTAACATTTAAGTAACACAGAAACGTTCATATATGTTTATGCTCAGTTTGAAAATCATTCCATATTATTTGAAAAATAAGTCTATTAGAATGCATTTAAAATGAGACATATTCAACTTGCAAAACAAATGTGACAGAGTTGAGAAAATGAAGACAACATGCAGGGACTGAACTACAGCATGAATGCAGGAGGGGTATCAAACCAGCTATTTGTTGATAAAGCCTGTTTCAACCTTTTGCCAAACACGGTCCCTGCGGGAGGGAGTTATCATGCAACCTCTGCCAAGGAGAGGCCAATATGTTCCAGACAGGCGTCAGGGAAGTTCAATACAGCAGAGAGACAGGAAAGCTGCATCTCCACATGATGTAAACAGCTTAACAACTGCCAGGGACTTGCTGCTGAGTGCCAAGCAAACACGGGATAGGGGGACAGAGACATGCCAGCGAAAGAGGTGTAGACCTCCTTTTCTGGGATGCCACAGGGCATGGACTGGTGATGCTGAGACACATTTATCCTGCATTATAAGTGGCACGATAGTATAACCTAGAAATGCCAAAGGGCTTGATGACTTAAGTGCAGCAACTGCAAGATGAAAACCCCAAGGACTTATACTTGGAGCAGTTTCCTGTCAAATTTCCTTTGACCTTTCAGAAAAGTTTACAGGCAAAAATGGGTATTGGAGTGACCAAGTAAAAGTAAAAAATTCCCCAAAATTAATGTATTTCTTTTGGCTGCATGCACCACCATGAGGTTGTCCTGCAGAAGCAAATCCCAGATCCTTCAAAATTAAATCCCGGCAAAGCCATTTGCTTGATTTAATGGAAATCTGTTTGGCTTTGAAAAACACCATTTCAGCTTTGTTTCATTAGACAGTCTTCTTTCTTTTTTCAGTCATTTTTTCCTTAAAAGCAAACCTTGTACCAACAAGCATTTAGCTAAAACCTTTTTGTATTACTTTGATTTCTTAATTTCCTTTGGATATCACTAAAGGATCTATAGTTTTCTCCAAGTAAATTTAGAAACAAAAAAAATGGTGATTATAACTTATAGTTTGATTCCACTCAGCAGTGACCTGGCCCACAAATTCAAGAATAAAATCTACTAGTTAAAATGTTTTTGATGGGGAAAAAACAAGAAAACCAGCTGATATCGATAAAATCAGTCATTCAATATTATATTTTTGAGAAGTAATTGAATTTTTATGCATTAGCTATTTGGAAAAATTATAATATGTTTTAGATGTTTAACATTTATCTACATATTGCACATAATAATGATGACAAAGTATGACATTTTACATGGTGTTCTAGATGACATGATTAGCTATAAGGATCCCAGTCTATTTAATAGACGTATAAAATAATGTTAAGCATGAAGGACATACAAGTTGTCTGCCTGTCTAGTACAAAGCATCAGTATTAACATATAGGGTAGAATAACAAATATCCCTTTGTTGCATTCAAATATATCTAATGCAGAGTATTACTACTGCACATTCAGCCTAGTTTTACAACATGACAGAAAGTCCACTAAAATCCAATGTATGAGAAGAAGGAACTTTGCATCCCAATCTTACAATTGAATCTTGAGAACATGTGAATGTAAATATAACCTTTGGCAAAATGTACAAAAAACATTAAGGCCGTTGTAAGCAAATGCTCAAATGTTATCCACTGGCTGTTCTGCCTAAGGCTTTTTGATAAAAGGCGTTGGTATTCTTTTATTAATGTAACTGGATAGAGATATTGCCAGAAAACAATAACAAAATTTACAACTAGGCAATACAGAGCATTCAAAGGGGGAGTTAATATGTTGCAGCAGCAATATTATTTGCAACAATGTTTCCATTTTTAGAATGAACTATTTTATTGCTTGATGAATTTTGGTTTTTTTGCAGTTTTGCATTTTGTCTTTGTGCCTCTGTGAGTGGCCACGTTTGTGAGCGTGTGATTTATCAGACACAGCTGCAGCTCATCAGCTTATCAGGCTGCCTCTGCACAGATAATCAGTCTCAGTCTCTTTCACCATATCCTCCTTTACGGCAACATGCCTGACCCAGATTTCTAGTCTGATCTTATTCATATTCTTTTTCTATACAGATTTGACAATTTTGCTTGATTCCTGTTTGTCTGTCATGTCCTGGGTAGTAATCATATTTTCCAATTTATAGGGTGCACTGGATTAGAAGGCTCATAGTCAATGATTGGTCTCCTTTGGACTTTTGTCCAAACTATAAAGTTACGTTCACACCGTCATCGGCAACACAAGTTCAAGTAACGGTTTCCAACGAAAAGTGTATGTAAATACGCATGTATGTGTGTTACAGGCTTCTGCAATCAAATGTTACTGTGACTACTAATAACATTCTTAAAGAATAAAGAGGTAAAGAGACCCACATGCTATTTCAAGTATAAATACAGTCAGGACCATAAATATTTGGACAGAGGCACATTCTTTCTTATTAAGTTTCTGTACATTACCACAGGGAATTTTAAATAAAACAACTCAGATGCCATTGAAGTGCAGACTTTCAGCTTTTATTCAAGGTTATAATAGTTTCGGATTTTTTATTAGTTTCAGTTTTTATTTCGTTTTGAATTTTTGTTTTTAAATTTATTTAGTTTTAATTAGTTTTTAGAGGCTGCTTTACTAGTTTTTATTAGTTTTTATTTTTTGAAATTGCTTCGTTTTAGTTTAGTTTTTATTAGTTTTAGTTTTTTCTTCCCTTTTTTTTTTTGTAAATTAGGATATTTCTCAGGTGCATGATTCAAAATCACCAGAATAAGTATTGTATGATAAAAACTAAATCAAAGATACATTTTGAACAGCCGATAACAGCATTACGTTATCTGCTCTCGCTTCTTTTTCGGGGGAGGGCGGGCGACAGGCTAGCCTGTCTAGGTACTGTTGATTGGCGTTGTTGTGTGCGCTTTTTAAATGTACTTAGATACGTAGGGCTTTTCCCTTTGAGGAGCGTTCCACAAATGTTGTCTCCTGCTTCGACTACAAGGCACTTACTTTTGTTTTCCACGCTGTTATATTCAAAAAAGTCCCAAATAGGACTCTCCCGCTTTCTCCCAACTTTTAATGCAGCCATTACGCTCATGTAAAGGTCTATGACAACGCTAGCCGGCAGTGTCTGACAGACATCATGTGACGTCACAGACTACGTGATGCCGTAAGGTTCAGATACACAGTAAAACTAGCACGGTGAAGTAAATAGACTTTATTTCAACCCAAAAGACTTATGTATTAACAAAGACGAAAACGAAGTATTTTTTGGGGTTAATATTATTTAGTTTCAGTTCGTTTTATACACACAACAAACAGTTTTAGTTAGTTTTCGTTTTTTTTTAAAACTCTCGTTTTTATTTTTATTTCAGTTAACGAAAATGTTTTTTCAGTTCTAGTTTTAGTTTTTTCGTTCGTATTCGTTAACTATAATAACCTTGCTTTTATTCCATGGGTTGAACAAAAAGATTGCATAAAAATGTGAAAAACTAAAGTATTTTTTAAACACAATCTCTTCATTTCATGGGTTCGTAAGTAATTGGACAAATGAAATAACTGAAAACAAAAAGGTCATTACTAATATTTGGTTGAAAAGCCTTTTTTTTCAATGACAGCCTGAAGTCTTGAACTCATGGACATCACCAGATGCTGGGTTTTCTCCTTCTGAAGGCTCTGCCAGGCCTTTACTGCAGCGGCTTTCAGTTGCTGTTTGTTTGTGGGCCTTTCTGTCTGAAGTTTAGTCTTCAACAAGTGAAATGCATGCTCAGTTGGGTTAAGATCAGGTGACTGACTTGGCCATTCAAGAATATTCCACTTCTTTGTTTTAATAAACTCCTGAGTTGCTTTGGCTGTATGTTTTGGGTCATTGTCCATCTGTATTATGAAACGCCGCCCAATCAGTTTGGCTGCATTCACCTGGATCTGCGCAGACAGTATGTCTCTGAACACCTCAGAATTCATTGGGCTGCTTCTGTCCTGTGTCACGTCATCAATAAACACTAGTGTCCCAGTGCCACTAGCAGCCATGCACGCCCAGACCATCACACTGCCTCCACAGTGCTTTACTGATGATGTAGTGTTCTTTGGATCATGACCTTCTCCACGCCTTCCTCATACTTTTCTCTTGCCATCTTTCTGGTAGAGGTTGATTTTGGTTTCATCTGTCCAAAGAATGTTTTTTCAGAACTGTGCTGCCTTTATAGATGCTTTTTAGCAAAGTCCATTCTAGCCTTCCTATTCATGAGGCTTATGAGTGGCTTGCATCTTGCAGTGTACCCTCTGGATCTACTTTCATGCAGTCTTCTTTTTATTGTAGACTTGGATATTGAAGGAAAATGTGTGAAGGAAATTGTTTATTATTATCATTGTTTAAATGTATTTGTGTAAATGTATGTTTAAATGTTAAATCAGATTGACCTTTTCTGAAAACAGTTGTGTGTTTGTTCATCTGCTTCTCATTCCAGCAAGGATGAGGGGGTTTTACGACACACTGTCCTGAGTTGATAAAGGTGGGTTGGGTTTTTACTGTAATGTTGTGTGTTTTTTGTTTTTAATGTTAAAGCGCTTCGAGCTGCACGAAATGCATGATAAGCGCTATTTTATAAATAAAGTTTGATTTGATTTGATTTGATTTGATAAGGAATACTGTTTGAACTTAGAATCCACCGAAAGGGTCATTATACGACACCCCCTAATGAACTTTTCTCTTTGTCTTGAAATTGTGACCTCCCACTTGAATTCTTCATAAAGGCAGCACAGGGAGAAGCAGACCTTTGAGAATAGAAGCGTGGTAGACGTTATCTGTCACTCTTGCTCCTCTCCCTCGTGCATGAGAAACTTGATTCTTGTTGTGGTTTGTTGTATCTAATTGTGTCTTTATTTAATGTCTAGATGCATTTATCTGACAATACGTCTACCTCCTGGAGAGTGTTGTTCACTTGGTTGGCTGTTGTTAACGGGTTCCTTTTCACCATTACTAACGAGCCCATGAAATGAAGGGATTGTGTTTAAAAACTGCTTTAGTTTTTCACATTTTTATGCAATCTTTTTGTTCAACACATGGAATAAAAGCTGAAAGTCTGCACTTCATTGGCATCTGAGTTGTTTTATTTAAAATTCACTGTGGTAATGTACAGAAACAAAATTAGAAGAAAAATGTTTTTTGGTCCTGACTGTGTGTGTGTGTGTATATATATATATATATATATATATATATATACACACTTTTATATACAGTATATTTAGTCACACTTGACATGTACATGAATTGCTTTTGACAATGATGAAGTGGAAGGCCCTGCAAGCATCATGATGAGGCAGCTGCATGCTACCGTCAACATACCATCAATAGGAGCCACACAGTGCAAACAGATTGACCCATCTGTAGGAGGTGAAATTGGGTTAAAGAGATGAGACGGGGGTGCATGCCAGAATACATCCTGAATCTATGCTTGTGCAGTACAAGACTCTGCAGCTAGAAGGGATCAGGTGAAAAGAAAAGGTCTCTGAGTGTCAAGGAGGGTGATTTCATGGATTTTCCTGCAAGAGCCTCGCAGCGACAACATTTCCAGTGTTTCTCTCGAAAAGCCCTATTTTATCAGGGGAGACTGATATTCAGTTATTTATTTGCTTATTTAGTTAATGAAACAGGTGGTATGCCAGGGGAGAACAGATCGCTGTTTATTCTAGCTGTTTAGATCACAGCCAAAGAGCACTGTCGCCAATATGCATACAACGAAGGATTGTTTAAATGGTGGGAGGAGATGTAAGGTGGCCCCTGATTATTTTCCTTAGTCAAATAAAAAGTACACTTTTGAGCAGCAGCTTCATTGAAGACATAAAAAGCAGGAGCCACAGCAAAACAAAGTCCTTGAAGAGCCTTCAGATATGGAAATTCATATATGTTGCTTTGGGTCTTAACAGGTAAAAAGTACAGTGAAGAAAATAAACATTTTATTAACATATGTTTTGAAGAAATGCCAACAAAGGAAAGCATATATTGTAAAAAAAAAAAAAAAGCATCAAAGACAGTCTTCCGCTCACTCAGATGTTGCCAAAATGCCTCTCTTTCAAGACAGACACTTATTGGCTTTGATCACTTTGGGTGTCTCTGACATTCATCCCCCTCAACACTTCAACCAGAGAATGTCTCATAACACAAAAGAGCGGAAAAACATTTGCGCACATGTTTATCACAGGACACCAAAAAGAGCGAATAAATAAAGAAACACTAGTGCCAAATCAAAGAGGAGACACAAAATGGCCAAAAATTAATTGATTTAAGACAACTTTGAAATATTTTTTGGGTTCCAATTAAGCCACGTGAGATTTTTCCCTAAGATTTTTAAGTGTTTTTGAGCAGTTTGTAATATGTACTAGATGTAGTTCTTAAAAGCATTCTGAATGAAAGACTAATGCTTAATATATCTCCAAAGATTGAACATAGCTACTCTTTATGTCTATAAAATAAAAATACGGAGATGTCCAAAGTTTTTAATTTTTGTAGTATATTATTGTATTACCTGTCCTGAGTATTATTAATATGGCTTAAGTTTCTGAATTTTAAATTTGATCAAATCATCACATTATACTATTAGAAATGTGTTTAAAAAATCATAGATTGTTTACACGAGTAAAACGTTGTTTGTAAGATCCAATTTATCATCAGAATTTCTCCTAATTGTAAAATTTTGGTTTTTCATCATTATGCTTCATAACATTTACAGACTCCAACTTGTTTTTGAGTTTTCTTTGGTATTTCTCTCGTTACCCTTACATCTGATATAATAAAATGGACTTTAAGAACAACACTTTTTCCACTACAGTGTGCAGTCAGAGCTGGAAAACAAAAGCTGCAGTTTGAGCCACAGCATGAAGACGGACATAATTTTGCAAAATTGGCCAAATCTGTGACAGACTAAGATTTATTTTGAAATCAAAAAGAACATATAATGGTAAATACAGACACCGACAATTTGGCAAGTCACATTTGGCAGTTAAGCCTATAATTTAGTTTAAGGCTGTCACACAGCCACTACGTACATTTTTCCACGTATGAAATCTTTCGTGATACATGCGTGGTATACACAATTCACAGATGTTGCTTGCGTTTGTCATTCATCAATATCCAGCTGCACTTCTTTTCCCGTTTTTAGTTAAGTTGATCTTGACTACAGTCATTATGTAAACCAACCCCTTTGAATCCTTATGGCCCGTCGAAGGGCGTGCATTTATTTTTGAACATACACATGCTCACATACTTGCCATCCAACAGTATTAATATTGATGGGCTATGTGAGGTCATTCATCAGAGGATGACACAAGACATTAATGAGTAAGTGATGGAAGCAAAAGTGGAAATGATGCACAAGAACGAGATTAACCAACAATAAAAGGCAAAGAGCGCCCAGGGGTATGTCCAGGCCCGCTACTGGGTCTGAACATGTCATACTATATTCTTTCTTTCTCGAATGAGGAGATGAGAAGGGCCAGACTGGCAGTAACAGTGGTGCATTAGTGTGACAGGAGAAGATGAAAGAGAACTAATGTACAGCGTACAAAAAGGACTAAATTAAAGATAATTTAACATAAAAGCAAAAGAAACTGAAATAGCGTCATACAAAAACATTACAGTTAGAAATGACAAGATAATAAATAAGAGTTACTTTTTGGGCGTTTCTTGTTAGTTCCTGTTAGTTCAGAATGAAAGTCAGTTTTTAAGAGGTTGTTTTTTTTTTTTTTTAGAAGTTAGAGGCTCAGAATGTAGAAAATTGGGGTAGGTTTTGAAGATTTGTTAAAGACTCAATTAGGTTTTTGGTGTTTTCAACATGTTTTTGTGGCATTTATCAGACAATGGAGGACATATACAAATAAAAAAAACTTAAAATCGCGTTTCTTAGTATTTATTTATCCACATTGGTAATTCATCAGGTGCAGACAACAAAATGCAGTGTGAAAAATAGCTTATTTGTTATGTAGGAAATACCCAGGCCCGATCCATTCGGATGCATCCCCTTTTAAACATACAGATCCATGTACGTCTTTGTTTTATTTGTCCGACTCGGCATCTGGCTCAAAACGGCTGGGTAGCTCAAACATTGCTAACCGTGTTTTGTTGCACTGGTAATGTTAGGTTGGGGTTGTGAAGCGCTGTGGGCAAGTGGGAGAACGTGTAAACAGATGGATGATGGGAAGGGGGTGGGCTTACTTTGCACCAACAGTCCCACTCACAACTCAGAGGTAAATTTCTGATAAACTACCACCACTCGGAAGAAATATATTTTTAATTTTTGTAAAACGCCATAATCATAATTAAAAGACCTCTGGGAACGCTTAAAAGAAGTTTAAAAGATAATCAGAGAGGGACTGAAAAAACTAAAAATAAATGAAGTAATCAAAAATGGAAAACGCCACCAGAAAAAATAAAACAATGACGGACGTAGGATTTGACAGAGACAAATGGAAAAGATGATGGTAATGAATAATGGAGAAGCAGATGAAGTTATTATAATCTTAAACCAGGTGTGTATGCCACAAGAACATTACAGAAACAACAGGATCAACTGGAAATTGACGAGTACCAGCCAAAACTGAAATCCCAAATCCTTAAAGCTTTAAGCACAAATTCATATTTTCATTTTATAGGTCAAACTTTACATCGCTTCAAGGCATTCACTTTTGCATTTGCATCGATGATCTTTACAAAAAAACATTGAAATACCTGGAGTATTGTTAATTTTTGTTATCAAGATGAAATTCTAAGCAGAGCCTGTTCTAAATTTGAACAATACTAATTCCTCAAAAACTATAAGATCATAATCCTTCCATTGTACAGCTAAAGTTCAAACCATTAACTTGTTAAAGTTAAATAATTGATGCATGAAAAGAGCTCCACTCCATACAGTTTAACAGCTCTGCCCATTATGGCATGCAACAACAGCCCACTCTCTGTCATTGCAACAGTGACATAAATCATGCTAGTGTGACCATGAACATGACTTTGCACTCTGTGTTACACAAGCCTCTTACCACAGGCTGCTGACTTGCAGGACAAGGTTACTTTGTTAGTTTCTTTTTTTTTTTTTTTTTGCATAAATGTCTATTCTTCTACCATGTTTTTCATATAGACTGAAAAAAAATCTGATTTTAATAAGAATTAGAGGCAGAAATAAAACTATGATTTCCAATCCATAATTCATCTAAATACTCAGTCAATAATTTCTCAGCAGTAGTGTAGACATAGCAGTAATAAGACGTTTTCTTTCTTTTATGTGTTGATTGTTTCCTAATTAAAAAAAAAAATCATTTCAGATTCCAAAACAAAGGAAAAAGTTGGATTCAAAATAAATAGACTTTTGGCAATTGGATTTGTGTGCGCATTGTATGCTAAAATATTAACAGAGAGAATTCATAAAAGTGTTTGTTTTTATACATAAGTAACAGTGACGTGCAGTCAGGGGAGGCACAGCTGTACCTGCAAAACATAGCTTCAAACATAAATAAATAAAATAAAATGAATACACTTTTTTAAATGTTAAAAAAAATGTTAATTTTTAAACATGTCTAATCTATGATTATTTTTCTCAATGCTTCTTTGGTAAAAAAAAAAAAAAGTTTGCCAAATTACACGTTTCTTGTCTTAGTACACAAGAGAGGGGAAGTTGAGGCAACCCGTGCCTCCCCTGCGCCCAGAGCGCTCCGCACACACTGACCGAGTTGCAACTGATGCATGCGCTTCACTGTTTTGGTCTATCGTCATAGAAGATGCTGCATTTTTAATTACTTCATTTTGTTATTTCTCGACAACTGTCTGGTTACATTGGTCCCAGTTTGTGACCATTTAAACTAGAAATACACTAGGTGGGGCACTGCTTCAAGGCAAAGGGCGCTGGTGATCCTAGAAAAGGTGACAAGAATACCATTAGTGGTAGCAAATCAAGTGCAGCCATATAGTTATTCTTTAATATCATAATTTTCTTAGTGGAAGATGTGTCTAAACTAAAGAATTGGTTTACATACGTCGTTCAGAAGGAGCTTAATTTATGACTAAATGTAATCCAATAACAATTTTGGTAATTTCTTTCTTTGCTACAGTTTGTAAACGGACGAAAATTGTTAAAATGAAATTTTAAACAACTGCCTTCAAATGTTGCCAATCAATGGTGAATGAGTTACTCTGTAGGGTTCATGTGTTTATAAATCTGACTTGATGACGTCAGTGCCTCACTAGCCGTGAACCTCACCACATGTCACTGATCGGTAACCACAAAATGTTAAAGTTTTAATGGGCTAAAATTCAAAAGTTTATAAAAAAAAAAACACTCCAATGAAAACTGTCAAAAATTGCATTTCTGAATATTTTTTTATTCCAATAGGGTGGGATCAGAAAACTGAATGCTAGAAAACGCTCATACTAATGACGCAGTTATTGAAATGGGCATGCCAAAGTCTCTTCTCCACAACCCTGACCCGCTCACGCTTAGGTGTGAGAGAAATGATGAGCCTTCAACACTCATGTGCTAGTCCGAGCTGGCCTCTGGCTCAAAACTATATGATTGGATTAATCAAGTATTGCTCGCCATTATTTTTGTGCCGCTAATGCTATCTAAAGGCTATAAGCCCCTTGCGTCAACGTGCAAGCAGAGCTCTCAGTGACGGGGGCAGTTGGTCTAAGCCGACAGTCCCCCACCCAACCTAGATATTTTTCAATGAGCTACCGCCGCTGTGCATAGCACATGTCTTAAAAAACTAGAAAGACTTTATTTGGGCTAAAAATTGTACCATCAAAAAATAAAAGACCACTGGGTACATATCTCTAAAAGACAAAAAATATTGTTGGAGTGGGATTAAACATGTGTGTCCTGTATTTATTTATTGTTTAAATTCTAAGAAACACAAAATGAAAAAAGTGCATGTGTATATTAAACGGCCCCAAACAACTAATTATACCTCATAAATATACTTTTTTATTGGGTCATTTGGGTCGCTGGTATTCTGCTCTGCTAACGTGGGTGTCTTCTCCTTTCAGAGTACTGCAAGTTGGTGAATTGCTTTGCTGAGATCAAAGAATTGCCACACTGCTGTCTTTGTTCCTTTCTGCAGGAAAGAAAGTATTTCATTGTCTGCATAAGGCAGTGTCACTGATCCCCACACGAGCTGTAAAGCAGAGAAAGCTATTTGATTCTGCGGGAACAGCAGCACCCTGACCCATTTATGGTAAGGAGCATCCTCGGCTTACAGTAATCGTACATGAGCACAAAGCGCTGTAATTATCGGAGGAATCCCATTTAGGTCTGCCTGAAGTTATACTTTTAAGGGTTCTTTTGTCTCGTTAATCTTTTTTGTTGTTATTTTTTTTTGAAGATTGGATTTCAGTGTGATCAGTAATACAAAATGTTCCTGTTGATTGGAGACACAATTATTCTAGGTGATTTTGCAGCAACATGTACAGCATGATAGTGGCCTAAACGTAAAGAACAGATTTATTTAGTAGGGAAAGAAACCGATTTGAAATAGAATCAGCTTTTTATATTCATGCATTTTCTCAGGCTCTCTGGGTGCTTGTTTGTTTCTTTCCTGTGGTGATGTGAATTCCACTTCACAGTCTAGCTTGTTGTGTTGGGCTGGGCTTAGCTGCTCTTCTTCTCTTTTTTTTCTCCCTTTCTTCTTTCTGTTTTAGAAGTCTGAGGGTTAAAAGGAACAGAGGCCATGTCTGAAAATTGGAAGTCATGCTTCTTAATCCCGTAGCATTTGAATACCCAGGAGAAGATATAAAGTCACCCACATTCAAACACATGCTTCTACAACCAACACAAAACAGGAAACACACAAACTCGCTTAAAAGAAAAATAAAAGTCCCAAGACATGTACCTGCATAGATATATCTAAAAGAGAATAATTCCAGCAGATTATACACACACCATGCACATGAACACAATATGGTTCCAAAGGAAATGCAGTAGCCATTTGGATATGGATGCAGCCAAGATCAAAATTATTCATAAGTCAAAAGCACAATCTCTGAATATTAATTTCACACACAGAAAAAAAAGCCAGGCATGCTTGCAACAAAGTTGAGAAGTAGAAGGAAATCACAGGGAGGAAGGCTGCACAGCAGCAGGGGCTGATAGCACAGAGGGGGCATTAGGGCACAGACAAAGGGAGCCACAATGCTGGATGCAGAACGGATGACAAATCTAGAGTGGTGATGATAGAAGGAGGATAAAAAAAAATAACAAATGCTGTCTTTTATTTACCCAGGCTAGTGCAAACATGTAAGGGCATAAACACACACATGCATACACACAGTTATACAGAGGCCTTATTGTGTTTTAATGCAGTTTAATGGGGCCCTTTCTCTAGGCTAGAGGGAGTGCAACCAATTCATTATTATGCAGTACACAACATCTTTTAGAGCTAAGGCACAGAAATGAAAGAGAGACAGACAGAGTAAAAGCATAAGGAGGGAGAAAGACAGGGTTGTGAGTTTTTTTTCCCCCTCAACCTTGACTTCATATTGTTAGTCTCATTCTCTTTGTTTCTGTTGTTTTTTTGTTTTTTTTTTAACTATTGAACCAAGGATCTTTATGCCCCTGAGACAGGACGCTTATGCTTTTGCATTTATAACATGCACTACTTGCTCATCCTTTACCTCACTGTAGAATAATTGTTTCTGACAAATTACAGGGCCAACATGTTTACAGTCTTTGTTTTAAAATTCAACAAAAGACACTTGTTTTGAAATGCATTGTCACAATAAAAGTCCCGTTCACTCCTAGTGTGCTAAAATTTATAGAACTTTTCGGGGAAAAACACAAGTGATGGGGTCAAAATGACTGCTGAAAAACAAGAGCAGGATGCTCTGAGTTACTGTGGCAACAGCAACCTGAGTTGTATTTTTGCTGTTTTTCACAACTCCTGCTTTACCGCGACAGATCATGCAGATTGCATTTGTGTCCTCAACCTCCATAACGGCTGTCTTTCTCTTAATTCAACCAATTAATTTGCCCTTAGTATTATTATTTACATTTTTTACACTATTTAATGCTATTTTATAACACCATCTATGTATTGAATCCACTGGTGTAGATACAATGGGAATATTGTTTTTTGCTGTTAAATCTAGATCTTTTTACAAGACCCACACCAATGAAAACTGGGTTTTTGTGTTTTTTAACATGTTCTTGCAGGATTATTTTCATCATGGAGGACATAAAGAAAATTAAGATAAATGATGCATTCTGATGCATGCACTTGTAGACAACTACATCCATGTACGCCTTTGTTTTCATCATCCGAGCTGACATTGGGCTTAAAACTGGATAGCTCGCCATTTTTTTTTGCACCAGTAATGTTAGCTTGGGGTTATAAGAGGCTATAAGCTAGCTAGTAAACAAAGAGATCGTGGGAAATGGGCGCACTCTTACTCACCGCCAACTTAAAGGAGAATTTCCAATAAATTACAGCCGCTCTGCAGATATTATGTCCCATATAAAAACTACAAAATAATAAATTAAAAGACCACTGGGAATTCTTTGAAAATGGATCAAAAGATGATTGGAGTAGGTCTTTAAAAAAGGCAATTGATTTAATATTTAATATTGCAATGCTTTGTGTGCAATGGTCAAATCAAACGTACAGTGTTGACAGCCCTGCTAACACAACAAGCCTTTGTGACAACACTTGATAATCCTGCCGCAGTAAACGTTGCCAGAAGCTCATGCAGAGCCAGAAGCGACAAACAAAACCATCATCCATCATTTCCATCTCTGAGCTCAGCTTTGCTGCTGTTCTGTTTAGTCTTACTTTACCTTGTCATCATACAGCATTCAAAGATATCTTATCACACCTATGTCTAAACCCTCCCCCATCACTCCATTTATATACTTACTGAGTTTTTCAAAGTATAACTAGCATTTTTTTTCATAGTTTGACCAAAGCTTATACCCAGGATTGATTAAGGAATGTTTCCAGTGTAATAAGTGTGTTTGGTCCATGTTGACATGACAGCATCATGCAGTTACTGCAGATTTGTTGACTGCACATCCATGATGCCAATCTCCCGTTCCACCGCTTCCCAAAGGTGCTCTATTGGGTTGAGATCTGGTGACTGTGGAGGCCATTTGAGGACAGTGGACTTATTGTCAAGAAACCAGTGGAAGATGATCCTAGCTTTATGACCTGGAACGATAACCTGCTGGAAGTAGCCATCAGAAGATGGTACACTGTGGTCATAAAGGGATGGACATGGTCAAAACAGGTAGGTGGTGGCGCTGTAACCATGCTCAACTGGTACTAAGGGCCCAAAGTATGCCAAGAAAATATCCCCCACACCATTACACCACCTTCACCAGCAGCATGAACCATTGATACAAGGGAGGATGGAGCCATGTTTTCATGTTGTTGAGACCAAATTCTGACCCTATCATCTGAATGTCACAGCAGAAATGGAGAATCATCACACCAATTTTTATGAGCCTGTGTGAACTGTAGCCTTAAAGTTTCCTGTTCTCAGCTGACAGGAGTGTCACCCAGTGTGGTCTGATGTAGATCATTCTCTGTAAACCCAAGAGATGGTTGCGGGTGAAAATCCCAGTAGATTAGCAGTTTCTGAAATACTCGACCAGCCCAGCTGACACCAACAATGATGCCACGTTCAAAGTCACTTAAATCACATTTCTTTCCCATTTAGATGCTTGGAATTTTTTGACCATGTCTACATGCCTAAATGCCTAAATGCACTGAGTTGCTGCCATGTGATTGGCTGATTAGAAAGTTGTGTGAACGAGCAAGTTGGACAAGTGTGCCTAATAAAAGTGGCCGGTGAGTGTATTCTGTTATTATGTTTTGCATTTCAAGTTGAAATATCGATTCTTTGTCCCGTATTTTGTTAAATAAATGTCTCCCAAAAGTGTTACTTTAATATGATTTTTTTCCTCCTTATTATCCTTTTTTTTTGGCGTCTGTGATTTATACTTGCCATTATTCATTTGATCCTGATAAGAAAAGAAAAAAAATTACGATCTGACACTAAGCCCACTATCATTCTACCAGGTCTTTCACATTGGTTTGATTTTACTCAGCCCTATGTCTTTAAAAACTGAACTGCCACCTTGTGGTTCCATCGCCATTTGTCCAGTGATTTTCAGTGGCCAACCCAGAGAATACTGAATTTGGCTTTGCAACACTCCACGTTTGTGACTGCGCCCCTCATCCCTGTATTATCATGACTGGAAATCCCTTACCTGTTCTGGCATCAAATCTGCTGCTTTAACACAGAAAATCCACCTGGATTCCTAAACAGCTTTTCAGTCATAAAACACTGATGGGATCTATGTGCTATCCTCTCAGAGTGTCCCATTTGAATGACGTCAGCAGTAACAAAGACAAAGAAAAAAAATCATATTCATCATCTGCCCTTGCCACCAGATAGAGGATGGGATTAAAGTTAATCAAGGCTGCAGATATAGCTTCATTCCCTTTCCTTCTGACAGCGGTGAAGCAAATGGCTGCACTCTACTTTAAAAAGTTTACTTTGATTGGCAGTTTAAGAGATCCTGCCTAGCACTATTACAATCATGTAAAAATCCTATTTTGTTTCAGCAGAAGGGCCGAGAGCACTAGTTAAATCAGAAGCTCATTTTTGTTTTATTTTTTACTTTCTCTACACTCAGTCAAATCACCAACATTGATTCTAATTATGGTAGCATAACAAAATGATAACCTCCAATAAAAATGTTTCCAACAATTGGATTTCACCTTTAGAAATATGGGAAGTGATTTAAGATGATTAGAGAAGCTTTTTTTTCCTACAAGACTGAGGTAAAGCATGTTGGGAAAAAATGTCTCCACTCTCTCCATTAGCAGTTTTAGAGAAATTCTTCAGTATTAGAAGAAATTTGTTTTTAAGTACGCTTGTCTTTTTCTACATTTCCATTTCCAAAGAGATATGAGTGCAGAATATGCAGTTTAAAATGTTACGTTCACACTGCCTTCAGCTGCGAACGTTCAAGCAACCACTTCCATTGAAAAGTCTATGTAAACACACGTCAATACACATTTTGAGCTTCCGCATTCAGAATTCAAGTTAACCCTTAGCTACGCACATTTTCACAACCACGTCCGGGTTCTACTGGTTTAACTTTCAATGCACGTTCAATGGCCTCGCATTTAAAGTTAAACCAGGTTGAAATTAACCAATCGGCAACTTGGGCCAAAAGTGAACTGCTTTTCTACCCCCCTGCCTTCTCCTTAATGCTCCAATTGTAGGGGCATTTGAAGCTGTTGTGGGGTACAAAAGTGCTTCTTTAAGGGGGAGCTGTAGGGACTCAGCGCTGGCTATCCCATCCCCGGTAGTGTGATCCGCGTTGCGCTGTGGTGTAGAGGAAAAACACATTTCTTCGCGTGGGTGTGTTCTGAAACACAGAAGTTTACACTTAAATGTAAGTAAAGACTTTTTGGTTTTGCATTACTTTTTAAAGTTATAAAAAAATGTTATGTATTGTCCAAAAGCTGCTAGCGGCTACACGCTAAAGTAGTTGACCGGCGACTGATAATGACATCATCAAGTGGTAGCAATGTCCAAATCTGAAGACATTTTTCCTCTACATCTCTCTGCTTGGAGGATTAAATGTAGGGATAGGGAGAAGCCGTAAAGGGAGGAAAGTAATTTGGATTCAGCTTTGGATTTGGTAGTGACGCTAGGATGATGTTCCTTTTACTTCAAGGAAGTACCAATCATTTGGAAATTTATCTGTCAAGCCTCTTCCCTCTGTAGGTGACAGACATGCGCTAGTAAACAATAAAAAAAAAACTTTTTTTTTTAAATAATTCCCTTTCTGCTTGTCCAGAGTCAACACCATGTGTTGAACATCACATGCCCCGTGTGAATGTAACATAAGGGAGACACTTTGATATCATTGTCACCATCCAAGACCAAATCAGCACTGGGTGTCAGTATGTGCTAGATAAGGGACGGGCAACTCCAGACCTTGAGGGCTAGTGTGTCTACATCATTTCCAGATATCCAAGCCCTACTCATGACTGATTGCCTGGTTCAGGTGTGTCCAGCCAATCAGAACACACCAGAGCAGAGTATGTTGGGAAATCATGCAGGAATGCAACCCTCGAGTTGCCCATCCCTATGCTAGCTTCTAATAATTTACAAATGGATTAAAGAAAAGAAAAACTAGCAGTGCCCCAAAGTAAGAAAACAAAAATGCATGTGGGGATTAATTTTACAAGATAAATCAACTATTAGCTAAGACAAATTGACACAACACGGAACAACTGCAAAGGGAGAGTCCCAATTATGCACCACGAGTTTTCTTCCTTGCTCCCACTTCTTTTTCAAAGGGGATAAAAAAAGCTTCATTATTCAAGTTGGACAAATCGAGGTCACTAAAATGTCTTGTACTCTACGTTTTGAGTCAGATTTTTGTCTGAGAAAGCCACCCCTGGGATTAATTTATCCTCTCATTCCAAGTGACTATCATGTTTGCCAGACAAGATTGGCTTACTGAAAACCCATCAGGAACTGGGCTGGCCATTAAAGCATTCATTTTTTATTTAGGAGGAATTAAAGCGATGTGTTGCAGCTGTCCCCTTGACTGGCACATTTGGACTCCCACCTGTGTCAAAATATTAATACTAATTTTACTGTGAGTTTGAGTTAAACAGAGAGTCTGTCAATAAAATGTAATAAATTGTTAATCTACAGTCAATAACTAGTGTCATTATCATTATAACTGAGGCAACATCACAGACTATAGCAGATAAACCTAAATTTACATTCAGAGATGTACAGACACTGCATATACTGCCTAACATACAGACATCCCCCCACATGCATGCTGTCTCTATCTTTGCTTGGTCCCTTGCTGCCTTGATCTTCCTTTGACTTACACACTCAGTGAACAAAACTGTCTAAAGGGTGCGATTCAATTAAGCAGTGCAGAGTGTGAGAACTGGTTGGCAGTTTTTTGTGACACTTAATTTTAGCCATTCATGTAAGGTTAAAGCTAAAGCAACTCTCTTTATTAGTCAATAGGAGAAAGTTTGAACATTTGTATTCTCTGGTGCATTGTTCCCGCTAGAAGTAGATTTGACATTTTTTAACAGAAAAAATCTAAACAGATAATAATAGCCTGTGGTGGACTAGCAAATCATGCACATTGTACCCTGCATGTTATGGCAAGAAAGCTGGGATTGGCTCTCTGGTGCTGTTTAACACAGAAGGAAATCCCCCCCATAAATATGCAAGTAGACAACTGCGCAAAAATCCGTGTATTCAGACATTAACTTCTCCCAGTGCTTCTTAAGTAAATCCCAGCAGCAGGTTTTTAGTACAAAAATATGTTTTTTACCAATGCAAACTGTCAGTAAACCTGGCCATTTACAGTGTCCTCTGTGTTGTCAGCATATCTCCTAAAGGAAAGAAATAACTACTTTGTCTTGCTGATGTAAGTTCCAGCTAAAAAGGTCTTCTCGCTACAGTGAAACTTGACAATATCGATTTAGCTACTCCCTTTATTAGAAGACGAGGAAAACACAAATCTGGTTTTAGCAGCACATCTGCAAAATAAGGTGGAACATTGTTGTTTGTAGCTAAACGCAGTATCCTTCACCTCAAAAAATACACTTTTTTCTGAAATTTTACTGAAGTATAGCTGGTCTTAATGATCTGTTTATCATGTCATGACCAAACAACTGAGAATTTATTATGCCAGAACTGAAAACTGGACTGAATGGCACCTCCCCCCACGCATTCCAAATACAAAGTCACTAAGAGCAAAAAACCTATAGAGCTCTACCGAGAAATACACAGCTATTACCACTGTTATTCTATCTGTCAACCATTCTTGCTCTGGTGCCTTAATAAAAGCAGGTGGTCTGATGTTGAATTTTCAAAGAATGTGTTGGTCTACATTCTAGGTCTACATTCAAGTGGTAGGGGTGTGGACTTAAGCTGACCTCTGATTGGCGAGTGTGGTTGCCATAGAAATGGCATCTCAGACCAACTTGGGCCAATCACTGCTTACTTACTCTTGCTTTAACATGGCAACATTCTCATCTCGACATAATAGCAGCTGAATAAATTTCATTTCTTGGAACCATTTTTCATGGGTGACATCACCTTCACTTGGTCCAGTTCTCATATGCAGTCAATGGTCAGACATTTTTCAATTAGGGTATGTTCAGCCTGGGAAAATCCTCGGCGGAACCCTTGTGCTATCCTAGGCACAACGTTGGGAGTTGGATCATCTAGACCCACTAGACAGTGCGCTGAACGTTTTTTCTTCAATTAGTTGTGAACCACACTGGTGTCCATGGATTACATGAAATCCTCTTCACCTTTATCCACCTTTGTCATGGTAGGGAGAACACGTCAATGTAAGGGTGGGGTCATCTAAGATAGCACAAGGGTTAATATGGACCAGACCGAGAACCGAACCTTATGTGGGGTCTGTATTCAAACTGGCATCTATCTGAGATTTCTGTTTTGGACTAAAGCCTGTAAACAAAACTAGAGATCTCTTCACTCATTTGTCAGGAATTATGAGGTTGTGACGAAGCAACTGGAGGCAGACATTAGGCAATTTCTGCGCTTTGCAATCCTTGTCAGGATAGTTCACTAATTCAAACTTTGTATTTCGCTGACTAGTTTTGAACGTCTGCTTCAATGTCAGGTCCAAGACTTTGAACCTGCTGCTTTGGTACAGCTGAGGCATGCTGCAAAGCAGCTGATAAGACGTCAGATAAGAAGGTACACTGATAAGTGTTTATGGCATACAGATGGTCAGGAAAACAGTGTGAGAAGTAATGTGTATCACATTAAAGGTTGCTTTGACGAGCCTGCATTCATCCGACCAAATTTTAATAAGTTGCTATTGCATTGCTGCTCCAAGTTTATCCGCGGCTCTCTGTTTACATAGTTACACACGGCTAGGGGAGCCGTTTGGGTTCATTTGTTCCACTCCGAGCATGAAGCGTATTCAGACCTAGGAAACTCAGAGTGAATCAGAGCTCAGTCCGGTAGGAAACTAACCAAGACCACCCCAGAGAGTGGTTCCTGGTCCTGGACTAGGAGCCACTGGCTCAAGTGTATTCACACTAAAAATTTGTTCTGGTTTATTGGGGGAAACAAACTCTATTTCAATTCAAACAAACTAAATGTATCCAATCTGAATGTACCCTCCGTCAAAGAAAATGACAAATGTTTTCTTCACAAAGCCAGAATCAATTGTTTTCAAAAGATTTTTTTCAGAATTCACCTGTTTGAAACTACTCAGATGAACACAAAACTCAATTGTGACTCCAGCGTCATCAACAACATTTTTATGCCATTTAAAAGAGGTCTATTGACATCTCTTAAAGGGTTGAATTCATGGTCTTACAAAAAGATGTTTTTCTCACGCTCCCAAAGGTGTAAAGCAATTTTCTACCCCTACTGCCAAACTGAATGCTTTCTCTGCAGTCTGTTCCTTGTTACTCTAGCATAAAGTTTAGAAGATCTGCTTTTTCTTGACAATCTTCTTGGTTTAAAAATTAGGGTTAATTTATCAGAATTTCTCTAACAGAAAAAAAGAAAAAAACAAACATTTTCTGGGTTGCAATATGTCACAGCACTGCTTAAAAAATCAAATGCTAAACTAACACACTGTGTCTGCTCTTTGAGGATAAACAGCCTGGCATGTCAGACTGGCGCTGAACCCTAAGGTGCTAAAATGCTAAATGAATTAGGACAGCCAGCAAAGGTGACTGACATCCTCTAAGGACAGAGTGCAGGAAAACATTCTGCGGGTGCAAAAAACACTCTTGTATTAAGTGCTTGTAGTCTCTACAGAACACTATAAAATATGAATGAATTAGTGGCTACATGAGGTTATTTGACTTGAAATTATTCCCTTTTAGAAGTTTACACCAGGCGTTGTAACCCCACAGGGAGTTTTGGGTGAAATCTTCATAGATGGCTGGAAGATTGACATGCACGTGAGATATATGTGCTCAACTGACGACTCATAGGAGTGCACTAACCTCATGTCTCATGGCTTATGTTACGTAATTACCGGCAATGTGTGGGGCATTCAAGTACACATGAACGTTGGTTCTTGAATACGCATTTACCGTGTGGTGCTCACCACAATATGAGCGCATGTACTTACAGTTAGAAAAGGCTTGGTGTAAAATGTCAAAACTGTGAAAAATAATCAAATGCTAATCTTTATCCAGGCTTTTTTTCCCCCCGCTCTATTCTAATATATGAAACACTTGGGCCGAATCCAAATTCTTCCACTACCCCTATGGCTCCTCCCTGCTGCTCCAGTTGTGACGGCATTTGGAGCTGTAGTTGTTTATGAACTTGTTTTTTTAAGGAGCTGTAGCGACTTAAGGCTGGCTGTGCCTCCGTCGGGAGGGTGATCCGCGTCGCGGAGGAGAAACTAATTTCTTCATGTGGTTGTGCTGTAAAGTTTACATTGAAATGTAAGTATTTAGTTTTGCATGACTTTTTAAAGTTAGCACGTTGATGACTTGCAACTATTGATGACTTCATCAAGTGGTAGTAACATCCGAATTAGAAGACACTACTTTTTTTAAAAATCTGTCTGCTTGGAGGGATAAACGTATGGAGAGGGAGAAGCTGATGGAGTAGAGGAGGAAAATTCTGATTTGGTCTTGGTGTCATACTTCCCAAATCGCAAAATTTCTCCTCCATGATCAATTTTCAAGTGGTTGGCTCTTCCAAGAATTAAAAAGAACGCTGTTTATACGCCACTACCAAATCCAAGTCCCCGATTGGCCAAAGTTCAACTGGTTTAACTAGTAACATGCGTTCAGTGGCCATGCACTCAAAAACTTGCGTAGTGACGTGTGAACGCAAAGGTTTTAAATATGGAAGCCAAAAGCATGCCTTTATGTGCTGTTACATAGAATTTTCATTAAAATTGGTTGCTCGATTGCGCATTGCTGAGACCACTGTGAACATAGAATTATACACTACAGTTGTTTGTTTATGCCTCACTTTCTCTCTCAATTTTCATTCATCAACATGCAGCCAATCCTTTTCTTCTGCATGTTAATAGTTTTACTTTCATGACATTCCCATCAGCAGATGCAAATATTGAATGCCCACAGAGTCAAATATGAAGTTGTTAAGTAAATCCCACGTCATCTGTGTAGAAAACAGTAACTGATGAGACTGTGAGTTAACTTTGTTCTGTTGTGTTTGTGCCTCCAAGCCTTTCTTTTTCAGGGGAAACCAGGGCTGTTTGTCACACTTCTTATTCCTGTGGAAATTGCCCGTCATCAAAAGATATTTCCAGAGTCATTTGTACACTAGATGAAAGCTTTTTGTTTGTTCTTGAAACGGATATCCTTTTCTTTTTTAGCAGTTTACTTACTGTAATAAAGAGTAATCGAGCATCAAAGACACCAGTGTATATAATTATTATTATTATTTGTTTTAAGTTTTAGGAAAAAAAGCAGACATTTTAAAACCATGCAACCTTTGCATCACTACAAAATGGCCAGGGTGTTTTGTCAAATGTCAGACTACAGCATCAAATCCCAGCGCCCTCTAGTGTGGCTGTTATAAGGAAAGTGACAACCAGTCCCCCGTCACAAAGAAGACTCTTGTGCCCTCACTCAACATCCTCTTCTGACCTTTTTTTGGGGGGGTTGTCAGAAATTTATTGGACTCTGTGTCAACTTTAAACACATTCCACAGTTTTCTTTCATCCTCAGCTTCTCTCCCCTGACCTGTACAGCCCTCTTATTTCACCGTCCTTCCACTGCGATGATTAGATTAGATGCCTTCGTCCTATTATTCATGAGGTAGCGTTCATGAATTCACATTTCAAAACTAACTGGCAGTGTGTGTGAACTTCAGCCTCCCTGTCCTCACTTTACCCCCATCTGATGTCTCCTTTCCTTATGCTTTGCCATGTCTTTACTGCCCCTCTTGCCTCTCTGTTTTTCATCATCTGTCAATCCTAGTCTTTTGCCTCAGCCCTTTCATTTTCTCTTCCCCCATTCCACTCATCTGCTCATCTTTTTTTGCTTTGCCTCTTCTTTGCTCATCTCTGCAATGTAACACCTCTGCCTTTCCCTCTCACGACTTACCTTTTCTAACCTCTCCAACCCTGTTATTTTCTTCTATCCTGATGTGCCTTCACTTCATCTTCTGGTTTCTCCTTCTGTCCATCAGCCTCTCCGAAGACCTCATGGCTGAGAGGTGTGAAGGAGGAACTAAGTGCTTTCTCCTGTCTATAAACACTGTCCTTTATGCCTGTGTGGCTCTGAGCCCCCATTGGCTGCATAAGGGGAAAGAAGGGAGATGTCCGCAGAGATTTATCCCATGCACATCTCTTTTGTGTGAAATTTTCTCACACTACTTTCCTCTGTCTCGTCTCATGAAACCGAAAGTATAGGCAGCGATAGAATTTATTCAAGGTCTAAGAAAGACAGTGAAGTGAAACAAGGAGTCAAACATCCTATTCTTCAGCATGCACTGAGAGAAAGTAGGAAAAAAATAAATATTCTGTGCTTGATGATTATGAAAGTTCAAGATTGCAAAATTTTTATCTGAAATACGGACATCAGCATATCAAAAACATTAAATCATTTTGAAAACAGACAAAGAGAATGTCATATTCATATTAGGTTTATATTTAAATGTATGAAAGTGAAGAAAAATGAAATACAAAATGCACAATATGGATATGCAAGTCTTTTTTTTAAGTGGAGCTCCTGAAAATTGCTTTAGACAAATGCAGACTTGGGCCTTCAAAGAAAAGTGTTATAAAAGAATCGGCATAAAGACTCAGACTTCCAAAGAAAATTCTCGTATGTTTTGCATGGCTTTAGAGCAAAAGAAGGCTATGAAATACATAATGTAAAACATCCAAGGGAAAAGGATGGGAAAACAACATGTAAAAGATAACTTTCTCACAAAGTTCCTGGAGATATTTCCATTTTTGCAATCATGAGGTGCATTTTTGGCAGTTATTTAAAGAAATTAAGGGGTCACACCTATATCAGACCTCTGTGGTGTGTTGTTTGTCACACACCACTGGCCACAGCCAGTGCTGCATGCTGGTGCAATATAGCTTAAATAATAACGTAATTCAAAGCATTTTAGATGGGTTTATCAAAGTTCTGATTTGTGTGTCATTTTATTAAACGGCAGGATCTGGAATTCACATTAATTTGTGATTCCACACATTGTTCAAAAAGTGTTGATTTGGAACCTTACGTCATGCTACTGTCATGAGCACAAGGAACAGAAAAGACTGAAAATGGACTGGAGACTGAAAACAACAAAGAGGAATGAAAATAGTCTGTGTAACATTAGCATGAAAACATTGAAAATGCAGAAAACTGGGCCTCTTCAGACAGAAGAATCACACAGACTTGAGGAGATCTTGTCTTTGGTGGAGGAAGAAAGAATTGGAAGTAGACGGCTGGAGGGATATCGATTGCTTCATCAGAGATCCTGCAAGCCACCCATCCATGAATGAAACATTAATATACCGTAAATGAAACAAAAGAGCTTCCAAACATTGGTAACATTCTGAATAAACTTTCAGCTTAGCTGTTTAGTTGAGTTTAGTTGGCCTGCTCTCATGCCGCGCTGGGTTCACTCGTTGCACTGTGTGCTCATTTTGATTTCAATTTTGTAAATTTGCGACTTTAAATGCTGTAAATTTTCAAACTTTAAAGTTGTAAATTAATGAGATTTAAAGTCATAAATTTAGGACTTTAAAATTTATATTACCTTTTTTTTGGTGGCCCTTATACTCCATCATAGAAAATTGCTGATATGTAAAAAAGAAAAAAGGTTATCAACATATAAACATGTTTAAATTTTTTAGTATATTTTTATATATTTATGAAAACAAGTTTAAGGAGTTATCACTCTTTAGAGAATCTCTATAAACCCTGGGTGTTGTTTATGTGTAAAATGATTGTGTATTCCCATGTGGGAAAACTTCAAATGTTATCTATACACAGGAGAGCACCAAGTGCATGAAGAATAGACAATCTAAAAATCTAAAAGTCAAGCAGCGTATATTCCCCAGCCACAGCCCCTCTTCACCTTCTCCTCCACCAATTTTCATCCCTAAAGCACATAGGGTGAGACTTATCTGATTCTGCTGCTCAGTTTCTTCCTGCATCTCACTTTCTATGATTTAATCTCCGCATGTCTCTCTCACTTCCTGCATACCTTTTTGTGCCCTTATCTACAGCTAGCAACTGCATTGGGCCTTTCAGTGATGCAAGGCTCATTCCTTCCCCCCCTCCCCTTTCTCCATCACCCTTTCTCCATGACCCTGACACTTTATAGTTTGTGTGTATCGGGATGTGTGTGTCGTGTGGGTATGAGTGCAATCATCCCCCCTGGGGACAGCCACAAACAGTTCCAATAATTGCTATTGAAACAGTAGACATTTTCTTGATAACCCTTTCTTCTCTCATATCTCTTACGCAGTTTCCCCCACATTTCCATCCATTTCTGAGCGTCCTCCTTCACTGGGGTAACTAAGCTGCCTGACTGACAGCCTGTCAGCTGCACATCAGTTCGAGTCAGAGGTGAAGCTGGAGTAATATCCCTATAGGGTACCACAAGGGTGGACTAATGTAAAAAGTGAGCAGACAAAAACTGACATTTTGTATCTCAACAGTCAATGTTTGGATACAGAATTTCTTAACATTTTATTTTATCTTTGTTTTTGGTACATAAACCCAACGATCCAAGTCCCCAGTTGCCTCTGCACTTTGGCAAGAGGGCTTGACTCACATTTTGCAGCAGCTTTTAAACTTTCTTAAATGTTGTGTAGATGAACACACACTGAATGAATCAGCCAATGGATACACAGACCATATCTTTAGCGAATTACAGACACTGCTCCTCGGGCATAAATTCATACTATTCACCAAAAATTCTGAGTTTAAATCTCGACAGAATATTCAATTATTTAATCATAGTTACTAAAGTCATTTGGTCTGTTAATTATCCACAACTGGAAAAGCTCAAGTTTGTTTTAAAAGTTTCTTATTTTTTTTTCACAGCAGCCCGGGATCCGGCACACTGAGCGCAATTGCTCCAGCTGTGACGGCTGGTTGGCGGCCCGAGCAGGTTGCCTACCCATCCCACAGCGTCTGCTGTCCAGCCAGCAAGCGCGGTCACTCCAGCCCCATGTGCCCTGTGAGAGACTGGACACTTGTCCAGGGTGTATCCCTCTTTCCCCCCTCAGAGACAGTCTCCGGTAACTCTGCGGCCCCAGCCGGTTAAGACAATTGATGCAAACTGGCTGCCTGTGCCAAGATGTTGGTCATGTGACTCATTTAATACAAAAAAAGTCTTTCCATTGCAGTTTAGCTAAACATCTCTATTTCTATATGACTCAAAAATCCCCTCCTCCAAGCGCAAAAATCTTTTTGCGATAAATATGAGTTTAATTTATGAACTAATAAACTAAGCAAATTTATTAACGCAAATCCAATAAAATTCATAGTCAACGGGTATCTGTTTTTTTAAGCTTTTTTTTGCCTTTACGCAGAAGCAAAGTGGTCTTCTTTTATTTAATCATGAGGAAATAAAATACCTTGTGTGTGTGTGCACATATGTGCAAATGTGTGGTGGGGGAGGGGAGGTCCACACGTTTTTGCGTGTGAAATTATAACAAAGACCATTTCAGTAACTGTTTTTCAGACACATTTAAATTTGTTTTAATGTGACATTGAAAAGGACAAGAAAACACCTTTTATTTCGTTTGAGTTTCTGCCTTTTAAGGTAAACTTTAAGCAAATTCCTTACTTTTATAGTTTATATGTTGATGATTATAACCACATCAGTAAGAAATACTTCAACATTCTTTCCAATTTTGATGAAAAAGATGCATCATCATCATAATTTAGGACAAAAATGAACATAAAGTAACAAATAAAGGCTAATGATGACTTAAAGATGCCACAAAAAGACGGCTTTTTGAACCTAAAAACCTTAGCTTTTCAACAGTACTATGATGCAACAAAAGGTAATAGCTCAAATGTTTCATGAAGCAAACTTTTAAAGGGTAGAAGTAGGAATGCTGAAATCATAACAATGTGTGTTGAAATGTTGTTAGAACAAAATGTTGTAAGAACAAAAAGTTTTTTCTGCTGAAGGACAAACATAGCTAGGACTCAGAGGCCTGAGATTAATATTCATATGCAACATGTTCTCCTGCACCGTGTTTTACTATTTCCTTAAAAAAAAGGAAGCTGCCGCTGCGCTGCGTGTTAATTCAAGTGGAAATAATTACAAGGGTGATCTACCAAACAGTAAGATATGAGCGTGATTAAAATACTGAAATAAAGTGCTTCCCGTAACAAATATTCTAGAGAAGCTACAACGCCGTCACAGAAAACCAATGGCAGGTAGAATACCAACCAATCATCAGAATGCTGCATGTCACAACTTGAATGATTGCATTCCATGCGTCAAGGGAGGATGATGAAGAAATACAAAGACATGCATCCATTTTTTATGTTCTCTTCATCCTGTTCAGGGTTGTGGGGTAGCTGGAGCCGGCCCAAGCTGGCACCAGGCCCAACAGCGGGCAGAGAGGCACACATGAATATTTTAATTTGGACAACAGTGCAATAAAAGTTAAACTATGACAAGTTACAAACAACTAAACTTGCGATTTGTGGGTTGTTGTTTTTTTTCTGGTATGTTAGATAAAATATGAAAGAGGCTGTTCCTTCGTTACCTCTGCATTAAAAAAAAGTAGAACAGAGGTTTAGATTGAGATTAATAACACCCGTGTCTGTTTGCAAAATCTGCAAGAAAACATCATCTTATACCAGTACATTAACTGTTGCTTCATGATGGGGAAAAAAAGAAGAGTGGTGTCACTGTGGGAGCTCCTCATCTTTTCTTACCTGGTCCATCAATTTTGCAAAAAAAAAGAACTCTGTTTTGAAAAGTTTTAGAATGTGAAAGACCTGCTTAATATGGAAAAACAGATTTCATGGTGATCCAGATCCACGGTCAGGGTACATTTTGGTCCATAATGGAAAAAGGAAGCTGGCTGTCAAGCAGGCATACAGGAGAAGACTGTGCATGGGTCAACGCTCAGTGGGAGCAGGAAGGAAACTTTTCTTTAAAGATGCAATTCTCTATTCTTTTTAAATGACACTTTTTTTTTAATCTAAAAACAATCAACACTAACTGAGCTCACACACGTCACACAAACAAACGCGTTATTGAAAGCTCTGAAAGGCTGGTTGGATCTGGTTGGTCCCCAGCTGTCAGCTGCTGGACTCTTCACACACACATGAATGCTCACAGAATACACACCAAAAAGCATCATATTGGTTCCTGAAGAAATGCCAGCATTGCCATGGAGACCCTTTCTTCCCATTAGAAGGGGGGTTAATTGAAATTTTCTAATTCATTTTTCAATAAAGAGGGAAAACATAAAAAGATAAGTGAAGTGGGTCTCAGACACCAGCGGTTAGAATCTAGAAAATGTAACTATGGTCTCTGAATGAGATGTTTTGATTGTGCATACAGTTGTTTGTTAGGCAACCAAAAAAAAATGAAAGAGTGAGGGGAAGAGAGCAGCAGGCTCTGCGCTCTGAGCTGTGAGTGACAGAATGGTCTTGGGAAATGAGAAGTCTTGGGCTTCTGTGGCGGCTGACTGCTCTGTGCATATTAATCGGAAAATGAAAACACAACGGTGTGAAAAGACGGTCAGAAACGTGGAAAGTTCAAATGTCAAAGGGACCAAATCAGAAGGCACTTGTAAATTTGTTGTCCTTGGTTTCTATGTTGGGTAACATGACTGTAGGAAAGAGGTCAGTTTGAGGTTTGGAGATTAAAGTATGTATTTGCTTTTATACTACGGGAAAAAAAAAAAAACATTGTTGGCCACAAATACAAATGCTTCTGCACAATGTGGAGGCATCGGCAGAATCTTCAAGATTAGCTGCCGGATGATTTTTTTTAAACTCGTTCATGAATGTAGACTGTGACAGTCAGGTTGGGATGACGTCATTCCGAAATTGGACCATATTGACGTCTGCTCATCGCCGGGCCCCTGTCCATGTTAACAGCCCTGCGCTGCTTGCCTCTCACTGGTCTGCAACCGCGCGACCTCTGAAACGTGCCCGTGCAGCCTCTGACTGATGTTAAACAAAACCAAAAAACGCTGGTCGCCATTTAATTTCAACTTTTTCTTGAAACCTCCACTGCTGTGTGTAAAAATGTCACTGCTGCCTCCCAACTACAAATGCCGCTGTGTGGCCACCAGACAAGGATGTTTTTGAAATTTTAAGACACAGCGCAGTAGCATTTTGGGATGTGTGACCTATGTTTAAAACAGAAAAACATGTGAGTAATGTCGTATTTCAGAGTAGCAAACAAGTCTGTTAAATACAAAGATGTAACACCAAAACCTGAAATAAATGTACACTTCTATTCAACTTCAAAAGGCTTTATTATTCTATATTTACATCAAGCCATTTGTGAGCGCTTAATGTATTTCATTTTTTTCCTTTATAAGTTGTGTGAACACTAGTCACAGCCTTGGATGCATTTGTACACGTGAAACAACCTGTTTTAAGCACATGATGCATGACAGAATTCAGGTTTTCTTAGAAAAACCCAACAGGCTTTGGCGTAAATAAAAGCTTTTTCATTATGTGTTTAAAGCCATCTTTGACAAGCCGCTTCATGCTTTGCATTATCAATTTGAGACATCACTTTTTCTTTTTAAACCAAACTACAGTTTAAACAAGTGTTTAAAAACGTAGAGTGCCGTATCAACAAAATGTAGCTTATAAAACTTAAAACAAACGTCCAAATTCATCAGGAGGCAACATGAACATCAGGAGGAGATTTCTATCATTCGATGCTTAAAGAGCAGTTTTTGTTTTTAAGGCAAAGCCTTGCTGATGTGAGAGTGAAAAACTAAATTCCCACTGCATTTACTTAATGAAGACCAGTGAACAGCTTCATTGTTTTGAATTAAGTTTGAATGCATCATGTAATTGGGGACACTGAATCCTTGCTGAGTAATTAAGAGTAAATGAAATAATGTTGATGGAACATTCATGACGGAACGCAGAGATGCAGCACAGAGAACGAGTTAAAAAAATATGCAAAAAGTTGAGATTTGAATTGAAAAAATTACTTTCTCCAAAATGATGACAAATAACTGTAGGATTTTTTTTGGTTTATCTCTAATAAAAGAGTAGAAATATGTCAATATACAATAATAATTTAGTAGGAATGTTAAATATTGTAAAAGAATTCCCAAATGTTTAGGAACAACTTCCCAATGCCTTAAAACAAATCTTCTCTAAAAAAGTGAAGGAAAAACTAAATTCAATTTAAAAATCCTTTAAAGATTTAAAACATATATTTTGCTAGCAGGTGGGAAAAAAAAGAATTCTTTATTAGTTTTATGAGTTTCCTATTGTTCTTGACAAAAAAGAAATCTTTTTTTAGGAGTTCATCCACTAGTTTTGGTCAAATGTGTAAAAAACAAAAAATGTAAGAATAAAAAAACATATTCATGATCTATTTGGAATGAAAAATTGCATATACTTTCAGTGTGACTTATCGTAGTCTGTTTATATCACTCCACTACATGTATCACCAGAACAAAGTCTGATTTCTTCATTCTCATCACAGGCTTTCACTCCCCTGTACCCTTAGGGCTTCTGCTTCACGCTGACTTTAGTGAAGTTTCACTGCATCAACATTGATAAATTCTAAGGATGAAAAATCTTCTATATATAGATTTCAGTGACTACTTCATTAAAACTTCAATTAGGAATTTAAAATGAAGAGTATTTTTTAATCATATTGATACACATTCCATTTTGCAAAAGTCACTCAACCTAATTAATCCTCTCTCAAGCACCAACTTTCTTTGGAAGCATATTTACTAAAACATTATTAAAAGCAAATTTTGTGTGGAAATAATGAGTCACGGGCTGCAAATTAGGGTTTTCGGGGCCGATTGGCAAAACATTAGAAAAACACCAAAAGTCATGTGATCACTTTGCATCGAAGGTTAGTTGGTATTCACAAGATGGAAATTAACAATATAAAATAAGTTTGAAAAGTGGTGCTTATTGGAATGGAGTGGGGTAAAGCCTTACTTGCGTGTACAGGTGTTTGACTCGTGCTGCACGTTTTTGGGATGTCCGGGAGGGTCGTAGATGGGATTCATCTTAAAAGGGAGTGTCTTGCAGTTCCTTTTGGGGTCGCCTCAAGGAATGTCATGACAATGGAACGTACCATTCTCATGTGTGTGGAAAGTGTGCCATGAAGTATTTGCAAGGATAATGCAAGTTACACGCACTTATGACGTACGGGTGATGCCGTCGTACGTTGCTACTAAAAATTAAAATGTAGTACAACACACCTGCATCTCATGCACCTGCAGCATGCCTGTAGAATATGATGTGCATGAATATTTAACCCATACCCACCTGGAGTTTTTAGGTTTTCTCCAGAATAAGATAAATGGTTTACTTTTTAGTTGAAATATCTTTAATTTGACCCAAGTGTATGTTAAATTTGGATGATCATAACCAATCAATGTGTGGCTTCACATTCCCTCCAGAATGATGTAGACCAATTACAAATGCATTATGCAAAAATGTGTCAACATACATCACTACTGCATGCACTGTGATCACAGGATATGGACTGGGAAGGACACATGTTGTGTTGTTCAGTTCCTCACTACAGCAGTTGTTGTATTCTTTTGTTGTTATAACGTAAGTCAAAAGGAAAAAAAAAAAGTTCATTTTAACTGGCAAAAATCAAACACTTTGCTAGTAAAGCCCTCTTAAGTAGTTCTTGCTTCTGTGATGTCATCCAGCTTCCTCAACTCCCACATTTCCACAGACTGCAATCCAATTAGATGATTGTAATGCTTTGTAATCAGTGGAGACATAAGCAGGCGTGCATGAACATGAATGCAGACAGACGCACCACACGCTGCTCCACCTGCTTCACAAAAACTCTACTGTCTAGCCTGCCTGGACTGTGGACACAGAAATATGGTGTAGTGATTAAGATGTGAAGTACCGGTAACTGTAGGTGACAGAAGCTAGGGGAATGGGGTGTATTAAATTTGGCTCTTTTAAAGTCCCACTCTGATCATCTTTTGGTCTATTGTAAAAATATCCCACACTGTAAACCCAAATAGGTTCAGTCAACTCAAAATTAAATGAGGAAACTGATTACGCTATAAATTCAATCATCAAGGTACTTTAACAATTTCCAGAAGAAAAAACAAAAAAAACTAAAAGAATCCTACTTTTATGAGAGAATCATTATTGATATTAAAGAAATGTTTTTGGAATCGTAAACGGAAGAGATAGGCCAGGCCCTAAGAACTCCACTGGTATAAGTCACCTACACCTTAAGCCCTCAGGTGAAACTGAATAACAAACTAGAAAGCAGCCACATTCGATACAAATACATGGACCCAGGGGTACCCAAGATAAAGACATACCTACTTAAAACTGTCAGTCAACTAGATCAAGAGAAAGAAGTGCATCAATAATCTAACATCTCACAGCCCCTGCAGCTAAAACTCTTCTCCATTAGGTCGCTATAGATGATATTGTTAGAATCAAAAATGTTACACCCTTTGCACCACAAAAATCCATGTTTTAAAACACATCTATTACTCTCCCCCCCATCAGCAACCTTGCTTTCAAATGCTGGTGTCTTCAGTCAGAAGCTGTAGTTTGTTCTATTCAGTGTCGATTCCTCAGAATTCTCTCTATTGGATAGAATTCTATAGAAACAAAGTCCTGGTCTAGGTTAGACCTGGGCTTCTATATTGCATCCACAACAACAGTCTTTTACGCGCCAAAAAAAAAGCACCACTGTGGGTTTTTTCTATGAAACTTGACAACTGGTGATGCTTGGGAGTTCATTGTCATTTAGAATTTAGGGCATGTTTTTGTCTAGGTTGAATAAAATGGACCTCTGGAGGTCAGATTGCATATGGGAAGAGAATTAGCCCACCTTTATTTTCATAATAAAACATAATATCATCAATCATACATTAACATAGCTCTATGACCGTTAAAATATCAAACAGACTCATTAAAGTTTCATTAAAGCAGAAATCAGGATATTCTGACCATCTTAAATAAAAGCATATTTTCCCCTAACCTTAATATCACACTGACCTGCTTCTTTTCTTAACCACATCATTATTTCTGTAGTATTTTTTTCCTGAGCTTGAAGATCTGCAAATTATCTTCCTATTCAGCTGCACCTCTTGAGCTCTTCGTCATACAAAAACCATTTAAGAGCCTCCCAACAACTGATTCCCTAATGAGCTGCCACCTTTGCAAATTTTCTGAAAATTGCACTTAAGTTATAAGAAAAAAACTGAATGCTGAAGGGTGCTAATTACTGAGTATCCTTTTATGTATGCAAATCTGCCCCTTAAAGATCACACATGGTTAATGTTGCTATTATTCACACTGCTGACTATAGAGAGCTCACTTTACAAATGCTTATATAGAGCAATACTCTCATTAACCTCCTAAATGCCGTTGTCTGGATTAAATGTTACACAACATTTTGCTAAAGTTTCCTTGTTGAAGAAAATTCCAAGCTTTTGAAAGGTCATACAAGCTTCTTAAAAAAATAAAAATAAACAACTGAAAGTCTGTAATGCCAGCAAAGCTTTGTATTTCCTATTTTCCTCTGTGATAATGATAAATTCTATAAAAATAAACAAATGTATTTCTTTATACTAACAATCAACAAGAATATGTTTTAGAATTAAAAGTGAATAAAGTCAGAACATACTTGGTTGAACAAGCTGACAGTGGTTGTCTTTGGTTGAAGGCCTCGAAGGTCTAAAGGCAAAGGCCCTTAGGTAATATACTGAACCCTACATTGCAGCTGAAGTGTTCCTCACATGTGAGTCACTATGAATTAAAGTGTCTTCTACATCAAATGTAACATGACCCACTGCAGGACTCAGAGATGCCGCTGGCTTGGTCTTCTCTGTCGCAAAGCTAACACTGAAAGGTTTCTTTCAGCTGTGCTGTCACGTCTCTTTCCGTTTGTTGCTTTTTATTTTATTTTTTTATTTTATACAGCACTAATATTTAAAATAAGACACTTGAGGAGCAGATTGCTTCTCCTGAAATAAAATGGTAAGAAGCACAGATCAATCCAGGTGACATGTAGACATTCTGACATTCTAGCCTACTAATGGAAAGGCACTAATTTTGACTTTTGGGTTGAAGCCGAAATAATAAACATGTTAAAGGACTTTTTTTTAACTAAGTCCCTCAGAAGTCCAGTGAATCAGAAAGAAACTAGTTTAAATAAATAAATCCCCTAAATAAATCTGAAAAATAGGGTTTTACCAGCATTTTACGTATCAGTTTAAATTACAGGATAAAATCTATGTCCCATCGTTAATGTCAATTTTTTATTTATTTAAATTAAATGTAATGATTTTGAGAATTCATGATAACAATGGCCCCTTTTTTTTTTACAAATTCAAGTTAAGAAAATATATACATATATCTTTAATTGCAGATCAAGTTAAACTAAACTGGTGTAACAGGTCAGTTAGTAATTGGAACCTTATTACAGTTTCATATAACCTAGAATAATTTGGTGTGTTTGTGCACATGCAGAATAACACATTGAGTTTTAAAAGCAAATTATTCTGTGATAAAGTTGTTCGTACTGTGTGTATAAAAAAGTATTACATTTCATTGTTGTTAAGTGTACAGACACAATCTTAAACATAAAAACAAATTAATCAGAAAAAATGTAGATCTATACAATATTAGACAACAAAACAGATGTGGGGATTCATAATTGTCAACGATGCATGGCGAAGATTAAGTTAAAGTCCCACTCTGATCATCTTTTAAACTATTTTAAAATCGTAGCCAGTGGTATTTTAATTAAGATTAAGCAATTTCTAGATCTGGTCCTGATCACAATTTAATTAAAAATTATGAGAAACCAAGAAAAGACAAATTGTAATTGTATTCTGTTCTCCTAAATGCTTACACCAAAAACAGCAAAAATGTAGGTTATTATAAATCCTATCTGACTGATGAAGTCACTTGGATGAAGATTTTAAGTCAAGATGCTATGACTTAACAGAATCTTCACCGGCATAAATCTTTCAGAATAAAGGTCTACTTCATAATTTTCTAAGTCATAATTTTAAAACCATAATAATGGTTTTAAGATCCACACCTCAGATAATAAGAACTTAAAATATTTTGTTTTGGTTCACATATGCATCATTGTCATTTTAAAAATGCAAAGGTTTTCATGTGCATACCTGCTCTGCTTTTATGTTCTGTATTTGTTTTTCCTCTAATGTCACAGTGCAGTCAAATACACCCACACATTCTTTTCCTTTCTGCCCATTTACAAAGACATTTTATGTTATGAGTCTGTAGAAAGAAATAAAGGCTGTCATTATGAGTTCACATAACTGTGTAGATGGCAGATAAACAACCACATTAAGCTGCTCTCATGACAGACAATAGGAAATACAACAAATATTTATGCATAAAAAGGTTAGAAGGAAGCATATTTGTCATTCTTTAATGACTAAAAACCTTTTGTTTGTAAGATATTAGGGGGGGCATGCATCATAAATTTATTTATGATTTTGTAATTGCATGTGTTAATATCTAGGTAAAATTGAAGTATAGTCATCAATCTAATGTTAATGACAAAAAGTATGACCCCTTTGTTAACATTGATTGGTAGAATCATTTAACATTTACAGGGAGTCAATTTGTATGCATTATTGCATTTTCTTTATCTGTACTTATGGATCATTCTAAATGTTATACGTGAGTTATTCTGTAAACTGTATTCAGCTTAATCACAATAGAGTTGGTTATGTAAGGGATAATATCAGAAATTTACGGACAACACTGAAGCCTGCTTTTGTGAAGTTTATCAATTTCGAATAATGCACACTTTGAAGGGGATCATCCAACTTATGTATAGCATGGTGACTTACTAAACAAATCAATGTTTAATCAACTTTTTTTTACTTTATTCTTGTTGTTTTTCCGGTTTAAAATAACTTTTTGACAAAAAACAGACTATTTGAGGCATGGTATGGCGCGTTGTCATGGTAATGAATGAGCCGACACTAACCTCCGGCAGCAAAGGAAATCGATCTTTATGCTGATCGTTACTACAGGTTAAACAAAGCATCAGTTCAGAGAGAAAGTTACCCTCTTACAGGTTGTTTTTGTCCAAATGATGAAGTAGAAGTTTGTTTCATAGAGGCCGGTAGGGCTGCACGATATGAGGAAAACTTGCGATATGCGATATTAGTGATCAATATTGCGATAACGATAAATTTGCGGTAAATAAACAAATAGAAAAATAAACAAAAACATCATTCCCAATTCATTGCAACAGTTTAAAAATTATACTCCAAATGACCCTCATCGACATGGGGGACAAACATCTAACATATTAGGCCTCCATCTGATTGGTCAACAATGGGAAGGCGTCCATCTGATTGGTCAAAGCATAAAGGGATTTATTTGATTCGTTAAATGCTTCAAGCTGCTAGAAGATTGTTTTAACACATTTTGGGTTTGCGATTTATTGCGATATTCGCCGTCTTTTGCGATATGCATATTGCAGAGCTGGATATTGCGATAACGATAAATTTGCGGTATATTGTGCAGGCCTAGAGGCCGGTGATATAGAAGATTTGGGCTATGTGACAGGACTTCTTTTTTAGATGCACATCATCACTGTCCATTATCACTTTTCAATCCACATCCAGCACCCAATCAGAATTGAGTATTCACCTAGACCATGGTATAATTTGGAATTAATATTAAGTAAAGCAGACACAACATGTTTTTCCAAATCAACAAAAATAACCTCTAGTTTCATGTTGCAGCCAAATGCGGCTAATGATTATCAAAAACTCTGATCATTATCAAAGCAGAACGTATGGCATTTTTCTGGTCTTAATTTCTAATGCATTGATGTGATTTGACAGTAACACAATAACAATGATCTCACAGGAGCACATTTTGCTGCCAAGCGATGATGAAGCCACTTCAAAGCTGTTTAGTTCATCACTCAATAGAGAGAAAGCTCATTCCCAAATAGGGAAAGAAAAAAGAAAAAACTCAAAAGTGTTACCAGTTATACCAGCAGTGGATGCCCCATTAAGTTCAACCCAAAGTCACACAGCAGAAAAGAAGCTTGGCCACATTCCTCAACCTTAGCCCTAACATTAACCTTAGTCCTAACCCAAACTAATAAAAAAACAAAAGCTTTCAACTCTTTTTTTTTTTTTTTGCGCTATTGCTTGCAATATATTTTGGACTGATGTAACCAAATTGGAGAATTTAAGCTTTTTATATATTTCTGTAAGGACCCACAGTCCTTGAGCTGAATATGAACTGTGTTTTTTTTTAAATATCAAAAGGCTACTTTTAAGTTTATCTATTCTTTACTAAGGTAAAAATAATAATTTAGGAGCTAAATATGCATCGTGACGGACTGTAATCTGCCATATTCACATTAATTCCTTTTTTATAAAATATAGGGAGGTTTATAAAAAGTATTAGCCTGGATTCTGGATATCTGCAGCACCAGCTGGTGTAAATAGATGTGTAGAATGATAAACTTCGATACACACACTGGTAATATCATCCTACCTTCCTGCACAGCCTGGAAAGGGTTGTTCCCATCAACAAATTCCACAGAGATGGTGATCTTCTCTGTCTCCAGAATCTCATTGTTTAAGTTGAGATCTGCCACAGCGAGACGAAACACCTCATCATCTTTCCGCGCTGACTCATCAAATATGGCACCTAGAAAGAAGAAAAACAGAAAGCAGATTGGTACTTTAGAAAACTTGAGTTTACCAATTTACGAAAACTATCAGACTTTTTAAATGACTCAATGTGTTTATTCATGACAAAATCACCAAATTATTAACAAAAATAAAAACATGGAGACATTGAAATCAAAGACCTTCACAATAAGTGCTGAGAACTTTAGAGAAAAAGGTCAGCAGTATCATTATGAAAAAGGGCAAAAAAAATGGTTCTCTAAATGTGACATTTCAAACAATTCAATTTATGCGAATATGAAAAGAAAATGTGCATTTTCAAACACCCCCCCCCCCCAAACGTGCACTCAATTTCACCAGCATTAAGTTCCAGTGAGAAATGAGCTGTAAAGATTGTCCATTGAAGTTCACAGTCCAAGTAGGTCAACTTGACTTTGCCAAAAAGGCTGTTTGAAAAAAGAGGAAATGGGAGAAGAAGCCTTTTGTGCCAGTAGCTGTAATGCCAGATAAAGTTCCTAGTGGTCAATGCTAAATTGGTCGTACAATTAAATGTCAATCTGTCAGCAATTGTGGAACAAAAATAAGGTGGCAACAAACACTATCGACTCTTTGACAGAGATTTGGTATTTCCTTACACTGCTGCACTCAATTAACCATGCCCTAGCTGTGTTTTTTTCCTTTCCTCTTACCTTTTCATTTCGACCCAGTTTAGCCCCCGAAATCCATTAAGCTACTAATTGTGCAAGGCGGTGCACTAAAGCACTGACCAGAAAATAAGCCTCATATAGCATGATGTGCACTTGCGCATGTGTTTATGTTACAGGTTGCCAATTCCTTTAATAAGCCAGTTACACTGGCGGAGGGCTGTTCTTTTCCACACTTAGAGGACTGTAATTAGTTTTGTATAGGATGATGTTAATACTTTAGAAGGCAAATTTACTGAGGCATATGTGTCATCTTCATGGTGCAAAGAGCAGCACTCTAGATAAAGTCAAACTGAAAAACAAAGGAAACAGTCACTGCCGGAGAGAAATAATCAAACAGGTAGAAGCTTCAAATGGAAAATACTGCCGTGATGAAAAATGCGTAAACTTACAATATATAATCGGTATGATCCAGCTTCTTGTTTCTTACACAACCATAACAGATGAATCAACCCTTAGTTATGAAAAGACAATTTTAATCTTTGTCAGAAGTAAAAAAAGGAGAAAAAAATAAAACCATCTGAAGTTTACTTATTGAAACTTCACAAACTTTTAGTGTCAATGGTAAGAAATAGGTTGTTTATAAAGTAGGAGTCAAGGTTGTATTAGTTTAAGGCCATGTCACACAGCCGCTACATAGAGTTTGCGCCATATTGCACCCATGAAAATTGGTCATATGTAAATATATGTGGAAAAAAGTGAGAACATTTGTGGTTCTTTAAGTGAAATTGTACAGATGTAGGACAAATGAACCGCGTTAAAATGACAAAAGAAATATGAATAAACCATGCAAAGAACGTGTACAGCAGCTGTTCATTGAAGTTCTTCACTTTGACATGAACACTGAGCAGACATCACGTCAGCACCATGGTCAGCACCCGCCACAGACCCTCACAATGCCTTTTTTTAGTAAACGGTCAGATTCCTCTGGTCTGCACCAGTTCCAAGTCAACCAGTTCCAAGTCAACCGCCAATTGCAGCGCAGCACCGGACACCGTCCTGCGAGACACCTGACCCCACGCCCGGACGAGCAGTACGGGGGGAGCAGGAGACCCCCACTCAGTATAGACTTCTGGAAGGTTGAAAGATTGGCCGATTTATATATCCATCACAAGATACCTGAGAAGGAATAGTGCATGCATAATTCACTTTTTAAATGCAATTTATTAGGGATTTGTGCGTCAAGTCCAAATAATGATATGTGCACCGTATACACAATATGAAAGACATATATTGATGATACATGCGTACAAAGTTACACATACGTGGATATATATGGAACAGTTGTAAAAATGCCACAAATTTGTCTATGCATCTGGCAAAAATCTCACACGGTTGTGTAAGATTTGTGTAAAAAATTACATAAAAACTACATAAAATATGTATTAACTACGGAATTATAAACTGACCAAAAGTTATGAATGGCCAAAGTCACGTAAAGACCCGTCGGCCGAAACTTTCGTTGGACATTTGTGCACATTGACGAATGAAGAATGCAAGCAACGCTTATGAATTATGTATTTCAGGCATGTGTTACAAAAGGCCAAAATTTCTTATGTAGAAAATGGACAAATTGTAAATAGTGGCTGTGCAACGCGGCTTTTACCATGACGTCCAACTTTTTCTCTCTTTCTTACAAATCACATTCCAAGATTAAAACCTAGAAGATGCAGAAAAGTGCATACAGGTTTTTACATCCGCATTTGCTCTTTTGGCAAAAGAAATTAGCTTGATCATCTTTCTTTAAAAAAAAATAGAAGACATTCTACCCTTTGTAGGCTTTTAGAAAATAGTTAATATTGTATTGCTTTAGTGAAATAGACTAACATCAGGATTCATCAACCTGGAAAAGCTTTTTTTATTTTTTATTTATTCAACCTTGTTTAAATTAAACCAATTGAAAGAACAAAAGGCAAAGATCTACCAATAAAAGCAGAAACTTTTTTCTAAGTTTCAAAAAAATACTAACAAGCTGCTCATCGTGAGTCACATATCTTTCAACAACTGGGTTATCTCTATTAAAAGGGCGTGAATTCCCTCTAAATTATCAAGCCTTCCTTATTTTTGTGAATCATAAAGTATAAATGAGGTGAAACAAAAGGCTTTGAACAAAGCTATAGAGTTAAATACAAAGACATTAACTATTCCATTAGAGCTAAATAATACATTAGTTTCCAAATTGTTTGAGGATGACAATGCTGAAGAGGGATTTGGGAACATTTATAACTCAACATATAAAAAGAAAGGACAGTTTGGTGCATTCTGAGTACACAGAAAACCATCAGCTGAGACAATTTAAATTGGAAAATGAATATTTTATTAATTTGTTTCTTTTCTTATGTTTTCATAAGTTTTAAGTTCAGTGACAACTAATACTTTTTTTTATTTCACAAGTCAAACTTAATAGAAGTGTAAAAAAACTGAACAAAGAATAATTTAAAATGAAAAGAAAAACATGTTTTTGTTTATTTTCTTTTTTTATAGACCAGAAAGACAGACTATAAATGGCTCCTTTAATCTAGGCTTCCACTATGACGTTACCATAGCAACAAGCTCCCAGACATATATTAAAAGCTGCACTGGGCTGTGCATCACTTTCTTTGTATATAGTCGAGTCCTTTGTATTTATTTATAAATACCTTTGGAAATATCCGGTGAACAGCATTTATCTGGGTCTAGTGATGACAAACAGCCACAAGTTGATATTAGATATTGCTTGAAACATGATGTGTACAGTTTTTTGTATAAAATATCCTCAAAGCCTCTTTAATGTTTTCTACAACCCAGTCTACCTTTTGCTGCTGCCTATCTTCTAAAATCAAAAGCTCTTGCTTATTGTAAAGTGACACTTAAAATAGCAGTAAAAAAAGAAAGCTAATTAGTGAAGATATTAATGAGTACATGAAGTAGCCCAACTTATTAAGTTTATAGTTTATTTCTTTTTTGGGGGGGGGATAAATATTGGTTGAAACAGGGGTGGGCAAACTATCCACGGCCCGTTAAACTATTTTAACTAACCCACCAAAACAATCCATTAATAAGGATTATATTATTAATCCTTATTAATGTTTTATGTTTCCTTTAGTCCTGCTTTCTCCCCATAAATGTCGCATACAAATACATAGAGCAGTGGTTAGGTGCAGAAAGTTATTCTACATTATCTGGTGTTGGAAGATTTGTTGTTTTTCTGACGTGTTTTTCGTGATACTCATTTTTTCCCGATCATTCCAACTCCACATGAATGCAACATTTTTTTAAGTTTGAGATTTTCTTTGATGGACCCATTGGTGCCCCTGCCACTTATGTGAGAAGAAATGAATTTTGGGAAAGAAAATAAGTTTTGTTTTAAAATATTTATTTTTAATCAAAATTAGAGCTTATTTTCTTCCATGTTACTTTTTTCTCAAATGAGGTGGATTACTAGAACACGCCACACAACTGCTCCTAATCCAGCCCATCTGTAAAATTGTATAACCCTTTGTGGCCCATGAGTCAAAGCCTTTGCCCAACCGTGGTAGAAGCAGCAAACATTTTAGGTTTATGTAATACATTTTAACGTTTTTACACCAGAGCTTTAGCTCCGGTAGATTCAGAGAAAAGAATCCACTTATAGTTAATAAAGTGCTTCCTTAATCAACCATACAAATCAGCCAATTCTGTCACGGAGAAAGGTGGCTATTCATATCTGCTTTGCATTGATATGCAACACCTCACAAACATAAACTGTAGCACAATATTGTCACAGATGATGTCTCCGGTGATAAAGTGTTAAATACAAATGTGATGGGGTAAGGTGAACACTGAGAAAAACTATGTACTGGCTTTTTAAAATTGTTTCTTTTTGGAAAAGCATTCCTGCAGTCAGTGTGTAAAAGAGTGCAAAAGCAGACAGCACAATACATATTAAATGGGAATTATAAAAGTTGAGATTTGCTTCATTCAGATGCCTCCCAGGCACCAAACACACATACAAACATATATGCACACACACATTTTGCCTCACCATACATGGACAGAGGCAAAATGTGAGTAACTGCTTACCTTTTCATTTAAGTAACTTTATCAACACAATAATGATCAATGCTCATTTTGGCCATGAAATGACCTATTCAGACGTCCCATAGTTCTTAGGGAAAGCGGTGCTTCACCATTACCCACAGTGTGTCTGAATTAGATTTTTAAAATTTAAAGTGGTCAGGATTAAAAGGCTCTATTATTTCTCAAGCCATACATTCCTTGCCGTCTTTGATATTTAATATAAATGCAGAAGATCAAAGTGTCTAGAAACAAAACAGCCATACAAAGAAAACATAAAATAAAAAAAGGAAATACATTAAAGATGAAAGTCTTGTATCGAGTAAATTTGTAGTCAGGTGGGTTTTCATAAGGCTTTTTTATGTCTTCCTATTCTGTCTGGCTTTATTACACTTTATGTGCCTTAGATCCAGTGACCACTAGAATATATTCATAAGTCAAGTCCTTTTGGGATACTAAAACAGTGCACCAGTTTAATTCTGTAGTCATGGTTTAAAGAGTTTCTTATATTGGGTTCATCTGTTAGCACAGACTCATTTAGTTTCCTTACGATACTTAGATAAAATAAAAACCTCAGAAAGGTTTGAGCAGCATAGTTCATGTAGCATTATAGAGATCTTCACTTTTATGTCAATGACAGTACTTGTTTATAAAGCTTGATTCAAATTAATATAAAGAGGGACAGATGAGAAATAATCCAATGAATTTACTTTTAAATATTAGATATATTTATATCAACAATTATTTAAAGCTCATACAAAATAATGTTTTAAGCTTTTAAGTGTATTATAATATTCATTACTCACAAAAAACAAAAAAAAACAAAAACAAAAGCGGTATTTTAATCCATTCACAGATTTCTAAGTATTCCTCTGAGCACCAGGCCCTCCCAATCCACAAAAACAACTGTGTTCACGTTCATACAATGATAGTGAGGAACAGCCCCTTCCAGAAAGAGTCTGCACTGCCAGCACCGTACCCCAGGCTAACACACACACCCACTTTCTCCATGCAGCTAGCAGTGATCGACAAAACGCTTACATTTTATACACACATCAATCTTTGAAAAAGTTCCAACGTTGTTTGTTTTTGTTGGTGAGGTGCAGACACCCTGCAGAGGCCGACTCTATGTTGGCGTCATGACATGGGCGGCACCTACAAGGAGCGAAAGATGCCGCCTCAGCTATTAAGTCGACTTACTTCTGAGTAGAAAATTGAGCTGCAAAAATAATTAATATTTTATTTAAAAATATTCACTTTGTGTGCCAAAGATAATATATTATCATATATATGCATATAGAGTACATATTCCCAGAAACATTTCAAATGCTTTATGAAATTATATGTATGTATTATGTATATAATATGGGGAATTGTGCACAAAAACACATGTTGAACACACAAAAGACTAGTAGACAGCGTAAAGTAATAATGCATAAAAGTACATTTAAAATCTTCCACACCCCAAAGATCCAGTGGTTGACTTTAAATCAGTAAAACAATTAACAGCTATGTTTAAGAAATTATTACTAAAATATGGTTCATGGCCCTGCTTTAAAGAAATATAATTTAACTAAAGAATAATGAAGAAGAAAGAGCTACTTTCTGTCACACACCTAGGTGTGCAAAATCTGTTCTCCGCATTTGACCCATCCCCTGAGGGAGCGGTGAGCTGCAGACTAGCTGTGCCTGGGAGGCAGTAGCGTTAAGGTCTTGCCCAAGATATCACTGAGTGATGTGAATTGCTCGCCATTGATATGGTTATTGCCACAAATACCATTGTTTATTGCCCTCTGGGAATTGAACCCTGGATTCCTGCGTTGTAGCCCTTTACCTTACCAACTGAGCTACCCAGCTGCTGGGAATTTGAGCAGCTTGGAAAGTAGTCATAGCAAATGATTCTGGAAAGCTAAACAGCTCCAGCAGTATTAGGTATTGGTCATTAAGGTCACTGGCTGTTCTGAAGTTACCATCTGTTTGGATTTTTGGTAAATAGGTAAATAGAGCTCTATAACATCCTTATCCCTCTGATTTACAGGCTTGTTAAACTGATCTTTTTTTTTGTCTGTTAAATCAAGCTTTTTCTTTATGCTACTTCACAAAGATTCCTCTTAAGGGCTCTTAGGATGTCAAAAAATACTTGGTAGTATCCATTTCGTTCTCGAACAAAGTCACACACTTGTAGGTTGAGCTACAGTTGATAGCGCTAATGTGACAGGAACGGTGACACACTAACAAGGATAATGACTATAGGGAAACTCACACAGGTTTAGATGTATTGCTTATTTGAGACAAGGCCAAACCTCGATGTTATTGTCTCAATGTGATGATGGAAGCAAGGTGGTGGGAGTGCTGAGCGATGATGGTTATGAACGGCGGAGGATCTCATCCAGTGTCTAAATGGCACACACACGTAGTGAAAACACACAAGCAGGTTTTTTTTATCCATTGCACTGATATGAGGACTGGAAAGCAGCACGTTCAGACACCTGGACAGACAGTATTGAACTAATGTGAACCCTGTGTAGGTGTATATGCAAGAGGGAAAAAATGAGGGTGGGAGCAAATAACTCATTTAAGCAGAGTGGAGTGAGTCAATATGAACTGACAAAAAAGATAGGTGTGGATCAGTGTACTTGTATTCATGGCCTCATTAGGACCAGTTTTGCATTAAACACCAACTTTATGGTGACCGTGAAATTTATGGTGACATTTGTCACGTCATAACATGGAGTACTACAATTTTTATGCACCTCATTAGGTTTAATTTTTTTTTTTTTTTTTATGTAAGAACATTACGGTTAGATTTAGGTATCAACTGCTGATAGTTGAAGTTGGGGTTTAGGTTGGGCTGCATAAAACAAAATTAATGTCATTATAATGGTCTGATAGGAATAGCTGTTACAAAAGAGGAAGTGTGTGTGCAAAAATGTGTGACCATTAAACAGCAGGTGTGTAGAAATATGTGAAAACTGTACCAAACTCTTAAAAATATCTAGCTTATTTAATATTTTGGCTTGGCCATTTATTTGTCATTACCGATAGTGGTAGCTAAGTAGTATGGCAAACCTGCCAAACCTTGATGCTAAACTTACACCAGCCATTAAAGCAACCACTTCCAATTTGAAATGTCTATGCAAATGTGTGTATATGTGCGATTACTGCTTCAGTCCACAAAAATCGCATGCTCGTGTTTTGGTACGCAGGTTTTTTAGTCTGTTTTACAAAACCTGCAGCCATCGAACTAGCATTGAAATTTAAACCAGTTGAACTTTGACCAATCAGGGATTTGGATTTGGTAGTGACGTATCAAAATTGATCATGAAGGAGAAATTAATAATTGCGGTTTGTGCACGACCGGAATTCTTCGACACCAAGTCTTTCATATATTGGAATAGAGTTGGGAAAGAAAAAGCCTGGAGCAAGATTCGTGAGATTTGCACTGCTTCGACATTTAGCATCAAGCCTCTTCCAACTACAAGTACATGCAATATTGTCAGGTAGCAATATTCTAAAGTAAAAACTATGTGCTAAAACTGTGTTTAAGAACCCGTTTTCAGCACAATATTGAATGGGCGACACATACCTGGTGCGTACATACCATTACAGCGCATATAGTTTCAAGGGACTAGTATTACAGTTTTTATATTGATGTAATAATAGATTTAAAAAATTAAAAACATGTAATTATGGCCCTATATTATCTTCGTGATGCGCTTTTTTCCTCTCACTCCATCATTAAAGACACCAGCATGTTTATAAATTAGTGACTCTCAGCCATTCTGTCACTGATAACTATACTTAAGTTCATGCCTTATTTCTAACAACTCTTTTGTGCTTTTACTGATTTCTATCTCCTTACTGCAAGAATTGTTCCAGTATATCTATTATTATTTTCTGATTAGCATAAACATATGTGGCTTCTTTCCTGTGTGACTGTACTTCAAATTAGCAAGTGATTTGTCTTCTGTCCCTTGTATTACCGAGCTAGTTGAACATAATGTAAAAATTACCAGTTTACCTACATTTTAAAAACTTCATTTTTGTGCACTAAAGAATGGGAGAGCAACACAACTGACAGCACAGTTTTTGTGCATGTGTCAGAACTCTTCCTACCATCTTTTGACAGATAGTAGCCAGGTTCAGCATACTTGCAACAACCACTGACTCAGCAGTCATCTGGCAAGAGCTGCTTGGCATTCTCTAAATAGCAGTGGCAGAGAGCCAGATGTTAGACTATATCTAGGCATTAGTCTCAATAAAAGTAAATGATAATTACAATGTTAGCAGTTTGCCTTCTAAAGGACCCAAGTGGGATCTTCCATGTACTAGTATTCACGTAACAGCCACATAGCTTTCTATTTTTTTATTTTGACAACAAGCAGACTAAACTGTGAAACATAACTATTGAGCCCTATTTTATTCCTTCCAAATGCTGAAGCCCATTTTTTAAACCTTTGACTTGATGCGCTATCTTCATATCTTCCCTTTAGGAAAGCCACCTTATATCATTCTCTGATCTGCTTTATAGCTGCTGAGATTCACCTGTTCATTGCCCTCTTGCTTTCAATCATGTATTTGCCATGCTCCCATTCCTTTTCTACCAATGTTCCCTATCGTTCCTCATTTATCTCTACCTCACTTCCTTTTTGCAACTCCATCACCCATACCACCCTTGTTGCATCCTTCTCTTCATATCTCCACCTCCCTTGGGATCACTCAACTCATCCTCATCCGTATCATCTTTCTCTTCTGCTGCTTCTTCAGTCTAATGCCCAATGTGACCTTTGGTACCAGTAAAGCTGTGCTTATGTTGAAGGCCTTGACTGGGTTGTGAAAAAAAGAATATTTAAACTTCCCTGAAAAAGAGCAGTTTGTCTATATTTTCTTTTCTTTTTCCTTTTGATAATAATGGAGAGGTCAATAGTTCAGGGTAAATAGTTAAAATTTCATGCATCATATCATTTCCATTAAAAGGTCTAAATTAAATAAGAATATTACACAAAAAACATTACAATCATCAGGTATACATTTGTACAATGATGTATCAAAGTTAGGATAATTAGACATAAAATTAAATATTACTTGAAAGGGAGTGGAAGGAAGCAAACTTATACTATCCCACCCCTGTTTTACCGTAACCATTTTATTACATGATTTATCATTATCCAGTTCATAACTTTTATCAGACAGAATTAAGAATCCCTAGGTATCAATATTGCACATGAAAAAGATGAATTACTTAATTATTATGCAATAAATATACATAAAAATCATGTATATTATTAAAAAATAATATCAAAAGATATTAAAATGATAAAAGGAAAAATATAAAATTAGCACATCTAACCAAGATATATATGTGCAAATTAGATATCTTGAGATTTATAACACTGTTCCAAACTGTATTTTCTAAAATACTAATAAAATATAGTTCTTGGAGTGTCAGAGGTAGCCAGAGATTTTAAACTGGGATTTGAACCAGGGTGTTCTTGCCGTGAGACAATAGTACTTAACCACCACCCCACCGTGTAGCCCAGTAATGAAAAATGCTTTTGGGTGGGGGGGACGACCAATATCAGTCCATAAAATAAGCAACCAATTACTGTCAAAATCTAAGACACTGGTTTGATAAAAAGCACAGAAATAGAAGTCCAACTAAAATGGCACAATGTATTCTAGAGACCTGTGTCCTAAACATCATGCACATTGTGGCCTTTACATGTAAGATGAACAAACTGAAATAATTCTGGTATAAAATATTCTTGCACTGGACAATGGGAAAGAAACAGATTTCAGCTGCCAACAGTTTGAGACCAACGAAAGATTTTCTTTTTTTGTTTTGTTTTTGTGAGAAATTTGGTAGATTTTTTTACTGTAAGCAAACCTGTTGTTTTTTTTTGTATTTATCCTCTTTGCTTTCAGCATTTATACCAACTGACTATGTACTCTTTATATCACCTCCAGCTAACATAAATTGATCAATGGACTTGAGTGATAGCTTTATGTCTGGTGGTGCCAAACATCTCTGCTGAAAAAAAGAACAGGTTTGAGAGGAAACTGCTGGAATATTAAGAAATCAGGGGCACGTTTAACTGAGAACGCTAAAAGTCCACAAAGCTAAATCAGGGTCAGGCAGGCAGGGTTTGATGACGAGCATGAGAACTTAAAAGAAACAACTAGAGTAATCAGGATCCAGGCGTGAGTCAGGGCAGGCGGCAGGCAAACGTTAGAAGCAGGGTCAGGAAAGAGAAGAACAGATCCTGATTTAACGCTCGGTAATGAAGGCAGAGTGGCACAAACAATACTTCGCACTGAGTAAGGCCCGGTGCAGTGTTTAAGTGTGCTGTGATTGATTGGGTGAATAAGAGTCAGGTGTGCAGCATTCAGGAACAGTGTGCTGGGGTTGCTGGGAGATGTAGTGTGGTTTGAACTCTGGAGATGGCTCTGCTGGTGACAAGAGGGGGAGACAGAGCTCTGACTTCTGTGGCTGGATAGTTCCAATATTGCTCGCCATTTTGGTTTCACCGCTAATGTTTTATTAGGGTTGTAAGGGGTCAAAAGCTAGAGGGAGAGCGGGTAAACAGATGGATGATTTGATTTGATTGATCAAATCAAATAAGAGGGGAAAGGGAGGTGCTTCCAATAAATGGTCCTGCCCACAACTCATATTTATTAAATCATATTTAAAATACCACTGGAAACGCTTGATCAAAGATTGAAGATAATCAAAGTGGAAGATGCCAAGTGAAGAAAAGGAGTATCAGGTAAAACCTAGGAGTTATATTTTGTTTGAAGCATAACCATATCAAATATAGAAACTGAACTCTGCAACCCTCAGCTTATCAGGCAAAAAGACACTTCCTTGAGAACATCAAGCTTCTAAGCAGACTCTCCAGTTTACTGCCAAACATTTGGGGGGGCTTTCCCCAAAGCACTGATAAAAAGCTTCATATATATTCATCACAAATGTCATATTTCAGAAAAATATGGATCTTTTATGATTCTCTTTTCCTTCCCTAAAACCTCAGCATGTTTGTATATTTATGTGCAAGTCTTTAAATTTCTGCTATACATTATTTCATCTGTTCTTTTCTCTAATAGTCACAAGTTCTAAACCTTTAAACCCTCCAACATTTTTTGTCTTTTTTCTTTTCTTTTTCTTATCTTTTCTTGCCTTTAGGAAGACAAATTAAGTATATTAGATAACACAAAATTACTCAAAAAAATGTAAACGATTATCTTCCCAAACACCTGATGGATTCCCTCTTTGACCCTGAACAGGTGACAGAACAAGGGGATTATTGAAAAAAAACACTGAGCTGAAAAATAAATATGTTTTATTTCCTTTACCCTGCCCACTACTTGTATACAGTACCTGAATTTCCAGATGTGCTTACAACAGTTTGGCTGCCAGTGCTCTTTACACCCTCCCCATTCTTATCCACTGAAGATCTTTACAAAGATCCTGAGAACTCCGAACATGAATACTTGCAAAACTGACAAAATTACCAGTACAAAAAGGCAACAAAAAAAAAAAACACGAATGCAAACAGGCATGCATGCACAAACAAACAAGATACTGGAGTGTATGTTTACTTCATGAATAAGCCTCTATAAACTAGGAAAGCCAGCAGTGACAGGACAGCTATTATTAACCACTGAGAACCGTTTATACTTGTGCAGAGGCACACATGGTTACGCAATTATGTTCATAATTCTTATTTTCTACTGCTCTTTTACTCTGTTTGACCAACATGCTCCATATCATCACTGCTTTATCTGCCAACACAGTAAAAAAAAAGTTAACAAAACTGTTGCCATTTTTTTTCTTCAAAATGTTTGCATATTCATCAATAATTTTATTTATTTAATTATTTTAGTAATAATTGTATACAATTCTGCTGATAAAAATAACAAAACTTTGTCAAATATCTTATGGCGCTTGACTTTCTTGCATATACGAACATGAGGCCTTCGTCACAACTGTCCTTACGGGTGGATTCGGGCTGTACGGCACACACAGATGGACTTGTATGAAATAAGCAAGGTCGTAGGGTGAAAATTTTCATGAACATTCTTATCTACTGCCATGCTGCGAGTGACAGGTCTTGCGAACAGTTATACAACACGAAAGGGTCAGTAAGGGTGAAGTAGTCACATTTTACAGATTTATGATTTTTTTTAATCAACCCTACGCAAGGAGCCTGTTAGTACTGCTTTAAACGATAAATGCATGCTATTCATGCAATAACTGTTAGAATTGAGGAAATTGGGCAATCAGTGTAGTTTTTGTGGGCATCCTGCATACGTCCAATGGGCCTTTACGTATCACCAGCACACCCCATGCATGCACATTTGTGCAGTCAGTAAGAAGCCAGTGTTCATACCCTACAAGGACTAGAGTGTGGAGAAAAAACGCCACACGACAGCAACGCTCTTGTGTCATAAGGGCGATTGACTGACATTTTCCTTACAAATACATCTAGTACAATGGTATGTAGCATTTTTGTGATGTCCCTTGAGGTAGTTTTTTATGCCTTAAGGAAGCTGCTAGACAAAGCGCTACCTCAGCTCCCGTGTATGGCCCTCCAAGGGGCCAGAGAACCCAAACCCTGCTGCACTCATACGGACCAAATCCCTGTATGAGTGCATGTGACTAAGGCTTGAGGTGGTCATATTAGCCTTAAGAGAGCTGCTAGAAACAACTGTTACTCAGGCTTTAAGAACCAATGAAAATACTATGATATTCTTTAGGATTAGGTAAAAATGAGTTCTGAATGTTTCATCAAGAAGACAATCATAGCTGCATGGCTGTTAACTGCTTTGACAACTGTGCCTGTTGTTAGATAGTAGGATAAGAATGTAAATTCATTATAATCAAAGCGATAGTTGTCCAGTTTCGCAAATTAGATTCAAGAAGTCAGAACTTTAGTAAATGTCTATCAGACATCTGTCTTGGATCTCAGATAAATGTAAGTCTTAGAGAAGATGAAGAGTCGAACTGAACTTAGAAGTCAATTTAGCACATTTTAAAGGAGGATCAATGCCATGTGACTTAAGCCATTAAAAGCAAACCAAGTATAAAAATATCTATTGACATCCACAGATGATTTATTGGTCTGGAAGCTTAATATTGTTTGTTTTTAATATTTGACATAGATGTTAGAAACAAAGATAACTTCAAATAGAAACTATCCAGCACTTAAAGAAAAATCACATTTCAAACAGTAAGATATTGCATATCAAGAGATACATTTTTTTTTTATTTAGACACATGAACACTGCACTTTTTCTTAAAGTTGTCAGAATATAACTCAAAGGCATGTAAACTGTCTGATATGCCAGTAGTGCTTACTATTGACACTGATCACTGCCTTTTGCTGCAGTTTTTTTCCCCCAGTCATATCATGTATGCATGCTAAAACTCAAAACTGCCATTGCCACATCCAAACAGGCAGCAAGAGAAGTCCATCTAAAAGCCAGCACGTCAGCAGAATCTCTCAGCACACTTGCAGATAGCTCCAAGTGGCTCTTGTTTTATTCATCACCATAGTAAGGTAGGTGGCTCCTGGAACACAACGCCCACACTGGAGAGGACGTGAGGAACACACTGTAGGTGGCAGGGAGCATGTCTGTGTTTGCATGTATTCATTTGGTGGGCTTTGCATTATGTATGTATTCTTTCCCTTTTAAAAAAAAAATCTCATCAGCAAATCAGTGTGTGGTTTAAAATATATTAAAGAGATTAGAATATTAGAATATTAGAATATTAGAATATAACATTTGATCACTTTATACAGTTGATACTATTTTTAAAAATCCTTACCTGCAAAAAGCTTAGGACACAGCTACAAGAACTGCCCGTTCAGTTGACACATTTGAGAATCCTAAAATATGCTTGCACAGTATGTGTCATTCCAAATCCTTTCTATTTGACTTGATTTACCATAACATTTATTGTAGATGTTAATTTTGAGGAATGGTATCTGGACTTAGTGTCTTCTCAATAAGTCCAGAGGGGCAAAAACTATACTATTGAACCAACATGAAAACATCACCAAAATTGAGAATGAGAATTTTTATAGACATATATGACTAATATTTCACCTGGTAACAGAAGTTATTTAGAATTTTGAACACGCTGGGCAAAAAAGAAAAAAAAGGAAAATACAACAGCTACACACATTTTTTATTGCTTTTGGCTGGTCTAATCCACATAACGTAACTTTGATGAGTGTGTCACTTGTCTCTTAAGCTAGGTTCAGGGAGCCCTCTGCAATGCGCGTTCAAGCGTTGACTAAATGAAAAGTCTACGCCGATAGTGTAAATACGTGTTATGGTTTTCCACATTTAAACTCTCACGTTCTTGCATTCCTGCAGACATTTTTAAGACCATTTCCGGGCTCTACGTACAAAACGTGCGGCCATTGGGCACGTGTTTAACATTAGACGAGATTGAAATTTGACCAATCACAGGCTTGGATATTTTTTATGGTCGTCGGTTTTGGGCAGCTATGGTGCAGTGGTTGTGAGGTCGAGCCCTGATCGGAAGATTGCAGGTTCGATTCTCGCCTTGCCGTCTTATGTGTCAAAGTGACCTTGGTCAAGACACTGAACCCCAACAATGCCTCTGTTCCAACATGCTCGCACATGTTTCTTCACCTTTTTTCCACACTCTGTTGCTGTGAACTGTTGACCCTAATTAAGACTTTCCCTTTTTTCACCTCTGCTCCCTGTAACCTTAACATTCCACTCAAGTCCCTCTCAGTTACACACACGCTGTCCCAATGCGACTGATCTTTTTTCCTCTCTTTTCAAGAGCAAACCCCCTTTCAAGATGTCCTTCCACTGGATCCTTGTTCTCACTACAAATGACGGTGTGATCTGCAAACATCAGGCCACATCTGTATTGCACAACTCAAACATACTTCTCTGCCACTTTCTTCGCTCTTGATTAATGATCAGTTTGGCTTTGTTTGTTATTTGCCAGATGACCTTTGTGGCATAACTCTGCTATCCAGACTTGGGAAATGGACTCGAAAAAATGTTTTTTTATGCAAATTGTCTTCATTAAACAAAATACTATGGAACTGATCCTTTCGTTTCACCTCATTTCTAGGTTTGTATTATTTACTGTTTGTACGAACAACATTGTTAACTTGATGTATTCTTAGCACATGGAATAACAATGTCCAGTATATTCTTAATAAACAAGAATTGTGGTTAGCAAAAAACAAAAAACATTTCCTTCCATTTGCCTTTGCAGAATGGAATGAAAGGGAGGCTTTATTTTTTTCATCACTACAATTTTGAAATTGAGCCAGCAAATATCTGCAACTCAAGCAAAGACTTTTGACCTGAAGCTGATGCTGACTGTTCCTTTTTTTCTCATGAAGAAGAAAAACAGATGGTATTGGATTTTTGTTCGGTGGCTTTGTTTCATACATACTAAAATTTAAATGGACGTACTGTAAACATCTTGTGATAAATAAGGGGTGGTATTGAGATTCAGAAAATAGGGATCGTATAGCTTAATCCTAAAATCTTCTATTTCATAATTTAGCAAGTAATTATGTGATACACTCTTGTCATCCTGAGACTTAGCCTTTGAACAAAAATAAACACTGGAAGCTGTGCAGAGGAAATAAAAGTCCCTTGTAACAATTGACAGAATTGGAAGCATATTCATTTTGAGATTAGAGTATTTCCAAGGCAATCTGTTTTGCAACACAACAAATTAATCCAGGAGGTTTGCATTTGAAATGCCAATCTGTTTTAGCAATCTCTTTTGAGTCCAAGTCTTCCGTCACACTCTGATTTGATCATTCTGGGAGCTTTGATAAATTCCCTGGCATGTTACAGCTGCAGGAAGATATTCAAATTTAGAGCAAATGATTCCCCTTGAAATTGTCTTGTAAGAAGATTTGAACTTGGCGGGGTGGCCAGCAGAGTTTGTCATCCTGGTGGGGAGCTCTGGGATAATGTTGCTCCTTATATTCAATGAAAATGCACTACATGGTTACATTTATGGTTATTTTTATATGATAATAGAGTTGAAAATCTGTAGAGATGCATGGTGGTGGGGCTGGTTAGCATCATGAGGTGTTGGGAGCCTCTCTGTGTGGCTCTTCTCTGCCGATTTTTGTGAGTAACAACAAGAAGAACCCTCTACTCGCATAAAATAACAACAAATGGTAAATAATGTGTCCAGCAAAATGAAGAAAAAAAAACTTAGCTTCCATCTGTTTGCTCAGTAGCTGGAAAAAAAAGAAAGTAAAATGATGAGTGGATCCTAATTGGCCTCAGGGCAGAATGTCTTGTGATGATCTTGTAATCCATCCAGCATCTAACCTTATTTTGCTTTATGACAGCAGTTACAACAATATGTTTGTTGTGAAATCTTAAGAAATATTAAATTATTTATTAGCGGTTTCATTAAACCACTTTCCTAAAAAATAAAGCACTTGGAAAAATTTGTTTTCATCTTGTGACTTGTTCTCCTGCAAACCCAAATGTCCTGCTCATTCTTTGTAGTGAACATGTTTTAGGCTGGCAATCCCCATAAACAAGACATACTTGTTCACCCTCTTTCTAATGGTACTATAATGGATTTTAACATTTAATATGCTGACTGAGTCATATTGTGCATTACAGTCTGCCCTTAAGATGAACTTCTAAGAAGATTCATTTCGGGAAAGACTGGATGTTGTTTTAATGCGTTTTTCTTTCCCTATTTTCTAATATGATTTCTCACTGTTGATTTATGTTTTTTGGAGATTATAGCAGATTTTTTTTCATGAGAACTATCTAAAACCACCTTTGCCATTGGGTTAAAACATGAAACACCAACAGTTTTCGGCATGTGCTCAAACATCCTGATATTCAGTCAGATGATTGGGGTTTTTTCCTGTCACAAATCACATGAAAGCGAAAAAATACCTAGTTCTTGCTGAACCATCACATAATCACAAAAAACATCCAACTAAGAATAGTTTCTTAATCCAAACAGACTCAACTAAGATGTGATGTGTCAATAAAAGAAGAAACAGCCTTGAGGAGAGTTTTGAATCCCCAGTTGGTTAAATGTACACAAATTCAAATAACTAGCTGTGATTATTTGGTTCCTCCTAATGACATCAAAAAGCCATAAAATTATATCAAATTTAATTTTAGCAGTTATTCTCTGAAACAGGATGTAGCCATATTGTTATGACTGTACATATGGTTTTTAAAATTGTCAGTTCATGGGGTTCTTTGTCAATTTATCAATTAAACGTGCTGCTTCAAATTATGGCCTGCACACATAATATTCTCACTGCATTGATCTGTAGAAAACTGAACCCCATTCCAAGTTTCTTATCCTACACCCTGAATGCAGTATGCACTTGCATCTGCTACATTTTCTCATGCAGCCCCACATTAAACTTGCATGAGATATTCCCCCTATAAGCCAAAGTCACAAGCAAAGACAGCTGATTTCTTTGGAGACAAGACTCAGATAAGGGCAAAGACTGCACGTGGTCAGCTGCCATGTTTCTTCCTGCTGATACATCAAAGCTGGCAGGACCAACAAAAGACTCCTGGCCGAAATCTAAAGCTTGACTTCAAAACCTCTGTTTAAATGTATTAAAGAGCCTATTTAATGTTTTTCTTAAGCCATTCAGAGTAAACTTTATCCATTTATATAATCATTTATTAAACATGGCACACTATAAAACATATTTGTTGAAATCAAATATTAGTTAATAGCAAAGTTCATCTTCTTACCCCAAAGTAAGACGACTTGATCTCTGAGGCCTGGCAAAGAACTGCATAAAGTATAACACTAAATGTTTTATGTATGTTAATGTTTCCAAGATCATTTTGTCTTTAGAGTAATAACTTTTGCATGTTCAATTTAAGTTTGAAGATTTTTCTTATTTTTGTCATTTAATAATAACATTGCTTATATTTTAACAAAAAAATGTGCCTGCCTTAGGCCTTTAGGTAAAAATGTCACAGCACATTTCAAAACTTGGAATAAGAAAAAAAAATTTAGCAGAGAGAAAAAGCTATTTAATGTAAACAAAAACAAAAAAAGTCAATTTTCTCAACCATAATAAAAACAAAAGATTTCTCTGATATTGAAATTCTTCAGACTCTTCTTTTTATTATTTTTGCAAAACATCAAATGAACATCAAAAATTGAATAACATTTTGGTGGATGAAAAATGTAGGTTCCTAAAATCCATTGAGCTGTGCTTAAATGGCGAAGACTGCGTTCATCAAGTCATTTCTGTCATTTGATGTTATGATCTCAACTGAATCGTCTGCACGCGTGTACTTGTGTTTTCAAACCACTTGTTTTTTTTTTTTTTTTTATTACACTGAGACATCTCTAAGCTCAGCAGGAGTGCAAACACTAATGCTTTGTCAGGAAAACAGCATGAGCACTCAGACACAAGGTCCATTATCTGGACTATAAGAAGTTATATTAACACTTTTCCTCTCAAACAACACCAGAATAATGATGATCTGTTCAATAGGAGATCAAATATCACAATTGCAGTCTGCAGGATGATGTTTAATGCAAAACCAGTTAAGTCTGTAAATTACATTGGATCAAGGATTTTGTATTTCTTCAATGTTTACTTGTGTATCTGCTTTAATAAAAATGAGTATACAAATAAATAAGTTATTTTTCTGAGCAACACTGATGCATTTAAATCAACTACAGGTCAGGCTAAAAAAATATTTTTATATATAATTTTTTTCTAATGTATAATCATTCCCAGTGGTCTTTTAGTTATGATTATGCAGACATGTTCTGCACATTTGCAGGAGCTCATTCGAAATTCGCTTTAGACTTGTTGGCTGGACTGTTGGCGCAGAAGTTAGTTAAGCTAATTTCCGAGCGTGCCTTTGTTTAGACTCTCTCCCGCCGTTGACAAGCACCTCGCATGCGTTTATCACAAACGCCAAGCAATATCACAGGTCAGACCAAAAAATGAAAATGTACATGGATCTATTTATCTGCAAGAGGAGGATTTAGAATTGGAGCAGAGAAAGCCAGAATTTGGCCTGTCCATGGCAATAGCTGCTTCTTATGTCCAAGCTCTTTCAAATATTTAGTTTTCTGCTCTTTATTGGTATAAAGAAATGATCAGAAACATAGTTATAATCTGAAATCTTTGATCCATGGCTGTCTTTGATTAACCTAAGTGATTTAAACTTCACATAACCCTTTAAAGTCCCACTTCAAATATATTTTTATCTACTGTAAGATAATTCCCAGGGGTCTTTTAACTATGGTTATGCTGTTTTTAGTCAAAATCCAAAAACTGTGTCGTGTCTTAAGACATAATTCCTGTAAAGCAGCAAGAGCTCATCAGAAATTTGCCTCCGAGTTGTGGCCACCCATTTCAGCTGCTACCCAACTGGGAGCTCTTTCAAACAATCTTTTTTCCTCTGCTATCAATTAACCACAATGTGAAGATATAAATACTCAGAAATGCAATTTTAATCTTACATTTAAGTCCTCCATCATGAGAAAAAAACCTACAAGAACATGTTAAAACAAAATTTTCATTGGAGTGGGCCCTAAAAAAAATACATTTATTTTTTAACTTCACTTTCACCTTCAACCTAGTTCTTCTCGTCTGTCACCATCGACTTTACTTCTCTTGAGTAATGTAGTCGGACGCCAAAGACCATCCCCTGTAAGTGCAACTCTCTTAATTTTCCATCGTCTCTGTTTAACACAAAGACAGAAGTCGGTTGAGATGAAAGCAAGAAGAATACTGCAGTCATATTAAGACTTCTTCTTTAATTTGCATCATGAAGCAGAACAGAGGTACAAAAAACCAAACCTAAGAAGGCAGATTCATTTCAGATCATACGCTCTCTATCCACTTTATGGTCCTCTTTCCCAGACTCCCACATCCCTGCACTTATATTCACCTCTTCCCTTAGCTATTTGTTTGTTTGTTTTTTTCCTTTATAGATTTGCCTCCTACAGTTTATGTGGCTTCTTCTATTCTTTTCTGAATAAATTGTTTTAATTTTAAACAATAGGATTTTTACAGCATTTGAGTTGACATTTCAAATGTACAACATTTTTTAATGCCATGGTCACAATTTTTTAATTTTTTTATTTGGAATGGTTTATTTCAAGCCATCGAAAAGAATAGTACACAAAACATTACAATCATCAGTTATACATTCATATAATGACATATCAAACTTGGGATAATTAGACAAATAATTCATTATCACTTGCAAGGGAGTGGAAGGAAGCAAATTTATATAATGCCACCCCTGTTCTACCGTAACTGTTTTGTTACATGATTGATCATTTTCCAGTTCATAACTTGATCAGACAGGATTAGGTATCAATAAAGCACATGACAAAGATTAATTACTTAAAATATTATGTAAAAAATAACTCTTTTGGAAGTCAACATGGTAAAGATCAGTTATCTAAAATATATACAGATTATGTTAATTATAAAAAGCATGCATATGATTAAAAACAATAACACTATATCAGTAAAATAGACATAACACTGTTCAAAAAATTTTCATGGCAAAAATTGATCAATTATCAAAAGTAAAAAGTATGTGCAAATTATGTTTCATTAGGAAAAATCATGAATCAATTTTTGGAGCAAGTGAAGTTATATTTATTAAAAATCAATCAATTCATCATCATCATCATCATCATCATCATCATCATCATCATCATCAATAAATGATTAAACTTTTTTTTTTTTTAATAAGGTAATTCTGATCAATAAAATAAAAAAGGGGTGGGGAGGCATTGGCAGAATCTTCAAGATTAGCTTAGCTAGTTTTGAAGGTTTATTTGCGTATTCAGGCAGCTATGTGTCATTACTGATTGGACGATGGGTAAATATCTCTGGATGCCAGCCATCTATATCAAGTAGCCTTTATGCCCCGCCAGCTAGGTCTTTATGCCCCGCCAGGTAACCTCGGGGCATAGAGACCGTCTATATACTGTCAGAGGAACAATCTGCGTTGCAACCACGGCCTCAACCAACAACTTATTCTTCACCCTCTTTTTGCATGTCGCTATTCTTCTATGACTATTGCAGTAAACACAATGTTCTGTCTTCTTTGTAGTCTTCGCAGCATAAACCGCAATTCGTCAAAATAAAGGTCTCAGAATTGCTGCGGTGCCATCAACGCCATCATGAGTTTCAACCCACGGTGGCCAGGTTCGCCAGATTGACGTCCGGCCACCGCCGGGTCCCCAGCCTATGTCAAGAGCCATTGTTGAGGGCCTGCGCTGCTACCGTATTTCTAACTGCCTTTCTAACTAAATCAGATGGTGGCAGTGGGATGGCAGCATGGGGATAGGGGGTGGCTGATGGGTGACAGTCTAATATTGGCCATTCAGACGATTTACTTTAAGATCCTCCTATTAATCAATTATTGCAGTGCTGCCAACCGCCTGTCACTCGAATACCACAGCAAAATCTGCAAATGTGCCCATACGGCCACTGACGATGTAAAAAAATTGTCCAGTCACCATAAAATTTTAATTCTCTCTTAAATCCTCCGCGGTGTATAAATATGTTCCTGCTGCTTCTCGTTTACAAATACCGGCGTGCGGCCACCTGATGATTTTTCTGAAAACCTTGCACTTAGGTCGCAGCATGGTGGAATTTGGGGATTGTGAACAAAATCCCAAAAGAGGAAATAACATTTTCACTTGGATCTTTGGTCACAGTCACAATAATTTCTGAAGACATGTTTTTCTGATTATTTGAAGGATATACCTCATGCATAAATTCCTCTGATGGTCACAGAAAATTCTAATCAAACACGCCTTTAACTGTCAGACATTTTCCCAGATGCTTACTTTCTTTCTGTAGCTTTTTTTTATTTCTGAAATAGCGTTGGGTGAGTGCCGTGGGGTGTGTGGCTTATATTATGGGTTTGGAAACCACCACTTCGGAAGAAACTGATACCCTCCAAAAAAATGACGACAACAAAATGTTCAAAACTAATTGCTTCCATGCTGGATCAAGCATTTAAGTTCAATGCATAGTGCACCTTCTTTCAATAGCACCCACACCATCTGCACAATATAGCTTCCATTTCCTGCTTCCTCTCTCACACTGCTTTAAAAAAGAGCAGTCGTTGGACTTCCACAGCACAATATTCCCTTGGAAAAAGGGTACAGTGACACACACAAAGACCTTAAATCTTGCGTTAGAATCCAGGAAGCTTTATCCCTGCTTCATTGGACCTTGTCAAATTGAATCTATGATTTACCCCTTTGCTCATCGACTTAAGCCGCATGCATCCCTTCACATCCACCTGACGTTCCACGTTTCATGTTTCATAGATCAAACCAGTTTCTGCTAAACCTCTGTACTTGCCCACAGGGGGTACTGTCACAGTCCCTGCCTCTGGGCGTTCCAGCCAGGCTCGCTCTCCCATTCCTTTCTGCTCTGTCTAATAACAGAAGCCAGTCAGGTGCGGTGCAGCATGGGCCGACCTGCTGCTTACCCCCCCCAATCACCCCTCAGCTTTAAGAACCAGGAAGACTTTAAGATGGCACTTTCTCAAACACACGTTTTTTTTTTTCTTCTAGAAGGTACCAAAGGTTACCAAATCATGTCATCCACTTCATAGAAATAGAAATAAATCAGATTTTCCTGGGCCATTGACAAAAACCGTTACTGTGGATTTCTGAATTTCAGATTAGGCTTCATTCTGAAGGAGCTCAGCGAAGCATTTCTTTTTTTTTTTTTTAAATAAATCTTCCAAACAGCTTCTTTTATTCAATTCTGAGCTCACAAGCAAGAATTAGAAAAAAAAGAAACTAGAAGGCAAGTTAAGTAGAGTGAAAAGCCAGAATAACTAAAACTGGGAGAGGAAAATTCTCTTACAGCTGTTGTGTTAGAGTGATAGCTGCGCCGTCCTGTTGCCTGGGGAGGAGGAAAGAAAAAAAAAAAAGCAGGAGTATGCTCAATCCATCTAGAAAGGTGCCCATTCTGTAAGTCAGCTTGCAGACGGACACTTGAAATCTCTGTCGCTGCAGCCCCCGGGGCTATTTTTAGTTCTATACAAACCTACACACACACAAACATCTATGCATTTACACAGGCAGACTTTGTCACTGGCCAATTACATTTAGATTCGGGGTAAGTAATAAGAAAAAAGACAGGATAAAGAAAAAGATGTCCTGATAATGGGAATTACACAAATTGAAATGCTAAAATGTCAAGACAGACTTTCCAGAAGGGAACAGCTAAAACACATAAAATCCTTTAGGGATTTTCCAACAGCTCAAACATCAAAGCTGTGTTAAATCTAGTGCTACAGTTATAGCGGGCTTGGAAACTATTGACTGTAAATAACGATGGACGAAGCAAGTGTGACGTTACCCTCAGAAATTGTCTAAGGGTGACTGTATTCTGTATTACAAGTGCTGCCATTTGGACACAGTGATTGGTCCAAGTCAGTGTAAGTCAAAGTTTCAAAGACAACTACTGTCGCCAATCATGAGTAAGTTTGTTTGTAGTCCACACCCCTTCCACAGAAAGCAAGCTCTGAAGAATCTGTCAAATGTTCGAGGTGGGGGTTTCAGAGGGCATCAAATGCTTTTACTGAGGCATCTGATTGGTCAGTTTATAACTTGAATCACTTACAACAAAGAATAAATACAGTAAAAAAAATTAGGATTAGAAAATGTTAAGAAATAGATATCATAGCAAGAATGGTTATTCTGACAAATAGAATGACCAATGAAAAGTCTATGTAAACGCACACTTATGCATGTTTAGAGCGTCCTCGTTCAAAATGCAAAAAGCATGTTTAAAAACCCATGGTCAGCACGTTCTCACATGCCCGATGTGTATGTAGCCTCACTTAAAAGGGAGTGTGGTTTTGAAATTACTTTGTTTGCTTCTTAACACTGAAAAGCACCTTAGAAAGGAAGTACAAAGTACTAAGACCAGCTAATGAACGATTTGTGCTTTTACCCTTTTAAACCCAGACTGCGTTCTATATCAAACAAAACCACAATTAGAACTTTTACACGAGTTACATATAGAATACTAAATTCCTTTTTCATGTTTACATGCAAATGTGTAGTCTGGTTACCATTAGTTAAATGAAACCCTCCTACAACGTTTTGATGTTTGTGCCTTTCCCCCAACTCTTAATTACATCTCTCCCCCTCCAAACACTTAGTTTCACTCTGGCATCTCTCACAGTCACAGTCTGCACTGGCTCAGCTGGAGTCTACAGCAGCCGCTGTAAAACAGCAGCGAGTTCCAAAGTGCCATAAAAGCTGCGGTAGGAAATATTAAGGTAATTAAGATCCATGCTTATAAATAAATCAGGAAATTCACATAAATCAATTAGATCAGTTCAATCTTAGAATATGCAGTTAAGGTCAAAACATACTTTGCATTTCTAATCATAACTATCACAATGAAAATAATTAATATTTTCCAACGGAGGATTCTTAATTTGCTTTCATAATAGAATAGTCCTATGGACCCGATTTAAATGGTGGGGAATCTGAATTATTTGTCCACCTTTGTTTGATTTGCGGTATGCCCAACTGTTCAGGAGCATGCCATTTACTGAAGCAAAAGTAACCTCCTAAAAAGTTCCAGAAGTTAGGACGGATCACTAAGTAAACACTCTCTGATCAGGAACTATATATTGAGCAATCTTTCTATGAAGATATAATATTTGCACAGAAAAGAAACTATGAAGAAAGATATTTGGAATTGGTAGTAAGTAAGTAAGTAAGTAAATTTATTTGTATAGCACCTTTCACAGACAAAAGTCACAAGGTGCTTCACAGGTTAAAATATGTATATATACACATATAAAAACATAAAAACATAAAAGATAAAAAGCATAAACCATGTAAAACAATCATCTCAAGCCCAATAAAAGCAGTTTCAGTTAAAATGCTTTGCAAAAATAAAAAGTTTTTAGTTGACTTTTAAAAGAATTCACAGAGTCCAGGGAACGTAGGGACAATGGAAGTTCATTCCAGAGTTTGGGAGCAACAGCCTGGAACGATCTGTCTCCTCTAGTTCGAAACCGTGTGCGAGGGACCATCAACAGGTTTTGATCCGCAGACCTCAGTGAACGAGATGGTCTGTAGGGGGCGATCAGATCACAAACATATGGAGGAGCTTGAGAATGAAGGGCCCTAAATGTCAAAACTAGAATTTTGTACTGATAACGGTAAGCAACGGGGAGCCAATGAAGAGCTTTGAGGATCGGGGAGATGTGATCTCTTCTCTTGGTGCGGGTCAAGATCCTCGCAGCAGAGTTCTGGATCAGCTGCAGGCGAGACAGCTCCTTCTTATTCAGACATGAAAACAGACTGTTACAGTAGTCTAGCCGTGTAGAAACAAAGGCATGAATAAGAAGTTCTAGATCTTCATAAGACACCATCTTCCGTAGTTTAGAAATGTTCCTCAACTGGAAGAAACAGTTCCTGATCAACTGCTTGGAGTGCTGCTCCAGCGACATATCTTTGTCAAAAATGACACCCAAAGGGTGGTCTGAAGGCAAAAAGGAGAGTTACTAAACTTAAGTTAAAAAAATATCCAGATTGTTGTTGGGTTGCTGGAGCCTATCCCAGCTACTATTGGGCAAAGGTGGGGTACACCTTGAATGGGTTGCCAGTCTGTTGTAGGGCCACACACACAATCACAGGCACATCTAAGGACAATTTAAAGATAACAGTTAACCTATGAAGCATGGATGAAGCCAAAGTGCCCAGAGAAAACCCACACACAACAGGCAAACTCCACACAGAAAGGTCCCAACCGAGGTTGGAAACAGGACCTGCTGTGAGTGTTGACCACCACGCCACTGTGGAGCTCTGAACTTCTTCCTTTAACAAACACAGCACCAAAGTCTGAAGTCATGCACTGAAGTCCTGTTTGTCACTCCGCCACTGAGCAAACTGTGATGCTGCCTACACACATGCAGGCACACAGAACACAAGACTGGGGTGAAACTGTCCCAAGACATAAAATTGTGCCAAAACTTTTCTAAATTAACTTACATTATACACAATATCAGATAAAAAAGAAATGACCAAAGAACAGCATTAAGTTTTTATCCACTTTTAGATGTAATAAGCTCCAACTAATCAAAATCAAGAAGGGAAGCTGTGCAACTGCTTAGTCAAGTCTTAATAAGGCTGGTAACGCCTCCCTGCAGTTTTTTGATTTAATAAGTTAAATCTATCAACCAAATCAGAGTTCAAAGAAGTTCCACATTCCCCTACTTTCCCATTTAAAAGGAAACCGTTTGAAAAATCTGTCAAAACTTTATTTCAGTATCTTTAGTGCGTGTGTGTGTGTGTGTGTGTGTAAGTGTGTGTGTCCGCTCAGGAGACCCCAGGCAAAACATACCAGATGATGTTTCAGAAACCCTAAAAACCATTTAAAAGTAAAGGCAGCTCATTTTCTCACTTACTGCACCGCAGAGGGAAAGAGATGGATAAGAAGACTGAGAAAGAGAGTGACCCAGTTAGAGAAAATTTAAATAGGGATTCCATTTAGAGGACCACATTAATTGGAGCAGATGCCTTCTCAATTATTAAGAGGCCTCCAAGGGTGTTAGCACGTACTAAATTTATCCCGCACGGCTTTGACTGGGCTTGTCCAATCTCATAGAGCATCTGCAGACACAAGGAAGAAACATGCAGAAAGTTTCCAACATCAGTCTGTGCACTTCAAAGATAAAGAACTTCACACAAAAGACAGAACCAGCTGACATCGGTTAGTCTTTACAATGACACGATGACATTATATTTGGCCATGTGGTTTTTGTTCACATTCTTAGGTTTAAAAGGTATAAAAAAAGGTGGATCCATGTTCAAAGTCAGCTGTGGGGATTTACGCTAGCTTCAGAACATGGGAAGACTCAGCATACAACTGCAACTTTCCAACCAGTAGTAATTGGTTCATCTGGAAAAGCTCTTCCTCTCGATATTTGAGCCACAGAGGCGTGAGTTTTAATAACTTGGGGTCACATTACAATTTTTTTTTTTAATGCAGAAATTGGGGGAAGTTGTTGAGTGCATGCGTCTCCCCACTCCCCATGGGGAACAACAATTGTCAACATACAGTAGTCAGTCTTTAGTGCCATCAGGAGCAAGTGCTACAGTGTCAAAGGGTTTATTGGGGTGTAAAAGTGATGAAATATATTAATGGCTTAGCGTTTCCCTTTGAAAGTTTACCAGCATCCATAGTAGGGCAGCACTATATGAGGAAAACTCGCGATATGCGATATTAGAGATTAAAATTGCGATAAAGATATAATTTGCGATATATATAAAAAAAAAGAAAATAACCAAATAACCATTCCCATTTTATTGCAACAGTTTAAAAATTATACTCCAAATGACCCTCGTCGACATAGATGACAAACATCTAACATAATGGGGCTCAATCTGATTGGTTAACAACGTGAATGCATCCTTCCGATTGGTCAAATGCATAAAGGGATTTATTTGATTCGTTAAATAGTTCAAGCTGCCATTAGATTGTTTTAACACATTTAAGGTTTATGATTTATTGCGATATTTGCTGTCTTTTGCGATATGCATATTGCAAAAAATGGATCTTGCGATTAGGATAAATTTGCGGTATATTGTGCAGGCCTAATCCATAGCACTTTCACTTTCTGCAACAGTTCAAAAGGATTTCCTCAATAAAATTGCATTATTTCCATCCGCCAATGGAGACATAGCATAGAGTGTGGAACATCATGTGCATTTAAGCAGGATGGAATTAAAAGAAGAATGGGTAATTATACAATTACCAGTTTGAAGCACATTGAGATGACCATTGTTGTAATAATGGGCTATATAAATAAAATTGAATTAGGTAAAAGTGTGGGACATGTTGTTATTATTAACTTTTTTGTAACTTTTGGTTCAGGCACATGTTCTACACTAAAATCCAGTTATATAAAAGGCTACTAGATTGTTATTGACCAGACAGAGAAACATTCTAGGCAGGCCAGGAACCCCCACCGGCACCAGCCCCCCTCCCGGGCTGCCTGGGTCCGGTGCTGGGGGGGTTCATGGCCTGGGGGTCTCTCCTCCCCTCTCCTGGTCTGGCTGGGTAGGATCTGGTTCCCCTTATGAACACACAGTTCACTTTGGGAGCGTGCATGTATCTCCACCCCCACGTGCACATGCACACTGCCACACTGCTCCCTGTCTGCTTCATCCCTCGTCCTAACCCACAGTGTATTGATGGACAGATGTTTTCCACTCATCTTAGTATCAGAATTTCACCTTTGATCTAATATTTGTCTTTCCAGCAGATCTGGTATAATTGTTATAGCTTAAAATTAATAACTTATTCAAATCAGTACTTGTATCCCCCGCCTTCTCACCTCTTTTCCTTTTACTCTCTTCCACCACCACCCACACAGTCTTCCCCTCTCCCTCCCCACACACACTAAATGTAACAAATGCCACAATTTTGTATTTTGTGTAAATAAATAAGCATTTCATCCACACAAATCACAAATAAGCTTTTTATTATTTTTTTTTAACAAAATAAGAAGCCACAATATTTGTTTGTTTTTTTAAAGAAAAAAATAATATTTTGTAGGCACAATTTAGTAATTTCATGCAAACAAATGTGCATTTCTACACACAAATTAGCAAACATTAGCAAAAACAATAATTTGTAGCCATTATTAGAATTTTTATAGTGGTTGTGCGCACAAAATGCAACATTTCTCAAGAAAACATTTTTTTTGTTTCTTTTTCTTTGAAATGTTATGTCCTCCCCAACTATATTCTGTCATGGTTTTTTTCTCTTCTAATAAAAAAAATCATGAATACAAAAATATTAACTTTCTGCCTCCAGTTTGCTACCAACTAAATTCCAAGCTACAAAAATGTACATTTCGAAAACCTGGTTACAGTTGATTTTTTTTAAGAACAGATGCACTCTTATAGTGTTCTTAAATGACCTAAGGCCTTTAAATTGGTTCAAATTTCAAAAAAAGTCCATGGATGTAGCTAGGTCATCTGCCAAAAATAGCAATGAGTCACACCATCATTTTTGCCAAGCATCAAAGACGGTCATTGGATTTGCAGCTGAGCAGCTTCATTTGAAGTAAAAGTAACTGCACAGACAGAGCAACATATATCATTAAAAGGTTTCAAAGTGTCAAGATAAGTGAGAGTTATGTATGACAAATGCACTTGAAAAAAAGGCTTAAATCCTTGCCTTTTGTTTTACCATTAAGTGGCACAAAATAAAAATCCAGAATGTTAATGTGTGGGCGAAAAAAGCAGCTAGTAAATGTAAAGTATGCATTTGAAATTACAGATTTGATGTGGATCATTATTTCTTTATATTGAAGTGTGGATATTTAGATTTTAAGAATCAAGACTTACATTATTCTTACTCTAACAAGCATTAAAAACATACTCTTAGTGAGTACCTGGTAAGCAATTAGTGTTATTGGTTTGGACTATTTGAGGATTTTGCAGTGTTTCAATATTTTTTTTTATATATATATCTCAAGATATTATTCCCTGCAGTGCAATTTTTATATATACATGGTATTTCCTTAGTACCATCAAGATTAGTGTCTTATATTGTAAATATCCAGAGGCACTGTCTTAAGAATATGCACCCCAAATTCATCCCTGACTGTGGAAACATCACACTGGACACTAGACAGCACTTTGGTGAACCTTGTTCTGTTTAAAGTGCTTTATAAATAAAGTTGAGTTGAGTAGATTTCAAGAAATTTGGATTTTGTGTCTGTCCTTCCTTCTTCTAGACTCTGAGACTTTGAATTCCAATCAAAATAAAAATTTACTTTCATTCAGTTCAGTTTTTGTCTCTTGTAACTGCGGACAGTTTTACCACCGCATCATGATTTGTCCTAGCAACAAACCGCTCCGGCGTTGAAGTGACTCTGTGGCGAAGAAGCAGCTGGATGTCAGCGGAGTCCATATCATGTGGACGTTTTTTTTTTTTTGGTTTAATGTTGAATGTTTTATCCATTGTCCAGATTAGATTACTGTCACCTTTGGTTCAAGGATTGCTTTCTTAGCTCATGCCTGGTATTTGTGTGTGACGGCACATTAGTTGCTGGTGACCACTTCCCACAACATGTTTCCCTTCCATTCAGTTTTCTGTTAACAGACTTGGATAGAGCAGTCTTTTTCAACCAGTGTGCCATGAGAGAGGTGTACCGTGGGAAATTAATTTTCACTGACCTGTAAAGATTTACCATCGCCAGGATATCAGCTGTTCATCCAAACAGGCTCTGATAAAACCCAGAGAAATTGGAATATAAAAGATCATAAAATATTTTTTTTCTTTGTGTTTATTTGATTCTATTAAAGAGATTTTGATAAGAATGACGGTACCGCTATTTAGCCGCAGTTTTAGAAGATACCGGTAGCTTTGTTTTTGGAAAAGTCCCGCCCCTTCAACTGTCTTCACCAATCATTCTTGGAGGCTAAATCAAACATCATCAGTCTGGCCAATCAGAAGTGGTTAAAGTCCTCACTTCCTTGTTCCAACTTGGCTCATGAAGTCTCTCAGTTCTAACAAAAATACCAGCTTAAGCTCGTCTTTAGCATTGTAGCTTCCCGCAGAATTTGGTGTCAGACTGTGGAACAAGTGAACAAAACAATGAAGCTCAGAGAAGAGAGTCTGTCTGGCATCAGCGTCAGTTTTTGTACTACATTTCCCATTATGCATTGGGTTAAAGTGACAGTGTCTCTGCAATGACACCACTCCATTAACTGTCATAAAATACAACAAATGCACACAGTCTGTTTTAACAGTTTTCAAATCTTCTTGATGAAATCAGAAGTAAACAGTTCAGTTCTCCTTCATGATTTGTGTTTATCAGTAAAAGCCAGACATCCTAGTGTTTGCTCCACGTCATTTTTCCACCTAAAACAGTTTTCGAATGATATGTGTAATCAAGTAGAAGTTCAGCTTCACTTTTAAAAAAATTGAAGAGTTAATCTTAAATATAAGCAACAACAAAATAAAAGAAACAGGATTAAGGCCTGTTTCTTTTAAGTGGCCAACAGATATTTCAAACTAAATTGAAACAATGTATTCACCAAAAAAAAAAAAAACACATGGTAAAGTTACATTTGTGATTAAGACAAAAGAAAAATGAATAAAACTTTGTTGTGTTCGCTTTTTGTGTAGTATAATAGAACCCAAACGTGCATAAAATTATGGTCTTTTTGTGCAAAACTTATCACGCATGTTGTGATCATATAACATTTTAAAAATAAATCACTGTTTAGAAAGAAGTAAGGTTACATGAAATTGTTTGGTAATAAACTGGAGGGAAAAACAACTACCTGAACAAATTTCCACTAATTTAGTTGAAAATTATTATTGAAAACTATCACAACTTTTATAACAACATATAGGAAAAACAGCTGCAACATCCTTCTTTTTTCTGCCTCTATTATAACATGAGATCTTGGAAGGACTGTACATCAATACAGAGTATAGAGTCTCCTCTACCTTTTTGGTTGCTGGTGTGCCGCAGGATTTATGTCTAGGAAAAAGTGTACCTTTGCTCAAAAAAGGTTGAAAACACTGGGTTAGAACAGGCAGCCCGTTTAGCATTGACCTTCTTTGGCTTGCCCTTCCTGTAAAGGGTTTCCGAGAGTGTCTTCTGGACATCTGTTGAGTCAGCAGTCTTCCCCCATAATTGTGCAGTCTTCCAACCCAGACTGAGAAAGCATTGAAAGGCTCAGAAAACCTTTGAAGATATTTAAAGTTAAATAAGAAGTTATTTAAAGTTTAAAGTCAGGGTGCAAAAACGCAAGTTGAGCATCTTACAATATTAGAATTTTGCTCTTTTTTGTTTTTTCTCTCCAGAAGCTGCCCCACATGACATTCTGCTTATTGCCTCCAGCAGATCTACATAAGCAGATTGATTGAGGCCAGCTGACAGTGCAGAGCTAATCAGCTGGAACAGTTTTAAGAATGAAGACCTGTGGCAAAGAGGAGCCATTGGCTTATATCCTCTTCGCTTTGAGCAGTTAGCTGATCACTGATTTGGTTTGTATATTTGCAGATCCTTTCTGAAACAAAAGTTGTAAAAAACAGTTTCTGTAATATTTTGATCTTCAAAACATTTTTTAATCCTTTTTTTTTTGTTTTACTATCATTTTCTATTTTCCTTACAGTCCACTCCGAGCTGTGGGGTGAAACATTTCTATAAACCATAATCAAAGTTGCAAAAATAAAGGCTCAGAAAGATTCACTTTTTCAATTGACTAAAAAAGTTTTACTTTTTCCATGAATTTCGCTTCTTTTTTAAATGTATATGGTTGAATTTTTTAGGTCAGTACTCTTTTCTGAGAGCATGATGTACAAATTAATTTTCAACCACTTTACTTGAAGTTACTAATTATATAGACAAGTGGCACTCAATTTCAAATGATTAAACAGATAACTAACATCAGGTGGGTGGAATAAAGATTGTTTATGACAGGAGAGCTTAGACACTCTTAAGTTTGAGCGATGTGTTACCAATCAGAGGGGCATCTTGTCACAAGCATTTTCTTATTCTGATTCCATGACTTTTTATCACATTCTGATTCTTCTTGTTTTGCAAAGGAAAATTCTAAAAATGAAGGCTTAAATATGGAAAATATTAATAACAAGAATAGTTTTGAAAATTCAAAGCACTATTATTAAAGCATATTTTCTTCACTCAAACTTTTTGTTTAACTTCTACTGATTTCTATTTTTTTGGCATTGACCATACTTCTGTGTCCTTTGTCATCTGGGAAAGTCAACAGAGCGGGGTAAATAGGACAAGGTCAGAAAGAATCTGGGTCATTCAGTGCTTCTGGTTTAGAACCCAGCAGTCAGCGGGCTAATCCACCGTTCTCGCCCTTGACCCATTGCCTTCTGTCCGATACTCTCTCCTCTTCGCCTCTCTGTAACTCCCTTTCCACCCATTTTGGAATGATTGATGATCATAATGCGTTGCTGTTGGGCAGTTTATTAAATTCATGGGGCAGGGTTGGCTGGAGAGCTGGCTGTATGGCCTTTTCCTCTCTCCCCTCATATTTTCTCCTGTCCCTATTTTTCTCACATAGACCTCTTTTTTCTTGAATCCTAAATTATTTTTGTAATATTTCACATTTTATAAAAAGGATTTTATCAAGAATATTTTTAGAATAGACTCACAAAACAAGTCTTAAGTATTAAAATTAAAGACCCACTTTGATAATATTTGTGTTTTGGGTGTTTTTAACGGGCTCCTGTAGCATTTTTCTCATGATGGAGGACATGTATAAAGAAAATTAAGCTCATAATTGTCTGAACATGTTTTGATTTGAATCGTTATGGTTCAGGAGCAGATGACGAATGATTTTAAATAAAGCTTGCAAGTGGGACAAACAATTTGCTGGGCAGTGCACTATCTCCCTGCTCCGCCCAATTCTGATGCATCCACTTGCAGACAAGTCTTTGCTGAATGGCTGAATGGATCTGTTATTGTTATTGATTATTCTGTTATTGTTATCTGTTATCCCCATTTTTGTTGCATCTGTAATGTTAAGTTGGGGGTTGTGAGGGGCTGTAAGCTAGTGGGAAAGAGTCTAAAAAAGGATGATGGGAAATGGGGGCAGGCTAATTATTCAGTAAGAGTCCCGCCCGCCCACAACTCAGAGGTAGATTTTTACTGAACTTGTGCTGCTTTGCAGATACTACGTCCTAAAAAACAACAAGTTATTTAAATATAGGCAAAATATGGTATAATCTTGATTTAAAAAAAACACTCGGAAAGCTTTTTACAATAGATCAAAGGATGATCAGGGCAGGTATAAAAACCTATTGTGCAGAAAAACAATTTTATAACTGCAGTCTTTATGGAATGGCAATTTAGTCAATTTAAACTGCTATATTTCTTTTCCCAGATGTTTTTTCTTATTGTTGATCAATTATTCAGATGTACCAAATTTGCAGTTGGTCATTTCTATGAACACAAAGAACTACTACACTACTTTGTCAGAATATTCTACTTTTGTTAAAACGACTTTGGGGAAGAAAAGTTTATTTTTATTTAATATTAACTTTGCATTGTACTTTTTTAATAACAGTCTGATCAACAAAGGAATTACGCTTTATTTTTGCGTGACTATATCCTCAAGCATGTGTGTCTGGGCGTTTCTGTGTGTGTGTCTTCCTTTCCCATTTAGGTGAATAGCAGGGCCATAAACTTGCTTTATGTTGTCATCAGTTACTTCGGAACAGGAGGTACACTTCATGTGAAGTGCTAGTTGCATTCGGGGTGTGTGAGTTATAGCCAGGTGGAAGATTACATATCTTGACATGGAAGGCATGAATCTAAGCATACATCCTGGCATTAAAAATGAATGTCATTCATGCTTGTACGGCAGTTAGACCTCTGGAACCATGCATCTAATCCGGAAGCATTTACCATTAAGAACCACATAAAATTTAGGGAAAAACTCTACACATTGCCTGTTCCACCAATTATGTTTTAGCCTGAAAATACACTTTAGTCGGGCACAGGTGTCACATAAGATGACAGGAAAAAATAAATTAATAAATAAATCTCAGTATAATCCTCACAGTGCAGTCCACTATATGAGCAATAGACGGTTTGGAACTGGTGGTTATAATCATGTCCATGGCAGCTACGGCAGGAATAATGGTTATGGTGATGGAGGTTTCATGGGCAATGACCAACTGAAGAAAATATATTGGAAGCTCAGTTTAAAGTTGCACTCCAGCAGCAGCCACTGATTGCTTCCTCTTCCTGCCACATCCAGATAGCAGAGCCAGTGATCCCTTCACTTTGAACTTTCAAACTCCGCTTCAAACCCGGTCTTGAGACTTTTCCGTATTTTCACAGTTTATGTTCATATTTGCAACATGGAATAAAACCAACTCACTAAAGGTTAACTGCATTTTTCATAGTGGGATTTGGCCAAACCCTGAATCTTTCTTCTTTATAACAGCTGTCATCTTTAACTGACCCTGTCAGACACATTCTGTGAGGACTTGTGTCCATTTGGCATATCCACAGCTTTTTCCTAACAATTAATTATCATTCATTCATTCATCTTCTTCCGTTTATCCCTTTCGGGGTCACATTTAATAAATGCAACAAAAATGGGGATCGGGCTGCCGGAGCCTGTCCCGGCCACTTATGGGCGAAGGCAGGGGACACCCTGGACAGGTTGCCAGTCTGTCGCAGGGTCACACATATCACACATTTATGCACACTCACATTCACACCTATGGACAATTTATAGTGACGATGGTCGGAGGAAACCGGAGTCTCCAGGGAAAACCCACGCGTGCATGGGGAGAACATGCAAACTCCACACAGAAAGGTCCTCTATTGGTGTTCTGTTTCAGGTCCCCCTGCCGGAACTTGAACCAGGGGCCTTCTTGCTGTGAGGCAAGAGCGCTAACCACTGCGCCACCGTGCAGCCCAGTTAATTATTATACTAAATAAATCATCCCATCAGGTTTTCAGTTTATTCCTAATGGATTGTCTGCTGTCAACCTTTGTTAAACTCAACAGTTTAGTTAGTTATGAGTAAATGTAGGTGCTTCTGTCATTAAGGTTTTAATTTACTACAAACAGCCCAGAAGTTCAGCAAACAGACTTTTATCCATTCCCTTAAAAACAATTCTATTAATAAATCTCAAAAATGTGACAAAAAAATCCACTCTGCTTAAATAAGAATAAAAACAGACAAGAATACATTTATCACAACAACAATTGCTAGTTACAAAGCAACATAATGCAACCTAACCTCCTTCACCACTGAAACAAACGGAACAGTCATTTATTAATATCTAAATGTTTTGTTGGATAATCTTGTCACCTTTTCAAGACCCCAATTTTTACTTACATTTCCACATTTTCAAATCAACTCGTTTCTTCTTTTGTTTTTTTTTTGTGGCCCACTGATCTGTTCAACCATAGCTGCCAGGGTTAAGTGCTTGACTTACTTAAGGGCACGATTGCAGCCGAGAGGAAAATAATTCATTCAATTTCCCTCGCTAAGACTCTCCCCATGGAGATTCAAGGCTTTGATTTAAAAAAAAATCTTTAGAATGCAAGTGTCCTTGAAGTAAAATGGATTTATAAACAGCACATGAAGAAAAAAACGGACACAGTGAATAATGTAACAAACATTTAATTCCTTTTTTTGGAAATTGTACACCACTGTCTGTAATGACAGAAAACACTGAACTAAGGAGGGTTTAAGGAAATTGGCCAGTTTAAAATAAAACAAAACACACTTTGCATCAATGTGAGTTAAAATTGACTTCTATCGCTGCATTAATATACTTCTGATCTGGTTCTCGGAAATTATAGCAGGCCTTGTGAGCCAACAGTAAGCCTATATTATTTATTTAAATAGCTGAAGTGTTCTGGGAATTAGCTAAAGGATGAGTGTTATGTTCCTAATAATTCAATAAAGCTCAAAAATACTTATTTTGATTAAACCAAAAAGTATTGCTGGAAAATTAAGAATAAAAAGGACAGATATGCCTGTATTTATGAAAGAAAAAAATATTACTATATATCTTCACATCACAAACTAAATTGTGGTGCCTCAGCACTGGAAAAATAAATATTTTGTTATGACTAAATTTGACCTTTTGAACAGTTTTTGAAGAAAAAAATGTGTTAACTTTATTATCAAATGGCCTGTATCATGCTTTCCTAAGCCTTTCAGAGTACCGTAAAATATATCCATATATGATACTTTTGGCACACTAAAGAACACATTTTTAAATGAATTATTGGTTATTTCCACAAATTGACTTTCCTACCAAGACGAAGACTCGATCTCTAGTCTCTAGACTTTTCCTTACTTTGTGACGTCACAATGTGAGAACCCACTCCTTTTCGTGGATTGGGAGGGGCTGGTGCTCAGAATGCAGGTTTTTACGGGTATGCTCAGAAATGCGTGACTGAATCAAAATACCGTCTTATGGGTGTTTTTTTTTTGTGAAGAATTAAAGAAAATAATACACTTGGAGTTGAAAATGTTTCATTGTGCATCATATAGGCTCTTTAAAGCTGATTAGAAAAAAAATGTCTTGTCTTGGGATTAGTTGATAGAAATGAAAAAAAAAAAAAAAAAACACAATCATGCTGTAATTATTGTAGAATTATTGTAGACTAATTTAACTACAATACCATGCTACAATACCTTCTAACTGAAGGCAAATTTCTACCTGTCGAATGTGCATGCTCTATAGTGAACATGTGGTAAAGAGAGATAAGGTAAGGAGTTTGCAGGGATTGCATTTAGTATGCAAACTCGCATGATTGATGGGTCAGATAGAAGGTCAATGGTTATCAACCTCCTGCTTGTTCACAGCATCTAACGCTGTGGCAGCTCGGAAAGAGATCAAACAATCTTTTGCTTAGATGAATCCCATTAAAAGATTTATTGGCTGCACACGCTCGTTTATTAAAATTTTTTAGGACAAGAGAAACATGTTTGAAAAACATTGCTGCTTTGCGGCCTTGTTTAATTATATTGCATATAAAAATGTTCAATTAGGAAAGGTTTCTAAAATCACTAAGACTACTTAAAACTCAGCTGCCCTAGTTGCTCAGTGTAAAATGTTTTTCTGTAAAATCTCACAATCCAGCCTTAAAGCTCTGAAAAATAAATTGTAAGCTTTTTACTGCCGTTTAGATGACCTTAAATGGAGATAAGAACACTGTTCTAGAGATTTTTATGATTTGAGGCTATAAGAGTAGAAATCATTTTGAAATTTTAATTATAATCTGTTACACTGTAGCGATTTCAACGATTTTAGGAAGGTTAGAAGCACATAAAAGACTAGAAAATAATCCTAACCAACAGCTATCAACTTCCCTTTCCATTGTTTTTCACTCAGGAACCTGATAAAACATTTAAAAGCCATAATTTCTTTGAAGTGGAATTGTGTTTTATAGATGGCTTTGTCTAATCCCACAGCTGACTTGCTTGCTGTACTGTAAAAGAAGGCATGTTTCCTCTGGAGTGCCTCCATCCTGACAGAGAGCTTAACCACAAGATCTCAGCCCTCTGTTCACCTCACAACCTCAAACACACAAACAAGCACACGCAATAAATAAAACAAAGCCGTTTTCAAAGGGCTTTACCTGTACGACATGTCTCCTGCGCAGTCCACTTTGACCATCTTTTTGATTCTTTTCTTTTAACATGGTATCACTTGGTCATCCTGATCATATGAAAGATTCACAAACCATTTATACGCACCAAATCACCCCACATGCATTATGCAGTGCAGCTTGTGGTGGAACTCAAATTCTTCTGCTTCATGCTCTTTGCACTCATCCCTTTTTCCTTCCCCTTTTTTCTTTTCTCAGACCTCGTTACTTCAAACCCTTTTGACCTGCACCCCCTTTTAGAATGCAGATTGGACAATAACTGAAAACTTGCTCTCAAATCCGTCCCAAATGTTCTCCTTCTTCATACATTTACCATGGCACCACATGAGACTCTCCCCCACCGATGGTCCCTCTCCATTTCCTCACCCAATTCTCTCTCCAACTGGAGGTAAAATTTTTAACCCAACCTCTAACTGCACAGTTGAGTCATCTATCAGAGTATTAGACACTTGATATGCTATTCATCTTTTTATTGTTCGCTTTTCTATATTTTTCACAATCCATTCCCCCTTTAAGGGCATGGAGCACCTACATTTTATTTTATATATCTTTGGTGCAGTCTGTCTGTCTTAATTTCCAAATGTATGTCAATTCTTAGGGTGTATTCAGACTGGATCCATTTGGTTCTCTTAGAGTGAACCAGAGTTCGTTTCCCCAATAATCTAGAACAAATTTTCAGTCTGAATACACCCAGGCGGACCCTGGTCCTGCACCTAGTTCGCTGGATCATTGGTTCGTTTCGAATCGGACTGAGTGTATACGACTGGAAATATCATTTGGTCCAGACAGAGACTGCTTAATTCCAGATCCAGTCCGGAACCTTGTGCTTGGTTTGTATTCAGGCTGCCGTCAGACGAACTTCCCTGTTTCGGACCAAAGCTTGTAAACAAAACCCAGTGACTAAAGATCTCTTTAGTCATTGGCCAAGAATCACCAGGGTGGGGCAAATAATAGAAGCAGAAATTATGGACGTACTGCGCTTTGCAATCCTTGTCGGGACAGTTCACTTATTCATACTTTACATTTTACTGACCAATTCAGAATGTCTGCCATAACGTCAGGTACAACACTTTTTACCTGCTACTTTGGCAAGAAGGGGCATGCTGCAAGGCGGTTACTGAGAAGACGACAAAGAAGGTACGCTGATAATTGTTTATGACATATAGATTGTTGGGAAAACAGTGTGAGAAGGAATATGTATCATGTTAAAAGTTGCTTTAATGAGCCTGCATTCGTCCAACCAAATTTAAAAGAGTTGCTATGTCCCATCATTGCTCCATTTTTGTCCACAGCTTTTCCTACTCTGTTTGTGTCCAATAACAGGGGCCCCTTTGGTTCATTTGTTCTGCGCCGAGCCCAGAGCCAATTCAGATGTATGAGACTTAGAGCGAACTGGTGCTCAGTCCCATTGGGAACAAACCACTTCGAAAGATGGGTACGAGAGCAGTTCCTCGCCCTGAACCTGGGTCCATTTGGATGTATTCAGACTGAAAATTTGTTCCGGATTATTGGAAGAAACTGGTTCACTTTAAGCGAACAAAATGTGTCCAGTCTGAATACACCCTTAATGTCTCCTGTATAGAATGTGTACAACTTGCCATTAATCTTTGATAACAAGCAGATCTTTGTTGTCATTCATTAATACTGGACTTGTTTTCTTAGAAACTTTTAAAATGTTTAACAAAAAGGAAAAGTCAGAAAATATTAATATCTGTCTGGGAAAAGAAAGTAAAAAAAATCAGTAGTAAGGGGTTTTAGAGCCTTAAAAGATCTGTAATCCTCGTTCACAGATTTCACCTGATGCAGATTATTTTAAAAGACCACTGCTTAAGAACAGCTCTAGATGGTTAATCCGTTTGATTAAATGCTATTCATAATTATGTTACCTATTTTTTGAGGAAACTTCATTTTCTGTATAACTTCATTGTCTTTTTTAGAGTCTTGGGATAGTTGGAGCACTCAATGTTAAAAAAGGGCCCTGTTGATATTTCCGGCTCATGTAAAATGTAAAGCCCCAACATACCGTACTAATGGATGTTCACTTTTGTTATTGGAAAGCCAAAATGATAAATGGAAAAAAAACAAATGATTATTACAGTCTTTAAGGGGCAGCAGAGGGAAATAATACTGTGATGTTCTGTGATAAATGCTCTGCTACGGTGAGGTACAATATGAGACCAAACTAATTCAAGAAGAGCGCACACTTAATCACTATAGTTTAGAAACCTTTTATCTAAATTAATGATAGTTTTGAATAACAAAAGAATGGAAAGGAAATAATTTCACCATTACCGGACTAATTGATGACAGAGATGGTGCTGCTCCCAAATGCAGGAGCTTCCATTTATTCCCTGCCATAAATGAGAGCATTCCAATAAAAATATTAAATTGCAGCAGTCAATATACTGGTCTCAACTGACCAGAGAGAAAGATAGACTTTTTGTGATGCATTAAATACCTTTCCATTCATTCGGTGCTGGATTATGGGGCACTTCTTAAAATGCACATGAGTGACATCATTTCCATACATACAAATCAGCATGCGAGTTTGTGTCGGTCCAAATGCACCTTCTCACTTTGTCCTTGGTGTGAAATACGTTGCATAAATTTTTCCCTGGGAGCCCAAGCAACACTGACACATCAACGCACACTTTCACATACACACATCTGCATGCATTTATTCACAGCTGTAGCAACCAGATTGGGTCACGAGAGTCCCAGATAAATGAAAACTACTAATCAGGCCAACAAAAATAGAGCTCATCAACTTTAGGTTGAAATGAGGCCGAGACTGAGGTTATCCTTAGATGTCCGCTGGGCACGCACACAAAAAAAAAAAACATTGGCAGTGGAAAACCTCTGACAGTACATGTATGATCTGTGTAATTCCATGACCTGACACATATTGAAAATCTTTAGATGGGTAACTTTCTCACCAAGTTATTCATGAGGTCTTGCACAGCTGTCGGTCAACAATTTAGACTACGGTCACTTATCCCAAGATGCCACTGCATGGCAACCTAAATGCAAGTTAGCGGGTGGCAGTCGTATTTTTACATGCTGCATGGCAGCCACCGAAGTTTTAAGAAAAAGTAAAAATGTCACTGTGACCAGGAGATTTTTTTATATCGGTCAGTGGTTACCCGGGTACATTTGGAGGTTGCGTGGTGGCAGTCCAGCGGCAAGCGGGTCGCAGCAGCGCAATGTTGACTGACAGGAGGCTCTCCAAGGTCCCTGAGAACGTTTGACGATAAGCTGATTTGAAACTGCCACCCTCCAGCATCCCCACCGTAGTGCCGTCCCACTGCCACTATCCGATTGTTAGAAATCGTACAGTAGCGGCACAGGCAATGACCGGACATCAATCTGGCAATGCCAGCCACTTGTTCTTGTACTTTTTTTCCACCTTTCAGCTTATCATGTTAGCAATGGAACTCAGATAGTTGGCTTGGCAGATAGTTTTATTTTTTTTACGTCTAATGCCCTTCCTGACAACCCAACTTTCATAGCACAGATAGGTAGCAGCATAAGGGGTCTTGCCTAGGAATCCACACTGGATTTTCTTTTTCTTCTCACTGCACACCCTGGGAATTGAACCTAGGTTTCCTGCGTGCCAGTCCCACACTACATCCACTCACTTGTTCTTGTAAGATGCATGGAAATGTGGCCTGTCTTCAAAAAAGAACACTATCCTCTCTACACCAAGTGAAGTCACTAACACCAATACCATAATCTATTATTGTAACTGCTTTCTCTCCCCAATTAAAATTCAATTGGCAAAACCATATCTAAAAATATCTATTTTTAGAAATTTCACAAAAAAATGTAATTATATTCAGTGAAACCTTTGTATAAGTGTTCCAATTCAACATTGATATCTTGGAATTTTGATTTGATATCAATAACATAGCATAAAGTATTTAGCTTCTTGGACCTCTTTATGGCCACTTACCAAAATTAGCAACAGTCTGAATAAAAAGGATTTTCTGACATGGAGTCAATATATCATTTAACTCTAAGAAAGGGTCATAAATTGCATCATTTATGCCTTTGCTTAAATCTGTATGTGCTCTATGCTGAAAAGACAAATCCTTTTTAAAGTCCATACTCGTAAACAGTCAGAGAAGATAAATAGAATATCTTTATTTAATTTAGCAGGCAAGTGCATATCCTACAGGGGCATTGTTACACTGTACAAGTGTGTTTCTAAAGTAGCAGAGCTCCTAGAGGTACATTTTATGTTATTTTTGTCTTCTTTGAGAGACAAAAAAAAAAGAGAGACATTTTTCATGTTACAGCACCTTTTCATTTATGAGTTATTGATCCCGGACTGGTGGATCTGTTAAATAACATTAAACAGGTGCAATACATGCTTTAAGGGTAAAGCTTGGTGCATTTTACTAGCCCACAGTATATAAACATGCCTCCATCCTTTCATCTGCCAATCCGTCACTGCTTTATCTGGCTAGCAGTCTTGGAGATAGACTTCTAAGCAGAAGTGTCTGTAGCTCTCTTTCTAGCCAACTCCTCCTGTTGTGTAAGGGGAACAAACCCAACTGGGAGATGCAATCTTTCATTTCTAAGGTGTGTTTTAAGATATGTTTAAGGTAAAGTACGTTTCCTGGCATCCCAAAAGTGCATCCCATTTGTGACAGACTTTTTTTTTTTTTTTTTTAGGAAAATGGTATAATAGATTTAATAAAATCAGAAATCAGTTAAGGGTTAACAGAACATTTTGCTAAAAACTAACAACTTGTTTTAGATCTTAATACACTTAAATCGTATAATTTTTAATACTGTTCTTGTTCTCCATTTCGTTTGAAGTTTCCTATAATTCTATTATAAATTTGCTTCCAAATTGACTGCACAAATAAAATAAAATAAACCAACCGATCTGCTTGAAAGTTTTTTTTTCCCCTGAAATATTCCAGCAACATAAATTTTCTGAGAATGAAGGCCTTTCAAAAGCACCAAATAGTCTATAGGTCAGTTCTCTCATCTTCACAGAAAGTTGCAAGTAGGGAATGAGAATTTAAAGCATTCAAGATTGTCCATAAATCTCAAAAAAATAGAACACTGAATTTTTTTTTTTGTCATACATTGCAACAATTGTAACTCTTGTATTAAATAGATTATTTATGTGTAGCATTAGAACTTGGAGATGTTTTAAGCATTTATTTCATGTCCTTTTGATAGCACGGCTGTGCTGCCATGAATACCCCTAAAGTCATCTGTTCTCTGGAGCAAAACAGGATTGATTTTTGAATTGGAGATCACCTGGGACAACCACATGCTGTAAGTTACTGCATTCCCATGAGGACACTTTCCTGGGTTTTGTTATGTCTCTAGCCAAGGTAAATGTTGAATGTCAGGTCAGGAAAATCATCTACTATAAAATTGAAGCTAACTTTATATCTTTGAATTGAGTGGTGAATTATTTTGGCAGCCCCCTGAAGGGAGAAAACGTGGAAGATGGAAAAAATATATTTACTTTTTTTGATGATTATGGCCTGTTAGATGATCAAAACCTCAAATTTATTGTCTCTGAAAATTAGAGCATCCAATTAAGTGGATTAGACCAATCAAAATAGGATGAAAAATGAAAGCAACGTTGATTTTTTTCATCTGCTCAATAATTGGTTGGACCTCTTTTTGCATGAATTACTGCTTCAACAACCTGTGATATTCAGGCAATTGGCTTGAGGCATTGGGTTGATTTGTAATTGGAAGCCCAAGTTTATAATCCCTAATAGCCACCTCCAGGTCATCTGCTTTGTTGGATTTGGTGTTTCTCGACTATCTTCTTCAGGTTAGGCAAGATTGCTGGCCAACCCACTAAAATAATGCCATGGTCGTTCAACCAGCCTTTGTGGGAAGGTTACAAGGCCTGCTGGAAAATAAAACCTGCATCTCCGTACCGCTTGGTAGCAAAAAGCAGCAGGATTTTCTTGATGGCTGCAATGGTTATATAATTCAGAAATGATGTGGCAACCCAAATTATCAAAAACTGCAGAAATGTCACATTAGGCTTTGAAAAAGGTGGATTTTGTCTTTTCTTCTTTCAGGACCTTGACTTCCAAACGCAATGCAAATTTACTTCCACTCCATTTCAATCCATCACAGCTTTCCGCTTCCATTTATTTTTCTCCTTAGCCCAGCTTAAATTATTGTCTCTGACTCAGGACTAGTATGGCATGGGGAAAGTATGGTTTACAGCCCAAGTCTGCTATTCCTCTGTGTGCAGTTGCTCTCAATGCAATGTCCCCAGCCTCTGTCCACTCCTTGCGATGATTACCCAAGTTCTTGAAGGAGTTCTGCTTGACAAAATGTTTTGTTCCCGAGCTGCAGCAGTTACCCTGTTCCTGTTCTTTTTCTTTTGACTTTTTTTTTCTTGCTTGGATACAGCAATTTGTGAACAACCAGCTTGTTCAGCAGTTGGTTCATAACTTACCCTCCTTATGAAGGGTGTTGATGACCGTCTCCTGGACATCTGTAAAAACAAAAGTCTTACCCAAGATTGTTTAGCTTACTGACTCTAAACTCAGCCCAGGGAACATTAGCAGATATTTTGAGGCAATTAACTTATAAGGATGTGACAATAAAGTAGTATAGTATATTCTATGTGTACTTTCATTTTAAACAATAGTTCACTTTTTGTTCAAATTGCCAAAAATTCAACTCAACCCTACATGTTTTCTTTTGTAACTCAATAAAATTCTCCATGGTAATGGTAATAATAGCTCTTATTTTGCTTCAATTAACACACAACTGATCCACGCCCACACAATCCCTATCCCCATCTAGCGGTTCACAACAATGTCAAAAACAAACGCCCAGGTTCAGCAGGCAGTAAAAGTAAACCATGTTGTCACCATATTGTGTCATCCAAACAAGTTTACCGTTAAATATATAGTAGCTGCAGTATCTTAATCACACGGGTGAACTTCCCTCTGGCAAGGTTGCATTAATCTGACTGAGTGTGCTAACTTTGAATGACGTAAATGTTTATGTGACTCATGGGATTTTAATTGACTGGCTCAAAATTGAATGAATCTGAGACTGATGGGCCCGTCACTGGTCGTGACAGAACGAGATAAGAAACTGTCCTGTTCCTGACATCCCCCTTTCAGACCAAGACCTGTTCAGTATCACTGGGATTTATTCACGTTTACTTTGTATTATTGTGGTCTTTTTGTGTATAAAAAGTTTAACCCCGACACTTTTACTGCAACAACTTTATGTTGAAACAAAATTCACATTTATGTAACAATCTTGTAAACTTCCTAAATCAGCATGTATGACACATCATTAATAGCTTATGCTACCATTCACTTAAGTTCTAAGGGGAACCACTCAAAAATGAACAAAACATTTGTAATCTATTTTTTTTTTATCAAATTGCATATCAGCTGTAGCAAAACACCAATGAATGTGATATATCTTAAATAAATACCTTAATATAAATTATTTTCTAACCTACTTTTTAAACAACTACTGTTTTTAATACAAACTCTAAAAATGCAACCGGCGACTGACATTATACACAAAAAAATACAAACGTAAATACAAAAAACAAGTTTCTCGAAACAACCAAACATTGACATGTGAGGATCTTGACCATGGACAAATGATACCCAGGATGCATAATCTGTGAGGTCGGACAGCCACACTGTTGAAGTTAATTTCTTCTAATTCAACAACATTACAAATAAGGCGATTAAGTGGGACAAAGAAAAGTTTGAAACACTGATGGGTTCATCCATTGGATAATCAACTTGCCAATCAAGCTCTAATTTAAAAAAAAAAAAAACAGTGTGATGTTAAGATCTAATAAATCAAATGGGTAAACATACAAACCCTAACCCTAAGAGTGTCCTAGTTATTACAATAAACAAAAAATATGAAAAAAGCTGTGTAAACTCAAAAGTATAGGATTATTACAGGTGTTCAGATGGATCTCTTCATTTGTCAATAGACGATTGCTTTGTTCTGCAACCTTCCTCTTGTGGTCTTTAGAAGAATTACAACATTTGATACGTCGTAGTTGGAAAAAAATAAATAGATAGGACTAAGTGAGGGCTTGTGGATGGCAATATCACAGCAATAATACACCCAAAAATCAGACATTATAGCAAACACAAATACTCTTACCTGACCTGTCAAATACTCATTCATGCTCGTTATACCATGGTCCGGGTGAATACTTGATTCTGATTGGATTCAGGGTTTCGTTAAAATGTGATATAAAATACCTAAAAAAGAAAATCCTGTCACATATTCCAAAAGTTCTATATCATCGTGTTGGTGTTAACTAATAAATAAATATTAACCAGATTGTCACAACTTTTTCCCACAGTATATCACAACAGGGAGACAGTAGAAAAGAAGAGTGATTTTATAGTTCACTTGAACCTGTTTGGTTAATTTGAAGACTCGGATGTAGCAGAACAGAAAAGGAGAAAATATTCCAAGAAGAAAATACGACACAAGAAAGAATTGAACTATTCAGACGTCAGACTTTGTTTCCTTGAAACAAATTTTGCTTCATCTGGACAAAAACCAAGCAGTAAGAGGAGAACTTTCTCTCTGAATTGATGCTTTTTTAAAACCTATCTTGGCAATAAGCATATCTCTTTCCTGTGCTCCTGCAGTCAAGGTCGTTACCATGATTTAAACCAAAGAAATAACTATATTAAAGTATTAAAAACTGAGTGAATACACATATACTGTTAGGACCATAAATATTTGGACAGAGACACATTCTTTCTAATTCTGTTTCTGTACATTACCACAGTGAATTTTTAATAAAACAACTCAGATGCCATAGAAGTGCAGACTTTCAGCTTTTATTCCATGGGTTGAACAAAAAGATTGGATAAAATGTGAAAAACTAAAGCATTTTCTAAACACAATCCCTTCATTTCATGAGCTCGTAGGTAATTGGACAAATGAAAAACTGAAAACAAAAAGGTCATTACTAATATTTGGTTGAAAACCCTTTGTTGGCAATGACAGCCTGAAGTCTTGAACTCATGGACATCATCAGATGCTGGGTTTTTTCCCTTCATTTCATGGGCTCGTAAGTAATTGGACAATTGACTTCCATGCTATTGCATGGGCAGGTGTGGGCAATTCCCTTGTTATGTTATGTTATTATGAGTGAAGCAGATAAAAGGCCTGGAGTTGATTAGAGGACTCGTGCTTGCATTTGGAAGATTTTGCTGTAAACAGACAACATGCGGTCAAAAGAGGTCTCCATGTAGGTGAAAGGAGCCATCATTAAGCTGAGAAAACAGAAAAAAAACATACGAGAAATTGCTACAGTATTAGGAATGGCAAAATCAACAGTGTGGTACATGCTGAGAAAGTAAGAAAGCACTGGTGAACTCAGCAACGCAAAAAAACCTGGACGTCCACGGAAGACAACAGTGGTGGATGATGGCAGAATAATTTCCATGGTGAAGAGGAACCCGTTCAAAACAGCCAACCAAGTGAACAACACTCTCCAGATGGTAGGCGTATCAATATTCAAGTCTACAATAAAAAGAAGACTGCATAAAAGTAGATACAGAGGGTACACTGCAAGATGCAAGCCACTAATAAGCCTCAAGAATAGGAAGGCTAGAGTGGACTTTGCTAAAAAGCATCTAAAAAGCCATCACAGTTCTGGAAAACGTTCTTTGGACAGATGAAACCAAAATCAACCTCTACCAGAATGATGGCAAGAGAAAGGTATGAGGAAGGCGTGGAGAAGGTCATGATCCAAAGCACACTACATCATCAGTAAAGCACTGTGGAGGCAGTGTGATGGCCTGGGCGTGCATGGCTGCTAGTGGCAATGGGACACTAGTGTTTATTGATGACGTGACACAGGACAGAAGCAGCCCAATGAATTCTGAGGTGTTCAGAGACATACTGTCTGCAAAGATCCAGGTGAATGCAGGCAAACTGATTGGGCGGCGTTTCATAATACAGATGGACAATGACCCAAAACATACAACAAAACTACTCAGGAGTTTATTAAAGCAAAGAAGTAGAATATTCTTGAATGGCCAAGTCAATCACCTGATCTTAACCCAATTGAGCATGTATTTCACTTGTTGAAGACTAAACTTCAGACAGAAAGGCCCACAAACAAACAGCAACTGAAAGCCGCTGCAGTAAAGGCCTGGAAGAGCATTCAGAAGGAGAAAACCCAGCATCTGGTGATGTCCATGACCATTTTGTTTTCAGTTATTTCATTTGTCTAATTACTTACGAGCCCATGAAATGAAGGGATTGTATTTAAAAAAAGCTTTAGTTTTTCACATTTTTATGCAATCTTTTTGTTCAACCCATGGAATAAAAGCTGAAAGTCTGCACTTCAATGGCATCTGAGTTGTTTTATATAAAATTCCATGTGGTAATGTACAGAAACTAAATTAGAAAGAATGTGTCTCTGTCCAATTATTTATGGTCCCGACTGTATAATGGGCGGAGGACCAAGGGAAGACCCAGGACACCCTGGAGAGATTACATGTCTCGGCTGGACTGAGAACATATCAGGGTCCCCCCAGAAGAGCTGGAGGAAGTGGACGGGGCAACGGAAGTCTGAGCATTTTTGCTTAGACTGCTGCCCCCGCAACTCGGTCCCAGATAAACAGAAGAAGATGAATGGATGAATTAATACACAATTCTTTCATAAGTGACCATACTTAACTTGTGTATCCAAACCACCTCATGCTGCACATTTTTTTGTCGATAACTGCTAAGAGATCTCAACTGAGCATAACACGATCCAGAGGACTTGCTGAAAAAACTTTGCGTCAGTCCTACTGTCGGCATTTTTCTCCTTCATTTCATCTCATTTTTAGAACACGAGGGTGAAGTGATTTACAGCTCCACTGTACATCTTTTTTATGTGTCCTCAATAGGGCAAAATGCCTCGGGAACAAAGTATGTAAATGAAGGACAGTAGGCTGATTGTGGAGAATGGAGAAACAGATGGAGGGAACAAAAGCGTCAGGAGAAAGGACAAGGACGTACAGAAAGAGAACTTGTAAAAATTCACTCAATGATAGGAAAGTGAGGTCAAGAGCTCACACACGCCACCCAACAGTCTCAAAAACACCCATGCACAGCTTCTTGCATCCAATAACATGCGTTTATGTTGACACTGCCATTTTCACACTTAGGTTTCCAGCCTCATTCAATTTATGTGCCTTTATGTGCAAGAACTGTAAATCATCAATTAAGCCAATTTATATATATATATATATATATATATATATATAATATATATATATATATATATATATATATATATATATATATATATATATATATATGTATGTATGTATGTACATATAAAACAATTATAAAGGATAGGAGAACAAGTGAAAAACAATCAGAAGAAAGAGCTTGGGTTGCTAACAGTTCTATTAATTCCTAAAGAAGTGCACATGCAACTCCTCTGCTAAAAGCCTGTCAGAGGTGAACTGACCCAGAGCTCAAAAGGAAAATAATGACAACTCTACTTAGTTTTCTTTTTCTTTTATTAGTTTATGTTTAGAAGTTAATTTGATTTTTAGATGGGCTCTTCTTTGGTAAATGCAATCAAACATCTCATATAATTTGATATTGATAGCTTTATGCACTTTTTTTAAAGTGCAGTGCAGCTAATAAACGACAATGGAAACAGAGTTCCTGGAAATTTTGATGTAAAAAAAAGGCTGTATGCCTTTGTGTGCAGACAGTTATATGAACCACTAAACAGGAACAGCCAACCGACAGGGAGCACATGCAGACAATATATTCCTGTGATAAACCTTTCAACAGGCGGCCGTGAATGATCCATTCCATTAATGTTTCCTCTCTGAGCTGAACAGTCTCCTCAACTATGACAAACAGAACTTTATTACTTCTTATTGTAAAAGACCCAGGCTTATGCAACATTAGAGCAGTGACCTTGACATCTCTGTTAAAGCCAACATTAAACTTATAAGACCAGCCAACTCTGCTTCACTGTCTCAGAACCTAGGAATGTGGTCATATGTGAATGGGAACAATTAGAATGATGGAAAGTCAAAGATGAAATGGTTTGTTTGGTGCATACTGCATCAAACATAGTATGTGTTTTAAAGCATTAAAAACACTAAGAAACTTATTACTATTTATGCCACGAGGACCTGGAGACTTGATCAAGACAATGGCTTCATTTATGCTTTATGCTTTTTCCTTAAAACCAGCAGGGTTTTGAGTAAATAGTAAGGGTTAAGCAAATAATTTCCTTTTATATTATAACATAGATTCACATGACACCTGTATAATTCTCTGTCTAAACATATTTAACAGAAACCACTAAAAATGAAAAGTAGTTCTGTAATTAGGGGTTTACACCTGCCAAATAAATTGCCAGCACAGCAAACCAGTTAAATACTGCTCTAGTGTTTAGATGTTCACATGCTGTCTGAGATTTATTTCACAATAGGAAAGGCTTTACGATTTCTAGATTTATATTCCAACAGTGAGATAGAAACCTGATTGCACTTTTACAATGTCTGTGAATTACAATGAAAAAGCCACAGTGGAAATAAAAGACTTTTAGGGGAGGGTCACCAGTGAATTAGTAAGTCTATTGAAACTTAACAATAAAAGGCAATATATATTTATAACCCTGGTGGTTTGAATAAAAGTTGTATTTTTGAGATTGGTCTATTTCTGTCATTTTGTGATATCTATGATTCATTTTTTCTAATGGACATTATATGTAATTCCATTTTATGAAATCTTTAAAATGTTATTTTATACTTTTATTCAAATATATCCCCCAGTAAAAAAAAAGACAAAAAAACGTGTTTATAGTAGTCTGTAGCTGTGCATTGATATTAAACAGTCGATTGTTTTCTTTTTATAATTTCAGCTTTTGCAGTCTCTCCTTGTCTACCAATAATCTATTTAATAGATGAGAGCATTTTAAAGATGCTGAAAATCATTTACAGTACAAACAGTACAGTTTCATTCAAATGAACGAGGTGTGTCCAAACTTTTGGTCTGTGCTGTATATTCAGGTGTCTGTAATCTCAGTTTATTCTTTAACCAAGAATTAAAGAATATATGTATTGATTTGTGTGTATCTTTTTTTGTAGTTAGGTTTTTAAGCTTATTTTTGAATATTTTGGACCCTGCTTTCCCCATATTGCCTGCAAAGTCTTGAAATATGTTGTAGCCAGGGGCGGAGCTTAGGGGTAGACTTGTGCCCTATAAATCCCATTCTGTTTACTTTGCTCTTGTGTCATTTTTTTAGAGCTGGACACCTGGCATCATTTTTTGTCAACAAGTTGGTTTGTGTTTGGTGTGAGGTCCAGTGTGGTAGGAGCTCATCAGTGAGACGACACCCAACTGTGCGGCCCTGCATTGTTGTACTTTTGCATCTAGTACAAAACACTGCAGATCCATCTGAATCCAACAGGTGCAGTTCACAAAAATGGTTACGAAGCAACTCAAAATTCCTTTTTTTGTTCTTCAAAGTTACCAAAGCGGCGTGCAAACTTTATGTGCTCAGCTTCTCAGCAAAGTGCGTATTTGAGGTTTGTCTCATAGCGCTGTCTTAGACAACCGGTATATTCTTTTTTTGAGAGCCACATTCACTCCACAAATGAGACACACAGGTTTACCAGTAATGTCGGTAATCATTTATTCTGCCTCCCATCAGTTTTTAAAGGCTCTGTTTTTAAAATCAGCTTTTCTCTTGTGCATTACGAGGTAGCAGAAGTGTTCACCAGGGCAGCTGGAGCGCTGTATTTTGGGATCTGTAGTGAAAATTATGCCAAAGTTATACTGTATTTTTTGGGCAGCTAAAGTGCTGCACCATGGGATCTGTACTTTTCGACGGTCCATTAACAACAATAATATAAAATGATCTTGCGGGCCAGATACAATTAAAGGGTGGGCCGGATGTGGCCTCGACTGGCCTCGACTTTGACACGTGAAATAGAGCATCCATGCAACAATAAATGCTAGAGTTCAGTTCACATGCATGGAGGCACTGACACAGACGGGTGGATAGATCTAACAGAAGTGTAATTCTCACAGTTAGATTAAAGAAAATGTTGATTTTTCAAATTTGACCTTGTAAAGCAAAAATAGAAAAATTGTCAAGATATTAGGGGTATGACGAAACTGAAGATCCCTGAATGACTTTCAAAAAGAAAAAGGAAAGAAAGCAGTTACTTGTCTTCTTACTTCTTGAATCCACTACCTTATGCTCAAACCCCAACTGTGGAATCTAGGGCTAGCAGAATAGGGCCGAGATCTGTCATATTTCAAGCATTATCACCTCCATTCAATGGGAAGATTTGGCGAATTGCCCCATAATTCTTTTAAATGACTTGTTTATGCAACAATGAACTTCACTTGACTTGGCAATAACGTGCTCAGACTGGTTAGTTTGACGCTGATCAATTTCTTCACAGCCTCCATCTGAGTAATAATCAAGTGTTAGCCTTCAACTTCACATAGTCAGTCCTGATATTAAGTGTTGTTATCATAAATGTATTTATTTATGACCTACTTTCATAGTAAAGGTGGTTTTGAAAAAGCAGGCAGCACTAATGTCTACACAGAAAGAAAATAATTTAACAGTCCATAGTATAAACTTCAAAAGATGACATTTTGTCTACCTTGTTGGATTTTTCAAACTAAATCTGACGATCAAAGGATGACCCTAATTAAAAACTGTCATCTGTGTTGTTTCTGGATCGACACCATGAAACTTTTTTTTTGTTCATAGTTTTTGTTATGAGAAACAGCAAAACAACTTCTAAATTAAAGCTAAAAACGTTAAGCTTCTTATTAAAAAAAAAAATCAATCTCCAATCACAAGTATGTCAGTGTCTTGGCATCAAATTTAATCAAATTGTATACAAGGGAGTAAATTGTCAATGTTCACTTAAAAATAAAAAATAATGATAAATATATACTTTTAAAATCTTATCCTGTTTAAATAGTAAGAGGGCATTGCTATTTTCTGATTAAAGCTAAATGCTTTGTTGTTATGACAATAATACACACACACACACACTTTTTTTTTTCTTGTTGCTTTGGTGGCAGAAGACCATAAGTTCTTCAAACTTTATTTGAAGTCTGTGAAACAGGAAAGAGCCAAATGAGAGCTTCCAAATGAGAGATTCAAACAAATTGCTTACTGGATGGAGTCTATTGTTCTCACATAATAAATGAGAAAGTAACTCACTATTGAACCCAGGAATGAAGAAATTGTCTGGAGATGTAGTGTCATTTTTGGAGATTAAAGGAAGCAGAAAGAATGATTTTGTTGCCGTTATCTACCAGCTGCACAAACAAACAGTCCATGTCAATATGTCTTTGTTTTATTTTGCTGCTCTGAACAGAGGAGCAAGTAATGGCCAGATAAAAGGCTTCCCCTCTGCACTTCATCCCCTTGCTTTCACTTTGGAGTGATATATTGCTGGGCATGCTAGTACCACTTCTTCTCTCCCAGTGAATGTATGATTAAGCTGTTGCTGCTGCTGTTTTTTCTCTTATTGAAACATCTCTGCTGTCAGGGCTTACCAGTTAAGATTACCTGTCCTTCAGCACAGGAAAAACTCAAACAAAAGAAAGAGTTTTTTTTATTCTTCTGAATTTTTCGTGTGTGTGTGTATAGGCCATGTCACACTGCTGCTACACATTCCCCTGGTCCGCACCAGTTCTAGATCAACTGTTAGGCACAAGATGAGGTGCACCACCGGGGGCAGACCCCAACTCGATGTAGACTGCTGAAAGGTGAAAGATTGGCCGCATTTATGAACCCGCCATGTCAATACACCAATCGTGGCATGAAATCCACCATAGCACTGCTTAGATGCAATTTATTAGTGATGTGTGCATAAATTACACAATTTTAGCGTGATATGTGCACCATATACGCAATTAAAAGTTATACATTGGTGGTACATGCATGACAAGTCCTTTAGACATACGTGGAATAGGTGTGGAAAGCCACTAATTTGTAAATGCATCTCCCAAAAATCACGCACAATTGCATACGATTTATATAATGTGTAAACTATGTTAAAAAAAGGCATAATGTCACGATTTTAGGTTTTCTGCTTTTGTGTTTTAGTTGTTTTTTGAATTTTGTGATGTTTTGAGTTTAACTTCCCGTTTTATTTTGTAGGTTTTCCTGTTGTGTGTTGGTTTTGAGTTTTACTTTTCCCCATCTGTCCTGATTGTTTTCACCTATGTCTTATCATTTCTGTGTATTTAAATCTTGTCTCTTCCTTCCTCCTGTGCTGTCCATAGTCTGTTATTGTATTGATCCCCTGTCTCTGCGTGGTTTTGATGTTTCCCCTTTGAGCTTTCTAGCCTTTCGAGTTTGCCTGCCAGTTGCAGTGGTTTTGTTTTTGTAGTTTCATTTAGTTATTAAACTCCTATGTTCCTGGAACTCCTGCCTCCTCTCCTCTCTGTGCCTGGGTACGTCCCTCAACCCTTGTCCTAACACCAACTATATTTCTCAACCCAGCAAAACTTCTTGAACTGCTCAAACCCGACCCTCTCGTGAAGACTCCATCGGTTGAAAACCCCTGGATGGCCATCTGTAACACGAATTAAGCATTAAAACTACCAGAAACACTTCTAAATTATGTACATCACCCATGTATCACAAATGACCAAAATTTCATACATAGAATTTACGCAAAATGTAGTGGCTGTGTGGTCTTTAAATTCAGCACAATCCAAAATAAGGATTTCTAAAACTACATTATTTTTACTACCAACATTTCTTATCTTAAAGCCGCTTTGTGCTAGCGCAGTTTTGACATTTTCATTTTCTACCTGATTATCAAACCGAATTGTTTGTTGCTGCTGGATTACACCAGAATCCTGACTACAGAAGTTTTGATTTCTAAATTGCCCACATGTTAATTCTGATTCTAATCAAAGATGGAATTATTTTTGATTCAAAATGGCTAAACATGAAATCAATGTCACCTCCGAGTGAGTAACTGAGGGTTAATGGAGGATCGATGCATTTCCATAGATTCTGTGTTCTTGCCGAGTACTTATTAGTCTCCTATTTTTGCATTGGGAATAGACAGCCCACTTATTCAACTGTCAAGGCTGGAATCTGATCCTAACTAAAGGCAGCTGCAACTTGCATGATGTCAGGTTTAAAATGTAGAAACTTCAGAGCTCTACTTTAAAATTTCTAAGGCAAGAAGCTTGAAATTCAAAGATTCAAAAAGTGAAGCATTAAAGTAAAATTATATGATGGAAGGACAATTACTTTCACTTGTATACATCGATATGGAGATTTGCAATATAAATATCTCCCAAGTACAGTTATAGCCATGTTTTTTTGCATCTGTGGGGATCAGCATTTAGAGTACTTTGTAGAAGTCTGTGCCAACCAAGACGTTTTATTTTTCTTTTATTTTTTTGTACATCCATTTGTGGAATTCTTATTTCAACTTCAGTCTCCATAACTCATAAAAGAGCATTCAAAGCAGCTAACTTAATTATATCCTGACTGGCCTAATGTCTGACTTTACTGTAACCGAGTCAATTCTACCATCCTTCTTTTCAAATTAATTAAAATCTGTTACAGCACGGAGTATTTTTCATTTTTACATATTTATTGGGCAGTTTCGTCCCGAACATCTCATGTTTGATAACATCAAAGGAAAGCACAGGCTTTATGTGTATATATATATAGTATAGTATATATATATATATATATATATATATATATATATATATATATATATATATATATCCAGCATGATTCTTTTTCCTACTTTCTCAGTTCCATCAGTTTCTTTTATCTTCGAAATCGACTCTTCCAACCTGAGGAATCCGTGAGTGTTTCTTTTTCTTCCCCAGCATTTCCACTGATATTCGTTTTTTGGGGTTTTTTTTATCCAGGGCATTATCTGTCTATCTTTGCTCCTTCCATCACATTCATTTTATTCATGGCAGAAATCAGGTACAAAACTGTGAAAGACAAGGATCTCTAACATCTGTCTGATTGCAGGTGCTCCCATCTTATGCTTTATCTCCATTTCTTTAGATTTCTTTGTCTTAATCTTTCCCAGGTGTTTTGTTTCAGCTCACCTTTTATGTTCTTTGCTTATGTCTCTGTAGTCTTTTCTCACACACAGCTGCATAAGTGTACTTTGCTCAGGTATATTTGTTGGTTTTTCTCCTTTTATTCATTTTTAGGCTATTAGACATTAAAACTCTTCCTGTAGAGCTTAACGTAGTCCTTTTGAGAGTCCTTGTTCACATACTATAAACTCACCAATTCATTAAACAAGTCCAATAAAATGTATAAACACAAAGGTTTTCTAAAGAGTATCGTCTGTGGAGAACTTTAATTTCTTTAATATCTGATGGTCGGAGCTGAAAATGTCATTTCCGAGAGATCAAAAGAACATGGCTCATCATTCCTGTAGCTCAGTTTTCAGTTTTTTTATTGCTCAAAGTGATAGAAAGTAAAAACGATACGAGCACCCCTGCAATGCCAGTCTGAAAAACATGAATTTCCCATGTTCTTATTTTTATTTTAATGCTCATATGAGTTTGACGTTTCTGTTCATCTTGGTTCTTCCTTAACCTAATGCTTTTTGACACAAGCATCACTCTAGTTTTTTAAATGACACTGTTTTTTTTTTGTTTTTTATTTGGCCAAATCATAATTTTTAAACATCACTGGGAAAGCTTTACAACTAGATTAAGTGAAATTGAGTAGGACTTGAGTGTTCTATACCCAAAATCCAAAAATTGATTAGAAACAATCGAAATTTACTTAAAAAAATTAATATCCTAACACCAAAAATTTATATGAAAAATGTAGTATCCTAAAAAATACATTAAAAATTTTTAAGAAATGCAAATTTTTCACAATTAATAGTGTTTAAATATTGAGTATGTTTATATAATTTCTAACCTAGACTTGTTCTATTAATTACCAAATGAATCTCAAAAATGGAATAACAAACCAGCATTTGACTATCTGTGGTGACATGAAGAAATTAGTGTCATGTCTGTCTGGTAGACTCACAAACCATACCATCAGCTGTCCATTTTATACACCTAAGGCTTAAACTAGCTTGTCAAATCCAAGCCTCGAGGGCCAAGCTCTCCTGCTGGTTTTCCAGAAATCTCACATTATCTGCTGCTGATTACCTGAATCAGGTGTGTTTACCCAATAAGGAGCTTCAATGGCAGTTTGGTTGGATAACATGCTGGACAGCAACCCTTCGAGGCTTGGATGAGGAAAACAAATATGTACGTGGATCTATTTGTCTACAAGTAGAGACATCAGAATGGAGCAGAGCAGGGAGCTTCTGCCTTGCTGTCGCAAATTGTACGTTACATTTAGAATATTCTCACTGGATTTTTTTCGTCTGCTCCTGATTCACAACGATTTGAACAAAGAAATACTTGGAAATGCAATTTTTAAGATTCTTTTTTTTTAACATGTTCCCATCATGAGAAAAATGCCATGTTAAAAACAATTAAAACAACCATTTTCATCTGCGTCGGCCTTCAAGAACAGCAACGGCTTTCATTGCAGGTGCTGCTTACTGCATCTCTAAAATTTGCATCTGCATCATAATTTTTCATTTCATGTTTCTGAAAATTGGCCAACATTCGGGGACAGCAATCCGCCAGCAACGTTGTCCATTATCTGCAACTTTTTTCTCCCAAAGATGTGACTGTCTAATGTATCCAGAGTACAGTTTTGCATTGTCTTGTTGCTAGGCAAACAAAAAGCTTTCCCATTAAAATCCTTTTCATTCTTTGGTTATATGCACTTAAAGAAAAGAAAAAAATATTAATTGGAGATGTAAGAACCATGGTAACACAAAAGTTACAGATTTCTTCAAATTTAGCAAAGTTTGAAAACAGACTACATGCATTTAAAATGTTCAGGTCTTTCGTTACAGCCACAAGTTCTCTGATTGTACTGGGGTCTGTGTCTGTTAATTTGTTCGGGTTTCTTTGCCTCGATTTTTTAATAAACATTTTATTTATTGCTAATGTTTGAGTTACAATTAAACTCTGAAGCATGTTTTGGACAGTGAGAAGCAGAGACCTCTGGGAGAGAACCCACCCATGCACGGAGAGAACATGCAACCACACACAGAAAAGTCCACCTTTGATGTTCTGTTTCAGGTCCCCCAGCCGGGACTTCAACCTGGGGCCTTCTTGCTGTGAGGCAAGAGCGCTATCCTCTGCTTCATTGGTTAATTGCCCATAGGTGTTTATGTGAGTGTGAATGGGTGTGTGATTGTGGCGTAAGACAGACTGGCGACCTGATCAGGGTGTCCCCTGCCTTCGCCCATAAGTGGCATAGTCTCTGACAGCCCTGTGCCCCCAAAAGGGAACAAACAGAACAAGATGGTAATGTTTGTAGGTTTTTTCTTTTTACCAGCCCACACTTGTTGGTTGCTTACCTCATCTGCATTGTCATATCACTTGCCATCTGTTGTATTTTCTCAGTTATTTGCCATTTGTTCTAGTTTTATTTTTCCATTTAGTTAAAAAAATAGAAAATATTTTTTCTTCCAGCCTACATGACTCTGACTTTAACACCAACCACAATCCCTGACAGGTAAATCTAGATAAGAACAAGCACATCTTTACATTATTTTGCCCTTTGGCAGTAAATCCATCCAAGCTGGAACAGGCACTTCGATCATAAGGATCTGTCAACCCAAAGAATGTTTGAGAGCCCCCTCCTTTGCCTTCCTTGCCTCAAACATGTTGGGTTCTTTCCTGGCCCTCTCTCATCTGCTCCTTCTGGCCTTCCACCTGTAGGCTGGCTCTTCCTTTCTCTGATCTGTTCCAACTGGCCCCTAGGCACGCCCGCTAAACTGTTGGCTCCTGCTTTTTTAGGTTTTACCCAAGCCTTCTTCCAAACCCCTTTTTCCGCTCTTGGTTTGGTGTGTACTTTTGTTTCTGGATGTCTGGGGCCATCCGCGAAGGAGTGTTGTAAGAATCTGTGTAGCTTCCTTGTTTGTTTTTTTAGATTTAGCATAATTTTTTATTTATTTATTTGATACATGTGACGTTCATGGTCCTGGTTTTAGCTCTGTCCATTTAGACAGTAAAGTGTTGAATAGTTCACATCCTGTTTAAATTTCAATCACCAAAGCTGCTTCTTTATCAGTTGTTGAATATATATACCAGCTGGTCTTGTCGTGTCCAGACTGTCATGTCATTAAATGTTTGAGATATTGTGTGATCGCACCTGTTGCTGTAAAAATGAAAGTGAGCAAACTATCAATCACTATGGTTTGTACTTTCACACCTATTCCATTAGTACCAAGAAAAAAAAATCCTGTCCTGTAGGATTAGGAATTTGTTTTTTATAAGATGATTGACTGCTCAAAGGCCATCTGCCACCTAGCTAACCCTCCCTGAAGCACTCATTTGCTACTCTGCTGTGGTGATAATGAAAATAAGCTGAAAGCATATGTTTACAGACAGGTGCAATGTTTGTCACCACCTATTCCCAGCAACATTTAGGTTTCATCAAGTGCATCAACCAAAAACATGGACAATCTGTTGACGATTCAGACTTGAATTGGGCGTAACTTAGTCAAAGATGAACAAAATCAGCAAGTGTAAGTCATTAATTTAGTTCTGGATCACGAAAGTCTACATGGCCATGGGCTTTTGTTGTTACAAGCTTCAGAATCCCAAACTCCAAGTGACAACATATTGATAAAATGTTGTCTCCATAGAATTGGCCATTGATATCAGACTGCAAAAGTCTTGATCTAGACCAATAGTGCTTGTTTCAGCTTCTTCTTCTCTCTCTTGATTTAGATTAGTGGACCATAAAACCCACTCTGATGAAAATTGTGTTTTGTCATGTTCTTGTGACATTTTTCTCATGGAGTACACAGAGAAAACTAATTTTAAAATTGTATGTCTTTATTCAAATCTTTGTGCATTAGGAGCAGACGAAAAAATTTCGTAAGAAAAAGCTTGTAGGTGTGACGTATAACCAAAAACTACCTAAACCTTTCTTGCTCGCTCTTAATTCGATACATCTACTTGTAAAGGCTTTGTTTTCTCGTCTGAGATGGCATCTGACTCAAAACTATACAGATGATACCCATTATTTATCACCATGTTTGTTGCATCAGTAATGCAAGGTTGGTGTTCTGAGGTGCTGTAACCAAGCGAGACAACATGTAAACGGACGGATGGTGGGAAGAGGGGGAGGGCTTTTCAGTCCCGCACACAACTCAGAGGGCAGTTTCTAATGAACTACTGCTGCTCTGGAGAAACTGTCCTAGAAATTGACAGTGTTTGTGTTTTGTTTTGTTTTATATTTCATTTTGGCGAAAATCAGCGAAATCATAATTAAGAGACCAGTGGGAACACTTTGAAAATAGATTAAATAGATTATCAGTGTGGGACAAAAGAAACAAACATTGTTGTCGTGCACATTAGGCTTACATACACAAAAATACAAAAGCTTTATACGTGAAATAAAAGTTCAAGAATTCTTTTTTTTTTTTTTTTTTTTTTTAAAGCAGGATAAACTAAAAATGGCACTCAACTGTTGTGGTAACTGTGATATCTGGTAACATTTAGACACTACCTATTATAAGCATTGTCATTGAGTTGAGTTATAGTTCAACTCTTCCAAATATGTGCCTAAACAGTGTGTCTTGGGGAACATGTCTGTGCTACTGTCAAAGTCATTAAACTGTAACTGTGACTTGTAGGAAATAAACTCCAATGTGAATGAGGAACAGCACACGGCCGTACTGCCAACTTGAAAATATAAGCACCACACTTCAGCCTCTGCAACTGATGGACAAGTTGTCAGTGAAAGGCTTAAAAAAAGTAGGAATGAAAAAAAAAAAGGTAAGTTAAAAAAGCCCAAAATGGAGTCACACGTAAAAGTCTGCTACATAAAAAGATAGGAACATGTCTACTGGCAGAACATTCTGTCTCCTTTTAAAAATGCTCCCCTGATCATTCTCGGTGAGTATAGTAGAAGAATGAGACTTCAACTTGTCAGAATTAATTTTTTGATCAGAAATGATCTCGTGGAACCTAAAATTTCCAACAACTTTCTAAAGACAAAATTTTAAAATATAAATATCCTGTCATTAATTGATGGATTTAGAACCACCATCTTGAGCTACTTAAACTCTCAGCTAGCTAAGTAACAAAATTTAATATTCATATTTATGTTTCCTCTTAACAAGCACCCGTTATATTTACATTTATGAGGCCCCCCATTTCTATTGCACAATCAAAACTTTACTAAAAAAAAACATTGCATGTAACTTACATATTGTCTGCCCTGCCGTTCATAATCAGTCCACTAGGGGCATTCGAAGGGCTTTTTTGCTCATTTCAAAATTGCTGTTCCCATAAACACTTTTGGCAGGAAACGTTTGGCAAATTTTCAAAACCTTATGTGAGATTAAAGCCTTTAAGACCAAACCTACGATCCAAGACTCGATCCAAACCAAGTTAAGCAGACTCGGTTCAGACAAACTGATTTCTCCAGTCTGAATACACCAATCCATTGTTCTGAATGGAATTTCTTGCTCACAAAAGGGATTGTATTTGGATGCAACGTAATACCAACAAACATAGATAATAGTTGACCTGACAGGTCAAACTTCAGTAGGTTTTACATTACCAAGGATACAGACAGTGGTGTGTAGGAGGTGAAGCTCTGCAGCAATTAGCAAGATAAAAACTACATTCTGACATCATGCTACATATGTGATGTGACACTTTTGAATGTGGGAAAAATGCTAACTTAGTGATGTAGCAACTGAAGTAAATTTCTTTTTTATTATTTGTGACTGAAAATGTATCCATTTTTACTTTTTTGTTATACTTCCTCTCTAAGAATTGAGGGATTATTAAAGCAGAGCTGTGCTTTCTTTTTTGCAAAAACACAACTCCCTGGACACCAATAAATCCTTCATACCGCTGTACTGCAGACTTAACGAACTTCTGTCGTGGGTGAATCTGTTCGCACTGCGCCCATGCATGCTTGACTTTATAGGCTATATATCTACCTCATTATTAGCAATGCAGATTAGACTGTTAAACACAACTTTATTTATGCACAGTGTTCTTTATATATCAGCAGCATTTCTTTTAATTTACATAAATGCACATTCGTATCCAAACATGCCTCCTAGGGTCAAAGGTAACACTTTTTTGCTAAAAGGCAGCAGAGGCACCACTGCCAACATATGTGATAATATTAATATAAATATTCTTTTTGTGTGATATCTGAATAATGTTTCATCGTAAAGTGTGCAGCTAATTTTCCTCCTTTGGAACTGCTTTTTGCAACATATTTTGAGTTGTGCTCACAAAACTTTTGTCATTTTTGGCTGTTCTTTCTTTATTTTTTGTAATATTGATGGTTAATCCAATGCAATAATACTACCATAAGATTTAGGACAAAGTTGCTATTTCTACAAGCATTTGCCACAAAATAAAAGAAAAACATAAAAGAGGAAATATTAATCAAATTATTTAGGTGATTTTTCAAAACTTTCAATCATTTTCAAGTTGGATTACAGATCATTTAAACAAAGTCAAAGTGGACTGCTAACTTGTTTGTGGTATTTAATTAATCAATGGTTTTCTAAAGAGTGCATGACAAAACACAGCAAAATAGCTGCATCCAAAGATGGAAAAATATTGATATATAAACATAATTCTTTGGAGAATGAAATCTCAATCCAACAACAGGCATTAGCACAAATTGAGACGATATGAACCTTTTACATCCTTTAAGTTTATAGGTTTTTTATTTATCCAATTTTTTCCTTGCTTGTTTTCTCCTTTTTATGGTGTTGACATTTGGAACTCAAGTCAGTGATGATAACATATATATATTTTTTTCAATAGTCTGTTTGATATAGTGCAACCAATATATCACAAATTGTTCAATAAAGTGTTCTGTTCTTGTTATTTTTTCGGTTTGGATCGCTTTTTTCACAAAAAGTGAACTATTTGTTTTGTTGTGCGGCGCGTTGTCACATTACAAGCTGAATGGCACCGACTCTACCGCAGCGGCAAAGGAAAGCGACATGTACATGCTGGTCATCACGACGAGTTAAAGGAAGCATCAGTTCAGAGCGAAAGTTCACTTTACTCCGGCAAGAAGCAAGTACAGACATATAGAACATTCAAGTTGTATGACCGGAACTTCTTTTTTAGGCGTGCATCATCACTGTGGATTATCACTTTTTAATCTACACCCAGCTGTCAATCAGAATCCAGTATTTACCCGGACCATGCAGATAATAATATAACTATAGCATGTGCCCACAACATCTTAACAAGATCCACGTCTTTACCAGAATTATTAGGGTTTTTTCATTTTTATTATATCCTGATAAGTAAGAAAAATTTAAAAGAGAACATTTTCTTTCATGCATGACCTAATACTGGATGGGCAAATTCAGTCACCTTCTTTCCTCGAGCTGTGTTGAGGATTTATTCCTCTGTGCTTCATTTTAAGTGGACTCCTCTATAAAAGAATTATCTGCTGTCACTGCAATTCTCCATAGGCTTTGACAACTGTATAAAACACCTCATTCCCTTACAGGCATTCACGCGCAGAGGGGGAAGAGATGACACGGTTGAGGCGGTCAAAAATATTGCTCAACTTCAAACACAAAATCAATACCAAGACAGGAAATGTCAAACTTCCCCTTTAAGCTTTCATAAATAAGTGAACAGAAGCATTAACAGTTTTCAACACTTTGCTTGTTCTTGCAAACATGACAAATAAAATTATACAATTAGTTTGTAAAATGACAATTATTTGTTAACCTGTACATGTGACCACCATGTCCCTTTCATTGTGTGCTATATATTTGAAGCCCTGCATTAGCGTCTGAAATATTGCCATAAATGTTACATCAATCTTTTGTTTGGTGTCAGTCTGTTATAGCCATCTTTGCCACAGACCCAGCATGCATGGACCTCTGACTGCTCGCAAAAAGAATTTTAGTTGAGAAGGCTTAAAGAAAGAGACTGTAAAAGGAAGTACACAAATGAAAAGTCGGTAAGGATGAAAAAAGGCAAATGGGTGTTATCGAGGAAACAGCAGAAGAAGGCAGAGTCAAAGAGAACAAGGAGGATGAAAGGAGGAAGAAAAAGAAAACAGAAAACAGCTGATGTTTGTTTTTACGTTTTCTGTCTCTCCAAGGAGCACTTACAGCCACAAACTTTGTTTTTTCAGTACTTTTTAGGTTTATTTCATTGGTTATCACATTTCTCAAATAATCTTTTTTTTTCCTCTATCAATCTCAAGAACAAAAACTGTGATACTAGCTATTTCTAAAACAAAAGTTGACCTCAGTCTGTCGTGTCTAGTAATCAATAACTAAAAAGAAAATACAACAATATTGCTTTGTACACAACCTTCCCATTTCTTTATTATTGTTCACCATTTTGCCTGAACATATGATCATGTTACATTTTTCTGTTTGCTCTCTCCACTTTCTCACCTCCATTTCTGCAAGGACTCCCAGGCTTAAGCACCCATCCAGTTGCCTAGTTATGTTTGGCAAAACTACCTAAACGGTAAAAAGCCTTTTCAATTTTACAGCAAAGAACAAAATAGTTATCAGTGGTGAATATGAACACAAAACTGGGCACTTGTTTACTTCCTTAGGCATCAGGATTTTGTATTTTTTTTTAGGTTTTAGGTGATTATTAATTTTCTAAAGGATGGGAAACTAAATATTTTGGCAGAAGTAAAGATTGAGGTGCTAAAAAATCTTCTTACTAGGAAATTCAAGGTCATTCTTCAAGGTAGAATTTGTTTTGTTATGTAGCTACTGTTCATTTTTGTTACTTTACGTTATGTTACAAATTTTACAGAAAGTAAACAGAAACTGTTAATAAAATTCTTTAAAAGAGTTTTCAGAATATGTTTACAGGAAGATCATTTAAATTTTTATTATAGCTTTGGCTGAACTTTTCCCATAATAACAGGCAATACAAAAATACAAAATTACAGTTGGGTTTATTGTTTCTGCTTGTTGAGTTAGATAAGTCTCCCTGTTTTATCACTAACTATTTTACAATCTATGATTTAATTTCTCTTTTTCAGCATCTCCCAAAGTTTGGTCCCATTATTTCTTAATTCAGCGCGACATTTTTGTGCATAATCCAATAAGAGCACTTAGCATATATATATATATATATATATAAAAGTGTCCAATTAACAGATTAAATATGAGATGTAATGAAAAATAAAATACTTTTTTTTTATTCAAAGAACATAGTTCATGAATATCTTATGGGTGCCTGGTTCCTCCTAGAAATGCCTGAATAGGAATGAAAGGAACAAATGAATTATAACTGATATCTTCATGCATAAGGGAAAGAAAGGCCACATCATTGGCACAAATTAAGCACTGTGTAATGTCATACCAGTATTCTTTTTCTTTGCCGTGGCTCACATTTTATTGATGAACATTATTTTTTTATCTTCTTTAATAAAGGGTCTAAGTTGGCTGTGGAGGAGACTTAAGGGCAGGAGGCAAACGAGGACGGAAGACACTCACCAAAACAAGCAAAATTGCAGTTAAATCAAAAAACAAAACAAAAAAAAACAGGTCATTAGTCAATATTACCCACAAAATATTGACTGCAATTAAAAAAGGGTGGTAATTAGCTAAATTCAGGTGAGCACAAGCAAAAGTAAATGGGGATCCTTAAGGAAGAAAAAGGAAGTCTGATGAAAGCCAGCCTATTACAAGAACATGCTAAATTTAGAACAAGGCAGTAGAAATTATTTTACTGAGTACATTTGTTTTTCTGCAAGCAATTATAAATACTATTACGTCCAATGGAAAAAAGTCCAGCCAACTACAAAAATAAATATGTCCAGTTTTATTTTTGATAGAATTCTTATTCATATATGTACTGAAGGATCATTTTTAAAGACCCATCATGAAATACAATCTTGATGTGTACAGCCATAAAGCTGAAAACTTACTTTGTATGTAAAAGTAATAAGAGTCACATGACTACACTGCAGCTCATCTAAAAAGGTGTTAAAATTACCTTTAATCTTAAATTATAGTACGTTAAGAACCTGCAGTTTAGTGGTTTGATGGGAAGGTAGAATTTTTGAATGCATTATTGTGTTATAAAAAAAAATATTTAATGGAAGCAACAGCAGCCAAACAGAGGACAACAATCTGGACAGTTTTATTCATCATTTTGAGCAGATATACAAAACCACACAAAAGCAAAGGGCAAAGCAATTTTTCGTCTGTTCTGGAGCTAAAAAAAAAAAAAAAAAGAAAAGATAGAAATTAAAGAGTGCAACCACTCCACTATAAGAGCTGTGCTCCATAGAGTCTAAAAGCCTGATCTTCAAGATGTAGGGGGTAAATGTGCAATGCAAACTGCCTCACAAAAAACAAATACAAATCTATCAGCGAGTAGTCCAATTGATTTCAAAATATTTTAGTTATGGAATTCAGTAGTTAGACTAACAGCAAATTTGTGTTTCATGTCAAAGTTAAATTGTGGGAGAAGCAAAAAAATATAAAACCATAGAAAGAGACAAGAAAAAATGCAATAAGCAGTCATCACTGGTATCATACAACAACCAAGGCCACTATAATAAAAAAACAATCAAAGAAACTACTCCTCCATATATTTTAAGACATTTCTTATATATTTTAGATCTGAAATGGAAACAGTCTGCATTAGTCTGCAAAAAGAGCATGAACAACCACACCAGAGCTCGTAAATGTCTTATGATGAATCAGCCCCTTATACTGTAGCTTTCACATTACCTGCTTGTAGTCAGATCAGCAGGTCAAACTTTCACTTTTCATGGTTGTAACAGTTTATGTCAAAGACAGAGGCCTTTGGCTCATATACTGCACCTGGCATAGCAGGTTAATGGCAACACAGCATTAAGGTGTTGATAGGAAATGAAAGGAAATGTCACCTATGGCGGGTAAATTCTGAATGCTTCCATTTGCGACTGTGTCTGGCCAGTAGAGTCTTTAATTTACAGAGTTTTTATTTTACTGTTTCTTACAGCATTGTACTTTGAACCTTTTTTGAACTTACTGGAATAGAACTTTTTCTTCTGACTGAACAATGAGCTGCAAATTATTTATAAATCATAAGTGGACTGAATTAGGGAGTATAATAATACCAAGAATGTAGTGAATTACCATTCCTTTCTCACCCAACTTCACAGTCATGCTGGTTGTTGGTGCAAACTGCTATTAGCCAAACAGTGAAGCCAAATTAGTGTAATCTTGCACTGAAAAGAACACACTGATATTGATATCTAGGTTGCAGACTAATATTTTTTCCAGGTTCATATTTTTTTATTTTTGAGTCTGTCAGTTAAGCACATTTCCTGTTGGAATAATTTCGACATGAATTAAATATTTGTTGCATGAATTGTTTTGTTTGTTTTATACCTAAGGGTCATTTATAAACCTCGCCTTAAAGTCCCACTCCAACTATATTTTGAGCTTTTGTAAATGTTTTTAGCCTAAATCAAAAACCTGTCATTTTTTTAGACAAAATTTGTGCAAAGCAGCGGCCAATTGCCTCAGAGATGTGGGCGGGACTGTTGAGGCAGACATCTGCTGTTATCCAATCATGCCTTTGTTTACACTCTCTCCCCCTAGCTTACAGCCCGAACAGTTTTAGCCAGATGCCAGATCAAACGAGGAAAAAGACGACGTACATAGATCTAGTTGTCTGCAAGAAAGGAGTGGAGCAACTGAAATGAAAGAAATACTCAGAAATGCAGTTATAAGATTATAAGGTACACTGTTTTTTTTAAAAAAACATTTAGGATACTAAGTAAATATGCTATTAAAACTGGTTAGGATTTTTTTTTTAAAGGACATTTTAATCTACTACGGTTCCTATGCAGGAGCGTTGTGTCTCTCAACTTTATGTAAAACCAAAAAAGAAAATTGTGTTGATTTAAAAATGAATCAAATGTGGGTCTTTTGACCTTCAACAACACCTTCAAAATATAATTTCCATTTAGTGCTAAGGAGAGACGGCTTGGAGATTTTAACCATTAATAAATGTACATCGGGGGCTTTGTATTATCAGTACATTAAAAATGAAAATCTCTACATTTTGCTGAAAAAAGTCAAGTTTTTTAGGTTTAATACAGTCATGCTACAATCTCAGTCGTGTTTTTACCCCTGATGAAGATCATGCTACTCAAATTACAATAGCATGGATTCATGGACACAAAGCGAGTGTACTTGAATGACCTTTGTGTGGTCCAAAACCTCCGTCCTAATAAAAATGCATATGGTATCATAAAGGAGGAAAGCAGACATTAACGACCACTGACTGCTGGCCGCTGAGGGCAACCAGAAATCTTGTATTCAACAAGAATGAACAGAATCCCCTCTTGTGAAAGTGCAAAAATGAATATGTTCACTCAATGACAGAGTGCAATTAAAAGCCAGGTTGACCCCACAAAACATGCCCATCAACTCTCTGCGATTTAAAATTCTCAAATATAGACAGGCTTATTACTACAAATAAAAATGACTGAGCAAATATTTAATTGTAAACTTTTTTAAATGTTTTTTTCAATCAAAACTAGGGCTGTGACAAGTATTCAAATACTCACAATCTATTCCAAAAAAACAAGTATGAATATTTGTGACATCAAAGATACCTGACTTACAATCTTTATAAATATAGTGCAGTAAAAAATACATATCGGGAATTGTAATTCTTGCTCTAAATTGCAGAATAATGCAGGATGGATTTTAATCACGTAACTGGGGAGCCGGTTTAGCTCGTACTGGTTTACGACACCTTCCGTCAGGGTTCGAATCCGGGCTGCTCCCTATTTCCCTTCTCTGCTTCTGTGCCGGTCCCAAGCCCGGCTAAATTGAGAGGGTTGCGTCAGGAAGGGCATCCTGCGTAAAACATTGCCAAGATAACCATGCGACTCATCCGAAAATGAAAGGACGTTTCGCTGTGGCGACCCCTGATGGGAAAGGCCAAAAGAGAAAGACCAAACTATACTGTAACTGGAAGGAAATAAAGTTTCAGTGAAAGTTCTCAGTACCAAAGTTAAACTATCATGTGAAATGAAAGATAATTGGCTTAAGTTCAGTTTACTGAAACAAGTTTAAAAAGAAATTTTTGTAAATATAATTGACAATTACATAAAAATGACAGAGTATTCCCCCTGTATTTACGGCAGTGACCAGAGACATCCGCGAATACGCAGAGTCCAGGAACACGGGGCGGTTCTCGCCCAGCGGCCGAAGACTATCCGTCACCAATCCTTACTCATCAAAAATCCTTCTGAAACATTTCTGATTCTTTGTAAAAAAAATCTTTTTTTCAGAGCAATAGACTGTACCGTCGCGTACTTCATAATGCTCATTAGGAGAGTATCTCTGTGCCTCAAAACCAGGAGGCGGTGTTTCCTCCTCCATCAGTTTGGTGCGAGAGGACATCATCTTCCGCAAGAATATTAGAAAAATCTTGATCAGACTGTGTGCTTGCATGGCAGAGAAACCGTACCAGAATGCCTCTCTAAAATGTTCATCCAAAGTGTGGGGAGTTTCTTTTGGCATTTCCACTAAAGATAAAAAAGTCCCTTTTTAAAACACGTGTTAGTAATACTGTTTTGAGTTCAGATTGAAGGATTGTGGTGAGTGTGTTCTAGTTGTTAGTCATTTTTATTGAGGTGTTGCTCTGTCTTTATTTACTATCTTCTTGTCATCCATCTACTGTAACTGTAGTCAGCAAATCTTTAAAGATGGAGAAACTATGGGGAACATTTTCAGGATTTGTTAAATAATTCAAAGCAACATGTATGTTTGTTTTGTTTGATGCTGAAGTTAATCAGTTCGTTGACATAAAAGCCTGATATAGTTTAAAGTGTTAAATACCATTTCTTTCTTTCAAAATCTATTTTTAAATAAAAGGTATACATGATTGTGTTTGAATAGATATTATTTAAATTTTCCTACATCCAGCGGCTGGATGGCCCAGTTGGCTGTGTGCAGGACTGGCACACGGGAAACCAGGGTTTGTATTTCAGGGGGGCGCTTTGAGCCTCATCCAATGTGCGTCACCATAAAATCCTTTGCACTAGAGGGCTGCATTGGGATCGGGTCCCGCCGGGTCCCGCGGGACCCAACCCAAATCTCGCGGGATTGGGCGGTTTGGATTGTGCTGCGGGCGGGAGCGGGCGGCAAAAAAAAACCCCGCGGGATCAGTGCTGGCATGAATATCTCATGAATATATATTAGCGGACTACGTTAGGCTGAGCGGCTGTTGGATTATTATGTACTGAAGCTCCGTGAAGGCACCAGGTAGAGACGCCCAATGGGCTCTGTCATGTAACCTGATGTTGGGGGTGCGCCCCGCCCCGCCTCTTACTAAGAGCGCGCTTCAGGCCGTCTGTCTGCGCGCGCACACACGCACACTTTAAACCGAACAGGATTTGTGAAAATATATTTAATATTTAAGTTGTACATTACACAAGAGGAATGCATGAAAAGATGAGGCTGGAGGAGGGAGATGAATCTCTTTAATAATATCAATACAAATACGTGTTTTTTTCCTGCGGGACGGGGGACGATACAAAATCAATGCATCTCTATTACTGTGCGGGACTAAATTCTCTGAGTTTTGCGGGTGCGGGCGGGAGTGGACATACATATTGCGGGAGCGGGCGGGAGTGTAACGCATACGTTGCGGGAGCGGGCGGGATTGGTCAGAAATTCAGCGGGCGCGGGCGGGAGCGGGATGAAGAAAATAGTCCCGCGCAGGGCTCTACTTTGCACGACTGCACAACTATGGAGCTACGAGGGCCTGTGCCGGTCCCCAACCCAGATAAAATACAGGGTTGTCTGGAAGGGCATTCGGTGTAAATATCTCTGCCAAATCAAATGTGCTACTCAGTAAAAGCAAATTCGCTGTGGCAAGCGCTGACGAGATATGCTGAAAGTTGAACAAGAACACATATTCCAATTTAATAGTAAGAATCATAGTTTAATCTGCAAATTGTTGGTCTTGATTTAACCTTAGTAAGCCTTAATTAAAAAAGTGACCTAGTTGGAACGAATTTTACTATTAAGCAAAGGATTGCAAACCTAAAAGGAGCAGAAGCACTACCTAATGCAAATAGGTCTATTCCTGCCTCAGTCTACCAAAGGTGATCCCCTCTAACCAAAGTCCGTATCTGAATTATATCAGTCTAACAGTCTAAAGAAAAAAAAAGCATGTGGAACACAAATATCCAACCACATGTCCTCGAGCCACAGTTGAAAACACAACATGATATTCCTTGGAGCAAAGTGCATATCATTTTCTAAATTTGGTTGTCAAGGATAACATCTTACTCTCATGGTTTGCTGGCTTTGAAACGAAGAAAAATCAACACCTCCTCTGTTTCTATATTAACCACTGCAGAAATGTCTGTATTTTCCTCCACAGAACTCTGTGATGTTGTGGAGGGAAAAAAATCTGTTCTGCTGTAAACATAGGATAAAGTGAGACACAAAAAGTGACGATTTAAGATCACCATCTAGAAAGTAAGGGTTTCTCAGCAAAAAAATGGGGCATTGCTTTAAATTGCATCCTGGGCTGTTAATTGGGCAGTTTCTCGATTTGGAGAAAAATATTTTTTTCTGCTTTTAAACAAAATACTTTGCTATTCCGAATGAATGTGAAACTTCCCAATTGAAAAAAGTTTTGACATTTGGCTTATGGGGACATAGGTCTGAGAGTAACTTACACCCGTTTATATTTATTAACATGTTTATTTGACAGTCCCTTTTGTTTTAACAGATCTGGCTGAGCCAGGAACCATCATTTGACAAAACTCGTGCTTGGAAAATATTGGATTTGTTGCACTGAGGCATTTCATAGTGATGTAACAACTGTGTATGTAATAATGTTAGACAATATAAATGTATGAAAAGTACTTACTAATGTAGATACATATACTACAGGAACGCTGAAATTAGCTTATTAAAATGCTAAGACACCATGTAACTTAGCAACTAAAAAATGGCTACTGCAATATTAACAGTTTTTTTTAGTTTTGTTTTTACTTTGAAAATAAAAAAATTGCTGGAAAAAAAGGCATTTTTAAAGCCAGCAGGTAATAATAATCCATGACAATACCAGAAACCATTCTACTACAGTATCATCTCACACAAAAGTACAATTTAGATGATTAATTAACTCCTGTAAAATAAAAATGTTGATGTTTGTCATTTTTGTTTTTATTCTACAAGATGTCTACATTTCAGCAGCATATTTACGGTGATGCTGTAGGCTCTGGGAGCGCGCAGCCAGACGCACAAATCAGTGCATACCAAAGTACAGTAATAATACACCCACACTATGATATCACACATATGGACTCGCACAATCAAGCATATTGTACAAAGCATTATGCACTGATATAACCCTTTATGCGCGCATACAGCTGGAGAACACGCACAACAGCTTGATTTGGTTTGACTGCTCTGTGACGCTCTGGGTTTAGACTGCTGTTGAGGGTGCAGAAGGCCCTGGAACTACACCGAGACCGAAAAGGAAGACTGTCTGTTCCTATATTCTTATGTCTGAACTGAATATGTGAGACAGGATGGCCCATGATAGGAATTTAGTGTCTCTGAACATCCCTGTTAACAGCTGACTGCCTATGTCTACAGCCTGCACCGCTCCATATTTGATACGTGTATTTATCAATGAATACAGACACACAGATGGCAAACATTTGCACTACACTTTTCCACTTCAACTCATCAAGACGAACGTATATTGCATTTAATTTAGTCATTTTTATCATATTTAACCTATAATAAAAATAAAAAATAGAAAAATCCTAGTGTCAGCTAGGAATTCTTATTTATAAGAAAATTTTGTGCCACAACTGATAGACTTAGTGTCTCACTAATACTGCAGTAAGCCTTGTTGCAGAGCTTCGCTCTATGTTGTATTTCCCCTTGAGTTTGAAGTAAAGCAGGACATTTGTTGACATAATGCAATAATCCACCTGTCATGTGCCTGAAATACTTAAAAAGAGAGCACAAATCCCTGCTACAATGACGAACGTGTCCATATATCACAGCTGAATGACCCGAAGGGTAAAATTAGATCATGTGGACATGCAGTTATTACAGATTTCTATTTTTGCCATTTTATTTTACTCTTTTTGTTTTTATTTGCATCTCTTTGTGGTCCGCAGTGCACATCCTGCTCTGCTAACCCCTTGAGTGTGTATATACTGGGGCACTCCCCACTGCGTGAGAGATATCACAAATATGATGAAAGACATTTAAGAGCAGGAAACAAATCGGAGTGAGCTCTCCTCCCTAACATTTCTGTGCATGTTGCATGTGTATATATATATACACAAAAATTAAAATAAATAACGCCCACACACTCTCTGCCGCTCACACACACATGCGGGAGGTCACTAGAAAGCAAAGGAATTAATAATGAGACCAAAAACAACAATATCCTGACGATTAGAGCTAGGACCTCCGGACTAAAGAGGATTTTCAGCTTAACTTTTTAAGATTTAGCTACAATACTTATGCTCCAAACCACTGCATAATTGAATAAGACATTTGCATAAATATTACAAGTACCCACTTTGTTGTTTTTATATTTCTGGGAAAAAAATATTTCAGTCAAGTGAGTAATGGTTATAAAGGGGGGAAAAAAATAAAAGAGACATATATCTGGTGTGCAGCTAATAATTGAGAGAGATGGTACCAGGGGTGGAGCTAGAGGGGGGCAACAAAAACCTTTGCCCCTCAACTTGCCCCCCATTTCTTGAGATTATATTGGTATGATTATTGGCAAAGGTCAAGAAATTATCAATACAAGCTTCTTTTAGTAATGCAACTGCTTAAAGAAGCATTAAATAAATACATATTTTTAAGCCTTGCATTTATAAGGGGTTTTCCACTTTGCTGTTCTCATTTACCGTCCTTCCAAAGTCTTTGTCCCCCCCCATCTAAAATGTTCTCTCTAGGCCACTGGATGGTACATATAAGCCTTTTGCTATACAGTATGATCTAAGTTAGTGTTTCCATTCAAAGTTGGTCCGTCATGGTGCATGTGAGGTGAAGCTAACAACAACATCAATGGAGTTCATCCAGCAGCTAAGTTTTCTGCTTGGCTTTTGGTATTTCGTACCATACACAAAGCATTTGATGCTGTTTTAGAGAAGATTGCAGCTGCTTTCTTATCGCTTTCTCTTGTCATGATGACTCACAGCCAGTCAATGGTTTAAACAGCAGCCCCGCCCTAACCGGCCTGCTCCATTTTTCCATGGACCTACAATCAACAGGGGGTCATAGAAAAATGGTACAGATTGGTCCGGCTTAATGGATCCATTTTATAATGGAAAACCTCAAAATACCAGACGGGAACCGCTCAGTGGAAACAAGGCTATAGAGATTTCAAATTGAGTTCTCCCAATTGGCACCATGTGACTTCCCAATGCAACAGTCTTAATGGTGATTTTACCTGTAGCAATAAATGTTTGGCACGAAGCACAGTTTTCCCTGCAGCTATGAACACATGGGCAAGGTTACACATTGCACATACTTCCCATTACATCTCACTTTACTGAGGAGGTTGGAGATACAAGAAAAAATTAACAAAATGAATTAAATGTTCCCGTACTCTGTTAAATTACAAAGAATGTGATTACTCCTTAACTCAAAGTCATAAGTAACACAGCAGACCCATGGTTTCCATTTTAAATCCATGCAGTATTTCTCTTTGATCTGCAGCTACGGGTTCCTTTAAGCAGAACCTGGACCAAACTGCATCTGGCTTTTGTCACTTTGTCGATAAAATGTATTTTTTTTTTTATAATTTGGTGTTATGAATAAAAGGGGCTTATGGACTGGAAGAGACATTTGAGCTCAAAGACATCCCCACTCCTCCATCAGTCACACAAGACTTGTTTTCAAAGCAAAACTCAGGCGGCTGTGTTTGATAAGATTAGCATGGCTGCCAAGCGCTAAGATGAAATGTGAAAAATGTTATCTATAATACAGTCAAACATTGTTATAATGCTTTTTGATAAAAATGATTTTGAAGGACATAAAAATAAGACATAACAAAAAAAGGAGTAAATTAGACGCCCCCTTCTGGTGGCATTTGAATGAAAACATGATTCAGATTTTGTTTTGTCGCCAAGATTTACTCATTGCATTAGAGGACGGTTTACATCATGACATAAATCTAAGTCTTTGTTAGTACTGGGCAGGTGAAAATATAGTCTTAGAATATTCAGAGGTTTCTTTCTGACTGTACTGTGACACATAAGAAATACATATGTAATTTGACCTTAAATCTCATTTTTGTATAGTGAGATGGTAGTTAATTATTTGACTATTCACTAGAAACAACAAACAACAGTCAAAAAGCTGAGCAAGATTAATGAAGTGAAAGCAGGATGAGTTTTTCTTTGATTGTAGGTCAACACACTTTAAAGCCTGGAGTGGAGGGAGCACGTGTGAAGCCAGGGGAGCTGTGGGTGGGTTCAAACGAGGTGATGCAAAAAGGGGGAAGTAAAATTAAAACAAAACAATTAAAAGCCGGGCGAGTCTCACAGGAGGCCATGTGATAAGTGCGTAAATTAATGTTAAGTGCAGTAACTGTGAGGGTGACATTTCATTTGAACTGTAATTTTGTATAAAGTCTCTTTAAGGTTTCCTGTCTCTTTTTTCTTTTTTGCAGTTTCACCTCCGGTCAAAAGTATGTATTCTACTCCTCGCAAAGGAAAATTTATTGATGCACCATTTTTGAAGCCTTGAAAATGTACTTCAGTGCTTGATCATGCATGACAATTTATAATACTCCAAAACGGAGGCAGGTTGGGTTTTCAAAAAGTAGAAGTCGGCATACAGTGAATCTGAACACCCCCCCCCCCCCCCCCAAAAAAGGTTGTCTTTTGACAAATTTTGAACCTTTAAAGTGAAACCATTATATTGAGAGCTGTGGACCAATGTTGCTATTATATGTTCCAGTGGGAGTCCAGGCTGAAAGAGCAGAGAGTCGGGGTGAAAGCCCATCAGCCCAGGGGACCTTCCAGTAACAGAAAAGGTCTAATCATGCTGTCTTAATAACAGATTTCATAGTAAGGCAGGAAGGCCTTCTGGCTGTGTTGGTGTCTGACATAAGACTGTCTTCTAAATCTCTAAAGTTCAGAGTCCCAAGTGTTTCTTTGTTTTTTTTCAGCAATTCCTACAAATCCTGCAGCTATAAAGCTGTAAATTCCTGCATACAATTACTGTCATATCATTTAATAATGTTCAACCATCATAGATAGTGATGCAAAATGCAGGAAGAATACTCATAAATACTGCAAGACCTCCAGCCCAGACAGCCCGCTTGGCGCCTGCTTTACTCCCCACACAAGGCTAAGAGCTCCTGCTGCTTTTGGAGAATGTCGGTAAATAAATAGCTCTATACAGACCGGCTCAATTCATATTAACTTTATGCTGAGACTTGGCTTTAAATTGTGCAGTCTAAAATCAACCGTTTCTACGTTTGCTGTCAATTTTTTCCTACAAAAACTAGTAACAAAAGAAATTGCAGCTTCATAAACATAAAAAACAAAGAATATGACAATTATGGACATAGTTGTAAAAAATCATATCAAATTATATGAAGAATAAACACTATAAGGCACACTTAAAAGTCTTATTTTAATTCATTTTTTATGATAGTGCGCCTTATAATCCGGGGCCTTATATATTGATTAATTCTGGTTGTGCTTAGTGATGTCGAATCGACTATATTTCATCTTTTAGTGCTATTTAAATACTAAACTGGCTATTCCAGCATCCCCAAAATTAAGAACTGCCTAGCATATTTCCAAACACTGCTTGGACTCCATGCTCATATAAACCAGTGAACTCTGTGGCTTGTTCATTTCAAAAGTACCATGAGCTAATGTATTACATTCATGCATGAGTGTTGTAAATAGGCACAGCAATATCTAATGTGCTCAACAAGTGTGCACAAGCCAAGAAGAAACTCTGAGAAAAACAAGCAGATGGCCGTGTGCAGGTATAGCTTTGTGACATCTTGCCAAATGTGTTGGGTAAACAAACCAACGGCACAGAACAAGTTCCAGACAGTGATTACCAAAGTTTAACCCCTGTAAGTTCTAATGCCTGTGTCTATAAACACTGGCAGCCTCCTAGGCTTATGCTTTTGGGGGGTAGTGCTAAAAGGGCAAGGGAGAGAAGCAAAGATATTAAAGGGAACGGGCGTGAAACACTGAAAGATACAGAAGGAAAAACACCACACAGCAATAAATGTTTAAAGATTAAAGGTCGGGCAAAGGGCAGGTTGGATGATTGAGAATTGGAGGTTTAAATCCCACCGACTTCAGCACTCTCACACATTCTGCAGCAGTCAACCAGCGAAAGAGAAACTGCTGATAAAGATTATCTTCACAGAAAATAGAACTAATATTCAGATGGATCTATACAAAAATGAAAATTAGGTATGTTAATGAAAATTAACACACAAGCGCACACACACACACACAAAAGATACCCAACAAGGGGAAATGAGGACAAATACATGCACCACTGAACTTAAAATTTCAACTTTGAACTTTGCAGATAAGGGCAAAACAGTTTTCATTTTGGCCTAGCACATTTTTAAGGCTGAATGATGCAAAAAGATTCATGCTTTCTACCAACCACCACTAAATAAAAGGACTCTACACGTCATATACCTCATTGTATCAAGGTGAAAAACTCAGAAACCATTTTATAAGAGAGAAAGAGGAAAACAACAGTTAAAATCCAGCACAGATGAAAAAGAATGCTGTGTTTACCACACATTAACTTATTTGCGACAGCTACAATAAACCACAATAAACCCTTAATGGCAACCAATTGCTTCATCTGTATTTGGAGCTGTAGCTCTTTTACCTACTCCGGTGCCGCTCTCTGTTACTCTCCCAGACAAACGGAAACACAAGTGCATTTTAGCAGGTCCACCCATCAGCTGCCCTCACCACTTTTACACACACATCTTCTTTCAGGTTTTTATTTTGCCGTTCCATCATCCAATTTTTATCTGCCAACGTTGTAGCACATGCCAGAATGTGGAAACTAACTGTGCATCTACATCATTTTGGAAAGCACATTTTTAAAGCTGTAAATAGAAGTTTATTGTTGGAGAACATCATAAACTAAGACACCTAGTTAATACTTGTCCTCTAACAGGAAGTCGCGGCACTCAAAACATATGGCACAGTTACAAACTAAAAAGCTTTTATTTTTTAAAATGATTTATTGAATTAAAAGTAAAACTAAAAAAGGGGTTATTTGGAGAAGCTGTATTTCAATTAAATTTATAGTTTTATAGAAAAATCTACAAATAAATGTGACAAGTAAAAGCCTTTATTATTAGTTCTTTGGATTTTAGTGTCCTGTAAAACGTTTTTACAGGTAAATTTAGTACGCTCAAGTGTCCTTTTCATTGTAGTATGCACACTGTGGGTTAAGTGTGTGCATGTGCAGTGCAGAACGGGCTTATCGTCGTCATGCGTCCTTTATTTGATAGTGCTGTGAAATGCTGGCAGACAATTTTGCATTGTAGAAGAAATAATTGAGAAGAGTGAAGGAGGAGTCCATGCAAAGCATAAAAGCACATGCTGCCATGTGGCCATACACAGATAGGTTTCAGAGGTGTGCTCAGAAACGAGCAGCTTTCGAGTCCAGTTCAGTCAAATAAGCCAGCCGCTTAATGTATTACCTTCCTCTCGTAAATGCATGCAAGAAATAGAAGTTTGCACGAAGTGTACTTTTTACAGGAATAGATATTTTATGCACATGCAGGGCAGCTTTTGCCCCACTGAGAGAAAGTGCAGATTGGTGCAGGACAAAAGCACCATTTGTGCCGGCAGAGAGGCAGTGAACACGAGCATAAAAAAATCAGGACAAATATAAAGAAAGAAGAGAGCAGCTGCTACACAGAATGGGTGAACACCAGACATTAACACCCACATAAAGCACATGTCATGATCCAACAAAAATGAACAAATGTGCACACCCACACACAAGTGTGCATAGAAAAAAATAAAGAAAGTAGTTTTTTGGAGCTTAAAATGATGGGTCTTTTCTTTAAAGTTTCCCTCAAAGCTACGGGGATCATGTTGAAGAATGTGTGTGTGTTGTGGGGGGGGGGGACTTTATGACTTTAACCCCTCTAAATGTGGCTAATTTGCAATGCCCTATTACATCCAGGACTCATCTTCATTTAGCATCACCATTTTGGAAAAAGAGCGTATTTGTGACGTAAAAAAAATGCTTGGGAGACCACAAGCTTCATGCTATGTTATATTACGATGCATCCACTTGCAGACAAATAGATCTATGTACGTCTTCGTTTTTCCTTGTCCGATCTGGCATCTGGCTCAAAGCTGGATGGCTGGATAGCTCCAATATTGCTCGCCATTTTTGTCGCACCAGTAATATTAGATTTGGGTTGTGATTGGCTGTGATCTAGCAGAACAGAGTATAAACCCATGGATGACGGGATGTGAGGGCAGGCATATTCTGTGACAAAGGTCCCGCCCACAATTTACAGGTGAATTTTTGATGAACTACTGCCGCTGCATACTCATAAGTAAAAGACCACTCGGAATGCTTTTAAAATAGATCAAAAGATGATCAGAGTGAGACTTACTGGGTTTTTAGTGTGAGCTGGTTTGACTTTCAATAAACATTGATGTTTTTACAAGTAAAAGTAAAATGTAAAAAGGCAAAAACTCTAGAGATCAGCGGTGTGGATAAAATTTGGCAGATTAAATCAGATTGGAATGGGCAGACTAGTCTGAGATGATTGTAAGGCTAAAGCATCCAAATGTTTCCTCCCCACAGTCAAGCTATGAGGAATATAGTCTCTGAAAACACAACATTTCAAAAGCACATGATCCACAGCACCAGAGACTTGTAGCTGCTCTCAAACCTGTCAGCTAAGTACAATACATTAAGCTTAAATTGTAAAAAGTCACCAAAATTGAACAAAATAAGTTTTCAAGACATTTTCTGGGCTGAAATGTACAAATTACTTTTTTTTAAATGAATGCAGGTAAATTCAAATTAAAAACTTAAGGTTTAATGGTAGGAATAAAAAAAGACACATAGAACCTTGCTTGTATCATGAACTTTAAAACAATTTGGCTGTTTTTTGTAATATTTGATAGAATACATTGGGCTCCTTAGTGTTATTTCAGCATCTTTTAAGTAACTATCCTTGTCTTGGTATTTAGTTAATGACCATGTCCTTATCTTTATCACAGTGCGCCAATTCCAATTAGGCCATTTTCAAAATTATTTTTTTAAACTGATCTAAAACAAAGGTCAGGTCAGGCTTGTGGCAAATGTTTTATTTTGTTTTATTTCAAAAGAGAAAATCTAGGAAGTTGATAGTTATTACAGTGAAAAACAAATGCCCTTTTCCAAAGATGAGGTTTGGCTTGTGTCAACTGGATAATCGCACAATACAATCATCCAGGAACAAGAGCCTTTGCTGCACCCACCCTTTCCCAGACCATCTGGTCTGTTCTGGTGACGCGGTGGCAGGGTTGACCCCTGCCTGCTCTGCAGTCGACCTCTGACAAGCAACTAAACTTTTCTCACAGCGACCTGTCAGTCCGGTTCTACCTCAAAGAAACATGCATGCACATTCTCTTTCTCTCCATCTAGTTAACAGTTCTGCCTCAGTGCATGAGTACAGATGCTGTGTGTCTTCACCAGAAGACACTGCTAGCTCTTGTAAGGATTCCACATAAAACACACAGCAGCTCGTGCACACAGAAATATGAGGTGCTAAATCGTGTAGATCAAAGATAGCATGGACAGGTACAGCAAGCATCTATATAACTCAGAAGATATGAAGCATTTAATATACTGTGTGGTTCCAACCGTGCTGAACTCATGCATAAAAGCAAATAAAATAAACGTGCACACACATACATAGACACACAAATCTAGAAAGAGGTTTAACAAGACAAAGCTGTATTGACAGCTGTGAAACCTGTAGACCAAACCGAAATGAAACCACCATTGAAAACACACAGGAAACACACACACACACACAAAAACAGACATAAACATATATAGAGTTGCTTAGAAATACATTTTGAAAAAATGGCACCAAACTCAAATGTAGTCTTCCAGCTCCTTTCATGGACAGTAAGCATGTTCTCAATTATTGGCAAGCACAATCACACCCTAGTTTTATCAATTTAAAAATGTCAATCAATGACCACCAATCTACCTATTTTCTAATCTTAAATTTGTGTCAATTTTCACTCCAAAAGACCACCACATCAGGGTTTAGAAACAATGTTTTATTCAATTTCTAAGAGCAACACACAAGAAAAGTGTTGTCAATCTTTAACTAAAAGGGATCATGGCAACTACAAAAGTGTGCAGTTTAACATGGCTCCCTAAAGTCAATTATTGTTTCAAACTGCTGTAAAGGTCATCCACTAAGGAACTCAGTTGCAATGCCTAATTTGTGTCATCTAACAGTCACTGCCATTTGTCTTCCCATAGAAAACAGCCATGCAATTATGCAGGGTAAACACCAGAGATATGTAGCAGTAACAAACAGATCTCCGCGGACCTCTTGGGCTGATGTCACACTCACTGGCCCAATTTCAGGACAGCATGCACTGGTTTGGGATATTTAAATTAGGCGCTTGGATGTTCAGAGACATTAACAACATGCAATATGAACAGTCAGATTTATTCTATTTTCTGGAAAACAGCACAATCTATGCACAAACTATTCTATTAAGAAACAAAATTGAAAAGTACAAGGAATCACACAAATGTCGACATGCTTTCAATAAGTCAGACTTTACAGAAGCACTTCATATGGAAGTTTACCGAAAAGTGGCAAACCGCCTTGAATGACTTTCAAGCCAAGTGTGTGGAAAATATGCACAAGTGCACCAACAACAATGAGTGATGCAGTTGCCTGACTTCCATGTTCAGTTCTTCATTTAGTTCACTTAAAATTTGTAGCAGTCTGGTGAAAGAAAAAAAAAACAATTATGGGAGAAAAAATATCATCTGAAACAAAGAAATTAGTGTCTGCAAGGAACATTTTGGACTTTCGTTGGAGTCGAATGTGCTGCTTTATCACACTGTGCCATTTGTCTGTTGACGTTAAACAAATGTCCATTGTTCATTGCCCATGACAGATAATTTGGAGAGCAAGGCAACAGATGGACAAGATATCCCTTTTATTTTTTTTTTTGGTTTGTCTGGGTCTGATATTATAAAATACTGGAATTGCAAATGTGGCAAAATAGGAATATTTAGTTGAAAATTAGCCTGCAGCAGCAAGAGTACAAGAGATTGTGATAGTAGCAGAGCTATATACTAGAAGGTTATATTACTGTAAATAACAGAAGATCGACATTTATGGAAGAGACACAAACCGTTCCGTCTTTTTTTCAGTTTTTTAGCTGTAACACATTTTTTTTGTTCTGAACATTATTTGTTAATGTCGATTTTGAAAGCAACAAAACTTTAGTGTTTTCAAGCCCATCTGGCTCACTAAAACGTTAATTTGTCCCGGTGACCATAACATTTACTGTTTGTTTACATTTTTACCTCTTATTTATAGGTTTATTTGCATTCACGCTGGGCTCACAACGCATTCGAGTGACCACTTCCAATGAAAAGTCTATGTTAACGTATGCATTCGTGTCACTGTCATGCATGTTTTTAAGTATATTGTCAGGCTCTACGCACAAAACACGCATGCTGAAAGTTAAACCAGTTTAACTTTGACCAATCAGGGACTGGAATTTGGTACCGCCCCTTTCAAAACACAACAGTAACTAAGGTTTCAAATCAATCATGAAGGAAAAATTAATAACTGCAGTCTGTGCCAAGTTGTTCATACATCGGAATAGAGCTGTAAAAGAAAAGGCCTGAAGCAAGATTATTGGCAAGATTGGCGAGCTCTGCACCGCTTCGATATTTCGCACCAAGCCTCTTCCAACTGTAAATACATTCGCTAGTATGGGTATCAACAGTATCAACACATGCTTGGTGTACGTAGAATAACAATTCAGAAAACCTTTTACATGAGAATTCTTGAAGGATATATTATGCAGTTTTGCAATTATTTGTGTATCTTGCATATTTGTTGTTTGAAGATTGTCAGACTTTTAATTCATTACAGAAAAAAAATCTTTGCAAATTACATTTCAAACTTTCATATTAAAACACGCACTAATTAAGAGAAATTTGACAATATACAACCCCACTTATGGTTTAAACATTACAAAGACTGTCAAATTCTTAACTTCTAAATAATAAATGAAATGTTCAAACAGAAAAAAATAAAACCCTTCTGCTTGTGCCTTAAGTTGTGTAGTTTCCGCTTCCGGCCGATGATGTCTAATGCCATCTTGTTGTCTGCGGCCGAGCCCCTCCCCAAGTGTTTTTTGGTCTCATATCCGATGCATGATAAGTTGATTCACGCCAAGAGACCATTCAGACTCTGCGTTTCCACTTTAGTTTGGGCTGCCTCGTTCACGGTGCACACAAACACACTTCCTGTCTGCGTGATTCTTCATCTCCGCAAAGCACACCAGCAAAATCCATACAAACTTCCCTTGTAAAGCAATGAGCAATTGGCATGCATCACACGATACAGTGAAGGCCAAGAGGCAAGCGGACTCCCCTTTTCCCTCTGCATGCTGATCATTAGAGAGACAAAGTGAGGAGAGTGACAGAGAATAAGAGAACCAAGAGGAGAGGCAGTAGTGCCAGCTCCCCAGCGGCTCAATCACATTTAATGCCTGGACAGTGCATGATGGAGCTGTCGCCGGTCACTGCTGCTAATATCGGCTAAATAATGGCAACCCTTTCCTGGAGTGACACGTCCTAAGTTTTTGGAAAGTTAAGATGGTTTCAAGGCACAGAGTATGTCTATGTCCAAGATTTTTTACATTCTGGTTGACATTGTTTTTTTCTTCTTTTGATGTACACACCTCGGATCACCAGACTCTTTTCCCCTCCTCCCCGTCTTCCATCTTTAACAGCAACAAAAAGATTAAAAAAGGATTACTCCTGACATATCAATGTGATGCGCCTGGCGAGTATGGCTGGCTTTTTTTGTTCTCCCATGCTGCCCTAAGTCGATGTGAGACACGTGCACATGCTATGAACAAACGAGGTCATCTCATTAGACCTGAAAGGAAGGAGAAAATGTTGAGGAAGCTTATTTTTTTAGAAAACATTTTGAGATGTAGAAACACTTTGATGTAAATTCTTCCTTTTTTTTTTTTTTAATCGGAAAATGATGCGATTGATGCATTTTTCTCCTGCCGTGAGGATAAGCAGGGAGACATGATGGCCAGTGTGTGTTTAAACGTGAGAAGGACAAATATATATATATATATATAAAAACGCATTGTTTGGGGGGCGATAACCTTTTTGTGGTGATTCAAAGTACTTGTGGCGAGCTTGGAAATGAACTATTGATTAGAAATAAGGTACTGGTGAAGAGAGACATAGGAGGAAAAGGTAGCATGACTTCAATCGCTGCATCCAAACAACCACTCACACCTTTCCTTTGTCCTTGAACAAAGAACATACAGTGTGCCAGTTCACATGGAAACAACAACCTTCAAATATGGTGATTAAATAGAGCTGTAGGCATCTAATTAGTGTTAATTGGAGACATGGACACTTGGTGAGACTATTGTATGTTCTGTTGGTAAGAAGAACAAAAAATAAATCAGTACCTGGACTTCACATGTGGTTTTTCTCATCATTCACTGTTAAGAGAACAACTTTTTCAATATTAATATTGGATTTTAAAAACCTACGACTGGTTTGATCTGAACTCCATAGACTATTCCACAGAATCTGTGTTTTTTGAGCATAATTTAACACTAACTGCTGCAATTCACCATATTTAAACATAGGAATTGAAGCTTTATTGATGTTTTTGCACTTTTTTGTCTGTGTAGTGTATACACATGTATTTATATAGGTATGTGTTAAGAAAAAAAGAGGGAAAATGTATATAGATCTCCTGAAGTCCCATTTCAATCATCTTTTGAGCTATTTTCACAGTGTTCCAAGTGGTCATTTAACTGTGGATTGTGCCATATTTAGGCAAAATCAAAAAACTTGTGCTGTTTTCTAGGACGTAGTTTCTGCAGAGCGGCAGGAGTTCAGCAGAAATTATAGGTGGGACCATTGTCACAGAGTAAGCCTGCCACCCCTTCCCGTCATCCATCTTCTTACACTCTCTCCTATCTTACAGTCCCTCTCAAACCCAATTTAACATTACTAGTGCAACAAAAAAGGCGAATAATATTGGAGCTAACCAGGCGTACACTTTAGACCCAGACGCCACCTAAGACGAGGAAAACAAAGACGTCCATGGATCTTTTTGTCTGCAAGTGGATGCATCAGAATCGATGCGGAAAGATGGTCAGAGACAAAGGAGGTAAAGATTAATTATTTTAAAACTTTATTTTACAGGTAGCTAAAGATGCAGGAAAGGACAAGTTATTTATCAACCAGAAAATATCACGTGAAATGTAAAACTACAGCAAAGCCTCTTGCAGCATAGAAAAACTAAAAGGGAGACGTTTTAACAGCTGATGGTGAGTCCTGCTGGCCTACATATAGATCATTGTCTATCCTGCCAAGTCTACGTCTCGTCCTGAACAAGCTATTCCCACGCTTCAAACCATCTTATCTAAGGAAACGTGCAGGCGGCAAGGAGATAAAGTTTCAAAGAGTTTACAGTGAGACACTTGCTGAACATCAGGCTGCTGCTGAGATCAAAGTATCCAGTCGCAGGGCAATCCGTCTTGCTGCTGCCACCCCCATCGGGCCAGAACAGAGTACTGTGCAGCCCTGTTGAACTAAGCCCTTGTGCAGACGTGCCGAAGTCCAACTGTGCTGTGCCAATACTCCTTCCAGAACTTCATTTAAATACCATTAATACAAACTGCAGGAATTATTGGGAAGGCAGCTCATCATTGCTCAGTGACTAACACTATCATAAATGTTTGCTTTCAGCTTAGTCCGACTAGATTATGCTTCTCAGTGTTGGTCTTGCCCCTCGCCTACAAATTAAAGATGACACAGTCGCTTTCAGCTTGAACAGATCTCATTCATTTGCTGCTGTGTCTGATTTGAAGCATCTGTTTGGACCAGAGCCCGGGAAAGACCTCGACCCAATCCAGCTCTTGGCAAACTGAATTCAGGTAGCCAGCAAATTGGCTTATCTATTCTGACCCCGGCCAGCTGATTTACAAACAGGCCTCTTTGGCAGCACAAAGCAGCGGATTATGTCAGCGGTCCCATAATGTGGGACATGTGTGCTGTGTGTGTGTGTGTGTGTGTATGCCCAAGCGTTCGAATGTGTAAGGGATCTTTACTAAGCGTTGTGGTCAAAAAGCAATTCAGCATGCGCAGGTGCTTATCTTTCAGTTGTGTGTGCGCATCCAACACCCCTTGCACGCTGCTCCCCTTCCTGTCTATACATTTCTCTGTCCCCAGCTCTCTATTCCAGATGTGTCAGTTATTGGAGGCCCCTGACTTGTGCAGCAATTTTGTCTTCCCACCACCCTGCAACCTCATGCGCCCCCCTCCTGGAGTCTTAGGTGTCACTACATCCAGTGATGTACAGTCACACCTTGCCATGATGAGATGCGTTATCAAATGTCCCCACAAACGCGAGTTTGGTGCCATCAGGCTGATCTGGTGGATGCGACATGAAATAAGGCAAAATAAAGATGATCCAGGAAACCTTCTAGCGCCATGTTTAACCACCTGTTCTCCACAGGCACGAGACGTTTCTGCAAAGTTGCAGGAAAAACGCTGCTTTATTGAAATCCCCCATTCACTTCAGCGAGCAGCAGTCCTTCGGGGTCAATGCAACGAGACCCTACTGATATCGATCACCACAAAGAAGAATTGATCAAAGTCTTAGTTCAGCCAATAACCCAACCCAACTACAGCAAACTGATTCAATAACACTGGAAATGTTCCGCTGAGGAGGCTCCAGTGCGTCCTGGTTGCGTCAAAGAAGTCCCATTGATAGTGCGTCAAAAAAATAAAGCAGACAATTGCGCGCAGCGCTGTGATTTTAGACACATCAAGGCTGCCGATTCCTCACAGAACACGGAGACTCCCCTCCCTCACGATCCAGGAGAGGGAACGCGCAGAAACTTACCGATATGGATGATCGAATCCGAGAGCGCAGGCTTCCACTCCTGGCTCCAGAAAACAGCAACAAGCAGCATAGCCAAAAGAACTTTCATTATGTCCACAGACAGGTGAAAAAAGCAGAACGGAGAAACTGCAGCTCTCTAGTAGAGAGAACGGTGAGTTAAAATCCCCCCGAAAAGGCGCTTCTTTTAGTCCATCTGCAATGTGGTCCGGAAATCTCCAATTATCTCTGTCCTAATATGCTTTTTTGACCCTCGAGTCGATGGATTCCCGGGTTAGTCAGAGATTTCAAATCCTGTTGAAATGTCCCCCCCAACATGAAATCATATTCTGTGCGAGTAGCGGCGCTGAGCTGCAGCGAAAACAGACCGCATCAGTACGCCGACGCGTTAAATCGAGCTTTGGGGGCTGGATGTGGCAGATCACTCACAGGATCCGGAACCATTCGATTAAAAAAAAGAAAGAAAAGCTTTTCTAGAATAACAAGTTGGCCTATAATGACCCAACATCCACACAGCCTTGCAGACCTGGCGACGCAGTTTCCCCCCCTTCTGCACCAATCGCCAAACCACCAGCGGCGGAAGCCTCAGAGGATGGAGCCGATGAGCAAAAGTTCCATCCCTCCTGGGGTTTTTTTTTCTTTTTTTAGTGCTCCTTCCCTTTGTTTTCAATGAAAAATCCCAAAAGTTAGGGTGCAAAGACGATTTCTTTTTTGTTGGAAAGAAATTATGAAATGCGTTGTCACATGGCACCACGGACAGGTTCCATATTCCGAAACTGTAGCTTCCAGAGATGACAGAGAGAGCGAGGCAGAGATTTAGGGGGGGTTTCAGTTGATAAATGAAAGGAGAAGTGCAAAAGCCACTCTTGTGCTTTTGCTTCGGGAAGTAGGCAACCCTAAATCCAAAAAAGGGGGGGAAATCTGATTAAATAAAGGAATGAAAACGCAGAGGATGCGCGCAACGACACTCCGAGGTCCGCACTCAGTATGCGGGTACTCGCGTCAGCCCCAGCACGGTGGCTGATGAAGAAGAGGTATGCTGCTCGTGAGGGAGGAAGAGGAGGGAGGAGACCCAGAAGAAAGGATGGAGAGAGATGAGGAGGGGGGGGGGAGAGAGAACCGGCTGCAACTATGAGCAGTAGGAGTTGCCAAACCAGTGCGCACATCCACTGTCTGGAATTACCTAGGTGAAAGCGAGATGAGATGGGGAATATGACGGAGGGCGGGGGATATGGAGCGCAGCCTAACAGAGAGACAGATGAAAAGAGGGGTAATCTGCCAACATTAGCTCTGTCATGAGCTCCTCGGGCAGCCATTGACCCGCTGTCTACCTCCTGTTCAACAAGAGCTCGTGATGCGTGCAGGTTGATGGCTGCATTATCCTATGTTTTCTGGCTTGTTAACCAAGCTCTCCTTGTCTCTGATTTTAATGTATATGGGGTGTAGAGATTTATTTTAAGAACTGAATAAATAAAGGAATTCAGATCATAATTTTTGGATTGCAGTATGATTCATAGTTGATATTTGTTTGTGTTGATGGTCAGATTCTATTACCTAAAATCGATTCAGGACATCTTTTGCCAAAAATCCAGCCAGTGTGACTCAGAGATAAACACCTGGGCACTGACCTGTGAAGCTTTCTAGATTCCTCTTTTTTCCTAATCAAGAGTAAATTAAATATGTGTTCAAACAAACAGGTAAGCAACAATTAAAGGCAAATGTATTCACAATTTGGTTGTTTTTCAAATAAACCTACCGCAGCTCAATCCAAATTGTATTTTCAAATATTTCATTGATTTATTTCATTTCAAAATGATTTGTAATAGTTTGATTATAACTTTCCTCAAACCGATTGATCTGGTTGGATTACAGGAATTAGAAATTAATCATTAATCAATCATTTATGACCACTAATTTTCTGTCAATGCATGTGCATTTTTGTGACTACACTTATTTTTTATTTTATTTTTAGGTTAAATTTTTAACTAAATTAAAGCACTGAAAGGGCCAGAAACAGCAAGTTCACTCTTGATTTACATTTATGTCATCTTCCACAGCAGCAGTTTGTTCGGAAGAACAAATGGATCAGAATCATTGACTGTATTTGCTGACTGGACTGAGTGAATCCGATGCTGCCCGTAGAAAATTATTTACTTCCGGCTCCAACCAAATGACATCTATTCAGTAGCCATGTTTTCCCTGATATGGACTCCACCATATTGGTGCCAGACGACAACAATAAACAGTAATTGGTCCGAGTCGGTCTTAGACATTCATTCTATAGCAAGTACTCTTACCAATCAGGAGAAGGCTTGTTGGAAATTCACACCTCTACCGCTTGAAAGTCAGCTCAGCAGAATCTGTCAAACATTTGGAGTGTTGAATGTGGCGGTCTGTGGGCCCCACTTACTTTTAAGGTATTTGGTTGATCCGTTTATAACTTGAATAACTGGCAATAAAGAAAAATATGCTGAAGAAAAAATAGGGTTAGCAAGGATGTGTACAAAAAAAAAGTTTGCAGAGCAAGAATGCTCATTCTGATAAATAGAATGACTGAGTAATAGCTGTTTATGTGTCAACAGAACTCTATGGGATTTTGGATTCTTGGAGCCAGCAGATACTTCCTATTTTGAGTGCGAGGGGGGAGGAATCTATCAGTTCAGTTCTCACATACTGTAAATGATCAGAATACATTTGTTTCCACCTAACATCAAATAGGTCTAGACTCTGCATACTGGTTTCTATTCAATTTTTATCCATTTCTATCTTTTAAAGACAGTGCAAAAATCTATACATTTCCCTACTTATGTAATTCAGACATAATGCTTAGGTCAGTGTTGGGGTTGGGTAGGTAGAGACAGACAGATGACTTTATTCTTCTCTATAGGGAGTCAAACTATAAAATGCAATAGCACAGAATGCAGAAAAGAGATGTGTGATAGGATACAAGATATAATATGTCAATGTATTCTTGATATTTTTTTGGCATCCTTTGCCTTGATGTCTGCATCCCAGATGGTCCTCTTGTTGCAGGCATGTAAAGAACTAAGTCTCCTCAAGAGCTAAAACTGCTCTGGTAGTTCTTGTAGAGGGCCTCTCTGTGGGTTAGGGTTTGCTGGACCCATGAGCTTATGTATCCACAAAGTCCACATCCTTCCCACTGATGCAGAGAGGACAAGGCAGGGCATTGTTCCTTACAAAGTCCACCATCATCTTTCTCAGTTTTGTCTCGTTCAGCTGCAGATGGTTCTCCCCGCGCTCTGTCCACCCCCCACCCCACACACAGACAAATGACGGCCTAGTCATCTGAACATTTCTGCAGATGACAGAGTCAGTTCAGTACATACAGAGGCTGTGGTGAAGGGAAGCAGCCGTTCCCGGAGTAGCCCCGAGGTTACTAATCTGACGGTCAGACGCAGTACGGAAGCCTCACAAACTGACGTCTGCCCGTCAGATAGTCATGGACCCAAATGACAAGTGTTGCACCCACGCACATGGTCTTCAGTTTAGCCCCCAGCCGGTTGGGTTGGATGACGCTGAAGACACTGAGAAGTCAAAGAATATGATGTAGACTGAGGTGTTGGGTCTGTCCAGATAGGTTTAAGCCTTCTGCACCAGGTACGTGATTGCATCCTCAAACCCCAACATAGGGTTGACCCCTCCCACATTGCAGGGGTTGTGTGATGTGCACACCAGCAGCGCAAAGTGATCCAGAACCAGTTTCAATTATGTTTTTCAGTTAAGATTTTCCCAGATGCGAGATTGTATCAGGGAAATATCTAAAAATTCGTTTAACAAATTAATCAGAACACAAAAAGTATTTTCAGTTTTAAGTATTTCGTTAGAATTTGTGGCTTTTGATTACTTTTATCTTTATTACTATTTTGGTTCAACTAGTTGTGCCTCAGTCACGTGCACCCGTAAAGGGGGTTGACCCATATGACTACTGCCAGTTTTTGGGTTGTCCGGGTCCCAGAGGGTCAAAGACGGCTGTGGCAGGATCTTAAAGGAAGTGCAGGTGTGCTTTGCAGTTCCATCAAGGATCAAACAGCCACCTTAAGGGATGTCATTAAAATGGAATGTACAATTGTCATGTTTGTGGCAAGTGTACCGTAAAGTATTTTTAAGAATATTGTAAGTTAGATGATGTGGGGACATTTTAGTGAGTGATCTAAGGGCCACCTGCATGCTCCATGCAGGTTTGCCCATTTCAGCTGCAGACGGCCCATTCCCACCCGTAAGGGCAGCAGTGACTATGGTATTAGACTCAGTTTACTTGGTATTTGTTAATGTATTTTATCTTATTTTATTTTCACAGCATTACCCCATTATAAAAAAATGCTTAATCAATTATTGAAGATGGTTAAATTGATTGATTTCTAATGATATTAGTTCACTTGCTCCAAAAATGGAAAAATTGATTCATGATTTTTTCCTAATTTCATTTTTCACATATTTTAACTTTGATACTTGAGCATTTATTGCTATGAAGATTTTTGAAACAGTGTTATGTCTAGTTTACCAATATAGCATTTTTTTAATCTTATCAATGACTTTTATAAGTAACATAATCTGCATATATTTTGTATAACTGATCTGCATTTCCCATGTTGAGTTCTAAAATAGTTATTTTTACATAATAATTAAGGAATTCATCTTTGTCATGTGCTTTATTGATACTTCAGGATTCTTAATTCTGTCTGATAAAAGCTAGGAACTGGATAATGATAAATCATGTAATAAAATGGTTATGGTAGAACAGGGGTGGGATTATATAAGTTCGCTTCCTTCCACTACCTTTCAAGCAATATTTATTCATATGTTTAATTAACCTCAGTTTGATAGGTGATTGTATGAATGTATAACTGATGAGTGTTTTGTTTTTGTGTACTATTCTTATTTGATTGCTTGAAATAAACCATTTACAAATCCAAATCCAAATATTGGGTTTCAGTTCCCATCTCCACAGTTCTTTTTGCTTTTTTTACATCACGTCTGTGCACATGCAGTTCTTTGGATTCAGTCATATTCCTGTTTTGGATGTTTTGTGTCCAGTTTTAAGTCTCACACTTCATCTTTCAAGGTCAGATTTAGTTTTTTTTTTCTTTTACTTGTTTCAAACCTGCTGTATTCCATCTCCTTGGTGAGGTCTACGTTTGGCTTCAATTGCAACCAGAATCCTTGATGGGTTTCTGTCACATTTTGGTTGAAAAAAAACACTATTATGACGACAGAATCTACTAAATGATAGTTACTTTGAACTGATGTAAATTCATGAGTTTTTTTCCTCCCTTTTATTTTGGCTAGAGCTGGAAAAGAAAAATCACAAGAAACTAAAAAATACACTTTTCCAAACCAGGTTAGAGGGTACTAGAATGTTCTGCACCTCAAAAGGTACACAACCTGATTTGGTTTGATGGTTTATACACTGAAATATCTGCATCCATTTGGACAGGTTTTATGTAGGTAAAGTTGGATATGTTGCTAACATTTTAAGGCACCTGTTACTGAAGCCATTAAATAGACCACTGAGGCCATTAAGTGTGCATCAGTGTGTGTGGAAGCTTGCGCCGTCTCTTAACAGAACACCAGACTAATGTTATTAAGCCTGAGCACCATCAGGCACTTTCAAATGGCCCACTGCCCACGGAGATGATTTACTCTCACACAGAGGCGGATTTGTAGATTCGTGAAGGGAAAAAAAAGGTAAAGGTTTTAATCAAATATCAAAACAAACTGCTGCAAGATTGACTTTTTCAAAACATCGCAAACAGCATATTTGCAGCTGTACATACAGAACTCCCAGCCAGGCCTCACACCACCAAAATCCGCACCACGATACCATCAATCAGCACACTTTGAGGGGTTGCAGGGAATTCAACGAATCACCACTTTTCTGCAAATAATAATAGCACCCTTCTTATTTATTTATGTTCCATGTTTATGCAGCAATATTTTAGTGGTGCTTCACCTGCCCACCCACAAAGCTAATAATGCTAATGGTTGTCTAATGTGGCAGGGAGGAATGCGTCTGCAGGCATCAGAGGACACAATCCAAATCCAAAGCAACGCTGCACACATATCCAAAACACAACACTTTTCCCCGCCACTGTAAATAGAACCGTGGTGCAGAGTTGCACTCACACACATTGCAAATACACAACCTGGGGCTAGACTATGTTTGAAAAATAACCTTTTACCAACCTGAGAGGGCTGGGATGAGCAGAGAGGGCAGACGGGTAGAGAGAAGGGATGAGATCAAAGAGTGTTCTGGGAAGAGAAGGAAACTTTTCCTCTTTAACCTTCTCTAAATATGATGGATTTGGGGATTTTCTCAAGGGGTAAGAAAAGGTGTGTGTTGTGTGAAGATAACAAGAAGGAGCCTTGCATGTAGCCGTTTTGTGTGCTTTGTGCCTGTAAAATTAGCATTTTAGCATTTCACCTCTGGCTAAAATCTTTATTCCACACCATTACACTTCTCTTTGATTAGTAATATATTAACCTCTGTATTACATCTGAGCCTAAATGAAGTCTTCTGATGTGAGCCGTGAACTAAAAGTACTTTATCTCCTTTCTCTTTGTGCGCTCAGACTAGAGTTGTGGGGTAAGGTGTGGAGAAATCAGTGGAGCTGAAAAGTCAAATGTGATCGGCAATAGCATGAAAATTAAAACATTGAGTTATCACATGAAAAACTAAAAGCAGGTAAAGTGGAGCTTCAGGGTTAGGGGTTAGGGATGACCTCATCTGGGTGCCGAAAAGAGCCTCCTATGTGTGATTAAATAGAGGTACTTTTTTTAAACATAATCTTGGATAATTATTAGCAAAGGACTTGTAAAAATCCATTTAATTTTTTGAGAGAAATTAATCTCTTAAAAGAAATCATTTGTGGGGTAACTTGTGTGTTAAAAGGAGATTCTTCTATACCCTTAAATTTACTTAACCATCATCATGATGTTGGAGAAATCTGGAAAAACAGGAGACCAAACAGACATATGTAGAGTGGCCAATTATTATTAATAGATTAAAGTTAAAGAAGAAAACAAAAATGTACTTTAAAAGGAAATAACATCAAAAATACTGCTTTACCTGACATCCAATGACATTTTCAAGAGGGAACAAAGAAATGTACATTATGTGTCTTTAGTTATTGTAAGAAAATTTATTACAAAAAACTGGAAAAATCTTAAAAAATAAATAAATAAAGGACTGTCACGCACGAAACCTGGGTTTGCTTTCCAGGGGCGCAGTGATCTTAAATCCAGTATGGGACCTAGGTTAAGACCCTTTGCGCTGCTGCCTATCCGGGTCTCACTGTGCCTTGAAAATACAGGGTTGTGTCAGGGAGGGCATTTCGGCAGAAAAACTTTGCCAGACTACCTGTGCGAATCAGTGAAAGAATTCATGACTCGCTTTGGTGCCTCCTGATGAGATGAGCCGAAAGATAAACAACAAGAAGTATACATCATAGAAGAACTGATAGATGCTTTTAACGAGAGATGGAGAGGAGTAAAAGAATGTTAAAATGTTTAGGTTTTAGGTCATTTAATGAAGAACCAAATGAATAACTTAATACAAATATGTATGCCAGACTGTGGACATATACCTAAATTTGACAATAGATAAATGGGTAAACGAATGAATGGAAGCTTATCAGACTCCTTTTTCTTTTTCTTCTGTTTTTTCCTCCTCTCTTAATTCTATAGTCTATTGTTAAATACTTGTATAAATAAAAGCCATGTTTCTTTAAGGAATGTTGTAATATCTTCTTGTTAGTCAAGTGATTTATTTGTTTTGTTTGTTTTAGATTCTTGGTTTTATTTTTACCATTTAGCATAAAATAAAAAGCAAAGAAAAATAGATTTTCAGTAAATCTACCTTGATAATCACCGTTATTTTCTAGCGGCTCCCTTTACAGAATTTAAGGATACAATCGTTTTATTAAAACGAAATTATTCTTTAATTGTGGATTTTTGATGCCACCTTCCACGATTGTCACAGATTAGCACATCTGTGCAACGATTCTCAAAACAACAAAAGAATCTATAGTTGGCACACTGATTGAGTTTTTTTCTTTACAAATACGAAAACCTCTGTTATGACAAACACTCTGGTTTTGTATGGCAGACATCAATATGAAGTTAAATGTAAAATCTTAATAAACTAACAGTGAAACAGCCAGAAAAAAAACAAGGATCAAATCAAAGGGAAAAACGTATACATTTTTTAAGCGTTTGTGCCAAGGGTCTGTCTTGTTAATTTTCTTGTTTAATGAAAGTATAAATGAAGTCCACAAGGATTTCTTTTTTTCATAAAAAAGTAAATGAAACAAAAAGCTGAACAAACACAGAAATTTGAGCATGTTTTTTATAATGATGCTGATATTTGATCCATTTGACTTTAGTACGGTGCCCATGAAATGCAAATCCCAGCAACAAGTTACTGCAACAACATTTAGTCACCACTGTCAGCTTCACACAGAGGCCTCGAGTCGGGACATTAATTTGTAATTTTAGAGAATAAATGATACATTGGCCAGAAAAGATGGTCTGACTAACAAAAGTTCTCCTTTGACTCCATGGGGAACTCAAACTCTAAGCTCCACTTGTTGAAATGTGTAGAGTATGGATCAAGAATAGCACATTTTATTCAAATGGGGGTTTCAATTACAAGTTTAGGCTCAAGGATAAAACAAGTTTTAGCCTAAAAGCTTAGATCCCTCTTAGTTTTAGAGTTTAGACAAACATTAGCAGATAAGCTCTCTCTTTGCTGTGGGCAAAAGCAGCTCCCAGCATGCAATGAGCTCCAGTCATAAGGAAAAAATATGAAATGCAGATTTCAATCAGCCATTTTTCTCATATCAAGCTGGCTCAAGTTGACATTTCTGTGTTGTGGGTTACCACAATTTACTCAAACTGACATCACTTTTGAGCGCACATTCTACAAATGGCGCCCTCTGGGAATGCAAACATATGCTGAGCTGTATCAGCTCCTTGTTGTGCCTGTGGGCTCACCACCACATGATCTGTGTTACACCAACGAATCACAGGCACCACACAGGACCACAAGCATCAAGGCTCTGCTTTTGGGGTTTCAAATCTACCCCGACTTCTCCAGTTTAACAGGAAACTTAAGACATGGTAAGCAAAACATTAAATGCACATCCCAGCAGCCATTCCCTAAAGAAGGGGAGTGTTAAAATTCAATCAAAATGACTCAAAGCTAAATTATGGCCAAAGGTCCAAAACTCGGATATGTTTGGATGATTTTGTCCCAAAAGTGCTGACAGTTTCAGGTGTGCTAATCTCTCTTAACATGACTGACTTTAATTTGCCTTTATAAATTGTTCAAGTATCTCTGAAATAAATTGGAACTGAATTGACATTTCAAGGTCTGTCAACTTTAAGAATTGGAAATAAAGAGTAAACCATTTTGGGGGCCAACAAAAATGAAATATAAGGGCGACTATTCCTTTCTTTTCTGCATCACATTAAAAGCTTCCGACTTTTTCTTCAACCTTAACCTAATTGGATCTTTATCTCAGCTGCAGTGTGTTGGAAATCTGGTTCACAGAGTAAAAGAGTATTGGCCCCTGACTGCAGTGAATGACAGTTTTCTTAACCAAAACAAAATGATCGAGATAAAAATTGAATAGTTTCAAATGTAGAACTTTGTTTTTCCTACCCCTACAAACTTTATGTTTAAAGTCTTTTTGTTTGTAGTCGCTCCATCACTGCAGTAGTGGATGATCAGTGTCCCACAGGAGGCCACGTACGGTGAACTTATTGAGCTCCACGTATGGACTATGCTGTCAAAACAACCATCTCCCCAAACCTTGTGGAATTGTTGGAGAACATACACAATAAAACATCACATTTAGATCAATAAACAGTTTTTAAAAGTCAATTGACTGTACATACGGTCTCGTTTTCATTGCTGGCATTATTGAGGCCAGGGAATCAGAGCCAGTGACCCAAAATACAGAACAAACTTACAAAGAAGACTGCCTCAATACTGGTCACTGCCCTGGAGCTGTCACAGCTGACTGTGGAAAGATGAATGTTGGACAATTTGCCGAGGGCAACACAGCACACCTGCTGCAACAGGGACAGAGACAGTCATTCCTGCCCTTTTTTGTCTTCTTGTTGTTCTTGTCCTTCTGTAAAACTCTAACAGTGGCTTTTTGGGGGATCATTAAAGTGCTCTGCAATTCAGTTAGAAAAACATTTAAAACTAAGTTTTACATTTAGAGGGTGAGTATTTACAAGCAAACATTTTTTTTTATTATTTAAAATTCTCTTCCAAACTTACACTACTCTCAATAACTAATGGATATTATAAAAAAAAAAAAAAACTCAGTGTGTCTTATTGGGGCCAAAATCAAAACCCTCTAAAAAAGAAAAATCTTGTCACTGTGGCATCAATTTAAACATTCTGTGGGTGGGTATAAAAAGCTGATTTTGCCAGTAAGTCATTCCTAGTTCTGAACTAAGTTTTCTGGATAACCATCCAACTCCGACGCATTGACTTGAATGCAGGACGACTGTTGGAGGTGACTCTACTGAGACCAAAACACAGACGTGAACGTTTGCAATTGGCACAAGACCATGTGACCTGGGGAATGCAGCGATAGGCTATCATCAGCTCTGCTGGAGCAGGCGAGGTGAGCGATATGTCGAGGCCAGCATGGCTCCCAGGGTTCACTTTGGGGAAGGAGGTGCAACAGTCTGGACAGGCATCACCAGTCAGCACAAAGCCTATTTGGTTATTTTAGATGGTCCGGCCCGGTTACAGCATTATCTTACCTCAGAAACATCATAGAACACACCGTTCCCTAATTCCACCAACACACCCTCAAACTCCTGTTCATGAATGATAATGCTCAACCACATGGTGCCAGAATTGTCACAGCTCATCTTCTGGAAGTTGGAGGACCTCATACGGAATGACCAGTAATGACCCCTGACCTGAACCACACAGAGCTCCTCTGGTACAAGCTGAAGCAGAGACTGGATGATCGTTCCCCACTCCAAAAATGACCTGACAGAACTGCAAGTAGTACTTGTGGAAGAGTATTTCCTCAGAACAATATCATGAGTGATGAGCAGGAGACGTTCCCGTCCAACTGTCATTGCAGCAAATGGTGAAAATATCCGCTATTGACAGGATCAACTTTTGCTTTTTAGGGCTATCATTATTATTGTCTTAACTTTTGAGGTTGTAAATATAAAACCAATGAAAATGGCGTTTATTCCCAGTAATTATTAGTAATATCAAAGAGAACTTTTACATGTTTCATTAAAATTCAAACCAAATAGGAAAAGCACTCATGTAAATAAGATCTCTAACTTATTGTGAGTAGATCATCTAGATTGAAATGAGGGTTTGTTGCTTAAAAAGATGTATAAATAATAACAGTTTTTCTTCACAAACTAATATTGGCACAAGCCTTTTCTACTCTCCGTCTTGCACTTTTAACTGAACCTTTAATACCTTTGATCTCCTTTAGTTGGCTCAAACTTGGAAAATGTGGACAGGACTGCAATCACAACAGCTTTTAACTTAACACTACCGTTTATCATGAAATACTAATATAAGTGTATATTTGATGCTTTTCAGTGTTAAGTTCATTTCTTTTTTATAAATCAGTCAAATTAATGGCAGTGCTATTGATTGCTTGTTAAATTGCTTGTTATTTCCTAATTCTCTTTCTTTGTTTGAGTTTGTTCTTCTATTTGTTTTCACATGCTCAGAGCAGAATGTCAGCTTTGGTTTGCTGGAGTCACACATTCTGCACAATCCTGGCGTAATTACCAGCAAGTCGATTAGTATGTATTGATCCAGTTTGAACAGACTACCTTTTATTTCTTTGCTCCTGAAATATCACTCCTTTCAATTCCAGCTGGATGTTTGTTTTCTCTGTTGTGCCGCTCACATTTCCAATGTGCCGAGCAAAAACGGAAAATTATTGGATCACCAATGTGTTGTGTTAAACAGGAGGGCGCTTAGTGTTTACATTTGAAAACTTTGGCCAACAAATACAAATAAATAAATGAATAAATAAATACATAAATAAATAAATGACTAAATACATAAATACGTAAATACGTACATAAATAAATATATAAATAAATAAATAAATAAAGCAGATGTTGAAACTCTACAAACACTAAACTTTAGACATTAAATTCATGGCAAATATTTAGTCATATGTCAAATTCCATAATTCATCTTTAGCCAGATCTGCAAGCAGCTGAATAAATGAATTAAAATACCCTTTTTGTTTTGGAGTGTATCTGATAAGAACTGCAACGTTCAGGGCTCACAGAAGAGGGGCATCACATGAAAAGGAAATCACTCCACTGGAAAAAAAAAACAACTTCAATGTGACTCAAACAGAACCCACAATAATCTGGATATTCTGTGCCTCTCTACAATCCCACACCCACACTCTTTTTCCTTTTTTCGTTTTGGGAAGCAAAACTAAAATTTAAATTACCCAAGAAAGTATTTTCTTAATGGCCAGCGGTGGTCCTGGTAGTGCCGTCTTTCAGAAAGGCTGGAATTGAATTACAGATCGATGGAGAAGTACTTTGATAAATCCAAAGACGAATCCAACACTTGCAGAGAATTATTGACTGGAGTAAAAAGTGCAGAGAAAAGAAGACAAACGAATTAAAGGGCAGGTGGATTGTGCATCTCGTTCCTGAAGGAGTTGCCTCTCCTGGGCCTGAGGGTCTCTGCAAAGACACAACCTGAAGGGCAGGAGTGACTATTTGTTCCAGTTTTCACTGCAGCTTCCTACAGAGGATGCTAAATTCCAAGTTTGTATAATTATTTAATTGCGTTGAGCGTGAGGGGTTGTACATTTAGTTGAGTAGCGTATGCAGCAGACGTCCATGTACAATTAGATCTGGGGTTTCCAGATGGTTCCCCCCAGCACGGCCTTTTTTTTGTTGTTGTTGTTGTTGCTCGCTTTCCTTTGGTGACTAACCTTGATGTTGCTGCACAAGCTCAGGTTTGAAGGAAAACATGCTTCACAATAAACTAAAGAAAATCCTCAATAAATGGATAGAATTTCTGAAGAACAACAATCTTTTGCCAGGGCAAAAAAACACAGTTTTTAAAACATAAATTTAGAAAGATTGAGATTTTGTTGTCCAAACTAAATCTGCATGCCCGAAGATGTTAAACCAAGTCCCAGTTAAGGAGTGCAGGTTTTTAAACTTACATTTACTGTCCCAGGTTGAAGCAAGAGATGAACAATTATATGATCATTACGGCTATTTATTTAATCACATGCACTTTAATGAAAAGCTGATGAAGACAAATCAGAATTTCCCCCAAAAATAAAGTTTTAACTTTTTGTAGAGATGCAAAATCTGTGCAAAGGAGGACAAATAAAGAATTTAAATTCTTAAATTAAACAAAAGTAGGGATTCTAAATTTATATTTTGTCCTTACAAATTTATCACAACACCTAGAGAAAGTTCTCTTAAAGTTTTTTTTTAATTTACAGTATGTTAAACCCAAATTTGATTACATTTTTCTGTTATTTTCTCATTATTTGCATTTAATCACATATTTATCAGAATTTTTAAATTCTTTTCATACTGAAAAAAATCCTTTGTTAAATAAAAAAGTAAGTTTCATCGAAGCACTAAAACTTTGATTTGATTTCCACTCTCAGTCTACGTGACCACAACAAAAGAAGAGAAGAGTGAGGAAAAGTACCTTGTTCAAAGAGATTCCCAGCACCCATTACACCAAGACAACATGGAATGACGGGAACTGAGATAAGTGTTCTTCTGGAAAAACATCCTCTTTTTATTTATCTATTTTTTTAAACCCAGGCTACATGCTGTGTTCAGCCGACATCAGGTGAGAGTGAAAAACCACCTTTGGGTTGTTCACTGGTCCAAACGTTTGTTATTTTACTCATTTTGTTAGCTCCTGTGTTTTCTTTTAGCAGTAACCTATCACGTGACCGAGAACAGCGCCTTAGTCTGCGTCAAAAGTGACAGAGATGGATGTAACAGAGCAATTTTTCAAAAAAAAAAAAAAAACATCTTTCAGATTCCACAAATAAATCAAACGGAAGTCATGTAAGGTATTTATACTTTGTGCGGTCCGGTACCAAATGACCCACGGACCGGTACTGGTCCGCGGCCCGGGGATTGGGGACCGCTGGTGTAAACTGTCAAAGGGTTTCAGTATGTCAAAGAGGGAGTGTTTTTTTATTTATTTTTTTGTCATCGCCAGTGACATCTCCAATGTTAAAGGGTTAGATCAGAAAATGCTACTTCTGGTTGTTACAGGAACATCTGCTGAACAGCTGAGCTCCAGTGATTAAAAATGAGCAATTGTTTCCTTAATAACTGTGTGTTAGTGACAGAAAAATTAATACCATAGATTTTTTAAAACAATAATTTAACATTTAAGTTGAGTAAAAGTTATTATTTTAAATTGATTTGGTTTAATCATATAGTGTGCATTATAAGAAGCCAAATGTTATATGTGAGGAATCGTGGACCAATAATGTGATTGTGATGTGCATGCTGAGGTGCACCTCAAAGCCTTTTTTCTGCTGTGTTCTCACTCAGCTAATAGCAGCCTGCCCCTGCTTTCGCCCAGCAGCGTCCCACTTTCACTTTCATGTTGCTTAGCCACACACTCCCTGCAACTCCTCTGTCCATCTTTGCTCATGTTATTCTCTTCACATATCTCAGATCTTTGAATTCTTCATCCACATCCTGCCTGTCCCTGTGTGCATCCATTCTAAAGCCTCTCGTCTGACGCTCGGTCTCCATTGACCAGAGAGCCATTAGTTGATCCTATGTTGGCTATGAGGTAAGGTTTCACCAAATAAAGCCAACTCACACAAAGAGGATCTTTGAAACTAAACAGCAGAAGGCGAAAGATTGTAAAAAAAAAAAAAAAAAACTCCCATTTTTGTTCCACATCAAACGCCTGTGAAAAATACAGAAAAGAATTTAGCAAAAGCCAAAACATGCTATTTCTCATTTAAATGACTTTTTTATGATGACGTCAAGCAGAGCAAGCTAATGTTTGGGTGATATTAGGACAGATTTGTCAAATGCTTTAGTTAGACACATTAGGCAAACAAAATTAAAATGTTTAGAAAGTCTATTCCGCTCTATATTTTAATGACCTACATTTGACGGGTGCTGAAACCGTCTCTTTTAAAAAAAATGACAAGTGCTCTATAGCTAATATTCGTGTTGTTGCTTCAGTGATTGAAAGAGAAGCCAAACAGAAAACAAGTCAAGACAGCTCACTGAGTCATTGTGTTGTATCACAGCAGACAAAGATAGGGCGTAGGAGGGAAGGAATGAATGATCAAAGGCCCTGGGTATCCACCTGTATTCTTTTTGCAATTTGTTCACATTTAACCACACAGTGGTTTAATTATTGATGAAAAAAACTAAATCTTGAGAGATTTCCATGTACATTTGGATTTACCCACATTACTTATCACACTGTACATGGATGCAACAGATAATAGGCTGCATTCGCATTTACAGTCTAAAAGAACGCCAGCCTTGAATTATCCTGAGACAATACAGTGAGATATTGGAATTTTCCCTTCAGCGCAATCGTTTCACATATCTAGTAATCTTTAGAAAATGCATTGTAGCTTATTGGTTTTTACACACATTATTGGTTCTCACTGACAGAACCTGTGGGAAAATGAAGCTCTGACTGAATTGTCTCATGTTGTCTGTCCTCAAATTTCTCTAATGTCTGAGAAGTTCAGACTTTTTCTGTGATGAAATACACATTTTTCATTTTTATTATCTATTTCAACTAAAAGCCACACATCGATTCACAAAACTTTTTGTTTTGTGCCCAAAACCATACACTTTGACAAATAAACCTACAACTGAAACAGGAAATTAATGGCTTAGTATGATTTAGAATGTACAGAGCCCTGGACATGACGTTGAAAATACAAAAATAGTTGCCTCAAATTGATAACTTGTGGCTACACTTGAGTATTTTATGGGTAAAAATAATATTTTGTGGCCAAAAATTAACGTTTTATTAGCTTTGTGTGGCCAAAAATGAGAATTTTTGTGTGTACAAATAAGAATTTTGTCCACACAAAGTAGTGATTTATGTGCACAATTGTACAGTGTGAATTTGTTGGCAGTTAATAAAAATTTGAACCCATTAAATACTGAAATACTGGTGCCCGAGCCAGTTGAGGTGGCTCGGGCATCTCCCACTGGGCGGAGGCCCCGGGGGAGACCCAGGACAGCTGGAGAGCCTCGGGGTCCCCCCAGAGGAGCTGGAGGAAGTAGCTGGGGCGAGGGCCGTCTGGGCATCTCTGCTTAGACTGCTGCCCCCGCGACCCGGTCCCGGATAAGCGGGGAGGGATGGATGGAATACTGAGAAAATTCTAAATTGTAGCAACAAAATAATAATAAAACTAATTTGTCGCCAAGAAATATTGATAAAATTCTAATTCGCGGCCATAAAATACTAAAAAAAAAAAATTCCAATATGTGACCACAAGAACAAAACTCGAACTTGTGCCCACTTGATTCTAATTTGTCGCCACAAAATTTTAATAAAATTCAAATCCATGGCCATAAAATACTAAAAGAAATTCTAACTTGTGACCACAACATATTAATAAAATAATTTGTGGCCACGAAATGCAAAAGAAAAAAAAAGAAAAAATCTACTTTGTGGCCACAAATTATTAATTTGAGGGAGTTATTTATGTTAATGTCTTGTCATGAGCTCTGTAAGGATTTTTGTTTGTGTCAAGTTTCTTCTTTTTAATTCAAGTCTGCGATAACAATATCAGTACACCTGAATACCCAAAGAGTTATGATTTATCAAACATTACCACAGGAAAATCCCCTTGAAGGGATCTTAAGACTTCTGACAATTTCAGTCTAGTAAGCAACAACAGTCAGAAAAATGGTAAAATTGAAATTCATTGAAGGAAAATACAAAAACAGGTTTAAGATCACTAAGACTGAGATGTGTATTTAGGTAATCCACTGGAAAATTATTTAATCTTATAAAGGCAAAGTCAAAAAGAAAGCAGAGGAAAACACATGACATTATGGCTAACAACAGGAGAATAACCATGAAGGAAGGTGGGAGTGTAATAGCAAACAAACCACACAACTGATGGTTCTCCGCCTGAATTCCACATTGTCCCATGCAGGTTTCTCAAAGAGAAGTTATTAAGGTCCAACACAAGTATTGGCGAAGACTGACAGATGTCAGCTGCACAAAGGTCATGAAAAATCTTTTATGTGACATTTACTGACAAAGTAACGAGACTTTGGAAGTACTAAAGGTTGTCATAAAAAAGAAAAAATGTTTAGAGAAACTCAACAAAAAAAAAAACTCAGACTGGTTCATTAGGACTTTTCTATATTCAGTGTTAAATTCAACCTAATTACTTTTAATTATTTGAATAAATGATTGTAGATATTTGAGTGTCATTTTATGGCAGTTATTTATGGGTTAATTAAAAGCTCTCATACGGCGAATTCAAGCTCTCAGATAAAACTTGCTGAAGACCTGAAAGAGCTTTAGATGTTGTGGCATCTCTAGACAAGTTATGCTAAACAGGCTCTTGGCTTCTGGAGTCAAATTCTCTTTGGCCCCTGGCTCCCTTTAAAATTCCCATTAGCTTGGATCCAAATGCATTTAGGATTCAGGAGAATAGGCTCCGTTCTGGGCACCAAAGACATGGCAGCCGTCTGCACATTAGTGCCTGCAGCACCTGAGACTGAGCCCCAGAAAGCTGCAATACTGACAGCCACCAGCAGAGGACTCTGCTCCAGCCCAACAAAACAATCCGACTTGCATTCATTGTTTCGGTCTTAAACACAGCTCTTGATGTGAAAAATGGAAGTGGAAAGAGGGCAGTCCTTCTGTCATTTCTGTGGAGGATTTTTTCATCTTTTGTCAGTCTATAAAATAAGTATGTCTCTCCTGACTTCATATTTCTGAGGAACTCTATACAAATCAGCTTTTTTTATATTACTGGAGTAAAAGCCGTAATATCAAAACCTCTGAACCTCCGGTTTATCTGTCTTTACTTGAGAGTTGACATGAAAAGGCGCCAAACAGCACACCAAAGGGGACTGAAGGTGTTAAACCCAACATAAAGGAGTACGTGAGGGGTTTGCAACACATCTCTGATTTCCTTTGTGTCATCCAACAGCTTGGGATCAACTTTATGTTCAAGAGACAGAGGGTGACAGCTAAAGAATGGCAAATCTGAGGGAAAAAATATTTTACAAAAACCACTCAAATCTCTGGATTCGGATGTGCTACAAAACAAAGCTTTACTGAAAAAGATTCTGAAGACGTATATTCAAAGAAAATGTGTACCATAAAGAAATATATGTTTTAAATACGTTGAAGGTCAGCATGAAATTGGAGGAGTTTTGTTAAGGTTCCCAGTTTCTCACTCATTTCTCTTTATAAATGTTACAGTGAGAACCACTAAAGTGGCAAAAGCAGCTTCCATGTGAAAATAAGGATGTTGATTGACCATATAGTAAAGAGGGAAGAAGACTCTGCTCACAAGTCTTCGGGGCGGTGCTGAAGATTATTGATCTTTTGCTCTTTTTTCCTGATTCATTGAAAAATTTAATTGCCAAATATATTTATGTAATTTTCTTTCCCAGCATTTACTGTGTACTAAACGAGCAGTTTTTGAACAAAGGAGAGGATTTTTGGAGTGACAGATTTAAAGATTTGAAGAAAGAAAAAAAGAAAAATGACAAAACTTATGTGCTGTAGAGTTTATCAACATTTAAGTATTAGGTCATCACTTTGGTATGAGCAACATAAAAAAAAAGCTAGCATAATACTACACAGGTTATCAAATCAAAAAAGCTGCTTCTCTTTTATTAGTATCTTGTCTTGTTCAAAATGAAGATAAGATTGGAAATAAGATTGGAGATATGGAATTAAACATGGGATAAAATCTAAGATTTAGGATGAAATAGGGATTTAAAATTAGATTTAAGATAAGTTTTGAAGACATGAAATAAAATACGAGAGGAAATCTGAGATGAGAGAAGAAATACAAAATGTGATTCAAGTAGAGATATGGAATAAAATATGAGACTAGAGATGAGATCAAAGATTTGGGATAATAGATGAGCCACAAAATGAGGTTTGAGATACTATTTGAGATATGGGAAAAATTGTGCAGTAAGATTTCAAATTTGAAATTAGATTAGAAAAGAGATAAGAGATCCTTAATCTTTTATATACATGGTCCTAAATTTCATGCATAAAATGCTCCTTTCAATAACAAAGACATAAAAAAGTATAATTGTTCCATAGTGGCAACAGAACAAGTGGTTCTGATAGGATTCCATTTGAAATGGATTGCATAAGCACAAAGGGATACTTTAAGCATAAATATATCCATATCAGCACAATATTTTAAATTTTTTCTGTTCTGAATACAATTAGTAAAAATTTTTTCAATCAAAAAAAGAAATAAAATCTAATCAGACTGTCCTTCTAGGTTAATGAAAACCCCCAGGCTGAAATAAACATTGTAGGAAAAAAAAAGGTTTAAGAATATTTAATCTAAACAAAGAATGCAGGACAAATATAAACAATCCACTATGAGTGTGTCCTAGCAAGGCCAAGTCACAGCAAAGGCTAACAGATTATCATTAATAATCACCCAGAAATAGATGACTGATAACTTAAAAAAAAAGATATGGTTGTTTTTTTTCTTGGTGACAAAAGGTCAGCTCAGGACACCCACACCCACTGGATCTCATTTTCACCAACTCTTCAACAGCTGCAGTAACACTTTTACATTTTTATCTTTATGAAATGAATCTACATAATTTTATTAATGCTATATAATTTATTCAGATGGCAAAAGTTCTGCTAACTCGGGTTTCTAAGAATACTGAAGAAAGAAAGTTGGTTTAATGTAATTCACTACCAACTGTCTAGACTTATATAAGGTTAGAATTGTAGTCTTTTTGGTAAAATTGGGCTTTTAATAATAAATAAGGCTTATGTGGCTCTGACTCCTGATCAGTTATGAAGACAATAACCAAAGCTTAGTCTATTTGGTCCAAATAGTTTTTTTTAGGAAGGAGATAGTAAAAAATATCACTTTTTTGTTTGTAAAATATTTTTACCACCTTAAAAAAGTCATGCATTTAGAATCTAAAAATCCAAAAACTTAACTTGAACTAAATGTGACCCATGGGGTTTCTTCATGGTCAGAGCATAACCAAATCATTTAATTCATTGCATAACCAATCTGCAAAGCTGCTTTCCTCCACATCAGAATCAGCTGATTCACGTCACTCCAGTGAAGAGTCGAGCAGTTACGGTATGTTATTTAGGGGTTGACGGCAACATCTCCAGTGTTAAAGGGTCAAACATTTAGCAGCCCCTTCATAAAATCTTTTGATGACTTAATTTGGTTGACTCCTTTCCATGTGCAGTGCAACATGTTACTCATCGTTTTGTGACACGCATGCTCAAATAAAGGCATGCTTCATGGCCATGTGTTCACTTGTAGATCTTTGTAGACTTAAAGTGTCCATAAGGTGTTCAGTTTTTTTTTTTTTTTTATCAGGAGTGCATTTGTCTACGGAAGAGGATTAGGGCCATGGAGAAATAAAAAAAAAAAGGTCATAGACAATTCTGACTTTAATCTCAGAATTCTGACTTTATTCTCAGAATTCTGACTTTAAACTCAGAATTCTGACTTTAATCTCAGAATTCTGACTTTAAAGTCAGAATTGTGCGCTAACAGTCGCATGTGAGCCACATTCTTCAGCACTGCAGAGTCCAAGGAGCTGCCGGAGTGAAACCAACAAAATTGACGTCTGTAAGTGTCTTTTTGCACGCTGAGGGTTGACCAGTGGAGGTCATTTCGCTAATGGAAGAACAGAGGGTAAGTAAAAAGAAATTGTTTTAAACTGAATTTTGTAAATGAACGGGCAGCAGGCTATGCTAGCATTTTGCATCAGTCATGCAGGGCTTTGCATAGCTGGTGCAAAAAATGCTTTGTGATAGCACCCATTGTCGTGCCCCTTTATATCAACAACTACCTTATAATTTCGTTTTTTATACCCTTCAGAAAATACTCTCTGCGTATGTCTAACAGATTGTCGTGTTTTACTATGCAGCATACCCACTTTAGTTACACGTCCAACACAATAACTTAACGTTCGGTTTTCAGCCTTCTCTTCACGTGACAGACACGTTCTCTATTTTTATTATCTCATTGTTAAACAAACACTCTGCAAACGACGGTCGCCCGTCACAGAATCATACCCTTTCATAACATTTAATACAATATTATAGTTTTTGTTATTCTGTATCTGGGCGAGTTTAAATAAAGTTCAGGTGGGGAAAGTCACGTGACACCTCGGAGTAGCGTTGCGTATCCACGGCAACCGCCGTTTCTTCTTCGTTGAACCGTAGCAATGTGTTTACTATTTAGCACATTAGCACCCACATTAAGCTATCGGCACCGCTGCAAACTTCACAGGGTACAGTTTATTAGTTTTTCTACAGGGCGGATTTTTTTTATTTATTTTTTATTGGGCGGGGGGTTTTTAAACACCGGGAAGCTTGATCGTTACGTCATTATGTACCTCGTTCTGCATAATCGGACGATTGATTCTTATGTAGTCTACTATTTTCTCTCAGCTACATTTTCATAGTCCGTTCGGATTCACCTGATTAACCACATTTGTCCAGTTTTAGTGGGCATATAAATGGCCAACAAGTACATTTATGTCAAATGTTTGCACACAGCAAGAAAGAAAGAAGCTCCATTTATCACTTTTTTATTTATGCTTCTGAAAATACCAACTGGACTTGTTTTTTTACTATATGTTCCCTGTGACATCAAATAAAACTCATTTCTTTTATAACTAATGTATTTTTCTTTTGTGCAGATTGACAGTGATGTCATGACTTTGGAGGATCCAGAAATGACACTTCACATCCCTTCCTGTGGAGTCTGCAACACGTCATTGCAGAAAGAAGTCCTTTTGCTGAGATTTCTTCCCATCAGATGCTAGACTCTACATTAGACACTGGAAACTTGTTCTTGTTATTATTTTTAAGCACATTTATTTATTTATCTGTCGTTTTTAATGGAGCTATGGTAACAAAGTAATTTAACTGTTTTGTCGTTTTTTCTTATTTATATGTGCGATAGTACATATCTGAGAATACCTGCAGATAACTGACATACCTTTTCCTTTTAATTTGAATTTATTTCTGATTCATCTTCTGAACCCATTTTGTCCCTTTTGGGATCACAGGGCTGCTGGAGCCTATCCCGGCCTCTTATTTCTTCTGTAAAATTTAAAGAAATATGTATAACTAAACACATTTCTCATTTTATTATTTACTTTTGATTTTCAGTATTTCCATAACAGATGCATCAAATAATAGTAACCTAAGATCAAAAGTATTAAATCAACTGAATTTCCATTATGATTTATTTGTTTCCTTTTGAAATATTCAGCCACTTGCATTACATGTGTTAGTTCTGACCTTGTAAATAATGTTGGCAACTCCTGTTTAACTCACACATGTGGTAAAAAAGGTGTTATGGTTCCAATAAATTCATACAAAAACATTTTGGAAGAAAGACCTTTATTCATACATTTTTATAGAAACATTACAGTTTATAATTTATAACATAGCAACAATTTATCATTAAGTTATGCATATTATAATAGGGAAGGAGTTAAATAAATTTGCTTCTTCTCTTCCCATTTCAAGCATTAACTGTTTAGTTTGTATAATGAAAAGTAAGATACAAGGATGTATACTCAGATTGTGACTTATTTTTGTTTCTTTATATATGTGCTGTTCCTGTGTTGAAGGAAGTATGTTCCAATTGACCATGATTGAAACAATAAACTCAAATTAATGTTGTTTCTAATAACTGCTTCAACTTAGAATGGTCTTATTTTCAAAATAAACTTCTCTCAGCTGCACAATGACGTACTGGTCAGCAGGCGTGCCTCATAGCAAGAGGGCTTCAAATCCCAAAAGGGTCCTGTGTGGAGTTAGCATGTTCTCCTGCATACATGAACGTCCGGCAGCTTCTTCCATCAGTCCAAAAAACTTGCATCATTATAGTTGATTAATGTAAAGTGTGTAAATGGTGATTGTGTGTGTTGTGTCTGTCCCAGAGCTGCATCATCCTCCAAAGCGATGACATCACGGTCAATCTGCACAAAAGAAAAATTAATTAATAATAATAATTTAAAAAAAAAGTATGAGTTTTACTTGATGTCACAGTAAAAATATAAGAAAATAACCATCTTCTTTTTCTCCAAATTAAGTCTTGGCATGTGGAGTTCCATTTTTCTGCATGTCGGCTAATAAGACGATAAAAAAGATATAAAATGACGTGACAGGACGCATGAGAGCTAAATATTGTAATAAGGTCAAAATGTAAAAAAGTCAAAAAGGTAGGTGAATGCAAACAACTGCAGTGTGCAGAAATGCACAACTTGAAATTCCGTCCGTGAGACTGTCACAGATGTCGATAACAGCATACGTAGTTTTAAAAGACGTTTTACAGTTACAAAATGCTAGCATAGTCTGTCGCCGTTTCATTAAAAATTCTAAATTAATCTCTTTTTACTCACCTTTTGTTAACACAGTGGCCTCCTGGTAAACTTCAGCACGCAACGAGAAACTTAAAGAGGACATTTTCGTTAGTTCCACTCAGCATGTATGACTCCACAGTGCTAACTGAAGGAAGTAGCTCACAGGCCTCCGTAGTTCTGAGATTAAAGTCAGAATTCTGAGATTAAAGTCAGAATTCTGAGATTAAAGTCAGAATTCTGAGAATAAAGTCAGAATTCTGAGATTAAAGTCAGAATTCTGAGATTAAAGTCAGAATTTTCTATGCGCTTTTTTTTTTCTTTGTCCATGGCCCTAATCCTCTTCGGTATTTGTCAGATGCTTGATTCCAAATGCATTTTTCATTCCTCCAGCCAGATAAAATCCACTTTGTCAAAGCCTCCCTCTGCTGAACAGCCGTAACTTTATTGTCGTATTGGCTTTTGATAAGAAAACAAATCTGTTTTGATGCTTTATGTGTTCACATCTAATTTTGATGACCTGTGTGCATTGAAAAGCCTCCCCAAACAATATGATCTTTGAAGCACCATTTACGAGCAGGCTGGGGCCCCAGGGCGATGAACCTCGGTGGTGAGGAAGCTGTGGTAGGACATCACAGACAGATATGCAAAGAGATACACACAGACTGGCTGGGAGGTAGGGGGAGCCCATTAATCATGCCGAACCAATGAGGAGACAAAGAGCACAGAAACTCGTTGAATAAGAGGCAGCTTCCTTCCTCTGGCTTCATCAGACAATTGCATTTGTGACAGTGACGGAGAATGTTTGCTTGGTGGAAGTGAACTTCTTTGAAAGACAACCGCTGAATTATCTGTACTTACCAAGTAAGTAGCGATCTTAAACCTGCATGACCTTGGAATAATAGATCAGAGGAGGAAAGCACATTTAACCACCTGTACAGGTATTTTTCTAACAGATTGTAATTTAAAACGATCATGTTTGAAATCCGAGATTATTTTTCACATATTTCCTTCTGCTTTCATCATCATCCCTACATCTTCATGCTCCATCACTAGCTACAGAAAGATAGGGGGCAAAAAAATATGCATCCATTATGTTGCTCATGACTTTCAAATTAAGGGATGATTTTGTCTTCACTTTTTTCCCCCGTCTCTCTTTACTCCAATCTCCTAGTCCAATGCTGCAAAACCGTTTCCCCCCACTTTTTTTTAAAGAGTCGGGAGAAGAGTGTGCTATTAAACTCTTGGATATGTGTGGCAAAAAAGGTATCAAGGGCTCATCCCAATATTTGCATCTTGCTTTCCCTACAGAGAAGCCACCATTTCTGCAACCCAAGTGCAATTTTCCTGACAATATAATTGTCAACTCAAGCAGAAGTGTAAATTCTATCAAAATCCTTCATCAAACCTTTTTCTCACGAATTCCCTTTTTCTCATTTGTTTGCCTGAACTGTTTCAGAGAGAAGGAGGGAGGTGATCCTTTTCCTATATTTACTTTTTTTTTCTCCATTGCTGCCAATGCTATTGTTATTTCCCCCATACTTGCAAATGAGATTGGAAAGGAAAATTGGATGAGGGAAAATATTACTGTTGCTGCCTAAATGAGCATGTGTGTGTGCGTGCACATGTGTACATAAATCAACTCAACAGTATCAATGGGGCATGCAGAATATTAATACCCCACCAGCTTGTTTTCATTTCCTCTGTTTCTTCTCTTGCGTTCGTTAAAAAAAAAAAATGGGTGTACAGTTTTAGTCAGTCTGAGATCCAAGCAGATCATATGAAAGCCTCAGAAAGGATGTATTTTTTTTCTGACAGGGACATTCAAACAACTCCATTTATACAGAGAGTTGCTGCTCCCAAGAACAATGCCTAATTTGTCCGTCTAGCCAGCTGACCCTGAAACTAAAGATAAAATGAGGGAGAAGTGGCAGAGAGTGAGATCAAATTAAGCCGACTATCTGCTCTGTTGGGTCTCTCTTGAATCAAATACGGAGTCACAAAGGACTCAGCCACACTCACCGCGGCGAGACACCCATCCACTGATGGAAGCTTCATCGACTGCAGAAAAACAGTGGACAACCTAAAAGGAACAGAGGAGGTATGCCACTTTCAGCAACTGCTGATTGAAGACAAAAATTTTATTTTGAGGGGGCTACCACTGCAGGGATGCTTCAGTGCAGGCTGAGTGGAGGAAAATGAACATGCAGAAGCTGAAAAAGGTTTGCTTCCAAAAATAAATTAATTAATGAGTTAACGGAGTATTAGGGCCAGTCTACAAACAAAAAGAGTTTTTTTTTTTTAATGTTGATTTTAAGGTTGTAAAATTTGAGGGGGAAAAATCCTAATTGTTAAGTTATGAGAATAAAGTCGCACTCTAAATGTCATAGGCTGAAAGGATTACTTTCTCGTAAATGTATGTGTTTTAAAATGGTAAGTTTATTCTGATATGCTTACTACTTTAAAATACATTTTTTTTTCTACATACAAGAAAAAAAGTATGGTAATAAATTAACACGTAAAAACACGAAAATTGTCTGTACGTCTTTCAAAAATGAAAGATCTGGAGTGTTCTGTGAAGCTTTATATTCAGATAGATTTAAAAAACAAAGAAATCCGGAACCATTGACGACTTAAATTCAAACTATTATTAGCTCAGCCGGCTTTCCGGGGTTCAGTGTCGGTAATGCAGAGCTTCGTATGTAAAATGCAAAGACGCGTATGGCTGTTGAGGACCGTCCCTTTCTCCAAATGAGACGTCCTATTCCAATGCAAAAACAACAATTAACTTTTTACAATAAAAACATTGAAAATACCAAAAACCGGGCCTCTTAAGACGGGGGCATCCCACAGACTTGGAGAACTTGTCTTCTGTGGAAGTAGAAAGGATTGGAAGAGGACAGCTGCAGTGAGACCGATGTCTTCATCAACAGACTGCAAAGATCCTGCAAGCCACCAAACATTAATAAATCATAAGACAAACAATGAGCGTTTGTAACGTTATCAATGCACACTTAGCTTACCTGTTTAAATCCAAGAAAGTTTGACCAAATTGAGTGTAAATTGATCATAAATTTTCAACTCTAAACCTCGTAATATGCTTTTTTTTAGTGGCCCTAACACTTCGTCGTAAATGAGAAAGCAACTACAGCTCATCAAGTTTATGAAACCTGCACCCATTGTGATAAAGGACAGCGACACCACATGCTTTCAACACCTTAAATTCGCCACGCTTGGAGCGAGTAATTAATACAACAACAGTGACCGTGTAAGAAAGCTCTGCCAATTGATTTATTTGCTGTACAATGGGTGGAGTAGAAATGATAAAATGTAATGGAACAACATGGAAAATAAAAGCCTTTGCAAATGAGTTTTATTTTACCTGAATGCACTCTTGCTTATTTGTTCAGCTTCCATATTTCTGCTCAGCCACTTTTCCGACACTGCGCCAAAAAATCCAGGGATTAAGAAGCACTTTGTCTTAACACTCAGCTTCTATATTGCTCTGAACCCTGCTGCCATGAAGGATTTGGTATGACTCAGCCCATGCCCTTCCAAAAACAGTAACCAGCCCTCTGCTCGCCCATCTATAGCAGCATGCTTGGGATTGCAGGTCGGTGGATGATGTAGTCCACATCTTGTTATCCTTTAAAAATATGAATGCTATGGTGCCCACACAGAGGCCGCTTATTGACTTGGCGTTTGGTACGCCTGGAGCTGCTCCACAGAAAGCATGGATTTGAGGCTGTGTCAGCTGCTACCTCTGTTCATTCAAGAGAATGCAAAACCTGCCACTAATCGTGTACTATGCACAAGACGTGCGTGTTTTCCTGTTCCTTTTTAAAAAACAGTCAGGATTATTATGAAGTGCACATTAGAATAGCGCTGTAGTTCCAGTCAACAGTGATTTTCAAGCATTAGTTGGAACTTAAGTTGGAATTTGATTATTAGTTTAGAAAGATCGGCTCAGATCATCTTTTGATCTATTGTAAAAGCATCATCAGTTGTCTTTTAATTATGATGATGCCATTTCTAAACCAAAAGCCTGTGTTGTTTTCTAGGACACAGTTTCTGCAGAGTGGCAAGAGTTCTTTAGAAATTTGCTTCCGAGTTATTGGTAGGACTTTTGCGTGGAGTAAGCCTTCCGTCATTTCCCCCTATCACTTTGTTTACACTCACTCCCGCTAGATTACAGCCTCTCGCAACCCCAACCCAACATTATCGGTGCAAGAGAAATGGCGTGCAATATCGGAGCTATCCAGCCGTACAGTTTTGAGCAAGATGCCAGGAAATTGAAGACGTACATGGATCCATTTATCTACAAGTGGATGCATCATAATGGAGCGGGGAGGTTGTGGTTTGCAGTTTGGAGGTTCAACGTCACATCTACAAGCTTTTTCCAACTGCATTTTCCTGTCTGCTCTTAATTCACAATGATTTCAATAAATAAAAATACTTAAAAATACTATTTTAAGCCTTAATTTTTTTCTTTATGTCCTTCATCATGAGAGAAATGCTACAGGAACATGTTAAAAACGGCCAAAACATGATTTTCATCCGAATGAGTCTTTAACAAGGATGAATGACACCGACCCCCTGTTAGAATAGTTTTCATTCAAAATTTTACGGATAGGTTTGAAATAGATTCTGGCTTTGAAATGTTTGGTTTAAAACAAACATAAGATGAATGACAAACAATTATGATACAACTTGGAATTAACCCTTTCAAACTTGTTTTAAAAAACTACTCGGAATAGAGTTTTTTGGACAGTTTCAGGTTCATTGCGGAATAATTGTGAAATATATTTTAAAAAATACCAGAAAAAAAATAAGCTGGGGTTTTACTTAAAAGATGGATACCAAGCATTGCCTTAAAAGAACATTTCCAACATGAATTTAAAAAACAATTCAAGCAGGAAGGAGAAGTTAAAACTTGTAGCTCAAAAGATTTCTCAAAATCACAGTTGAATTCTTTAGAAACCAAAGTGCGTAAAAGCTCTCCAAAAAAAAAAAAGTGTAGCTTATATGAGGCACTAAGGTAGCCGTTTATTCACACCAAGCTAGCATCTGTGACCTCAAAGAGCACGGCCAAGCACGACTGATCTGCAGGGAATTAATGAGGCTCAGACAACTTTGCTCACCAACTCTCAATGTGAAACAAAATCAACAAATCTGAGGCTCTTCTAATGATCTTTAATGGGGTCTGATGCCTTTAATGGGGTCCATGGACGTTTTCAGTGAGGGATAACATCAGGTTTGACTTGCACTGAAAAGGGTTTTACCAGTCGACTTTTTACCGGTCGACTTAAGTCCAGACTTCATGAGTTTGCTAGGTGATATTGGGGTTAAGAAATTATGAACTTCTATTCTTGGACGGTTTTGGAAGATAGAAAATGCATTCTTCCAATACAATACAAATGAAATAAAACTCGTACATGGCACACTTTGTTATCAACCCAAAACAAACTAAAATTCAAAAGGATCTCCGCTTCAGGAATATGATTTTACATCGCAGGCAAATGTGGCAAATTACTTTCCTTTTTTTCTCTAGCTTGTGAGCAGGTGTTAGAACATCTCCAAAAGAACGCGTTTTTGGAAATGAGCTTCTCTGCAAACAGCAGGTGTGGATTAAGACAATGCCTATAGGAGGAAGGAAAATCAAAAGGAGTCTTTGCCTGTTAATCTTTGAAGATTGCTAACAGGAATATTGGAAAACTTTTGCATCCTATCGGTTTTTTTCTGTCAGAAGAATCTCAAACACCAAACATGGTGGTAGTTTTGTCTTTCTTTAAGGTCAAAACCGAATGCTCAGAAAACCTACAAACAAACTGATGATATGCACCTGTTTAGGCCACAGGTTACTGTTACTGTGGAGGAAATAAGTATTTGATCCCTTCCTGATTGCAAAGGTTTGTTTAAACGTAAATTTGCCGTCTTCCTAGTGGTAAGTTCATTTGAACAGTGAGACTAAATAAATAAATACATAAAAATAACTTTAAGGAATTTATGTTAATGTATTTGCAGTGAAATACGTATTTGAACCTTCTTGCAAAAAGACTTTGTAGCAAACGGAAAAACCAATATTGATGTTTAGTTAAAGGTTGGTCCTGTCCACATACACACTTCAGTACAACACTTCTGACTGCACAAACCTTCACACACGTCTGTGCAGACACACAAATACATTATACATTTACAGATTAACTCATGCGTATGTACAAGCAGGCACATGTCAAGCATACATCAGTCCTACACACATAAATACATTGTTTGTGCTAGACTGAGCAGACACCTCCGCTCAGGTGAGGATGTGTTCACTAAAGCGGATGATGACGTTGCAGAATGTGGGAAAAGTCATCGCAGAGCTGCCAGTGAAAATGGAAGCAACAGGATCTCCTCCCTGACACCCAGAACAGGACTGGAGGGGCCACCATGGGAACCCCAGCACCAAAGAGCAAGAGGACCGGAAGAGAGTTGAAGCCCGAGCACAGCCAGAGACCACCACCCCCTGATGTGCCAGGGGTCCAGCACAAGGCCCTTTAGAGCACATTTAAGTTGTGATTTTTTTTTCTTATATTACTGTGTCTAAGTGAAGTTCTTGGTAAGAAGAAGCAATTAAAAAAAAGTTTATCAGCATAGGTTAATTTTGCCAAAATGTAAAAACAAAAGGAGGTAGAAACAGAAGAGGGAACTTTGAACTGCAACAACACAGGAGAGGATAGAGCCAGTATGGTGATGCCCGGACACAAGTTCTTACATTTTTCTCGTCAACTTTAAGGCACTAAGGTAAGAATACTTTTGTTGCAGTCAAAAAATTGAATATGCACTACAGAATATGACAGTTTACATCATTTAAAGAAGAGATCGTCCATCCATCAGCTAAACTTTGACTGATATTAAGCCAAAAATACAGAACAATATCAACAGTATCCACAAACCAACAACAAAGAAGATAAAATTATCAGTATTAGAACGATGGTACCAAAAAGACAAAAGATGACTAAACAGGTTTCATTTTCAAAACCACTCTTAGATTTCTGTTCGGTGAATAATATTTCAGGTGGAGTTCACCATTTAAGAATGACTAATCTAATAGCATGAAAAGAGAAGTGGAAAATGGTCCACTTTAAGGCAGAGACTCAACCTTAAAGTCTTGACAGGCAAAACCTTCATGGTTAGATTAACCTTAACAAGCATTGATAGGATGAGTACAAATGCTACTTTAGTGAAATAAAGCCTAGAAAAGGCATTTTTTTCCCCAGCTTTTCTCTACAAAAGGCTGTTTTGAACTTGAAATTGGCACAATTCAAGATTAGCCTATTGATTTATGAATTTTAAAAATATATATTAAAACCTCTTATTAACCTTCAGGGATTAGGCAAAGAAAAAGAAAAAAAAAAACGATAATGGGGCTGCATGGATTCCAGGGTACAGACCGTCATAGAAAATGCATCCTAATAGCTTATTTTTAGATGTGTGCAGCATGGAGCAGCACATCCTTAGAAGGAGCTGTCGGTTTTACTGTTACTGCTGAGTATGAATATTTTTGATTTACAGCTTTTAAGCACCACACTTAAATCCAAGTTTACCATTTCCTTGGCAACAAGTCTCATCCTGCATGTCCTCTGGTAAGTCAGCTCCCCAAGGGCTCGTCACACACCGTGATGCAAGTAACTCTCTGTGGTTCCCAGGAGGCAGAAAAAAAATTACCTCCACAGGACCTCTTTTCTGTCTTTTGCAGAAAAAAAAGGTTTGATTTTTTTTCCCCTGTTAGTGCTGTTGTGCCACATCTCTTTCAAGAGACTTCTGACTGAGTTGAGCTTACCCAGAACACGCCAGTTTTGCATAAAGGCTTATAGCCTATTGCTATTCTTTTGATAAAACTTGAAGTTCTTGAGTAAAATGTTTTCTTTTGTTTCCAATATTCTGTTGTTTTGATGTTTCATGAGAGAATCCCGTAAAAGAAAACAACACCTAGATCAAGACTAGCGGGTGTAAGTTATTTATTTATTAAGCTCTACTGGTTTCCTGTCCATTGATCATGTAAGTTGCTGTGAGCTATAGTTTATACAGACAACTGCTGCTCAGTCTGTGTTGGCAGACCTTACCTGCAGACATTTAGCAGCGCCGCCAACAGTGGTGATAATGGCTGCAACTATTGAACTGTTCCTCCCATGATCCTCTGGGGATCCTGGGATCGCTGTGTCACCTGGATTGTGCAAAGGACAAATGCAGACTAAGGCCTCATTTACACAGGTTTAGATCCCAAAAGCAAGTAATCAATGAGCTGAGGTACATTTAAATATGCAAAGATAAACTTTTTTACTAAGTTGCGAACAAACGTTAATTATTGGCATGCTGAGAAACAAAAATAACAGAAAGGAAGTAGTATTCACTGAAACAACTATCTTGAGTTTGTAGTCCTTCATACCTGACTTAGTTTCAATTAAATTCAATTTCATTATTTCTTTTCATTTCCACAAAATCAAAACAAAGGATCTAGCACGAGTTCTTATACAAGGGAAATCAAAGGAAACAGAAGAAAACTTTCTTTTCAGACGCTTTTACATTGTTTGGATAAAACAAACAGATTTAAGAGTAAAAAAGTATAAATTAAAAAAGGTACTGCATCTTAGCATATTTATACTGTATATGTACATACATTTCTGCAGTATAGCCTATAAGTACTGTATGTTTGTATGAATGATTGTTTTAGAGTAATCCAGACCCTGGAAATTTCTGAAGTGGAAGTTTCTAAAACCTGGAATTAAGCAACATGGTTCATTTGTTGTATGTTTGAAGCTGTTCTTTTTTTAACAAGGTTTTTGAAGGTGATTGGTTTTCTTTCATTCAATGTTCCATATGTTGACTACTTGAACTGAAACAAATCTTTCCTTTGTTGTTGGTCCACTTGTACTTTAAATATATATATATATATATATATGTTTTTTTCCCATTCATGTGATGCTAAATTAAGTGAAGTCCTGATTAAATGGTATATTCCAAATTAGTGACATACAGCTTGAAAGGATTCAAGTTGTCCTTACTAGTCAGTGCAGAAGAAGTATGAAGCATGTAGTCTGGCTTTAAACCATCCCATAACACTTTCTGAACTCAACATTAAGCATTTTTTACACACAAACACCTTATCCGGCATTTCTTTCATTTTGAGAAACAAGGAAGGTCAAAGATGTTAAGATTATTTACCTTTTCAAGTTTCCAGTACAGTCTTCAATGTTTTCTTCATAGTTGTGCCTGCTGTGGCACATCACTATCAGCTGCTTGTTGTGGGTGTGTTCACACCTGCCAGGTCAATTGCACTGACCACGCCCCCTTCGATCTGGCTGCAGTTAAGGATAATTATCAACATTTTTAACCTATTCCTTAAAATACCATAACAATCAGGGTGATCCCTACAGCTCAAAACTCATCTGTGATTGGTTTACAGCCCCAAAAAATGTGATAAGTGGCTTCTTACTACATATATTTGCCGTCAGTGCTCTAATGTTTCCCCCCCCCCCTATTTTCACAATTCCACATGTTAAAGTTACCTTTGATCTCAGGGCCATTTTCTGCTTAATAATCAATCTTGACTGAAGTCTGGAGCTGAAGTGATAACCTAAAACTCCTGTGTAGCTGGATTGATGTATTTATTCTCTGAGTACCAAAGGGCTCTTGAATTTATTGCCTTGGTAAGTTCTCTGTCCTCATCATTTTCTGCCACATTTGATGTTTGCAGGAGATGCATGACCGGCTTCAGGTATGGCACACTTACCTATGCTTCACCGGAGAGGGCAGCTGTTAACTTCTGGAGAGGACGGAGGGTATAGTTGATTTATTCAAGTGCCTCTGTACTCTGCCAAGTGGGAACAAGGTGACACGTCTTTCTGTCATCGGAGAAAAAGCCTTGCTCTGCTCCTGGACCCCTCCCATTCCTCCTCTGTCTCCCACTGAATCTTGTTCCGAAATCAGGAATTTCTCCCCCAAACTCAACCCCTCATGTGGCTTTTCTGATCAAATAATTGTGTGCAAATAGAAAATTTAGAGTTTTACCATTGAAATGTGATTTTTCTTTGTAAGATGAAACCGATTTTTGATAGTTTTTTTATTCAATATATTTTAGTTTCTTCGTCTGGTTCACATGCATGAAAGTCAAATGTGAAATTTCGTTCCAAGTTTTATAAATATAAACAGGAAGTGAGTCTGCTTCCACTTTGGATACCTTCAGATAGTACAATATCTCTCTGGGTCTGAAAAACATGTTTTTTTCCTTTAAAGAATGTATTGTTTGTGCCCCTTGAGGAAGCAGACTTTTGAAAGAAGTGATGGTCCAGTTGTACACTGCAGTCTTTGAGTCAGTCCATTACTGAGTGGGTTGGAGCTGCCATCAAACAAAGCAGAAGCTCAGTGGACTGCTGAGAGAAGAATGAAAGTCCCCTGCCTTCCTTCCAAAAGTTGCACAGCACCTGTGAGAAGGTGAAAGAAACCGTTAAGTATTCAGATCACTCACGATGAGGATTCTTATTGGAATACAGATACAATCAGGTGTTAGTTAATACAGAATGCTCCATGTTTGTGTTCTTTTTTGGTATGTTTTTGTTTATGTTGAGGCCTGAAATCTGAAGTTCCTCTTAAATTTCATCTTTTGGTCTATTTTTAAAGCGTTCCAAGTGGTCTTTTAATATGATTATGCCGTTTTTAACCTAAATTAAAAAAAAAGTCATTTTTTTACCGCATAATGTGAATCTGGAACAGTGGGCTGCACTGTTGGTGCTGAGCAACCGCGTCCCCACTTCCCATCATCCATCTGCTTAGACTCTCTCCCACAAGCTTATAGCCCCCAACACCCACAAGCTAACATTACTAGTTTAACAAAAATGGCGAGCAATATTGTAGCTATCCAGCTGTACAGTTTTTCTCTGTTCCAGATCTCAGCTCAGATGAGGAAAGTGAAGACATACATGGATATATTCGTATACACGTGGATTCATCATAATGGGCATGGAACTTGTGGCCTGCCCATTGTATTTGTGACGTCACAGCTATTTCCAACCGTCTTTTTGTGTCCGGTCTTGATTCACAATGATTTCAAAATAGAAGTACTCAGAAATGTAATTTTAAGCTTTATTTTCGTCATATAAAGTATGTCCTCCATCATAAACAAAATGCCACAAGAACATGTTAAAAACACATTTTCATCGGACTGAGTCCAAAAGTTTGTGAGTTTGGCAACATTCCACGATCAGTTAATTCAACAGTCCAAAACAATGAGTCACTTTTTCTCAACATTTCATGTTATTCATCTTTGTCTCCACTTTTTCCAATTTTCATTCACATCTGAAAGAGCTAATGTCAATCAGTTTTCATATCAAAGTCTTTGGCTTTTTTAATAATTTTGCTAAAGACATGTTATTAAACCAATAACCTACAAATAGAACAGAAGTTAAAAAAAAACTATAAAACCAAAGAGCATATTTTTCCAAACATTTAGACATCCAATATAACAACTGGATTTAAACAATACATCATTTATTTAATTATTTAGTTGGGCTGATACTATACTTTGACTGAACTGTGGTAATGGTTAAAAAAATGCAGCAAACTGGATATTTGGTGTTTTGACCTTGAACTCATTTGTCCAAGAGGATCTACAGCTGAGAACTGCTCTCCTTTGATCAGCTGCACACCAGCAGGACCAAACGGCATGAAGAAAAGATCATCTCTGTCCCATCAGCCTGGACATGGATTCTTTGAACATATACCCCTTCGGCAAAAGGCAGGTCTTCTTTTTAATTAAACAAAAAGAACATAAAATAGATCACCATTTCTCTTCAAGAGCCCTTTTGCAAATTTTCCAATATTTCCAAATACCACCTTCTGTTTTTTTTTTAATCAAGTTTTACTACATTTGAATGATTTGACTATGGCCTGACAAGCATGTGTAAGCCCATAGACCAGCATCTGTTTACACCTTGAGACGTGCGTATTCCCCTCACCACTCACCCGCGTCAGATTAAAAGAATCACCCGCTTGGAGGCCGCAAACAGCAGGAAGTTAATTAAAGCAGGCAGGGACCAAAGGATGTCCTGAGCGTGTCGAATTGCTCTCCCTCGTCACTGAGATTGTGGCACGCACTCTTGAACCAATGGGTCATCATTATCAAATGGAGGCATGATTTACCCACTCGCACACGATCTCCACAACTCTGCATAGCTCTCACCCTGTGTCTCCTCTTTTTCCATTATCAGCGAGATACATGACTGCTCACAGCCGTAATGAACCGAAGGAGCCAGAGAACATCTCAAAATAAATACACTGCAAACACATTGACCACAACAGGATGGACTGCATCGAGAAGGGTGAGAAAAGACAGAAACATGTGTACTCATTAAGGTCAATTCACTCCAAATTATGTGACATTTTGTCACTGTGTTGCAGATACATGCGTCATGTCAGTGATAACACCAAAAGTTTGCTTTTCTGTTTTTCTTAGCTAGGGTGCATCCATGTTCTACTGATTCTAGCTGTCATTCTTCTCCAACATCATCCATCTGTCTATTTTCTTAACCTGTTGTATCCCCTTTGAGGTTACTGGGCTGCCGGAAAGGTCACCAATCTGTTGCTGGGTTCCTTAATCTTACACATTTTTAGGGACAATTTTCGAATCACCAATTAACCTATAACCGCCACTTCCCATCATCCATGTGTTTACACTCTCTCCTGCTAGCTTACAGCCCCTCACAACTCCAAGCTAACATTATTGGTGTAAAGAAAAAAGAAAATGGTGAGTAATATTGGAGCTATCCAGCCGCATAGTTTTGAGCCAGATGCCAGCTCAGACCAGGAAAACAAAGACGTTCACAGATCTAGTAGTCTGTAAGTTGGTGTATCAGAATGGAGCAGAGCAGAGAGCTTGTAGCCCTCCAATTATAGCTTCTACCACACAAGCTTTTTCAAACCACATTTTTTCATCTTTTTTCACAATGATTTGATATAAGGGTTAGTGCCAATTTTAGCTTATTTCCTTAATATTTGTCCTCCATCATTAGAAAAATGCTTTTTATTAGAGTGGGGCTTTAAAGGAAGGTAGAAAAGTGTTTATATTATATATGTATACTGTATAATTATATACACCATTTACCACAGGCCATTTTGGTATTTACTGGTTCCATGAGGCCTTGACACCAAAAGTTGGGATTCTGATCAGTGTTTAGGCTGTTAGAAACTTTACAAACTGTTTTTAGAAATTCAGAAAAGAGTTTTAGGTTTCTTGGAACAATCTGTATAAATCACAGCTGGGTCCTTTCTTGCACGCTGTAGAATCCTGGGTTTCTCCAGGCCACATCAATGACAGATTTTCAATATTTTCCCACAAATGCTATGCTAATAGAACATCAATATTCATTTCAAGCTGCAGTTTCTAACTTTTTTCTCACAAAGAAAAGTTGTAAAACACAAAATCAGCATTTTTCATAGATGTTCATTTTCATACATCCAGTAAAAAGACATACACAATGCAACCGTACTAATATATTGACAAGTAAGAATTGTGGTTCGATCTCTGAATTGTTGAGCTTGATTCTAGAATCAAATCAGATCACCACCAAAGTGATGATCCATAACCCCATTATTCATCTTTTTTGGGTATTTCATGTGACATATTCTTTATTTTATTTATCTGTAGTGGCCACAAAAAAAAACATAGTAAGGTTAGACACCAAAGATGAGTACCTATTGGGTTTTTGATTAAATCCTTAATGGTTTAATAATTTGCAAGGTAACAATGGCAAGTGTGTGAAGAAAGTTAAATGATTTTTGTATATTTTTTGTACTTTAGTGCTAAATTATTATTTATTATCATCTGTTGTTTCATGATTATCTTTCGTTTGTTAAGCAGTAGTAACAAATCAATTTTCCCATCGTTTGATCAATTAAATCTATCTTAATTTCTGGAAAAAGACAGTAATTTTTAAAATTGGCTCAAAGATGAGTGGTTTTGACATCGACAATTTACATAGGTGTAAATGCTGGACAGACAGCAGCACGAAAACCTTAACTCTCTTCATTAGGCAACAAGTGAGCCATCAGAGAGGGCAGGAAAAATTGCAGGTGGTTAGAAAAGTGGCAGAGACATGTCCATACCAGCAACTGAAAATTACATTGCTGATTGCAGCCAGTGCCAGCGGGTTAGATGAAGCGGATAAAAGGATGTGGAGTGTAGTAAAAGGCTGTGTGGCAGTGAGCACCTTTTTCCACAACACAGCAGTGCTTCACATTGTGACTTATTCTCCAAAGTAATCTAAGTACAAAAAGACAGGGCAAACAATCCATACAAATGATGTAAAGCATCAACGGGTCAACACACAGGTTAATTCATTGGAAAATATTGGATTTGAATGGGAGAGCATTCTTGCTTTTGGCTTCCACTTTATTTAATCACTTCTTCTTCATCAGACTAGTTCCTGTCTTTGGCACCGTTTTCTTTGGTCAATGTGAGTTTGCAAAAATCTAAAAGACATAATTGCTCCAATTGAATCAAGGAAATCTTACTGTTATTTATAAAGACCCTCTACAATAAAAAAATATGTTTTTAACATGTTCTTGCAGCTATTTTCTGATTTATGAGGACGTATATTAAGAAAATCAAGCTCAAAAGTGCATTTTCACATTTAGATCATTGCAAATTAGGCTTTTTTGTGATATAGAAAATGTGCTGAGGGGCGACAAGCTACCTGCCCGCTTAAACTGAGAGCTCTGAGAGAGAAAGGGGGGCGGGGTTGCTGGTCCCGCCCACAACTCAGAGGCAAATTTCCAATGAACTACAGCAGATCCACATAAACTTCATTCTAGAAAACGACAAAAGTTTTTGATTTTGTCATGACATAATCCTAATTTAAAAGACCACTGGGAATGCTTTTACAGTAGATAAAAAAATGAAGTGAGTTTTCAAGTGAAGAAAACATCAAAGAAGCAAACTTTGCTAAGAATCTGTCTCACAATAGTGGGAAAACTTTCATCCTGCCAATGCTGACACCTTATAATCTGCCAAGACCTGCCAAAAAACTGATTAAATAACAGCTGAATAACTGTTCTTTTCATAGATTATTTAAAGTATGGCAAAGCCTAATGTAGGCTTCAAAACCTTCAGTTTCGTGTACATTTCTTTTTTATTTCCATGTACGATGTCTGTCGTCGGCATTGAGTCCATCAGATATAATAAAACCATCCGTGCTTCCGGCTAAGACTAAGATGACTAATTTTTATAAAAAAAGAAAGTGATTCAACCATGACATTTTCATACAAAGTAGTCTATTGGAAATGGAAATTTGGCAAATAAAGCCTCAAAGCTACAGTTCCTAAAACCTGCTGCAATTTCTGGTCTGCTGTCATGACAAAGAAAGCATTTAGTCATATTTTTGAAATCCATAACATTTTTAGTGTGCAAAAAAAAGACAAGACAAACGTAAAATGGTATACTTGAATTGGTCAATTTTGGGATGCTTAGCTTTTTATACTTTCAAACAAAAATCCACAGCTATCATTCTGAAAAATATACAGTCATTTTAAACTATAAGTTTTTGAAAACCAAATTCATAGAAAGGAAAGTCCTGATTTTATTTTCCAAAGTTACATTTTTTAAACCACAAAAACAACATGAACCTATGCAATTATATTTATTTTAGCTCACTGTAAAGACCTGGACATTGATAATAACTTTAACCTTTCTCCATAGTCTGCAGCTCAGTTACGCAAGGATGCTGCTTGTCTTTCACAAAAAAACAGCTATATTAGTTAAATTGGCCTTCTGCTGCTGTTACATAAAAGCTGTGAGAGTTTTCAGTGAATAATAGTTTTTCACATAGTGAATAATTTATGCTGGCATTCACTTTCACAACAAGTTTTTTTTAAGGCCTGCGACTTCAAAATAAAAATCCAAAGAACCAACATTCATGGGTAAATTGTATGACTATGGTATGAAGTCACCTCAGTACATTTAACATTCCAACTATTATTTTACAGTACTTTAAAGATCAACTCCCATCATCTTTTGATTTATCGGAAAAGCGTTCCCAGCAGTCTTTTAATTGTGATTATGCCATTTATGTTGTCTTTTTGGACATAGTTTTTGCAGAGTGAGAGGAGTTCATTAGAAATGTTAGTTCACATTATTCATCCTAGTTTACAATGATTTAAAAGTAGAAATAGTCAGAAATGAAATTTTAAACCTAATTTTCTTTAAATATGTCCTCCATCATGACAAAATACGTTCTTTTCTTATGCATTTTCTCACATCAAACACCAAACCCAAAATTTTCATTGGAGTGGGTCTTTAAGAAGCTTACTTTCTATAAACCCAAAAGCAGTTTTCTGGCTCAGGTTTTGGAGTTCAGAAACAACAGTGTTCCATGTAAATATATTGCCCTTGATGTATCCAAATAAATATGTCAAGTAGTACAAGAAGCAGTAAAAAAAAAAAAAAGATTGTTTTTTCCTTCCTCTCATTCCCAGCACTATTAATTATGCATTGCTGCACCTACACCTGTGCTTGAATATTTTGGTCAAGCACATTAACACACAATATCTGTGTGTTTTAGAACAAAACAAGGTAAGGTTAAAGCAGGAAAAAGCACATACAGTAGGTGTTTTAGCTTGACTGGGGTTATGGTTTAATTGTTTTTCATACAGCTACCAAAATAATAAATGCTGTAAATATGGCCACATTTAGTTACAAACTAATTTCTTTAGGCTTTAGCGCACCAGTAAACCCTAATAAGAAAAAAAGCGGGGGCAACAGTGGATATTAGTATATTTATGAGTATCTATATATGTATATGATTTACGTTTGTCAAAAAGATATGATTTTTCTTGAGACTCATTAGCAAGTTATATTATACTACTATAATTTTTAAAATGATTTAAATCCCATAAAATGTGCACAAATGCTAAAACTAGAAACGAACCAAATATTTTTTGACAGGGCTGTAGGGCCTTTTACCTTTGGTAGACTTGATACGACATCCTGACATGTCGCTCTGACATTCACTATGTGTGAATTAAATTTTCTACTGTAATTGAGTCCGTTCTTCAAAACCGCTGGGAAAAAAACATACATTTTCAGAAATGCCTAAAGATTTAAAAAAGTCCAAAGGACGAACGACAGAATGATAAACACAGGAGATAAATTTAAGACTTTAGCTCACGGGCTGGTTTTGGGCAAACTCCTTATTCAAAAACATCTTGAAAAGTGTATCCAAAATTCAAAAATGTATGGAGACAGGTTTTTCACACATGGGGGAAGGCGGGAAGCCACTGTTGAGAAGATAGATACACATTGCTGACTTGTCGGGGACATGGGCAGGTCAAAAACACCTGGCAGGCAGAATGAACCATATAGATAAATAAGCAGGTATGTAACACGCTGCTTAGAGAAGACTGGGATAGAAGCAGACTGAAGCAGGCGATTAAAAGGCTCAGTAAAGAGATGAATCTAATGAATGCTAATTAATTAGAAGCTAGTGAGTGGCATGATGACTGAAAACAGGAAGTGGATGTCAAATTCAAAGTTCAGAGGTCAAAAACATGGCAAGATTGTCATTTACTGGAAGTTTCCAAGTTTTGAAAAAACCCAGCAGTAACTCTGGACCTTATTGTGAGGATGAAATCATTAAGTCTTTGATCAAACCTTCACATTTTAGGTCCGTTCTAGCTAAAACCTTAGGAGCACCTGAAAATTGTTTGGCCAACTCCTGCATCTCTATGTCAAAAGAGAAAAAGAGACATCACATGATCACATGCATACATCCATGTGCACAAGCACCATGCTGTTTCACACATATCAAAGGAAACAGCCTACGGCTTTTCTCTGCGTCTGAATGTGTGGGTGTCTGTGTGTGTGTGTAGGTGTGTGTCTGTGTGTCAGTGTATGCTTGCTTTACATGAGTGCTGGGTTTGAACAGGTGTGCAGCATGTTCTCATCCTTGCTTAAAGCCTGAGGCTTGGTCCTTAGGTAAATAATGAAAAATATATGTGTACAATAGTCCACTATAAAAAAACAAAAGGGTTGGTGGATTTTTTTCATATTTAAGAGTCTTAAAGACCAAAATTCTAACTGATTAGGAATAGGGACGAACTTCATCCAGTTTTAATTGTTCTTTTTAATTTTTTAAATAAAGCTCATTCAATCTCAAAAATGTGCTACTTAGTTAACTAATATAAATAAGGTCAAACTTGTTTTAATCCTTTTGTTGTGTTTCACACTAAAGAGTTATTCATAGAATATAACAAAAAGCAAAAACAAAAACAAATTGACATCTTATAGTAAGTAAAGCAGGGTCAGACCTGATTTTAAAGCCAGTTCAAAGTCCATTTTTGGTCTGTATTATCATTTGTTGTATCCTAAGACTGGGGAAATGATTGATTAGAGCATTAGAAAGCACTGCCAGCTCCTACTTTGTTTTGGTTGTCTAAGATCTAAAGCCATGTCTTTGGTGGATTTCGGCCCTAAAGTAATTGGAGTAAAAATAATTAATTGCATAAATTACAAACAAATAAACAAAACAAACAAAAAAAAAGATGATGTAGTGATCTGACATGTTAGTGTTGTGTTCTGTGTTGTTAGGTTCTGTTGGAATTCAGATTCCTGATTCAGATTCCCGATTGGATGAGTGTGGGGCTCTGGACATATTATAAAAAAAAAAAAAAACTTCTTCTCACAAATGAATAAGTTGTTACCACAAAATAGTATTTTATGCACATAATCTAACATTTTGTGGGCACAAATTAGTATTGGGTGGGAACACATTTAAAGTAGGAGTTGACGATACTAAAATACTAATTTATTCAACAAAAATGCTAATTTGTAGGCACAAAATTTTAATTTGTGAGCACAAAGTGCTAATCTGTGCCCACAAATGGCTCACTTTGCACACAAAAATGCTCTTTTGTGGGCACAAATTACTAAATTGTGGCCACAAAATGCTAATTTGTGAACACAAAATTCTAATTCATGGCCACAAATGAATCATTTGAGGGAACAATTTACTGGGTTTTCTTTATGTCATGCCCTGGGCTTTTAGATGAGAATGGCAGCTCGTTGAGGCATGAGGGGAGGGCAAAAGAAAGGAGGGGGAGGATGAGAAAGGAGGGGGCAGATGCATGGAGTAAATTGTGAACACAATTTTAGTTTTTTTCTTTATTTTGCAGTAGTTATGGACAATAACAACCATTTAGCTCATCTTAAAGAACTGAAGCTTTCTCAGTCCTTTATTAAAATATAAACTTTTAAAAATGTTTGCCTCTGCAGGTATAAGACTGATATTCCCTTTCCTTCTGTCTGATGTTTTGTCTTATTTATTTTTTAATAAGCATCAGCAAAACCTACCTAAATCCACAAAGCTTTACACACATACAAAATATCCAACACTTTGTTTTTTACTCTTTAATGAGGTTAAAAAAGTAAAGTTTTTTACACATTTGACTTGCCTCCGAAAAAGTGCTCTGACTCTCCTCTTTACACGTCCTTCATCTTTTTAATGCAAATTTTTCCTAGCAGCTGACGCTACTTTGTAAATGATCTTGAACAATTACAAATGAGCTGTACTTTCCACCTTAAAGGCTGCTAGGGCTGGTTTCATAATGCAACAACATTTCTCCTTTCCAAGATCATAGCTACGAATTAGTTTTTCAACCAAAGATCCTAAGTTAGAATTTTTTCAATTACAGCAGTCAATTTATTCCATGGAAATTAAATGTTAGGGCTTATCGATTCGTCATACTGTCCTGGGCTGCTTAACTTTCCTCTTCCTTTGTCATCTGCTCTACAAACACGCTCAATATGACTTAAGCTACAATGACAACACCCATGCATCCCAATTTAAATAAATGCAGATTCTGTGGTAATGTAAGCCATATGGTGCCTAGCTGGCACCTCAAAAAAAATAAAAACACTAAAAAACTCGTGCGTGGTGTTTGTGTGGGAGGGAAGTTGTGTGTATTTCTGTGGGTGGCTCTCGTCAATAATCATGCAGCAAATGATCCTGCTGTTGTTTCTATGGTCCCTTGACGGAGCTGCTGCAGACTCAGTGAGACAAACACGCACAGAGCAATGACAAAAGGTTAAGTACAGCACAAACACACACATTTTAAGTTGTTACACTTTACCCTCAGAATCATAATGTGATTTTTCCTCTTAAAGCCCTCTACAGATGTTTGTGTGTGCAACTCAACTTTTATCAGCCTTTTTTTCCCACTGAATGTCAAAAGTAAAATTTTACTAACCTCAAATCAACATTTCTTACTTCATCACGTTTTTTCAAACCACATCTTCATTAAGATTTCTATTCAAATGAAATTCAGCAATTTTCTTTGTCAGCTTAGGTGTCTAAGCATGTTTGATGATACCATGTGCTATTTCCAAATATCTATCATATCTTTAGTTCTACCTTATGTCATGTTCTTTCTTCGGAAAATAAAAATAAATATGGCTGAAAATTTAAATATATTTCTTCTTTTATCTAAGCGTCCCTCCATCTTCTATTCCTGCTTTGTCTTAGAGAAATTAATAAAAACTTTGGAGATAAAAAGATTAAATCCTAGTAATATAGACACAACGTTTTAACAAATGCTGAAAGATCCACTTCAATCATCTTTTGAACTGTTGTCAAAGCGTTCCCGTTGGTCTTATAATTATGATTATGTTATTTTTTAGATATATCAAAAACCTGTTTTTTTCTAGACTAGTTTCTGCAGAGCTGCAGTATTTTATTAGAAATGAAAATAGTAATGAAATCTCGTTCTCTTTCGGCTTTTTCCCATCAGGGGTCGCCACAGCGAACAAGTCGCATGGTTTATTTGGCAATGTTTTACGCCGGATGCCCTTCCTGACGCAACCTTCTCAAGGCAACCGGGCTTGGAACCGGCAGAGAGGTAGAGAAGGGAACATAGTAATGAAATGAAATTAGAAATCTCTGACTTGTAGGTGGGACTGTTGGCCACTCCCTCTTCCCTCACCATTGCTGAGAGCTCTATGTTTACACTCTCCCGCAAGCTAGCCCCTCATGCCCCCAGCCTAAAATTAGCGGTGCAACAACAATGGCGAGCAGTTCTGGAGATACCCAGTCTTACAGCTTTAAACCAGTTGGCAGCTAAATTTCCTTTATACATGTCCTCCATCATCAGAAAAATGCCAAGAACTGACTGAAACTTTCAAGTGAAAATTTGAAGAATTGCCGTAAGGAGCAAAAGCAAGGATGATAAGAGGATTCCCAAATCAACCATTCAGTTTTTTCTGTGAATTGAGCATTAACTTGTTTAATTTAAGTTCCTGCAGATGCAAATCACCCAGTACCTAATGGACTACTTGACGTTGGTTTCACAATATGTCAGCTGAAGGAGCAGGAGGGAGCTGAATGAGAATGGTGCAAAAAGAAAATATTACAAGACAATGCGTATATAAATTAGGTTCTTCCGTGTGGCAGTTTGCTTTTACAAGACAAAAATGGCCCATTGTGTTTCATATTTTGACTCTCAGTGAAGGAGGAAAAGAGCAGCTTCGGAGTGGGCAGGCTGGAGGAGTCATCAATGGTTGAGAGTATCTTCAACATAATACCATACCATCTGCTTGCAGTAAAAAGCCCAGGCTAAATTTGTCTTTTGTTACACACATACACAGTAGTCCAGCACCAGAGAGCAGAGAGACACTGAGTGGGCAACAAGAGCACGCTGAGAACGTTCATAAAAGCTAAGCCAACTGTTACATCAACTGCCTGGTTCAAACACAAAAAAGACCTTCTGAAATGTCAGCCCAAATCTGCTGCTTCTTCCACTTTATTTGGGAAGACAGCAGAGCAGTAGAGAGTCAAACGATGACGCCGGGTTAAGAAGTCGAGTCATATCAGAAACAACACTCATTTCACGCACGGAACTGGAGAGGGATTTTAAAAGCACACACTGCGGGCTGACCAGACCTACAAATGTGAGTCACAACAAGGAGGAGGATGATGCAACCCAACACAATTTCTGAACTGAGGGACCGCTAAAGAATTTATTTGGCTGGTATTCTAGAAAAAACAGGTACTGCCATTACCCGTGTTGATGAAAAACTAAATTAGCTTTTTAAGTGGCCCACATGACCCAACTCCCTGTGTCTGTGGTTAAATAAAAATCAGCCAGTTCATCGATGCAGGTTCTGATTCAATCAGCTGAGGTTCCAGCTTATTTCAAACAACCAGGATCTGCCTACAAACCATAAAACGTGTTCTTGTCGTTGATCTACCAACTCCAATCAGGTGCTCTGATATTATCTGCCAATGATAAAACATAAAAGACCTCATCTGACCTTTTCAGTTCAGCTCTTTAAGTTCAAGCTTGGTCTCTGAATTAAAAAATGGTTGCTGTAGCAGGTCTGATGACGTTATTTCTTATTTATTTTCTATTCTTTAACCCTTAATTACTCTTCATATAATATTTGATACACAGTTTTATGAGACTCCATATCTCATTAGCATGGTCCAAACTTTCCTTACAAACCCATTGTATATACAGTGGTATGAGAAAGTTCTGGCACCCCTGATAAATTCCAAGATTTTTCTTCATATATCATTGGTTATTTGGATCATCAATTTCACTTGAATATATATTATATGTGATGAACACAGTGATATTTGAGAAGTGAAATGAAGTTTATTGGATTTAAAGAAACTGAAAAAAATTAATTTTCACTTCTTAAATATCACTGTGTTCATCTCCTATATGATATATTTAACTGAAATTGATGATCCAAACAACCAATGATTTATGAAGTAAAATCTTGACAATCATCAGGGGTGCCCAAACTTTCTCATACCACTGTAACTGGGTTGACATTTTCTTACCTGTAGTGACTTAATCAGTCAACTAGGGGCAGTAGAAGGGCTTTTCCTGCTCTTTTCAAAATGGCTGCTTTCATGAAATCTCAAAAACACTTTGGAGGGAAAAGTTTTCTTGATTTTAAAACCTAATTGTGAAAATAACATCTTTAATGGCTAATTCTTATAATTAACTGATAATTATGGCAATTCTTTATACATTATGTTAAAAATGTGTGGATCAAATTTGACACAGTGGGTAAACGAGGTGTTTTTTTTTCCTGAACATTCATTTAAATAATTTTGCATCTTATCAGGAAAAAATTTACAATAGTCCCCAGCGTATCATAATTAATACTATCTAGGCCTAGATCTCATTAAAAAAATGATACTGCACATTTTTTGTGGATTTCATTAGTTGATTTGGAAAAAATCTTCCAAAAGATTAGATATTTTCCGATCTGTTGGGCTTTAGAGGGCCTACAACCCATTACTGATTCATTTGATTCATTATGCAGCAAATTCAGAGATCTCTAAGGCTAATTGTGGCTTTATTTTGAAATATTATAAATGTCCATATCATAATGAGATGATTTTTTTTACAACATAAAGTTGGAAAAATATAAAAAAAATATCTGCTGATATTATTTCACATAGTACAAACAAAATAAATAGAAACTTTACAGAAATGCAACCCATTTTTGATGTGTTCATGTGACGATGCGACTGAAAAAAGAAATGGAAAAATACTTTCAATAATCATCTACAGGTACTACAAAGTACCTGCTAGCATTGTCAGTGGAATACCAGCTCCACATAGGACACGCTACTGTTGCAAGACTGATGGATTACAGCCAAGATTGCTCACATGGACTGCAATCACCTCACTTTGTACAATAGGCATGATGAGCACATTTCTGTCAATGTCGCCTCTTTTCACACATCCCCATGTAAACCTGTGAAAAGTAAAATGTATGGCCATCTCTCTTTTGTCAGAGAAAAAGGCTATCTAATGTTGAATTGCTGAAAATGACCACACACAAAAAACTGTTGCATCAAAACTGAAAAATATTAACAAGAAAAATTAGAACAAGAAAATGTTATTTTAGCTGTAATGGACTTGCATACAGAAAAGGGCAACAATTGAAAAATGTGGTGGGAAGGAAAGACACAATGCAGTTTAAATATGAAAAACGTTTAGTGACCCCATTTCCAATGGGGTCAGGAAGACGAGATTTGGAAAGGAAGACAGGAGGGATTTATTTCTAGAATAAAGATACACCCAACAAGAAGTGACATAACAACAGGCTAAATGTAATATTACCAAATCAGCTTTCTTGATGTATCTCCTGCTTGTAGCAAAACAATGGATTTTGTGCGTGTCAGCCAAAATAGTGCCTGCACCACTGGTTGAACTCAAGCATCCCTATCCCAGAACAGTAACACAATTCTTCACTGGTAGTCTTCATAGTTGGTCCTTCCTGAAAGAACCGCTGCAGCTCAAGAAGCAGAGCTGCCATCTACAGATCAGATTGTTGGCCTTGATGTGTCAGGGCGTCCTTCAGCACTTGGCTTAGTTCTATTAGCTTGAATGCTTTCATTGGAGGAAAAACAGGCATGAATGTGACAGTACAGGCTATTAGAGTTGTGTTTTCAGGCTGACAAAAAAAAGGCAGGATGAAAGAGTGAGGGTGAACAAGTGAGTAAAGCTTTCAGTATTTTTGCTTTTCGCTAGAAAACATTTCATCATTTCAGCTCACTGAGGTCCAATTTGTATTATTAACATCACAATTTAAAGGATCTGATTCTCAGTGAGAGATTTTTAATTGAAATTCAGATTCAAGGGCTAATTGCTGACAAGTGTTGTGAGAAAATGAAACCAACGGTAAACAAGCAATGATAACCTTCTATTCTGGGAAAAAAAATTTGTATTTGAAATCAAATCTGTTGGATGATTATTTTTTCAACACTAACCCAATGAAGTGTAGTCTTTAGCCGTTAAAGTATTATGATGGACTGTGACTGATCTTTTCCAATGTGTGCAGCAACCTTGAAATTTACTTATAGCCACGACTCTATTTGAGAGCTGGACTGGAGGAAAAAATGGCTTACTTCCAGCTCCAACCAAATTAACTCAATTCAGACGACATTCTTTTCATTCTAAGGGTGTGGCGTGTTCAAGCCATGTTAGAACTTGAATAACTTGCACTATAAAAAAAATTAGCATGCAAAAAAAACGTGGATTAGCAAGAACGTGTTAAAAAAAGAATGGTTATTCTGCTGGTCATTAGCTGTTTATTTCACAATGGAAGTCTATAGGAGTCTGGCCTCCTATTCGTTGAGAATTGCACTAAGAGACTCCTCCCCTCGAGGGGAGGAGTGCAATTCTCATATACAGTCAGTGCAAAGCTCTGATTTTACAGTAAATGGAAGTGAACATTTAATGTTTTTTTTATAACTTCATGGAACAAAAAGAATGTGCACAAAAAGAACAATATTCCTATTTGAATGTTTAATGTGAATGAGCAAATCTTTGACACTTTGAGGACCAAAAATCTGAATTTGTTCAGAGGGAAAAAATGAGATAATGAAAAAAAGAGGGAAACAGTAGATGAACTATTGACAGATTTCTAAAAGAGGCAACACTGGATAATTAAACCCTGTACTGTAAGGTAAGAATATAAGGATATGGTATGTCAGTGGAAAGAAGATGTAATCTTCACTCAAAATGTGCAACACTCCATTTAATGAGTCAATATGACAGAAAAGTGAATGAACAAGGCTAAAAAAACTGAAAAGGCTTCATATACAATCCATCTGCAGAAAAACAGTAAATAGTATAAGAGGTCAGATGTTTCTACATAACCAAAACCAGAACCCGTTTGTGTCAAAAGTATGACTTGGGCCAAATCCAAAATGCTTTCCTACCCCTCTGGCTCCTCCCTTATGCTCCAACTGCAGGGGCATTTGAAGCTGTAGTGGAGCCCAAAAGTGTTTTTTGTTAAGGAGGAGCCGTAGCCACTTAGGGCTGGGTATCCCTCCGCCTGTGAGGTGATCCGCATCACCAGGAGAAACACATGTTTTCATGTGGGTGTGCTCCAAAGCACAGAAGTTTACACTTAAATGTAACCATTGAGTTTTGGTTTAACTTTTAAAAGTTATAAAACCAATGTTGGTATGTATTTTCCAAGCGCTGGCAGCTCCGCGCTAATTGGATGATCGCTGACTATTTAAATTTGAAGACATTATGTTTGCCATATTTCTCAGCTCGGAGGGCTAAATGTAGGGATAGGGAGAAGCTGTAGGGAAGCATTTCGGATTCAGCCTTCCTTTTATAATCTGGTAAAGTGGTCTGTTGTGCATTCTCCAGCCATCAACCAGCAGGTACAGAGAATAACTACTGTGGACATTTTCAAATGAACATTGCTCCCTGGCTAGTATTGTAAAGTTAAACAAGCATGTCATTTTACATTTTTCTCAATAGCAAAGCAAAATGTTGTGTGATCGCTGCCAAACTGCTCTTGCCTCCCGACAGATTGTGCTTTAACAACCTGCAATGTTGAAGCACATTTTTCCCTTTTTTGCAGATACAGTTTTGAAACAAAAACAGCTGCTAATTGGTTCACAGCATTATCCTGGTACGGCTCGATGACAGGAAGACATAAAACACAGATACGATTTCAGTTTTTGCTCTTTGCGTACATAACATTTCAAGGTGAGCTCAGCAGTTCCTGACGGACTGATGGAGTAAATCACGACAGGAGGATTATGCAACACCTTTGAAACCCCAATCCGTCTTTGTTATCTAGACATGGTTCCAACTGTTTTTGCCATCAATTTACAATGTGCAGCAAGGCCATAATTGTTATGGTTGCAAATAGTTTTCCAATATTAAAAAATAAGAGTGAGGTGAAAGTCACAAAAGTTAAAATAGATGAAACCCAGGGTGATGAAACTGCAAGAGAAATTTATGATTGGACGAGTGACGGAGATTAGAGTGACGGATTATAAAGTGCATTGGAAAATGTAAGGGGGATTTCATCATAACAGATGGGACCTGATAAAAGAGTCAGGTTTGATCTTTTTTGTCTCATATTTTGTCCTACATCAGTAAATTTGCTTTACAGCTAAAAAGAGTTTTTCATTTAAATCAAGTGGTTAGGATTTAAAATGGAGAAAACTATCTGGAATGTGAAGTCATTTTTTTAAAATTATTTAACAAATAAAGTAATAAAAAACTTAAATTAGTTTCTTTAAGATATTCTCTTAGACAGCTTACATTGTGACTTTGATTCCAGGACGAGGATGAGTAACCATTTACTAATGAGTCACTTGTTAGTAGGGAATGAACGATTTCATCGATCAATTGATTTTTATTCCTAAAATCCAAACAGATCAATCCGTCTTAGGCAAGTTGTTAATCGAATGGACCTATACAATTATAAAATCATTTTAAAATGAATCAAACTGAATACCATTTGGATTGAGTGAGGCACAGTAGATTTATTTGACTATAATTGGGCGGCCATGGTGCAGCGGTAGGGCGGTCGACCCATGATCGTAAGATTGCAGGTTCGATTCCCGCCTTGCACGCCCATGTGTCGAAGTGTCCTTGGGCAAGACACTGAACCCCACCTTGCCTCTGGTGGGAGGTTGGCGCCAGTGTTTGGCAGCGGAGCCGCCGCCAGTGTGTGAATGTGTGTGTGCATGGGTGAATGGGACTGTGACTGTAAAGCGCTTTGGGCCTTCGTAAGAAGGTAGAAAGCGCTATATAAGTATACGCCATTAACCATAATGTAAAAACCGCTTGCATCACAGCGGACAACACTTATGTGATGATGGTAAAAAAATTATCAAGCCATCATTACAGTCGAATGTGTAAAAAAAAAAAACATTCTGAATTCTGCAAAGACGTGACCATTCAGTGTGGTAGAATGTTCTAACAATGTTACCTTCTGATTATTTTGATGTGGAAAAACAACAGGAATCTGGAAAAACTTCACCTGCACTGTTCAGTACCCAGCTATTTATCTCTGAGTAACTGGCTGACTTTTTGGCCAAAGACGTCCTGGATCAGTTTCATCTCAGTGAATCGGATCGTTCAAAAAGAACCAATATGGATTATGAATAGTGATATCAACCAAAGATTATGGTATGAATCAAATTGTTGGCAAATGAATAAATACATCCCTACTTTGTTAGAAAAGTCCATTAATTCAAATGAGAAATGCTTCAACTTAATAACATGAAAAACATGGCTAGTTTTCCTCGGTGGTTAGATTTAACATAAACAAGCACCTTTTTTGAAGTTCTCAAAATAACTTTTAATGTCTTTAACCCTTGTGCCATCTTAGATGACCCCACCCTTACATTGACGTGTTCTCCCTACCATGACAAAGGTAGATAAAGGTGGAAAGATTTCATGTAATCCATGGACACCAGTGAGGTTCACAAATCATTGAAGAAAAAAGGTTCAGAGCACTGTCTAGTGGGTCTAGATGACCCAACTCCCAATGTTAAAGTGCCTAGGATAGCACAAGGGTTACAACTTTGATTACTATTGTTGTCTTCATTTTTTCATGTTTTCCTCTTTTCTGTCCACATCCAGGGAGGTCGGCTAAAGGACTGTAGACTTTAAACTTTCCAATATGTGTAACTGTAGTCACAGGATCATCTAGTTGCTTGGAGATGGTTTTATAGCCTTTAATAGGTTTGTCTGGGAGTTTTGGTTCAATGCTCTGAGACAACCTTTGCGTTTGTTCCAAAGATCATGACTAGTCAATTCACATCACAAGTCACCCAACAGAACGACTATCTGTGATGCTGCTTTGAGGACTGCTTGGTTTTCGTGTCACTATAACCTCATTTTTTGAAAATCATACCTAAGGGGGACACTTGTTTTGTCACCTTTAAGGTTTTTCAGAGATAACTGAGGGTCTTTCTTTCTTTTTTTTTCTCAACAGAGAAGTACTCATGCACAACCATAAATCCTACCCCGTTTCATCCATTATGCATTTCTACATGCATACAGATGTATGTGTATTAATGCAGACCTGAGTGCTTATGCCTTCAGACGAGTGTGGGTTTTCCAGAATGTGTAATGGTGTCACTAAATGTATAACAGCTTCATCAGGGATTCAACCATCTTTGTGGTCCAGCGTTTGGACATGTGAGCATCATTTAGAGGAAGCATGGGTAAAAGCAATTTAGTGATCACAATGTAATGGATAGAGGGTGGGTGGACAGGTTCTGTAGTTTCAAGCATTACTTGAGAAATGACTAAAGCCCATTCTGAGTTTCCAAAAGCTTTTTTTTTTTAAATTTCTGTGGATCGTTCTTCATCGTTTCCACAAAGGTTTTGCAAAGCAGAGCTCGTCAGTTTGACATTTTTTTAATTTTTGTGTTTCTAGTGAGACTTTTTGTTGTTGATTAGATAGACAAAATGTTCACACTCACCATTTTTGCTCAAAGTGTTACGGGGGGAATGGGAAGTACCCAGGCGCAGAGAGGAGAGGAGGCAGGAGGATGCAGGGAATAGGGTTTAATAACAAAAACTCGAAACTACAAAAACAAAACCACTGCAACAGGCAGGCAAAACTCGAAACACTTGAAAGACTCAAAACCGGGGAAGAATACAATATGGACCAGCACAGGAGGAAGGGAAAGACAGGACTTAAATACATACAAGGCAACAAGACACAGGTGGAAACAATCAGGACTGATGGGGCAAGGTAAAACTCGAAACAACAACCAAACAGGAAATACTACAAAATAAAACAGGAAATCCAAGAACAAAACACAAAGGAACTGAAACCGTAACACAAAGAGCTCTGAAAATCAAAAATGGGACGACTTTCTTGACAAAAAACGTGTTTTTTTTTATTTCAATGTCAGCAAATCTGCCCTTCTTTTCTTCTTTGTCACCTATTGTGTGGTGCTTTCTGTTGTTTTTTAAATCAGTAGCAAATATACGAGCAAACATTTAATTAACCATAGATTAGTGTTTGATTATACTTTTCTTTTACTTAAACAGGTACTCTGGCTAATTTCATCCTACGCAACAACTTTTCCTGTCTATTAGGTGACCTCTTTGGATTTCACAGCTCCATCAATTAGGAGTCCGCTTACTGATGAACTGACCTTGTCTTGTCAATTACAACAAGTAAGCATGAGAGCGGCAGACTTCAAATCCTGCGAGTGCTCCACTCAGCCAGTCATAACATCACCAACACTAATCGAGAAATTCCTGATATGAGAGGGGAGCGCAGGTCCTCCCTAAGGCGTAAACAGTCAGTCTGCATCCCACACACAAGACATGCTCACAAATGCACACCCGGGTAATTGATTTTCTAAACACCGTCATACTCTATGGTCACTGCCAAAAGAAAACTTACTAAAATAGGTCGGAGACTAATTTCAGTGAGGTGGCAGCTCTCCTGTGAGCAGACAGACACTTTCAAAGTCCACTCACATGTCACAACTTAAGTATTTCTCAGTCAGAGTTGGGATAATGACCCTGAAGATTACTTTTCTTTCTTTAATTCATTGCTTTGTTATGTGTTCCACTTTCAGCCCGCGACTTATATCATTCTTTTCTTTAGAGATCCAGACATTAAAAAATCCACGCTGCCTGAGAAGAAGAATTAGGTCTCCTAGATTTACTGTGTTATTGCCGAGCACCTTTATTAGACCTCGGGTCCGTTTTCCCCTCTTTGCTTTATTACACTCCTGGTATTTTACATATGGTTCTCATTTCGAAATAAAACTCCTGAGACAAAAGAGGAGAAGCTCGACTTCAGGAAAGTCTAGATGTAATGTTTTAACCCTTTTTATTAGTTCAGAATATTGATAAGTACACAGTGGACAACCTTTTATTGTTATTGGACATGAACAATCAATGAATTCAAAATGGTGTTCCACACACATCCAGTGAAAATACTTGGGGTAAAAATACACCGCGAAGTTGTTTGACCACCATAAAAGTCGTTCTTGACAAAGATATTAAATTCCAAATTGGCTTCAAGGGACCACATAAAGTGAAAAGCAACTCTATAAATGAGAAGGAGCTTTTTTATTTCTTCGTGCTTGCGTGGGTTAATTGCTGAATATCTAACAAATTTATGGACTAAGTGGTCAGTTTACATCTGCCAACTGCACCAGTCAAGGATGGCAAGACGAACAGCAGAAACAAACACTTTTTTTTTAAAATGGTCAGCCTTTTTTTAAGGACGCAAAACGATTAAGAACATTACTCTTTCTATGAAAAGAAATAGTGCAAAGTATTGATTTCAAATAGGGGAAAGTTTTAACACCAAATGATAAAATTCACTGACCTTTACATGTAATTTAAGCATGATTTTTCTTAAATTTCTATAATAAGTTTTTATGTTTTTCCCACCAGATCTGATCCCAAATGATTAAAAGTTGGATCTTGAACTGGATTGGACCTTTTTGTTGTTGTTGCGCTTCCATCTTCTATGCACCAACAAACATTGTATGCACAAATATACAGTTATTCATTACAACAAAAAGAACCATAATTACAGAATAAACCTGTAAGAATATCAACAACACAAAATTTGCAACAGAAAAAAATTGAACAATTAAATACAATTTTAAATATAATTAATTTTTCCTTTAATTTATATGTCTTGATGCTATTAGGAAATTATACAAGGGTAATAAATATAAATAAGGCAAAACAATAAAAAAAACACAATAAATAGCTTATTTTTTTACAAATATAGTGTTGTGATTTCAATGTGCTTTTAGGTAAAAAAAATAATAAAATCAAACAAAGATTTATAGGGCGGGTCCGTTGCTGCAGAACTGCAGCTGTTTTTTTTTTCCTTGTTGTCAGAAACATGTTTAGTTGTAAAGACAAAAAAAATGCATGAGAAAACAATCCCTGCGTATTTAAATATCCTCTAAAGACATTTTTTGTCAACTACATTATAATCCATGCATCGCTAAGGGATTTGAATAGCCTAAGGGTCACCCATCAACAAAGCATTGGCACCTGTAAGCTAACTAAGCGGGAGACTTTTGATTCCCGCTCCAGCTGCACACTTTAGTCCCTCTCATCACGAGCCAAATTGATGCCATCCATCCACTCTACCTGCTAGTTAATTGTACTTACCAGGTGTAAAATTACACCCTGATTAGGAAGCTGGAATGGATTGTTGTGGTACCGTCCAGGATTGAGTCCTGGAGCCGGTCTGTCACAGCAACTCTGATGGCCACATAAGGTTTCTGCTTGACAGCTCATATGAGGAGAAAATGTATGGCGAAATAACACGAGAGTAACTAAAGGTACTGTTAGCATGCTAGGATAAAGGCGGGGACAATGTGTTTTGAAAAGACAGCATGTCATAAAAAAACAAAACAAAACCAAAAAAGGCTATAGCAAAGAAAAGGTTTGAATCAAAAGAATACTTCAGCATTTTAGAAGATCAGATGGGGCGCTGCAGCCACCACACCTGCAAACAGATCTGCTGTCCTTCAAATGTCCTTTCCTTCACCACTACCAGGTCCTTTTCTCGTGAGGTGGTCATTACAGCACACACACAATTTACACGGCTCCCCTTAGGTCAGGTGCTATTTACAGTCGGACAAGGTCAACAACCTCTCCAACATCTCACATGTTCTGTGGATGCCAGGAGCTGGGAATTGCTCGACACGGTTGGGTTTGTTTACCTCAAAGCCGTTGGGGGAAAGACATGAATGTTCAACGCTCTTGTTATGTCAGAGAAAATATATTCAGCAGCACAGAATTCACACGATCCAGCTGTAAAAAAAAACACATGGACGTGTTTTGAAAAAAAAAAAAAAAAGCCCACATTTTTCAGTTATTTAACTGTGATATGTCACATCCAAGAATGTACGACCCAGCAGCATCTCATGGCAGTTCTGCAGTGGTTAATGTGAAGTCACTGAACCATTACTCGCTTTGACACTCTGGCTCAGATGTTTTTTTTAACAACCGCTTACTTGACAAGTCAAAAACAATAAAAGTGTAGTACCTGTTGTAATAACCTTTAAAAAAAATATTTGATAGACACTTTCATCTGGCCAACCACCAGAACTAGAATCGGACTATGCTTCTAATAACATTTTGCAGGCATTTATATGTCTTATTTATCTTCTTAAGGAAGAAACTTGTTTACCAGCAATCTCAACCTCCTCAGGATAATATTGGACTTTTTACCTTTCACAATAAAATGATAACAGGCCACTCTTTGTTAAGCCATGTGCAAAAATTAGCACCTTTTCCTTTATCTGCGTAAAATCACTACAAATATCAGGATCTAAGTGTTTGTCGAATCTAAAACGATATAGTGCCGCACTATCTAGTACCCAGGATTCAAAAAGTAATTACAACACCATTCTACCTACTACTAGTATAGTAAATATGACAAAAGAAATCGAATAAATACGAGCATTTTACTACTTAAGAATCCACTGTGTTCTGAAGACGAAAATGTTGATGGTTTAATAAAAAATTATTTTTAAACACTTTTCTTTTTCGAAAAAATTGTTTAAACGCAATGAACTGTGGTCTACATTTGCGCTGGATTTTGGAACTGCAGATTCGGACAACAGTACAAAATGGCAAACCCACTATAGAGTTCAGTATGTAGTAAGTAGTGAAGGAATTCAGACAAAGCCTATAATTTCAAAATCAACAGCCCTTGAAATTTCCCAGAACTCTGCAAAAAAACAGTGTTCATCAGTGCTCACTAGATTGGCGAACACAATGCATTGCATTTTTCCACAAACATTCTTTGTGGGAAAAATGTATTTTAATTTAGTTTTCAATAAACCATCCACGTTTTCATCATTAGAACACCATTTATGTGAATTCATAAGGGGTCTTTGTCAAATGCTTGTATTTATAAGCTTCGTGAAATAAATGATGCCATATTTTTCGTTTATAAAAAAAAGCAGTGAGCATGGTGTCTGAATTTCTTTTTAAATCCAGGGCACTAGATAGACCTGCACTATGTAGTTTTTTAGTAGTTAGGGAGTGAGGAGGGAATTTAGACATAGCCTACGATTCCAAAGTCCAGTGCACTACTAATTTCCCAGAAGTCTCTGCAAAAAAAACGGTGTGCATCAATGCTCACTAGGTTGGTGAATGCAGACCACAATGCATTGCGTTTGAAGGACTTTGAAACAGAATTGCTTTTAAAATCCAGGGCACTTGATAATCCTGCACTATGTCGTTTTTTAGTAGTTAGGGAGTTGGGAGGGAATTCTGACGTATCCCTGAAATCTTATTTAGACTTCAAAGGGAGCCAGGGGCTGTTAATCATTGGTCTTTGATGAACTCGCCATCGACAGGTGTGCAGACCTCCGTGAAAGCAGAGCTAATGCTGGTGTGTGTTCGCACAATGTCAAACGTGAATGACATGAGCATTGGTTTTTAGAAGAGAGACTGTTGCTACTCATCAATCTTAAAAGAGCAACAAAACTGTTTCCAAACAATTCCGGGTTCGAAGTTCCACGAGCGCTGAAGGACGGCTGTCAAAAGATAAGCTTTCAAGACAGCTGCCAATCTTCCGAGGAGCAGACTGTGCAGCAAATTTACCCAAAAATCAATGCTCATAGAAAAAAAAAGCTGCATAAAAACCCTCTCAAGCCTCACTGAGAATTTTAAATATTAAAAACGCATGTAGTAGAGATGTTCGGCCTTACCTTCCATCATTTGAGGTTAAAAATTGATACACCATTCCAGCAGAAACCTATCATAATCGCAGCATTATTTCTTAGGATTTGCTCTTGGGCCCCTTTTAGTCACCGAGTCAACAATGAAGCTCTTTAGGTTTAAGAATATGACTAATGTGAGGCCTTCTGTCTGCTGGATAAAGGTTTGCAAATTTGGTCTAAAGCAATAGAACAATGGAACACACCATCAAAAGTGTGAAGGAAATGGCTGAGTTCCAGTTACATGCTGTCCAAAAAATTCAAATGCACTGCTGAGGTTTTGTTAGGAATGAGCAAAGATTCTTGGAAAAAAGGAAGCTGATTTTTATACATAATCTCATTATTTCAAGTAATTTCTGATTTTAAATAGGCCTATTTTTTTTATAAAGCAGTGGATAGATTCAGTAAGTTCTCATTCTTTTTTTTAATTAAAAACAGCACATAGAAAAGTAATATGTTCATGTTTTTTATGATTGTCATATCTTAACTTTTACTACAATCAAATTTTCTTTTGTAATGTTTAAAAATAATAAAAGCAGTACCAATTGTTGCACATGGCAATTTTTTAAAAATATTTTCAACCTACTTCCTTTTCTGAAACACTGAATGGAGAATAAAAAAAAAAGTTTCTTTTTTTTCCAGTGTTGATGTGTTTTTGTTTTCCCAATCTTTCCAAACAACACAAATGTAAAAGAGGACAGCAGAAAATCTCCTAATCTGGATTTGATCTAAGCAGGACTGTTGAAAGGATAACATGTTCCTGCAGGCGCAAATTAAGCTCTCTGGACTTATTGTTAAAATGATCAAATGGGTAAAAAAGGAATTTTTAACATCCATAGACCTCGTCTGTTCATTGAGTTTTAACACCCTGGTTCTTGTGCAGATGGTAAAGCAGAGATATTACAGATGATGCGGTGCTGAGTGTGCATGGCTTCATTTGTGTTTCTGTGCACATATAAGTGCTTGCAAGTCTGTGTGCACTTTGTGTGTGTGTGTGGGCGTAAGCTCATCTGAACTGTCAGCATGACACAACGTGGGAGCTGTGATAGACGAGTGATTGCCTTTTTTCATTCTCACAGCCAGAAATGTGTGTGTGTTTGTGCTAAACCGAGAGAATGTCTGAAAGAAAGTAAGCCGAAAGCTGGTCAGGACTACAAAATGTGATGGTAAGGGGTGCATTTACATTGTTTTTGTGTGATTGAAGAGGAAGCAGCAAAGCATGAGGCAGCTAAAGTTTTCCTCAAGTTCATCTCATTCATTTAGAATACAGATTCACATCTGTGTGCCTTCAACTGTCTCTCTGTGTCAGAGCTTGTAATTCTGCCGTATGAAGGGAATGTTGGAGGAAGACATTTTTACGGCTGTAGCTGTGCAGAGACAAAGGGCCTCTAGGGGGTTGTCCTAAACGCCCTGTGAATAAGGAAGATGACGTTGCTGAGGAAGGGTTAGAAGCCGAGTTGGACACTTGGTCTGTTGACAGTGTGCTCTGGGATTGGGAGGGACTACCCTTACTAGCAAGACTGTGAAGGCTTATAGAGGGGCTGGCTCCAACTGAACGTGGAATATGGCTTGGTGGAAGGTGATCCCCACCTCCTCTCCTAACACCTGGTACATTGGCTCCTCCTGGTCCTCCTCCTGAGGTTAAGGATTCAGAGGAGGAGGACACCGCTTCAGGCTGCTTAGACGATAGAGATAGAGAAGTGTTGTTTGACCCGTGGAACTGGTTTGTGCTGAGGCTGGATTGTGAAGCTTGAAGCTGGGGTGATGTGCTGGGTGACTCTTGGGCAGTGGACAGTTTGGAGGGACCGAGAGCAAAATTCAGAACAGGGTTGCGGGCTGCAGACTGTGTCATGACTGGCTGGCTGTGGCGCTCCTCTCTGGCAGTGTGCCTCTCGGAGGCAGTAGGTCGTCCGTGCAGCGGCGTGTAGTGACTCAGGTGGTGCTGGTTAGCGAGGTCCCCTCCGAGTGTTGGCCCCACAGCTCGTACCCCCCTTCGGTCCCTTGGAGCCAGGCTGCTGCTGTTGCCTAGACCTGACCACCGGCCTGGATGACTGACCTGAAAGAGGGGAGACACATAGAGAAACAGAACTTTAAGCAAGAACACAACTCTACTTTTTAGACTGAGTGTGCAAGACAACCTGTTACTTTTTTATGTATTAGTAACAGAACTTTTTTTTTTTTTTAGAGAAAAGGAAATGTAGCAACAACTAAAGAAACTTGAAACATAAGTGTGTTGAGTGCTATGGATAGATTACTAATTGGGTGACATTTAGAAAACCAATCTTTTTGGGCCCCTGCAGTTTTATCTAATTGCTCTTAAACCAACCAGAACCATGGTCTCTAAGAACAAACTAAAATATTCTGGGAGATGCAGGACAATGTAACGTATATGAACACATGCAAATGCACTTAAGGTCCCTAAAAGGCCTCCACTCATAAAGCCATGGCTTCCCACTCCCTGCCACACATACACTCGTGCACAATAGGGAAGATGGCACATAAAGCTAGATGGCAGAAAAAGGAGCCACCTGTTCTCTTTCACGCTCTGTTGCACCCCCTTATGCAATCCATCTCATCACTGCCCCATCCTCTCTGTAACTCTCAATCTCGCACACATACGACTAAAATCACAGTGGGAACAAGTGTGCCGTGTTCACTAAAGTAACCAAATCTCATCTGACACTGAACCACCAGGGAAAGTAAGCAGACTTGACATGCGTGTGTGTGTGTGTTTTTCTGTGTGGTGTGCATATGCATGAGCATGTGTCTTTGTAATTGTATATGTGCTCGTGGTGTACGCCTGTGCAACATGATGCCTATGTGCTTTCACCACAGCTCTGTGTCTTCAGGCATGCAAATGAATACTAAAAGAAACATAATGTTAAGGTTGCTGGCAGAAAAATTTGGTGGGAGAGAACTGAAATGCAATTAGCCAGAACACAGCTAGCTGAATCCATGCAGGGTAACAATGCTGCCGCTAATTCAGAGATGCAGCCACTTTGCATGATCTAGTACAGTCAACCTGAAATCAAAGACAGAAATGATAAGAATGTAGAGACATTGAATGTGGTGGTTCTACAAGTTATGCTTTAAGGCATAATCATAGGGAGTGAATAACAATAACCAAAGTATGAAAACCAAGATAACAGAAAATAATCCCACGAGAAGACTAATAATTACCAACTCTTGAAAAGAATTATCTGATCTTTAAGCATGTCTAAGAAGATTTGATTTTCATTTCTTTAAGGACAATTCTGTGTTATAAATGCTATTCCTATTCAGGGTCCTTAAAAAGCTGAACTCAAAATGTGACCAGAAGGGAGATGAAAAACACTCTCAACAAATCATCAGTTTGCTTGAGGGCCACAAAAGGACAAACAGGACAATTAGACATCAGCTGACAAATTAAAACCACCCAAACAATTTAATATATTTGTTTTTGTGTCATGTAAGAAACCTAGATTTCTCAGTGTGGACATAAAGAGGAAACACCAAGTCAAAAAAGGAAGATTTCCACATGAGAATTTATTTGTGTTATTATACTATCTATTTTAATCTTTTTGGGTTTTCAGGTGTTTGCCAGCATCTCTACCTACTATTATACATAGATGTCCAACAGCTAGTCAATAATTGTTGTCTTATCCACAAAACTGTATATATTTTCCCTCAGGTAAGTAGGACCTGCTTCGATCATCCTTTGAGCTATTTTAAAAACATTCCCAATGGTCTTTTAATTATGATTATGCTGTTTTTAGCTCACATAAAGAAAAAAAAAGTGTAATGTTTTCTAAGGGTTTATTCACACTGGACACAGCGCTAGAGCCTGTGCAATCCTGCAACCCTTTGAGACTTGACTTTAAGTAGAATTCTCAGAGGTGCTATTTCTAGCTTTATTTTATTTATGTATTTATGCATTCATGTATTTATTTATTTATTGCATATTTAATTAAGTGTGAACGGATCCAGTGATTTAGTTTTGACTGTTCTGAGCTTTAATTTCATCTGAAAGAACCAGAGTACGAGTTAAATTGGTACATCTAAACAAAGGAATTGTGACTAAGAAGAGACGAGAAAATATAAATTTCTTTAAATTATTCTTTTCTTAAGTTAAATAGATTTTCTAGAACATAAGCAGGAAGTGTGTGTGTGTGTGTGTGTGTGTGTGTGTGTGTGTGTGTGTGTGTGTGTGTGTGTGTGTGTGTGTGTGTGTGTGTGTGTGTGTGTGTGTGTGAGTGTGAGAATGGGACTGTGACTGTACAGCGCTTTGGGCCTTCAAAGAAGGTAGAAAAGCGCTAGATAAGTATATGTTATTTACCATTTACCAAACCAAAACTATACAGACAAATGATGTAAATATATTATTTCAATATATATCTACATATATAAAACTGCCAAATTTAAATTTGTTTTTATATTTCTCAAGTTGGGTACCTTTACTTATTGTAACACCATACTAGAATAGTCGTAAGGAAATATTCAAAAGTTATTAGCAATGTCATTTAAAAAGTATAAACTATAAACAAAAGGACATTCGTAACCTTTACGAAATAAAAAACATGGCCTAAGAATCAAGCTGTTTGCTCTCTGCAAAGCTTTAAGGACAGCTCTGGGAGTCCATACTTGCTTTTTAATAGCTTCTAATGGGTGGATAAACACTACGAGACTTCTCGCAAATTCCGTTTTCTAATTAAGAGACGTGAGAGTTACCATTTCAGCCAAATTTTCAGCATGGGGTGTTCTGGAAAAAGTACAATATGTTGAATATCTTTTATCGTGTATTGTTGAGGGGCGGCCTAATTAGGGCTAAATCTCTAATGTTACAAAGAAAAAAAAAGTGCTGAGTTTCTTTCTACCCTTAGACATTTGTGAAAACAACAGAAGGTAGGGGAAGAACAGTGAGATACAAATTGGCAGATCACTTTGAAAGAAATAATTACCAAGCGCAGCACAAGAGTTGATTGTTGGAACATATGTGAAGCATCAAAGGGACATTTTTGATCCAAGTTTGGGGAACAGGCGCCATGAATCAAAGCCGTGAATCAAATTAGCCTGAAGAATAAAAGCTTGAGGGGCACACTTGTAAGTGCACATTAGGGATAGAAAAACATAAAACAGATAAAGTAAGCAGAAATTGTCAAATACAACACACTGAAGTATACACAAAACAGAGGGAGGTTAGAAAACAGGAATCAAATAGGCTGAGACAAATGACTGAAGTGATTGGTTTAAGATGTTCAAGAAGTTTTCAGAGTGCATAAGAGAGGTCATCAACCTGCAACCTTTAAAAGCTGAGCTTACCATAGTATTGTGTTTGTGTTTTATTAGATCTCAGAGGTTTTTTTTACTGTAATCTCTTTCTGAATGTCACAGTTTTAACCTGCTGCTGCCTCTTCACCTTGACCCTTAAAAAAAGATGTGGATCATCTCAATGAGGTTCTCTTGATCAAATTGAAAGTAAAGAAGTAAATAAAAAGAAGTGTGTACAGTTAATTAAAACAGAAGTTTACAAAAAAGATGATTCAAAAGGTGCAAAGGGAAATAAGTAGGACTGAGTTACAAACTCAGGTGTCCTTTCTCAAGAACACTCTGTTGTAACTAGGCTGCCTCTTTGCTAGTAACAACACTAGCGTGTGCAAACACTCTGAAGAGTCTGTGTGATGGAACAAGTACACAGACACTCAGAGACTCAGGTAAATCAAAGTGATTTAAAGGTCCAATTTCTCTACAGCCTTTGTTCTTTTTATTGACTGTGAAGAATGCAGCAATGTGTAATGGACATGTTTGTGTAAAACAACTCTGTAAAGCATGAAAACAACAAGCTTTCATGTCATGAGTCTTGTAGAGAGCTGGATAGAATATGGAATGATTTGTGCTCGTCTGGAACTGCAGCTTTTGGCCAGTTTTCTTCCACTATTGGAGTGAAAAAAACTGACTGTTCGGTCTCAGTTAAGGCACCTCATTCCTGAATATTCATTTTAGCGATGACATGAGCACGTTTGACATCAAGGTGCGCAGAAAATAAAAACTGACATTACATTGTTCTGATAACTCTTCATGGAGACTGACATAGTCTCTGCAGAAGCAGATCTGCAGGCATGCAAACACCAGGACATCCATTTGTTCACCCAGGTATCCATACAAACTGTTTGCAAGTCCATGGATAGGATTTGAAAAGAAGAAAAGGCATCCAGAACATTGATTCGGTGACTGGTTTTTAATCAAATCTTAAACTCATCTGTTTAAAATAGACAATTCTTAAAGGTCCACTACAATAAAAAACATGTTTTTGGTGTTTTTATCTTGTTTTTGTGGAATGATGGAGGACATGTATTGGCTAAATTAAACTCAAAATTGCATTTCTGAGTATTTATTTATTCAAAGTGTTGTGAATCAGGAGCAGACAGAAAAAAATCTTTTTAAAAAAAGGAATATTTATTACATAGGAAAAATGTTGGGCATGCTGCAAGCTCCCTGCTCTACTTAAATCAAGACCTCTCTACAATAAGGGAGGGAAAGGGGTTGCACAACGCCAACGGTCCCGCCCACAACTCAGAGGTGAATTTCTAAAAAACCTCTTCAGCTTTGCAGAAACTATAGCCTAGAAAATGACCGTTTTTAAAATATTTTTTTAGCCCAAAAACGTAAAAATCCTAATAAAAAAAACACTGGAAACGCTTTGAAAAGAGCTCAAAAGATGACTGAAATGGGTCTTTGATGATCTCATTTGCACTGTTTATTCTGTCTCTGAAAGTATTTTATTATGTCGATTATAAACTTGTTGTATTTCTGAAAGGCAATCCAGGTCAACTAAATTATATTTATATATTTAACATTATTGTTTATTCTAATTTCTGCATTCTTTGAAACAAAAAAATCTGAATTTGTTTCACTAGAACCTGCATATGAACGCTGTGTAAATATTAGTGCAAGTTTTAAGATGAAAAAAAAAAATCAACATTTTGGGATATTTATGTAAAACAAATTCAAATTATTGACATTTCGTGAAGTGTGCAATGTTTTTTATCTTGAGCACTATGACATGCATTGTTGTTGTCCAGTGAAGGCCCAGAGAACAAAGGCACATCACACAGGCAGCAATTGACTGGTGTTTTCTTTGCACATTTATCTAACTGTCGCCTATAAGCAGTTCACACTTCAAAAACTTAAAGAGGATAACACACACCTCCCTCATAGATCTTCAACACATCAGTGTTCAAACACTAAACAAAGGACCAGTAAAATAACTGCCTTGCGCCTCAGCTGGACAGCATGTGGACTGTGAAGAAAAAGTCACATTTAGGAGCTATGTACAGTGTGTGTGTGTGTGTGTGTGTGTATATATATATATATATATATATATATATATATATATGTTCTTTCACTCCCTCCATGCACTGCTGCTACTGTACAGCCGGGCGTTGGGCCCCGCTTTAGCCCCCTAAGACTCATGGAAATGAGGATCGCGGATGTAAATTTCCTCATCATAACTGAGGGATATAATGTTGATTATATGGTTACTGTTTGTAATTTTATGTATGATAACTAGATTGTCAATAAGTTAAAAAACAAATAAAATAAAAAATAAAACCATAACTGAGGAACTTGTGAACAGAATAGAGGTCCATGCTGTTTGGCAGATGTGGGGAAACTCAAATGCATGAGCTTGAGGCAACGCTGACTCTCACAGGTGGTAATGAATCCCACTTTACTTTTGAGAGTCAGGAGTGATTTGTCAGGTTTACCATGTTGCTCAATACATGCGGCTTGTACTCTGACGCGGCTTATGTATGTTTAAATGCAGTTAAACACGTGAAAATGGGTGGGTGCAGCTTGTAATCGGGTGCGCTTTGTAGTCCGGAATTTACGGTAGTTTTACTGATGCAACCTAATTCGTTTAGTCGGTGAAGGTCAGGACCCAGGTTGCCAGTAAAAACCTGAATGAGATGAGGTCTGCACACAATTAGGAAAAATAGTGGCATCTGACAAGAAATGCAACAAACAAGGAAGAAAAGACAATCATCATCCTACTATCACAGTATATTAACGGATTCAGGTGACATGAAAAAGAAACAGATTTAAGATACAAAATGACCTGGAAATAAAAAAGGCAATGAAATGATTTTATGGTACTAAGCCTCTGCCAGAACTGAATCACGAAGCCACCAAATGGTTTTCAAAGTAGCTACAAATGAGCCACTGAGGGTCTAGTTAAGGCAGAGCCTTATACCCTAAAATGGAAGATTTAATTACACTTTTTTCTCCTTCATATGAATCATACGTTTTCAGAAAAACAGTGGTTTATAAATATCACCAGGCAACAGTTGGATGGATATCACACTCTTTCTCTATTGCCACAGTGACAAAATAAATAGTGAAACATCACTTTTGGATAACTTTGCCTCCTTTGTGCAATTGCAGGTTCTGTGCTCTGTAGTTTTGACTCCTGAAATACAAAAGAAGGTCAATGACAGATAAAGTTCCACCAAGATTAGAACCCGATTTTAGCACTTATAAAATCTCATTAATGCTCTCTATCTAAGTAGGAAAAATCCTACTTAGAGCATTACTGTGCTTAAGCCTACCATGAAACATTGATATTCACAGTCATGATGTGTATAGAAAAGTCTCGGAGGGCACTTAGCTAGATAAATCATCAACAAACAATGAAAGAAGTGAAACGGAGCATGGACCTGACGCCTCAAGCTACATGCCTTGCTTTGAACTTGCTGCTTTTTGTCAATACATGACCACTCTAGGAAGCGTGAATCTTTGGTACAGCCTGTGGCAGCATCCCTGTCTTCCTCACTGTCTAATATAGACTTTTGTTGTAGTCTTTGGGTCTTGTTTCTGCAGCATCAAGCTTTTACCAACAGTTGTTTGATTTATTCACCATTTTTGTAACATCAGATTTTATATTTGATATGCAGAAACGCCTGAAATTGTAGTTATTGCATTAGTAGCTTCATCCAAACCTCAATAGCAGAGAGGAGGACTAAGTTTTGAAAATGATCACTCTGATGACTCTTTCTTTCACTATATAAACAAAGTCAAATTGAATTTAAAAGAAACTTTAAAGGACTTCATAAAACACTACTACAACACCGCTTTATTAAAGTCGCTTTAGAATTTCTCTAATACAAAGTCGGGATTTGGTTGTTACCAACAAGAAATTGTTCTCTGTTGATCCAAGGCCACATTTCCACTTATTGAGAAATGAATAGAATGGAAGCTCAAGTTCTATAGGCCTTTTGTCTTACATATAGAAATGTAAAGCTTCACATACATTATGTCATCCTTCTTTAAAGAAGACCATTGTGTGAAATACTATGTTATCAGAGCAGGCATGAGTTCACACTACACTATAATTTCGAAGGTAATCAGAAACCAAAAGTTGGATATCTCTCTTGTGGCCGTAGTTTTGCTAAATATGACTTTCTTACATGTGGTTTATAACTGAATGTAAATTTTGCTGATAGTTATTGCTGTTATGTTGTCAAGTAAGAACAAGTTGTGACTCAGTGGTAAAACACATCACTGATGCCACTGCCACTCAGCTCTCTACTCACATTTGAGGCTTTCAATGAGGTCATTGCTTTAGAATAGAGATGCTGTACAAGGGTCTGATGAGTGTTTCTCAGTCACTTCTTATGATTGGGGGCGTTGAACAGTGTGTTGCCCCAGGGCTTCAAATTACTCCTGGAGTGAAAAAGGCAGGCTGGCAAGTATCAAAGCCAGTGCCTTGCTGGGGCCAGGAAGCCTAATGAGGTTTCTTGGGTAGTTGTGACGGGCATGAATGCTGAGAGTCTGGCATTGTTCATCAACCACTATCTCCAACAGGTCTGTGTGAGTGCGCAGACAGCCGTGCGTCTGTGTGTGCATGTGTGCAATCATGGCAAAAATCATTCACCACCAGCTTGCACCAATATGTTTAGTGGAGATTGCCCAGTTCCACAAGCAAGGAAAGGAAGATGGTGCAAAATAAAAAGTGAACAAGGCAGAAATGACAAAGGAGGGAAGGAGGGGGGGGGGACTGGAGGGATGGGAGGAAAAGGTGACAAAAAGTGGTATATAAGATTCAGAGCAAAGACAAATAACTTAATGAAAAAGAGAAGATCAGGTCAAAGAATAAAGGGGAGGGGATGACACGCAAGTAACAGAAGGTAAAACAACAAAGGAGAAAAGGATATCCAGATGAATAATGGGAACTGCAGGGACGAAGTGAGAGTTAAAGGTGATGGCACAGAACCACAGTTACAGAGGATGAAAGAAGGAAATAATTAGAAAGCAAGACATGGCTGGCAGGAAAAGAAAATAGGAGCGGCAGTATATAAAAGAGTATTAGAATCACTATGGTTTAAGAGAGTGACAAGGATTGAGGCTTCAAATATCAGACTCTCAATGTCCTAATAAAATGTGTGACTTATTTGTAAATTATGATGTTGTATCAGAGGCCAATCATTTTTTTCTTTCCTTTTTTCAAAAACTAACATGCTTTTTTGGAAAAACTGATGCCAGTGACACATTTGTTGGGGGCCGCTAATTTTAGCTTAAGGGGTTTCTTTGCCACATTTATGCACGCCATCAACCATGTCACTGGCTGTGGTTAATAAATTGATGAATGTTTAACTGATCAGCATCCAACTGCTTTTAGGCTCACACTTGCTAATGAAGCTAACTATCCTTCCCCTCTCACACACTTGAGCTGCACAAAATCTGGATTGATTGCTGCTCTTGGCTGTTCCTCCTGTGTCAACCTGGCACCCGTCGATGCTGTCTAATTGTTGCAAAAGCTGTGATCCATAAACACTATTACTCTGTCCCTGATATGTTTCTGGTGCTCTCAACAGTGTGAAAAATGGATGTGCTGTTGAGGGGGAAAAAAAATGTAATTCTCTTTTTATGCATTTCCTGGGTTTCTCTAAAACACATTTAGAAGTTTAACAAATATACAGTCAGTTTGCCATGAGCCTCAGCATATACGCAAATGAATAACCCAGAGAGTCAACCACACTCATTACAAGGCCATGATACAAATAATAAGCTGACACTGCCCTCTGTTATTGCATACTAAAAAGTCCAAATTCAGCAAGTTCTTAGACTTGAGCAAACACGAGGTTGAAAAACATTATCATACCATAAAGAACGACTTAGATCTGTCTGGTGCTTAAAAAAATTCACTGTTTACAAAGAATAAAACTTACTTAAAAAAGAAAAACATTTAAAATTCAAGTACCACCTTAACATCACACGCACTTTGACATAACGCAACAATTCCACCATTTATGCAGGGTGTGTCAAACTCCTGGCCTTGAGGGCCGGCCTTCTCCTGTTTTATATACTGCTAATTACCTGGATCAGGTGTGTTTAGCCAATAAGGAGCTTCAATGGCAGGTTGGTTGGAAAACATGTAGGACATCGGCCCTTGAGGTGTGGATTCTGACACCCCTGATCGCGCTCTGCTGCAGAAGAGAAGCGCTTTTCTTCACATGGGTGTGCTCTGACGGACAGTTTACATTTAAATCTAAGTAATGACTTTTTGTTTTAGCATGACCTTATTAAAGTTATAAAACTGATGTTGTTATGCATGTTCCGAGCGCTAGTGCTCCGCTCTAAAGTAGCTGACCGGCCACTATTGATGATGTCATTGAGCGATAGTAACGTCTGAATTCGTTTTTTTCACAACTCTCCGTTTGGAGGACTAAATGTAAAGGTAGGGGGAAGCCACATGGGTAGGGGAAGAATTTGGATTTTGGATGTATTGAGGCAGGGACCTCAATACATGTAGTGAATCAACTCAAACGTAGTAATTAAAAAAATGAATTTAGCTTAAATGTGTCAAAGCAAAATTTGAAACACGAGGAAATCAAAGGTGACAAGAGGATCCAGTATGTCTGCTGAATCCATGAACAAGGGATAACTAACACAAGCAGAAGCAGTTAGGATATTCAGAAGTGAAAGCAGTGTGAGCAGTACACGAAACAGAAAGTTAATTCAAAACAACTTCAGAAAACCAGAACACACACAAGTTGAGAAAGCACAACTGGGTTGTTTTGACAGCACTGTGTGACTAAGGGTATGGTTAAAATGAAAATCCCACATTCTGTGTCCAATCCTTCAACTGTAACTCCAATATTCCCAGCATGCACCTGAATGACCCACTCCAAACTCTTCTTTTTATTTTAGAAATGTTTCTACCATGAGTAATACATGTCCCACCATTTTTTAACATGCAGTGTCATCGTGTCAAGCCACCATGAGGAAAAAAAAATGAATTTTTGTTTTTTTAGGTGGTGGATTGTCTCACTGCATAAAGCAATTGTCCCCCAAGAAGTAGCCCAATGACAGCCAGTTTACACTCTTTAAGTGTATTTTCAGAGCCAAAAGTTAAAAAAGGAGTTTTAGCCTAAACTTTTAAAGTTATTCAACTATTTTAAACACTTTTAGATGATTAAAAACAACATAAAAGCCAGTAGTGCTTTGACATGCAGTTATTTTTCTTGCACAGACACATCTGGCTTTGATTCATTAGGTTGCTGATAATTGTGTAATGATTAATAATGGTCGTGAGTTCTGACCAGTCAGCCGTAAGGCAGTGAAGAATGTTTTTGTCTTTGCTACTATATATTTGCTAACTTTTAAGTGATCAATAAACCCATGTGCAGCACAGTGCCCCTGATGAATGTGTACATGGAATAGTAATCCGCAGCTAATAAAGTATAGGAGCTTGACAGTTTGACGGGAGAGATAAACAGCTTGACAGTAAAGAAAACAATGAAGTATGAAGTTATGGCAGTGTGATGCAAACTGTCAGACTGACACATAATGTGGGAGGGCTTATGAATTACTGGTGGAGTTGGTGTGCAACATAATCATCTTCAGTTAGAAGCATTTATTTCCAAATATAGAAAAGAATTTGTTTGAATTATGAGTGGCCAGAAATACTATGACCAACATGGGGGCTAAAATTAAGCCCATAAAACCTACCAATAACAAAAATCCATTGACTAGGATTTTCAAATGCTTCTAAATGAACATTAACAGAGATATGGGCCCATCTATACTACCAATTATATACATCACATGCTGCCTGAAAAACAGAACCATAGTCACCACACACATAAACAAAACTACTCCTGTCAGCTGATGGGGGTTGCTTTCCCATTTCTCATCTTGGAGTGTGTGACAGCCCAGGTGGGCAGGCATAGTGCAGGAAATATAAAAGGTAGGAGTGAGAGAGAAAACAAGATTGAAAAAAAAACGATGAAGAAAGCAGGGAGGAAGAGGGGAGATCTCCAGGAAGAAAAAGAAAAAAAAAGAAGAAATACTGAAGGTAGATTTTCCATCAGATGTCTGGAAGGCCTGATGATAATGTTGCAGCTGCCACCTGGATTGTCACACTGAGAACAACTGAGCGCACTGCTGCACTCACACTCCACGAAACACATAGGAAGCAGAGACATTTCTCTAATGGTAGATTTAAACATGATTGTTGTGAGCAATGACTTGAGCGCTACACTCCCTAAGCTTTTTCACTTCTAGTTGAAGAGTATATGGTGGATTTATATACAATTATTCGGAATTAACGCATATTAGAATAATTCAATCTGTCTACTTTTGATCAAATCTGACCCTAGAAGTTGTTTTGTTTTTTGGAAGATTGATTTATTGCTTCCGTACTGAATGCAGTCTTTAAAAATCCTGTGTTTGACAAAACACATATGGTGGTAGAAACATTTTTTCTTATTTCTTATTGACCTAGAAATTAGGAAATTAGACAGAGTGTAATTTGTGTGGGCATTCAACCGGCATCTTTTGAGCATATACATATAACCTGCATACCCTGTGCGTGCAGTCAGTAAAGAGCCAGTGCGTGTAACTCACCAATGGATGTAATGCTGTGTAAAGTGTACCGTTTGACAGCTTTACTCATACGTCATAATGCATGTAACTTCCATTATTTTTACCAATATTTCACAGTACACTTACTGCATGCATGATCAATGTACTTTCCTTTCTCGTGAGATGGACTCACGTGCCTCAAGAGAACTGCAAGACACACCTGCACTCCTCTTAAGATGCAGCAGCACCTCTCTACGACCTTCCACGGGCCCGGACCACCCAAAAACCTGCATCACCTCTACGGAGATTCCCCCATATGGGTACAATACTAAAAGTGTCCTTATTGTTCTTGTGGATAAATTCATAGTGAATTCTGGACAACAGGCTGGAATCTTCCCCTTTGAGTTACACATCTGTCAGTCTGCCATGACAGGGGGCATACTGCTTTGAATTTGCTGGTTTGATGGGCAACTACTGTTGCCAACTCCTAATGCACCTGCAATTAATTCGTCCTAATTCAACCCATTCCACATCTGCGCTCTCGCTGTGCCTTTGCTGCATCAGCACCTCAGGTCATAAAATTACCAAGTACCTGTTTTTCACAGCTAAGTGAGCCTGTCCTCTGAGCTTGCAACAGCCTGGACCTTAATTCACACCCGGATAAAAATCACTAGATAAACAACCTCAATTTTTGTCTTTCAGTTCCAGACAGGCAACTTTTTTTAAGGTTGATAACCACAAAAGACAAAGACAACAGTGTTTACAAAGATATATCCATGGTATAAAGGTACTCTTATTTAAAGGTTTTAAAATAGTTTTTTTATGTCTATAAATCTTTTTTTTCCTCTATGATCTACGAAAAAATGTCTTACTAGTACATAGTCAGAGTGAAAATAAATATGCTTGAGTACATACACTGATGCAAAAAGTTATTTAAGCCTCCGTTAATTTTTTTGGATCGTAGCTGGATTTCTAAAAAGCAAATTGACCTTTGTAGTTTATTTTAAGTCCTGGTGCAAGAATACTGTTTGCTTCTACTAACATATATTCACATATAGTCACTATTTTTATAGACTTTACGGGGAATTGTTATACATTTTAAAAAAACAATTTGATAGCCTTTGTATCCCTTTAAAGCAGAGGTCCCCAAACTGCGGCCCGGGGGCCAGACCCGGTCCCCCGAATAATACCAGAGAGGGACCCTTTTTCTATTCTTTTTGTTGCATTTTCTTTTTTTTTTAGCATGGACACGTGATCGATACTCATGGAAGCATGGAAAAGTGAAGCATAGTGGACTGGGCCTGACACTAACGGAATTCCTGGATTGTTTCCTCATGTCAATAAAGCTTATTCTAATTGAAATGTCAGCCAACCTAAAAGTGTTGCTACTGCAACCTCACTTTGCCCCAGTCCCAATCAGAACGAAAAAATGACAAAAAGTTTAGGGAAGAGAAAATCTGATCCAGAATGCAGGGTATTTAACCTGTGCTGGACAAACAAGTTTTTTTTTTTACATAAACACAAAAGGCTGTTTGTATCATCTGCCAATAGACGGTGACATTATAAATCCCGTCACAAAGAGAAATATGATAGCCTGAAAATGCAAGCAGGCAAACTCTCATAGAAATTATAGCTATTAAGCAATTAAGTTATTATATGTCTGCTGATTCTTATTATTTTCTTTTTTTTGGTGAAGAACCCAGAGAGGATTATTATTATCGGGTAATTTCTATTTGGTTATGTGGGGTTTTCTGAGAAACAATAAATATTTACATTTAGGCAACCCTGCGACTGTCAAACTTTTTTTGTTTCAAACTGACCCTGGCCCCCGATCAGAGAATGGAAACGTCAAGTGGCCCTCACTGGAAAAAGTTTGGGGAACCCTGCTTTAAAGGGTCTAAGAGACATGGTTTATTCCTTTATGAAAAATGTCACTGTTCTATCTCCCCACAAGACCGTTTCACTCTGTGACTGCAGGCTTGTTTGTTGTTTCTAGTATCCAGGACCAGAGAAGCTAAAAAGTAGTTTTCAGGCTTCACTACTCTGGGTTCAGCTTGCAATTTGTCGCAATAGTTGAATAATATAAACAGATTTTAGCACATTTTTAATTGTGTATCTTATTTTGTGTTTCTAATGTAAAGCATTTCATATTTGCCTGGGATTTTTAAAATTATTTAAAACCATCAGAGTTTATGATGCTAAGAAATATATTACTGTTATTTATTACTACTTACTCTCCTGTGACTATTAATTACAATATAAAGTTGTACCTGCAAATGCCAATATGAATCATTCTTTTCAAATGAATGGGAACGTCTACACAGAAAATAATCACTTCTGCATGTCCGAGCACTATGTCAGTGGGAAGTAATGCCAAAGCATAAATGACTGAGGTGCTGGTTGAAGGTTCAAATGGTTGGTGGGGAGATGGAATAAATCACAAAATTCGATAAATGATATACTTAAAAAGCCCCTTTTCCTTCATTTTTTCAATGTAATGCAAGGCAAATGAGAGAGTCACAAGGACTATAGAGGGATTTAATAGAGGGAACTCATTTCAAGCTACCTAAGAATGTGGCTACACCTTTATATGCATAAATTATTAATGCACCTTCCTTTTGAAAAAAAAGATTCTTGGAATAATTTACATTTGTAAAGGGAAAGTCTACTTGAATAAGTTCAGCATAATTACTGCTGCACAGCTCCCAGAAAGAGACCAGAAACGCACAATTTTTACGAATGAGACACATATTCCAAATGAGGTTGGACACAGAAAATGAGTCTGCAAAAGTTATTTTGTTCCAATTATGTTTTAATGAACTAGTTTTGTTCAGAATAATTGAATATTTCCTCATGTAAAAGCCAGAAAGATCATTAGCCTAAATTCTACATTGGTGTTGTCATTGTTTCTGCACTGTGTCCCAATTTTACCCTTGTTATCTGCAGATACATTTAGTGGTGGTATTTAAATCATTACCCATTGCACAGCAGTTCCAGTGGCCACAGACCAACCCAAGCTAACTTGGAAGATTATCAGCAGACAGTCACAGAACAGCAGCTTTAAATTTGGATACAAGAAATTAGTAATTTTTAAATACATTGAAAATGCTAATTAAACTCTATTCATTCAACAAAAAAAAAACCTACATCTGGTTATCTCTACTCTTAAAAGTCTTAAGCAACTCTTGTCAGGCTTAGGAAAAAACTGACTCAGAAATCTATGGCAGAAGGGGAAGCTACCTCTTCAGGTTTACTGTTTAAATACTTTATTGTAATATGTGTTTGTGATTCACATGCATCCGTACTCAACCTGGGAAAGCAGTTCTACTTACTTTCTCGTTCTTCATGACCATGGTAAAACATTGTGGGACGAAACAAAATGACAAAAACAAATGACATGACAAGAATAGCTATTTCTGAACTGGTGACGAGACAGCATAAACTTGGAGAAAAGTTTTAGAAATTAAATTTCTGATATGTTTAGAGTCAGACAGAAAGGTTTGGGCTACTCACCCCCCAAAGACCTTTTGAGCACGTTAAAATAAAATGTTAAGAATCACAGTGGCGTTTATCTGGGTCCTCTTGTTTTCATTATTTAAACACACCAAATTAAGCGACTGCTTTTACTTTACTCTGTGAGAGAATTGGAATCTTTTTTTGAAACAATTACAAACTATTTGTTTTTTTATGTGAATTTTCTAGAGTCTCATTTAATGAATGTAGTGTGTATTGACTGTGAGAAAGAAAGGCAGATTTTCTTCTCATTTAAAGCCACCCTGAACAGAAAAGTACAAAAAAAATGATAAACAATGGTATAAGACAGGGGTTTTACAGTTTAATATCAGTAAACTGCCAGAAGGTCTTTAAATCTGACTACTTAGAATAAAAAGTATGTCAAATAAATTTTTACAATTCATTTAGTCTGATTACTGTTTAGCCTTCATCTGACATAACGCATGGCAGCTTGATTGACACGTACGATGGTGACAAGTTTCACCTTTTATTTCCGGTCTGTCTGCACTGTCACATCATTGAGCCGCCAACATTTTTTTTCCAGCATATTAATCTGCCTAATATTGTGTAGGCAGTGGTTGCCTTCGAACTCTGCAAAATCTAGCTGATTAAGAGCCGAAAGAGTAATCAATCAACTTCTACTTTTTCTGGCTTTATTTAAAATCTTAGTTCCTAAAATACTGAAGAAGATAGTTTATCAGCTTCAACACATAAACACTTTTGCATGTGATTGTCCCTTTTTATGCCAACTATTTCTTCAATTTCTTCAGCTTGTTATTAAAGCGTTGATGTGTTTATTCTTATTCACACATTAAATGCACAACACTAATGGATTCATGAAGCTGTTAAAGCAGTGATATTTAGTCATTCACACGTTGGTTACTTTTCCATTAATACTACCCAACCAGCTGACATTTTTAGATAGACCTATGAAGACAGCTGAATGAGTTCTGATTGACATGCAGAACATAATTAATTCATAAAAATGAACAAAACAACAAGTGATGTGAGAACCATGTCGCAATTACATTACCGACATTTGTTGAAATGTTGATGTTTCCGTAAAATGTACAAAAAATAGTTTTTTGCATTCATAAGTACAAATAAATGTAAAGACAATGCCTGGGGTTTATGCAGTCATTTGTTTGGATCCAATACAATTTTACTTCTTACACAAAAGCTTCCTAAGACACAATCAGTATTGAGTCAGCTTGTGATTTACACTTGCCCAAAGGTAGTTGTAGTTCAAATAGTTGTACCTTCAATGCAAAAAATATTGCGTCCTTTTATGTTTTTTGCATGTAAATTGCACAGATAACATCTACTTAATATAACACGAAGATAACCAATAATTATTACAATATGCTGATTTTTAAATGATTGAATTTATGAATTAAAAAAGCAGTTCATTCAAAAAGAAGCAATGGCCTATTCCCATTTACAAGGTGGGTTACAGATGAAGTCAAATGAGACCACAGTCATTTTTTAAAAAACACCAAAAAAGTACAGTAAAAATCAAGTCTGTATCAATGCTGTCTCGCTTTTCTGGACTTTCATTAATTCAATTTCAGCATGTATAATTGTGATACAGGACATGCAATATGATATTAAAAAAAGATGTTTTTGAAAGTAAAAAAAAAAATGTTTTTTTGTTTTTTTAAATGTTTTTACTATATTGGGGATATTTTTTATGTGCTCAGAGCTAATTAATGGTAAGCATGTCATTTTTGTGTAACTATATTACAAACTAATTCATATTTGTTTTTTAGTTGTTGTAAGGGCAACAAGAATCTGGAGCTGGAGCATAAATTACTGTATATGACAGGTCTTTGAAAGATTTGTCGAAGAGACTTGTGGCAGAAAGGAACGAATAACAGAACAGAAAACCTGATCTCACAAACATCAATTTTGTGTCCCAGCAAAGATTGCTGGAGTGAAATAGTCAAAGTCTGGATTCTTGATTAAGATGCTGCTTTTTGACCTTAAACAGGCGGTTTGTGCTTAAAAACCCTTCAAGTGCAGCCGAATTCAAATAAATTAGCAACACATTTAAATTTCATTAAAAAAAATGAAAAACATTGAATGTGTAAAAGGTGCTTTGGTCAGATTTAAAAGCTGCTGCAGGCTGTGTGGCTGATAATGAGCAAACAGGTATTGATGATCACATCCATATTCAAGTGAAAGGCCAATAAGAACACTTTAAAAGTATACACCAGGCAAATTATTGTAGACATTAATAAAACAATCAACTAAAAATATAATTTGTCTGCTGTTTTAATGCTTTCCAAATAACTTAAATACACAATATCTGTCTTGTACAGTTATAAACCCTCTCTACAGATTTACTATGTACACACGTATGTACACTTTTTATTAAAAAGTTTAAATTGTGCATGAGTCTGTATGAAACTGTGAGCGGAGAGAATTAGTTCACTAAAAGGGAGGGTGACACAAAAATCCATGTCATTTCAGATTTTGTGTTGTCGCTGAATATTCATTAGAATTTTTGCAAAGTATTATTTGTGTGTGTGTGTGTTTGTGTGAATTTGCACTTACATCTGTATGTGATTTACTGTGTGTCTCTAGGGCATCCAGAATGTGCAGATTGTAAAAGAATAGATCATCAATATTCATGTGAGTTTATGCTTTCATTAATGTACCAGCAAATTGTCTGATCAAACTCACAGCTTGTAACTGCGTCTACGTGAGCATATATCACAGGCTGAGAGTAGAAAGAAGTGAAGAGAGGTGGGGTAAAGATGCAAGGAACAAAGATAGGACTACAGCTGCTACAGATGGTCCAATGTTTTGAGCAAACTTCTTTTTAAAAAAAGTTGAGAGAAGATAGAGGGGAAATAAGTGGGAGGTCAAAGGAAGAAAAGAGAAGAGGAGCAAAAAAAGGAAGTAAGGGAAAGTGAGTGGGAAGGAGGAAGACGAGAAGATCTGGAGTTCTAAAGGTATCTGTCCTACTTTAGTCTCACTAATGAGACAAAGTGTCCCGAATCTGTCCTGAATCACCAGAGGACTTCTGGACCACCCTTTACTGAGAAAGTACGAGTCTGTAGGTTTTTTTGTTGTCTGTTAGTATGTCATATTATTGGGTGATACTCTTGATGTGCTGTGCACTTTGACACTAAAATGAAAGCTCAATTCTGCCTTCTGAAGCTACTTTTGCGTATGTGTCGATGCCTGGCATGAGGTAAATTAATTGCACGCACTCTTCCAGAATGTTTATACTGCATGACTTAGTATTTTTTTAAACCACATTGCTGAAGAACCTGCAGGTAAGAATTTGGACCTGTGGTGCGACAAGGATGCATACACCTTCCAGGAAAAAGACTTGACTGCTATATTGCAGTGTTAACCAACATCAGGTATTGGTGTTACATCATATTTTGCTTTTGCATTTTTGGCCATTTGGATGTTTTTGTAAAAGTGCTTCCCCACCCTTTGACTGTATGTGTATTTTTCTGCTTCCTAAGCGTAATGTCACCTGCCACGCTCAGTGATTTACTGTCGGAAATGGTGGTTTGGAGGACTCAAAGGCAGGAGAATGGCTAGAATGGCTCGGAGACGAAAAAACTTAAACAAGTAATAAACGGACCCGTACTTGACAGGAATGCCTAAATCTAAAACTCGCCAAATATTGCAAACAAACAAAACAAAAAAGAAAGAAAGACAATCCAGACTCTTTAGTAGACATGGGGTTAATTGACAAAAACAGAAACAGCTGTGGATAATTGACAAATGAAACCTGGTGTGATTGTGCCCACAAATCATATTTTCCTCTAAATAAATCAACAAAACTAAAAAGAAAACAAATTCCAGTGTTTACCCCATTTAAATATAGAAACAAGAGCTGTGTTGCTTATTCTGATGATTTTGGTAGGCGTAAAAAACTGATTTGTGAATATGTCACTAAAAAAGGAATCTTAAAATATAATGAAAAACACAATCAATTTAAGGAAAAGTCTTCTTTGTTTTTTAAAATGGTCTCAATCTGTTTTTTGTTTTTTTTACAACAAGCTGACGTCCATGTCTCCACTCAGGTCTGCTCACCTGCTGCCTTGCTGATTGCAGGCATTACAAGGGTTTGAGCACCACAGAGCTGATGACGCAACAACTTTTGTGTTGGCAGCATTGTGCAGTCATGCACCACAAATAAAAACACAAGCGCGGCCTTGTTGTTTGTTATTAGCCTCTTGTGTGTAGTGTTCCTGCACAATGCCTTACACACACATCACATGTTTCGACCAGACGGTGTCTCATGGTAACATTCCTTTGGCTCAGCAATAGCGTTTGTGGGGGTTGGTCCCTATGACTCACTCAGAAATTAAGAAAAGATGGATTTTAATCGTGCCTTTATCACAGAATGATACAAGGTGAGGAGCTCCTGTTTAATAAGTTGGGAAGTCTATTATGAGTCATAAAAAATGATAGAACTGTTAAAACGGCACTAAAAGATAAATCTGAATTCACATTTACATTTGAAATTAGCCTAAAGAAATAAGGGTCTTTCAAACCACTTTCTACTGGTTTACTTTTATTTTAACAAATACTTACTAAATTTTAAAAGGATATAAACAGAAATAAAGAAGCAAAACCTTTTCAACACTAGAGGTTCTGGACAACTGGATGTTATTCTGTGTCGAGTACAGTCAATGCGGCTCATCTTTACAAGCAAATGATGTCCCCCAGACAATGTGGGTTAAAAAAAACAATATTAAAGTTAATGTAGCGTTTCCTTATTATAGGTAGGGCAACAGAAGAATAAAAGAATCAAGATATAAACATTTTAATGCTGCATAGATCATGGCTGCTACTTTTTGTTTTTCCTTTTGAATTCAGCAGACAGCAGGAGGCTTTTTATGTGGAGTATTGTTGCACAGATGTTGCAAACATCAGCCAACAAAATGGAAATTTGAACATGTCACAATTTAAAACAGGATCTTTATGGTTTTACATGCATTGTACAAACTAAACATGGTAAGTGAAATGTATAAATAGCTAAATAAATGAGGGCAACTATGCTCAACTTACCATGTGTGCAGATTCATCAAAGACAACCTATGTCTGCCTGTATGACTTGACAGTAACAAATATCAACCCAAGAATTGTTTTTCTGGTTATTACAGCAACTTTTGTAGTCTTTTCATATAAATTTGAGACATATGCATTCATGTCATCTAAAGTACCCAAAGAGAGCAGCAAGCCAGAAGGCAAAGAACTTTACTAATCTGTGGTCATTAAAGTAAAAACCAAACTCACAGATATCTCATTCTCAGCTGGGACGAGGAACAGCCGGTGTGCAGTTAACAAACACAGCTTTATTGTTGCTTGTGCTCATCAATTATCCATGGAGCCCGTAAGAGACCTGTAACAAAACCGAAAATACTGCAGCCCTGGCTTGCTCTCAATTAATAGTGTTTAATCATTTCTAAGTGTTTGGACTAGAAGTTGAAATTGTTTTCTCGCTTTTCGTGACTTTAAATTGACCTAATTGCTGTTTTTATTGACAAGATTGATTACACCATGCCTTGGTCACAACAGCCCTTACAGGTGGATAAGGGTTGTCTGCTGGCAAAAATGGACAAACCTGTACAGGGCATGCAGAGGGCTGGCACGAAATTTTAAGATTGTAGACCACTCAGTAAGCCCGTAGGGCAAACATGTCTGTGCAGATTTTTTTTTACTGTCATAGTGAACACCTAAACAGTAAATATGGGTAAGTAAGTGTGAAGCACGGGAGATCCAAGCACTAGTACAAATTTTTCATTTTTTCAACTCCCTCCCCTCCCCACTAAATCCTTCATAATGTGCAGGGAGCCAGTTATTGCTGTTCAAGTAATAAGTGCACCCACCCTGTGTGCTGCCTGACTGTTAGACTTGGGATATTAGACAACCAGAGTGTAGTTTGTGTGGGCATCCTACAGGTCCTTTCGTATCACCTGCACACCCCATGCGTGCACCATTTGCACGCAATCAGTAACTGAACTTTACAGGTTATCTGTGGTCGTCCGAATTGGAGACACTAATGCTTGCTTAAAGAGTAAGTGCAGGTTCTATCCATTTAGCTTATTCTAACTCAGTCAGACGGGCTAATGCTCCCTCTAGAGAACATTAACATTTTCTCACACCACCATCTCCACCAACAAGGCACTCTCCATCCAGACTGTTTTTATCTGTGGCTTCACAATGGTGAAATAAGCTTCCAAATGCTTTCAGAGTAAGGGCATCCGACTCTATATTAGGAACCTCTTGAAGAGTCACTTCTTACATACACACTCTTCTGCTTCTAACATGATTAAAACTCATAAAAGTGAACTCCCCCTTGTTTATGTGTTTTCAAAAAAACAGATTTAGTATATCACACCTGGGCAGTATAACTTATTTGTTAGCTGCTTTGGCTGAACTTGTCTGCTTAAAAACACAATACATTTTTAACAATAAATCCACCACAACTTGCTTCAACAGCTCTAAACTTCCTCAGTCTTAATTGGCATTAGTAACCATAGCTGAAAAAACATTATAGAATTTTAAACTGTTTCAGCCCATCCTGACTTGCATTTTTTTCAGGTTAAATTTATAGGTATTCATCATTTTAGAGGTTATTTTGGGGCTTTTTTTGGACAATCAATTTGAAATATGTGCTTGTTCTAAATAGAGCAGCCATCCATAATGCTGCTTCTAATACAAATCTAATTGAATATATTAAATAGCATCAATGCAAAACCCTCTAGTGACTGCAAAATCAAGTGTTACTTAGGGATTTTACATTAAAAGCCTTAGAGGATTTTACAAGAAGAATGTGCTTAACACCACAGGAATCCCTCTTTCCTCTGATACCATGGCAACTTCCAGATTTGCTTTCACTGTCCCAGTTCCCCTGCTTATTCTAAATATGTCCTAATGTTTTCATCCTGGGAAACTGTCCTAAAAAACCTCCAACGCCTAGATATTTTCTTCAAACATATGTATTCAAACATGGATATTTTTGTAGAAAAGCTGGTGATTATAGATAAAATAAACAACTACCCTGATAAAGATACTACTGCAACTTATAATTTACATAGTTTATTTTTCAACACTAAAGTTTTTAAAAAAAGGTTTCTCTCATTGCTGTATGTTAAGATCTTTAAAATACTTTTTTAAAATTTGGATAATGTCCCCATGCAACATTAACCAAATAAATAATCCTTAATAACCTATTTAAAGCCAATACTATCCACTCTGCTTTATCTCATATAGTTCATGTATTAGTGCAGCCTTACTGTGAGACTTAAGACGGTTGGTTGTTTACACTTTGTTATCCTCAAACCACTTTGCCACTAACTTGAAGAAGTGCTTGGTGCTGTTGGTGTCCAATAAAAAGACTTGCTTAGTCCAAACTCTTCCCTTTTAGGCGTTGTCTCTGGTTTTTCCTGTTTGATGATGTTGTACAAAAGTATAGATCCAGACTTTAAAGGTCCACTATTTTGTCCAGACAATTGAAGATGTGGCTTAAAACATGTCCACAAAGTTAACCCTCCAGCTCACTGCAATGATGTCAGTTATTCTTCTAGGGGCCCCAATCTAACTATTACACTATTTTATTATAACTATTTTAAATAGTTTTCATAATGTATTAATGTTGTAAAAGATACTCTATACCTAATCTCTATGAAAATTCTGGAGTTTTGTCCAGTTGAAAGCTGTTCAGCACACCAAACTGTTTTAGAGTTTGCTCACTGGCCAAATCATTGTGTATACTTTTGAGGATATGTCTTAGGTGTGAAGCACCTCTTAAAATTTTGTTGATGCTGTCCCACAGTAAACACATGGTTAAAGCCTTGAGTGAAGCAGGACTCGTGAGACTGCAGAATGTGACACACAGCTTGCAGCTGGCTGATAATGAGGGCCTTTAGGTACAGTGAAGAGCAGCTGATGCTGTGGCAGATGAACAGAAAATAGTTGGGCATTAAAAAGAATTGGCTTGGCCCACTACCGCCAAGAAGGCATTCAATTACAGCTTAAGCAACCAGTCAGGAGACTTAAACACGACACGAAGATGCCCTGAAATAGCACATCCCATATTCTGCAGTCTGTAATCGAACAGAAGAGTTCTGAGAATATTCAGAGCAGCTCGTTCCTTAATACGGTGACTGCGCCTCATTGGGTGCCTCTGAAAAAGACTGCTTTTCCAGGCGGCTCCATTTAAGGAATATACCAAGAAAACATGCTGTTCCGATGCATTGGCACCAGGTGTTATTCCTACTGTGCCCGTGCTTCTTAAGGTTTCTGATCTAAGAAACAGAGGTATAAAAAGAGGGAAAGCAGCATTGGCGATCAGGAGGAAATGGGGGAGTCGCCTGGCACAATGCTTTAGAAGGCAAATAAATGGCAACCAGCAAATGAACAATAGTCACTACACAAATGTATTTGTAGCAGTGGCGATTTCTTTAAGACTGCAAGGGAAGCTCGGCTTCCCTTATAATGTCAGAAAATTAATGGTCAAATATGTACTATTGTATTAACATTTTATTGACTAAAAATGCGTTAGAAAATGTTCATCTCAAAGACGACTTCGTTCAGAATCAGTTACATATAGCACGTCGGCTGACTCGATTTCCTTCTAATACATTCCCGCAGCGTCACAGTGCATTGACGCCCAGCGTCCATTGACTTCAATGGGGCTGCTTTGAACGTTTTTTTTCAGCGCTTTGAAACTAGATGGGCATTGGATAAACGCTGCGATTATGTCCCGCCCACGGACGCACAGCGTCTCTGGGGGTCAATGGGGACTGGGCTGGCCCGGACTCAGAGCTTCTGCGTGATGATTGGAGGGTCTGTTGAAAGACTGCGTCTCCTTTTGACTGACTATACTATAAGGAATCACCATCACCATCGCGGACCAGAGCGTCGACCTCATGCTGATGGTCATCGTGGCCACACTGGTCTGCGCGCTGCTCTTCATACTGTTTGGTGAGTCTCCCGGGAACAGACGGTAACACGACTCAGACAGACCAGCTCATCTGCTGCTCCGGCTGATACCAATTCGGAAGCTAATGCCAACTACTAGCTACTTATTCCTTTTTTGGTATTGTATTTCACTTTTTTGTATTGGATCGTTGTGATCAATAACGTTCTAGAAAAAAAACAAATAAATAAAATACAGGGTATTGTGCAAAAGACACGAGGGGGCGCTCCTACTATGCAGTTTGGAGTTGCCGCCTGCCTTTCTGTTCCTGTTGATGTCTGAGGACTAGAGGACAGTGACTTTGCACAGATTTACGCAGATCAACAAGCAAAAAATAGTTCTTCAGTTTTATAGTTTATAATTTGTGTTTTGCCTGGTTCTTATAATACAGGTATAAAGAAAGCCCACATAGAACCAGTCATTATCCTTTTTTCAAATAGCTCCGTCCAAAAAATTTTTAAGTTATATTGCTGTGATTATATTCTGTTATATTGCTTTAAATTATATTACTGTGACCCTGTCGTAGTACGACAGACCATTTTCTTGAAAAGGAACCTAGGGCAGAATTTACTTTTAAATAAATAGACAATTTTATGATGTAGGCCGAAAATGAGCTTCCCCTCTCTGACAGACCAGTAGCCTGATTTTTAGATTTTTAGAGTACATTTGAGAGACCCAAAGGGCTGCAAAAACACCACCTAGCAGTATTGAAGGTTGAAATATGTAATTTCAGCTAGAAACCTGTGATGATGAGAAGCAGAATGGAATCACGGCAGAAACGCTTGTTTTCTAAAAATGTCATCTATTAGGGTACGTTCACACTGCAGGGCTTAATGCTCAATTTCGATTTTTTTGAAAAAAATCAGATTTTTTTTGCAAGGCCTTTCACATTTCCAATTAAATGTGAACTTTTGTGATCTCCTATGTGAACGTCAAATGACCCAGTAGAGACCCGCATGCGCAGAAGAGTACTCAGCGGTGAACAACGTCACTCGTTTGCGGAAGTAGCTAACGTTAACTATGGATGTCAACAACAGTGTCGCAACAGCGGAGCTCTTTTTGCATTATTAAATTTATTTTCACAAAGGAGCCAGCACAATTACAATCTTCTCATTTTAAGAAGGCATTGGAGCCAGGATCGTCTGTATCCACTGTTGTGGAATGGGGATGTGAATGTGCTGGGGCCGCGCGCGTGTGTGAGAGAAAGGAGAGAGCGCGTGCTACGCCGGAGGTAGTGAGAGGGGGCAGCTTTGGGGACGCGCATATATGTTGTGTATTATGGAGGAAGGAGAACGATAAGAAAAGAAGGCTTTCCCCAGAAAAACTGCTATTGACTCTTTATTAACCCGCTCTGGAGAATCTGAGGGTCCGAAGGGGGTAGTGAACCCCGAAGGAGGATCCCCCTTCTGCCCTGGAGAAGGTCTCCCCCAAGCTTCTTCTGACCATGGTCGGAAAGGAAAAAAAGTGCTCGCGGGAAAGGTTCAACACCACGCTCGGTCATTTCGCTGGAAATTTAAAACAAAAAATGCCCGGTTGAGATAAGAGCCCTCAAGAGCCCTCGAGTTTGGCCTAAATAGAGCTGCCACCCCAAATATGAATCAAATCAGTGACCTCGCCGTCCTTCCACTGACTGGTCTCAGGAGCATCGTCCGCCATGGTTGATGTTTATGTTCTTGTTCCCGCCCACTTAAACGCAGAATCATGACGTTTGTAGCGCATCAATGACGTACTGGTCGGATACATGTGGCCTGGCCTTTCAGACGGAGGTCGCATTTCAAAACATCGGATACGTATCGGATTTAGGACCACATACCCAAGTGGCCTGGGTCGCATTTGAAAAGATCGGATCTGTGTCGTTCAGACTGTCATCAAAAGATCAGATACAGGTCGCATAGGGGCAAACAAAAAATCGGAATTGGGTCATTTCAGCATGCAGTGTGTACGTAGCTTTAAAGATGCCTAGTTCTCAAAGGAAGGAATTAGAAAAGAATAAGTCAACAAGCCTCTCCTGAATTTCACTCCGATTTTTAAAGGGAAAATAAATTAGACTTTTTCAACAGGGGGGGTTGCGATCATACAGTGCTGAGCTTAGCATGACTTAAATAACTGCCAAAGGGTGTATATTTAAAAAATATGTAAATAGGTGTCACACTGACAGTCACAGATATTTGTGTCAGCTTCACTAAATCATTATGTTATTATGTCCCACCTGAATCATTCGAGTTACTCAACAACAACTTTAAACTCAATGGTTCTATGAAAGGACTTGACTGCTGATGACAGAGGAGGTGTATGTTTCTTTATATGTGCACTCTGATCTGCTAGCTATTTAGTTAATGTTGCATATACTGCTGGGTAAAAACCTTTTCTCCACCTCTCGTTCTTGCAGACTATTTCACAGTTCTCTTTTTTCCCCCGTTTTTTTTTCTCCCCTGTGTGCGTGTCACTGTCTTTTACTAGCATGTCATATTCTTTCATGTACTTTGCTTCTAAGACATTTAATCCCACAGAAAGTGAAGCTGTAGGCGAACAGTTGAGTGTGTAGGCGGGTATGAGGCCAAGTGAGTCACTGGAGTTGACTGGGTGGTGGAATCAGGGTGGGTACAGAGTTGGCCTAAAGGTATCAAAAATAAAACTTAAAGAGATTTTGCTTATCTGCACAGTAATTGCAATATCTTTCAGACTTTTTTTTTAAATAAATGAGAAGAAAAACTGGAAAATCATTGGGTACACAAGTAATATTCATATTTATACTTAATTTCTTTGATTGTAGTTTGACAAAAAAAAATATTAAGGAAAATGAGACGGATAAAAGATTTTGCCAGGTGACCTGAAATATATAAAATTAACAAGTGTTACTAGAAAATATAGAGACGAATGATTTTTCATTTGTTTGTCTACAACTCTTCTTAAAGCACTGTGTGTGAAATAAAATGTTAAAATTCTTAAACATTACATATTTATATATACAATTTTGTGGAGCTCTGGCAACCCAAAAAGGATATAGCAGGTTAAGAAGATGGATGGATGGATGAATGGATGGATGGATGGATGGATGGATGGATGGATGGATGGATGGATGGATGGATGGATGGATGGATGGATGGATGGATGATTTCCTGGATTCTTTTTTTTTTACACCCTTCCTTCCACAGTTTAAGTGTACCTATAATAAACTCAGAGGTCTCTCCCTTCGTTCAGGTAGAAATACTTGCAAAATTGTTGACTGCCTACAAACATTTTTGTTGCCTTTTCTTGCAAGTCAGTGAGGTAATATGAGAAGTTGTCTTATTTAGATTAGCAGAAGAGAATTGGAAAATTGTCCCTTTTAGTTTAGTGTTTTTGTGTTTTCTTTTCTGCTTATTCCGGTTTTGTTATATACTTAATGTCAGTTTCCAATTATCTCAATTTGAATGTTAACCCTGTGTAAATTACCTTGGATGTATACTAATCAATAGTCTAGTCCAGGTAACATTTACAATTTATGTCTTTTTTTTTGTTTATCCATCTCTTTTGGGATTTTTTTTGTGTTTTGCATCTACCGTATTTTCCACAATAGAGGGGGCACTGTCAATGAATGGTCTATTGAACGAATGTCCTTCATAAGGCACACCGAAATATAAGGCGTATTTAGCGAGACAAACCCCGTTCACAGTAACTAATTCTTGTTTGTAACACGCTAGACGTTTGCCGCTCTAGAGTACCAAACCTTGTTAATGTACAAAAAAAAAACTGCCCAACACAGCACATGTTAGCTGCGTTAGCTTATTTAAAATAACACCTAACTTTGTTTGCAACCCGTATAAACAAAAACAGACAGACATTTTGACAGAGCGAAGTGTACCTCTAAAAACTGCTTCAACATCAGTAAACACATCAAAAATCTATTCACATATAAAGCACTCCGAATTCATTTTTTGGAAAAAATTAAAGTTTTTATAGTGGAAACAAATAAATCTATTTACTAAATCTTTGGAGTTCCCATTCACAAGTCTCACTTTCCCCTTTCTTTAGGTCTTTCAACACAACCATACGTAGATAGTAATAAATGTTAGTGTAATGGAAACAAACAACCTTAACTGTTTTCTGTTTTTATGTATTGATGTGTACATAACTTCACAAGAACAAACACATTTATAAATATATGTTGAAGAGTTTTAATTTGTGCTGAAGTTTAACCTGACCTGAACTTATGACACTAGGCTATAAATGACAAATAAAAGTTGACCCACAGATTAACCTGTTTTAGTTCCATCTGCACTTGAGTTCATCTCCTCATCTTGCCACATATTGAAGGTAAATTCTTTCTCACATTAGTTCACTCATCATTCCCCTTAGTGTTACCCTAATTAATATTCTTTGCGTATCCTCTTCTATCTCTCTCACTCTTATCTATCTATCCATCCATCCGTCACACTTGCTGGCCTGCCCAGGTCATTACACTCTGTGATGATGGTTTTGTTGCAGTAATTAGCCTAATTACAGTTGTCAGTTATAACCTGGTCCTCTGTAGGGACCTTATGATCCTACTGTGACTCTACCTGACCTTGGCCAATGAATTCTTGCTTGTGAGGACCATCTTTCTAATCGTGGCATACCTGGACATATAGCAGTTCCCTTTTGTAGTTTACTTTAATCAAATTACACAAAACTTCCACTTTTTGAAACAGTCTATTTTTTTTTAAATGTATTATTTTTCTGTACTTTCTACCTTTTTCCTTTTACACTTAAGAAGAACTTGGTGGTGAATTAATGGAGTTTTTCTTACCAAATATGTTTTCATCTTTTCACATCAAAGACACCAGGCTACACAGTGGATTATTATCACTTTTTGATTAAATATATTTCACCTGTGTATGTTACTTCAAAAGACTGAAAAATAGTAGAAAGGAGCATCATAAGTGCAATCTATTCTGTGAAGATCTAAGGAAACACTGCTTGTGTAACATGATATAAACCTTAGCCTGACAAATGACCAGAGAACTGAGAGTTTCAATTTAAGATACAGCCAGAAAACTTGTGATGGCTCTAGAGGAGCTACATAGATCCACAGCTTGGGGAGGAATCTATCTACAGGAGAGCATTCCACAAATCTGATCTTTATAAAAGGGAACTAAAAAGAAAGACAGTGTTGAAAGAAATCCATAGAAGGACATGTTTGTAGTTTGTAAAGTACACAACCAACACTGAATATGGTGCTCAGATTAAAGAGTCCAAAATTTGAATTTGTGATCTAAAAGTAAACACTGGCAGAAAACTAACCTTCCACCATCCTGAGTACACCATCCCCCCTGTGGTGGTAGAAGTATCATGTTGTGAGAATGTTTTCTTCGACAGGGACAGGGAATGAACAGGAAGATGGAAGAGACAAGAACAGGTTGATCTTGGAAAAACACCTGTTACAGACAGAGACCTGAGACTGGAGTTTAAGTTCACTCTTCAGTAGAACAGCAACCCTAAAACCATTCAGATCAAAATAAATATGTAAATATTATGTAATAAAAATATCAGCCACAATCTAGACCTCAATACAACTATTAATGTAAGGTAAAACACTAAAACATGTGTTCAAAGATGCCAAGTGTGTTATGTAAATGTTTCTAAAGCTATCCTAATGTAAAGCTGGTTAAGAGATCCACCAAAAAAATTGATGTTGAAACTGCAATTGAATAAAATACCTTACAAACAAAACATTTTTTTTGTAAAGTGGCAAAATATAGAAGATTGCAAGGGGTATAAATACCTCAACTCAAAATTATATATCAAAGTACATCAAAATAAAAGAATATTTACATTTTCTAAAGATTATTTTGTGCTAATATTGTGCAGAACCCCAATATCTATGACTAATCATTTATGGCAGACTGGCTTGAAAGCTGGAATTTCAGCCCAACACGATGGATGTATAAAGTGAGGCAATGACCTTGGTGTGCTTGACAGATTTAGCACAGATGCTCTCCCACATGACTCAACATTTGCAGATGTAGCATGCTTACACACAACAGAGTAAAATAATGTTGGGGTTTAACGAAAATTGCGCTGATTAATTTTTCATGGGGTTTCTGCTGTTCTAAATTGGTCTGTTCAAAGAGTTACAGTGATTTGAGTGTTATTTCTCCTGGGGGGGGGGGCATACATGTAGGGCTCTGGTGTGTGTTTCATTTATAAGTTCAAGCCAGTTTCTGTCATTTTGAATTAGTGTTGCTTTGGCTCCTACGATGTGACTCTTGTTTCCTCCAGGTTTGGGTATTGTAAACCAAAAAAATTCAGCTTTCAGGGTATGTGGCATTTTTTGAACCAACAGACCCAGATCTATCACATTCAAACAGCTGTGGTGCAGCGTTCTGAGTGGAATCATCCAGGATCAAGGACTCATGTGGAGTCATGGTCACAGTGGGTTAAAGAACATAGATTTTTTTCCGTCTGAAATTGTTGTTTGTTGTGAGTCTTTGACATTACATTCTTTGTGCTAAGCTATTTTCTTATTTATCAAAAATATACAAATTGTCATTGCAAACAAATGCTTGTACTGTCAGCTCACAATAAAACTTATTATTAAAAGTAAATAAATGCCTTGGGGCACTTAGCATGAAAAAAATACAGTTTAGACAAACAACCCTCCCTGCTTCCCATATCAGATCCATTTGATCATAATAAAATAGCTTTCAAGTCCAAATCTTTGCTCAGTTTCCATATCATAGTAACGTTAGAAGCTTACATTTGTCACCACCGCTGTCTGCAAAAAATAAGATAGTCAACTCCAGCTTGCGTTATCTGAAAGGCATATGATGGATACATACAATCTGCCATTATTCTGAGAGCGTCATTATGGTGGGATGGCAGTGTCCCTGTTGGTTCAGGGGTCATCCTCCAATCAGCCGACTGATGGTTTGTACCCTGCTCTGTATCGAAATGTCCTTGAGCACAGACACAGCAGCACTGAACCCCACGTTGCTCCCAATGTGCCCACTGGTTTGTGACTGTGGTGACAAAGAGATGCATGCTGGATGAGGAGTGCATCTATGTGTGATGAAAAGCTACTGTGGGTGTATCCAAGATCAAATGGGACGACGTGGGGACCACTCACAGCTCTAAAGGGTCAATAGTACAAGGTCGACACAAAAGGTTTCTTCACCATTTCATTGGCAGCTGATCCAACTCAGAGGATTACTGGGCAGTCATCTGATCACTTCAAACAACTGTTTGAACTAGTTTACTTTTTAATCTTGGCTTACCCCATGTGGTGTTAAAACGTTTTACACAGCACAAAAACACATGCTTTGTTAGCTATTGTTATCATAAAACTGAAAATATGAACTAGGTTTGATAGGAATCTTTCTGTGCAACATTATTGAAGAATCTTTAAAAAAAAAACATATGTTTAAGTATGGCTTGTAGGCTCTGGAGCTGTTAAATTTCCATGAAATGAAGCACAGCTGAATAGTGCTAACGTAAACAGAAACAGACCTTTTGATCAGCAGATTAACTTCAAAGGACCTCACAGTATAAAGTCCAAGCTCACTGTTTATCAGAAAGAATGGGAACTTGTGTCTGCACTTGATGTGTAAATGAAACCCAGACAAAGATCCAACACACACACAGACACACACCAGCGAGCGTTCCCCCAGCACATTTGTTGTATGATTGGAAAGGATGAGAGAAAGATGAGCAGCATTGGTACAGGAAATAGTGTGATTGTGAAATCAGACACTGGATAGTGGGTTCTGATTAGTGTCCTGTCATCCTCAAGTTTCCCCAAGAAAAATCTCTCACTTCTCAGAACACAGATAAATGTAGCGCAGCCATACATAATCAGCAAGCAGGGTGGAGAGAGAAGAGAACGCATGAATGTGGAGCAAAATGAGCTGAATGAAGAATGTTCTGTATAAATGTATTAACCCATTTGCTATCGGGGATCATTGGTAAAATGAGACAACAGATGAATTAAGCCTGTGGATGCTTGCTGCCCCAATGACCCGAGAGGTAAACATCTTGGAAGATACCACATGTATGAAGGTAAATGTCCTCCAAAAAGAACACACTTGTAGATTTGATCTGAGAACCTGTAATCTAGGCGCTGCGCGGCACCGCGCTCCACCGTTGCCGTGCTGTGCAGTCGCCGTGGCAGACCCACGGTTGACTCCGCCTCCTTTAACCCTCCCTCCCCCCTTAGTTCCATTTTCGGAGACAGATCAGTTTTGACCCAAGTTTCTCACAAGGAATGTGTCACAATTCAGAGCGCAGTTGTAGAGCACTTGTGATTTGCGCCAGCAGATTCGAGCACACGCAGAAGCACATTTGAGCAGTTGTAATCACACATTTGAAGTTGTAACTCTTTTTTTTTTTTTTTTTTTTTAAACTTGTCCTGTCCAACAGCTGGGCAGACAGATGAGAGCTGAGGGCCTCTTGTGTTGGACAGATTTTACTTTAACAAGAGGGGTTATTAATCTTCAGACAAACCAAAGGTATGTCTGGATAAACCCCTTTTGTAATTGAGCCAAACTTTATTAATTTCAATCATGTCTGAAAATCTTTGGTGTTGGACCGGACGGAAAAGGAAAGAGGGGAAGAAGAGAGAGGGACGATAGAGAGAGGGGGGGTAGGGGGTGATAATAGGAGGGGAAGGGGGATAAGACCATGAAGCAGCATAAAGCAACAAGTTTACTGGTTGTTAATCATTATGGTAAGGTTCAAATGTAGTACAATAAGGGCGGAGCCTGTCCACACACACACTCAAATGTTATAAACACACCTGCTAGCTGCAAAAAATGTCCACCTGTCGACATATATACAAAACAGATAGTGTTCACACGCATACTTATGCCTTAAAACCAACTAGTGTGAAATATTTCAGTCATTCAGTCATGCAAACTGTTAGTGCAAAGGTGAGCTAACACCTGTGCTCAGGTGAGTGTTTATGTTCTTCTAAAATGGATGGTGGAACGTGGAAAGAAGGAGGGAGAGTAGTTGTAAGAGAAGTTGTAACTCTTAATGACCACAAGCAAATGGGAATTTGTCAGTTCACAGCAGAAGATTTTTACACACAGATGCAGATTTTTGGTGTGCAAGTTCTCAAATTCTATATTACAAGTTCTCAGATCAAACCTAACCTACAAGTGCGTTCTTTTTGGAGCATATTTACCTTCATACACATGGTCCTGGAGTCAGTGTGATATTAGAGACCAACTCCAATGAATTGCGTTTTTTGGTGTTTTTAACATGTTCATGTCGCATTTTTCTGATGATGGAGGATATTTATTAGTAGACAATTAAGCTAAAAAGTGCATTTCTGAGTATTTCTTTATTCAGGAGCAAATGAAAACATATCTTTTTAAAAACAACATCTTTGTCATGTGGAATATATTCTGGGAGGGCCACAAGCTCTCTACTTTGCTCCATTCTAATGCATCCACACATAGATGACTAAATCCATGTACGTCTTGGTTTTCCTCGTCCGAGCTAGCTTAAACTGTACAAGTGGATAGCTTTCATATTAGCCGCCATTTTTGTTGCACTGGTAATGTTGGGTTGAAGGTGTGTAAGCATAAGCTACTAGGAGAGCGGGTAAACAGAGAGCTCTCAGCAACGAGGAGGGTAAGGGGGAGGTTGCTTTTTGCCAACAGACCCACCTCTGTTCAGAGGCGACTTTCTAATGAACCATTGTCACTCTACAAAAACTGTCGTGGAATCTGACAGATTTTTTGATTTTGGCTAAAAACTAAATAGCCACAGGGGACGCTTTTGAAATGGCTGAAAAGATGATTGAAGTGGGACTTTAAGATGAAAATGTGTTAAAAGTTTAAAAGATAAAAAATAAGGACCATTGAGAAAACATGAAAAACTGATAAAGATACAAATGAAAAAGTATGAAAACATGCAAAGGTCCCTTTATAGAGCTGCTGTCAGATTAAGGGAAATAACATTTAGTAAATGTCCTGCTTTGCTGTGACATAAAAGACAGGAAATGCTCCCTAACAACAGTAATAGTTTACAAGAAATTAAATATCTTTTTTTTTTGTTTATTAGAAAGGGCCTTTGTATCTCGAATGTGCTGTTAAGAAATGTCTAGAGAAATCTTGTTACCCCTCTGGTTCTGCTTCATTGTAGACCACTGACAATTTAATCGATTCCCATTTTAAGATGAAAAGTATATGTAGCAGACACAAAGTGCTGCTAAAGCATTTTGGCTGATAAGAAAAACTTAGTTTGTAGAAATAGAAAAACTTTTTTATGTCCACAAATGCATTCACTGCATCTAAAAGGTGTAAGAGACACTTGCACATGTTTTATTTGTCATTTCACACTCTTTGGCTTATTAGTCCTTTGTGAGCAGTGAAGGTTTAACACTAAAAGATGCATAGTTTAAAATGTATAAAAGCTGATATCCCACTTTGAATTCTGCTTTCCGCAATAGGAAAGGTGACATTCAAGATTCTTTTCTGTTTAACAGCCTTTTTCTTGCTACAAAACTATGCTGCAAAGCAGAGTTTTAATTTAAATAGTGATTTACCCTTTAATCCCAGCTCACCACATAAGTTTGTGAGGGAACTTGAGGTTACGACTGTTTTGTTATTTTGATAAATGCAATATGATCTGAGCATGTCCGGGTGTAAAAGCTGGACTCCTTTCTCCGCGATAACAGTCTTAATGAGAGAATTGCTGCCTGAAGGCCTGACATATCCTTTTTCTCTTCCACGTCCGCTTCACTTTCCCTTTTATTTCCACCATGCTGAAAACCCCTGCAACCACCCAACATTTCTCCATGTCTGACCCCGGCTCTTTTTTCCATGTGGCGTGTACTCCCTTTTAGATCGCTTCTATCCCTTCCTCTCACAGGCATATTTCTACTTTAATGAAACAGATGTCCCTTCATTAATAAAGCCTTGATCTAACATAGTAATGAAGGACTGAGAAAGAGATGAGTAGAAGACCGTGCACAATATGGGATGTGTGTGCTTTGCTCCTAGCGAGAGAACACAACACTACATAATTCATCTAACTGTTAGGAAATGCTTTCATAAGCTATACAAACAAATATTGTAGATATTGAGCTGAACTGAGCTACTAATAATACAAATGAAATGATGTTAATGATTTTAGACACCCAGCTAAACCAGAATACATAGATATTGATTATGCAGTCAAACAGAGTACACTAAACACCTGAGGCACAAGCACAGATTGAATTCCTAATGGCCACTAAAGTGTGCTGTAGCTAAAAGAAGTGCTTGGCTAGTTTCAAGGAGAATTTAAGAAGCCTCCTGTTGTGCTCATGTCTTCGCCCCTTGAGAGCACCAGATGCTGAGACGCATCAGCTGTTCAACCCCTCTAACACCAGCGCAGACACTTCACAAATATGGACACCATCTTTCCACAAGCAAACAAAGCAGATATCACATGAATGCACAGATGCACCAGCATGACAGCGCAAATTAACACTTCTAATGCTCAGCTTAAGGCTTTACGAGCTGTGCTGGTACAACTGATCAATCAATCCAGGCTTAATTTTCAGTGCCCTCTGAAGCAAACAATGATCTTCATATCCCAGAGCAGATCAATCAGCCCAGAAACTGAGAACAGGAGAAAGTAGAACTACTTTTCGACACTTTCTTAGCTGTTAAAAACTGGCTGTTACTGTTTGATTGCTTCATAAGATTACCCAATGCTTATTTTTATTTTCTTTAGTCAGTAAAGTGAGTGGGGCAGCAGTGGCTCAGGAGGTTGAGCAGGTCATCCAATGATCGAAGGGTCAGTGGTTCAATCCCCGCTCCCCCAGTAAACTCTCGTTGTGTCCTTTGGCAAGACACTCCACCTGCCTCCAGTGTGGCTCCACTGGTGTGTGAATGCGTACGAATGTGATGGGATGGTCAGAGGGACCGTAGGGGCAAACTGGCAGCCACGCCTACCATCACCAAGTATACATGAGGAGTGAATGAATAATGGACACATTGTAAGCGCTTTGAGCATCTGGAAAAGCGCAGATAAATCTAATCCATTATTATTATTATTAGTCAGTAAAGCATTTTTTAATGAAATATTAAGCATTTAAAATCAATTAAAATCATCAGACAAACTATTAACCATTTCTTTTTAAGTGAAAAACCATTTCCATAAGAGTTTGTTGAGCAATTCTTAAGGCATGCACATACCAGATGTTGTGCAGCATGTGGCATCACATGATGCTTATTAGACTTAGCCTTTGGAAATACATAAATTAATAGGCTTGTTGGTACATTTCAGTTGTTAGCTTGAATAATACCATGGTCCGGGTGAACTTGATTCTGATTGGCTGCTGGGTGTGCATTAAAAAGTGATATACCACAGTGATAACATGGTGCATGGTGAAAAAAGTTCCGGTCACATAGCTTGAATGTTTTGTATCACTGTGCCGGCTTCTTTAAAACAACCTTTTGCTTCATCATTTGGACAAAAACAAGCGGTAAGAGGTGAACTTTCTCTCTGAACTGATGCTTTATTCAACCCCATCAGAAACATCAGCATATATATATAGCCGAATCTTGACTGCAGCGGTGGTGCGTCACACATAATGCACACTTCGTCGGCCATTAACCCTTACTTAAATTTGAGGTCAAATGTAAATTTAAATATTCAAAAACCAGTTTAACAGAGATGAGACTTCTCTTTTCTCAGGTTGTTGAGAGAAGTAAAAAGAATAGATGATTTACATCGGTGTCTCAGAAACTTATAACTTCATAAAAGTTCAAGTTAAATGGGCCTAAAATATATTAAATATAACAAGAAACCCTTTGAATGAAACCCTTTCACTAATGTGAAAGATGCAAAAGTTATTGCCGGTTCAAAAGCGGTAAACAGTGTTTAATTTCAAAGGTGGATTTAAGCTAATTCAGTCATGTTCAACTCCGAAGTGCGTTTTTTTTAATGTCACCCCCCCCTAGTGTCTATTCTTTAGACAAATACATTTAGACCCAACAACTCTTTCTTTACTGACTGGCAGAAAGTTGGATTTTTGCCAAGAAGTTCCTTAATCGAAGCAAAGTGTTTTTTCTGTAAATAATGGTGCTAGATAAAGCTGCCCGTTAGTGACACTTTATTTAAAACACACACACTGCCCTTTAACCTGCACATCTCTTTTTACTGTTATATTTACGGTGAGCATTGTGCTGGGCTCAAATGATAAATGAAACCGCAGTTGACTCGCTCTTGACAGAAAACCGCAGACATTTTTGTTAAATTTCTGTTGAATCCAATCTAATTATAGTGAATAATTTATGTCCTCAGTTAAATCAAACAAACATTTAACCCACTCCTCTTCTAAGAAACAAATGTCAGAGGCGTTTTCAATAAGAGCTCATCTGAAACAAATTTAAAAGGTTTGGTAATTGTTATACCAACTGTTTTAGCAGTGGATCAATGGGCTAGTGTGGGAAAATTCAGTACTGAGCGCTTAAGTACAGACAGAAAAACAACTGATGTGAATTGAAGAGAAAGGTTGATTTAAGTTAAGTTAACTGAGCCAAAAAGGGAAACACATTCAGCTAAAATGGCAACAAAGTTCATCACTTCGTACCTTTAAAAAGGTTATCTGAGAGTAGACAGTTTTGGCATGCAAATCCCGACTGAGTCCCATTAACTTGTTAGTCCAAAGACAATGACAGATAGCTAATATGTTATTAAAAAACAAGATTTTTCGTAAAAAAGAAAAAGATATTATAATAACTAAATGTTTGTTTGAAGAAAAAAATAGCAGTCAAAAGGGTGATACGTATTTCTGGAATCAGATAGAAATTATTTATCATCTGAAGAATATTAAAAATCATGCTCCATATATACTGTGCGTACAAAAATCTGAAGTAGCTGTTTTCCAGTAAGTCAGTCCCCCCCCCCCTTTTTGTTTTTTTTTTAATCTGTTGTTCTGATTTCTCTTACATTCTGTTAGACTGTACGAATAGAATTTAATTTCCATTTTCAGGAATGGAAACAGGGATGATGGGAGACTTGGCAAGGACGAGAGCCACTTGAGAGCACTGCTTGGGATTGCAACAGTGAGATCAGATTTACCATAACGAAGGTAAATCAAATGATCAGCCGTCTTGATTGGAAGGAGAAACAAGCTAAGCAATGTATGGTTAGGAAATGATGAATAGATGGCAGGTGTCACATACAGACCTGGGCCACTTGTGACTCATCCTTGCCAGAAAGACAATTAGACTGTTAAACAGTCTGTAGTCTGCCAGATTAGATCAATCAAGAAGTAAAATGTGGTGAAAAAACATATTTATTTGATTAAAAGGTTCTGTAGAAATTATTGGCAGAATAGAAAAATACAATATATAGTGACATATTGAATATGCATTAGTAAAAAAGGAAAATTTGTGAGGAAATAATACCCAGGAATGCAGAGTGACCCATCACAGACAGCCCTACCTGTTGTATTCCTCCGTCATACCATGCTGCTTACTGCTTCCGAACAAATGGATGAAGACATGCAAAGATGGGGAAACAAAAGAGAAGACACAAACAAGACGCCATAATGAGATGAGTAAAGTGTAACATGAGCATGGAACACACATAAAAACACAACACATCATGATAACTGGGTGGGATACTAAGGGACAAAAGGTTACATCTAAAGGAAAAATGAAGCAGATGCTGCAAAGTAACAAAAACTGGATCAGGTTAGAGGAATATCTTTACAGTCAGAATTAAATCTATTAAAAGCAGACTAAAAGTTGTATTTTGGGTTCATGTTGTGTTGGATGATTGATTGTCATTGTAAACTCAATATACAACCACTGCAGGAAGAACCTAAAAACAATGTTGGTATAAGTTATACAAACATCAGAAAGAAACTGGTTTGATAAACAGAAGAAACTAAACCTGAGCAGTTCGTCAAACCTATGAACAAAATAATAAATATTTAACTGAAAACTGAAAAAACCTACATTGGTGATACAGTTATGCAACAAACATAAAGCAACACAGGGAGATATAAAGGAAGACAAAGAGTGTCAGTAAAACGCTGAAGTAAAAAAGGCCGGTGAGAGGAGAGGCAGAGAAGAACGGTGAAAACAGCAACACATGGAGAGGATGCCGGAACAGCAGGAGGTCTGAAAAGGGGACAGCTGAGAACACAGGAAGGTGACACGAGTCAGGGAGCAGAGAATAAGACGCACTCTGTTTAGTTTAGGAGGCTCTTTTCAGGCATGGTTCCTAGTATTGTATCTAGCAATAATAAAGATACAGAGCAGTATGTAAAGTCACAGCTCAATGGTGTTCAATAGAGAGCTCCCAAATGTTAGGGGTTTGTGTTAAACACAGGCCTTACATATAACATTGGTGGAATTCTTACAAGTGAAAATTATAAATCTAACATTAAAAGTTGTGTCTAGTTCAGTCACAATGCATAGTTTGTGACAGATAAAAGAAACACAACAGATTTTTCAGAGCAATCTGAGCTCCCAGTCTTAAGGGAAGAAGGAAGAAGGGGAACCGAAGTGGGTCTGTCCATTGAAAATGTGAAATCTGTCCTACTGGGTAGTCCCAAAACAAAGAGAACAACCTCCTTGATTCAGTTCAAAATCAGCAAATATTTGATGTAAAAAATGTGATTGAATCCATGTGGTGGTCATTTGGAACATGACTAATAAAAACTGTATAACTGTTTCAACCTTTAAAAACATGAAAGAGCAGATTTTCTCTTAGGCTTGAGTTTGTAGTTAAATACTGTATATCACTATACCAGATCTGCTGTTGCATCAGACACTATTTTTACTTAACAGAGATATTACAAAAATCAAAGTAAAGAATTTGTCTGAGGTCAGGCCAATTGACCAATCTTGGATATATTTACCTATTCTCATAAAAAATGTATGGTATATATCCAATAGTTTGACCTCAGAGGACCTTTTTATCTGGAGGGTCCCACTGGACTCAACACACATTTGATCCGATTAAACTGTAAACACACAACTTAAATGTATTAACATTTCACCATCAATATAGTAGTTTATTCTAAAAAGCAGAATAAATTAAAAGGCAGACGGGAATGTGTTTGTTCCTCCTGACAGAGCACTGTAAAGAAGCCAAAAGGCTTCCTTCATGAAGATGAGAAATTGTAAGTCAGCACATGACATCCTCTTATGCAGATCTGGGTGTATGGCTAAGCTCAGCATCTCATTTCATTTGATTGTCAACTTTCTTACACTCCACACTGAATAATATCCTATTATCCAGTGAATAATGTGCTGTTGCAGTTTCTCCTCTCAGGTTTTCTTCAGTTTCCCGACCTCTTCATCTTTAACCCGTCTCCTATTACGGTACATTTACCTTTTTTCTTTATCTCTGAAGCTGTGCTACCCCACTCTGCCTTCAACTATTATTTCCTGATCACAATTTCATTCCCTTTTATTTGATCTGTACTATTTAAATGTATTTTCCATATTAGCTACTTAAAGGAGTCAGTAGCGCAGCGGTAAAACACTGATGTACGCTTTAGCGGTTGAACGGTGTTTTCAATATCAGCACTGCTAATGGTTTCCTTTGTGCAGGTAATACTTTTCCAGGCTTGCTCAGCCCTCCTTTCTCTGCTTCTTTCAACCTCCCATCTTCCTATGCCCTCTCGGTAACTCTTTCTCCTTGCATTCTCTGACTATCATCTTTTTATTGTCAAGATGTTGTATCCTTCTCCCCTCCTGTCCATCTGTCCTGCCTCCTGCGTCCTCCGCTGTACCCAGTGTCATTGTTCAGATAATTATTTATTAAAGTGTTTGTGTCTGCGGCCGTCTGTCTGCGGCTGCCATCTGTGCCTGGTTAGGTGTGCGCGCCTCCCTGTGTCGCTATGTCCTGCCCGTGGGGGGAAAAAAAGCCAGCCATGGGGTCACATCTCTGAGATTCCCACACAAGCCTGATGCACACACTCTGCTGACAGGCCCCACTTTCCCCATGCACTGCCCCCGGGGCTATTTGGGGTTAGCAGGAAAGAGAGCCTCGCAGCAGTGGCCACCAAAGTCCCTTCTGTCCTGTCCTGTTGACTTTGTTCTCTTCTGTCAGCACTGAATATGAAAGAAGGTGGAGGCAGCAGAAGTATTTCCTTTGAAAAGTTCTTTAGGGGACACAGTAAGCGTTCACAAGTATGGCACACAAGGAAATAATTGCATATTACCATGGATACTTTGCGGGTCAAATTATAGGTATAATTTGTTGCATCTTGCAGATGGGTTTTCAAGATGTGTTGTGAATCTGTAAACAGCCTGGTGGTGCTAATAAATGAGCAACTACTTATTGTTTCACCAGATAAAATTCCGATATGAGCATAAGGCAGTCACTCATTCTGTGAAATGTCAGAGGGCATTTATAAAATCCAGCATATGGCACATTAACATTATACCATGCTTTAAGCATCCTAACCTACACAGAAGCGCTCTGACAAAGTGCCATGCTCAACATGTAACATGACGAGGCAGGAGGGACGGAGAGACAATAACAGCAGAAAGCAAACATAGAGAAAAATAAAGGAAAATGAAGAGAGAGGGGAGGGGGGGTACAGATAAAAGGATTCAGAGAAAGCCTGTGGGACTCTTAGTTCATTGTGATCATGCTTTGCGGATCTCAATAAGTTAAAAGAACAAATATTCTCCATCTTCTCTCCTCTCTCTCTCTCTCTGCTTGTCGCACATGTCATTCCAAGTCCCCTGCCGTTCATTCCCTCAACATGATCTCTGCTGGCTTTTTGCTTCTTGGCAGGCCATCGTTCTCATTTCCTTCTCTTTCCACAGTAAGTTTTTCAGCACCTCTAATTTTTTTTGGGCTAATTTTAACCCAGCATTCTTCCGTCTTCATTTTTCTCCCACTTTCCTTTTTTTTTTCAGAATCTTTTCCTACTTCTAGGCTATAAATCTTTCCTGTCTTATTGGTTGTTGCAAGAATGTAACTTTCTTTCTTACAAGAGGACTGGGAGGTGGGCTGCCAGAGGAGGTGGTCACAGTGGCCTTTATAAAGGAGTTGAGAGGAGTGTGGGTTCTTCCTCGGGGACTGTTCCTCATTAGTGTGAATGGTACACAAGAGAGCATGTGCAAACTGTGTGTATATGTGTCTGTTTGAGTGCCTCAGTCTATAATTAGGAGTCACAGTGAGTAGCGCGGTGGATCACAGTTAGATAAGTGCTCTGGCAGCACGCCAGCACGGGAGCAAGCCTCACGCATGCACACATTCAAACAGACGTGCACTCCCCACAGCTCCCACCTCTGTGGGTCCTCTATGACGGAGCAGTGCGGATGTTGGAGATGTTTCGGCTTTTCAGTCTCCTCTGAAAAAATACCACCCGCAGATGACAGGGATCAGTCGGATTTATCCAGTTTTATCTTGAAAATAGCCATCCGCTGAGCTTTCCATGCATGCACGCATACCTGATTCTTCTTATCTGCCTGTTTAAGGCAGCAAATCACAAAGTTACAAGGAGAAGAAGATCAAAGGTGTAATCCAGCTAAATATGCAGGTATGCAGACACGAATGCCCATAAAAAAGGGACAATTTAGCAGTTTTACAAAAAAAAATTAAACTGATAAACAGCTGCAAAAAAAACACTGTAGCACACAGAGATCAGTGGCAGTGAACAGTGCCCCTAGGAAGGTGTGAACGCACAGAAAGAAAACAGTCTCCTTATAACATCTTACACTTTAAACCTTTTTACATGATGCCAGTATGAGTGGACCACCTGTACAACCCACGATTCAACATTTTGTAAAATAAAAATGTATGCTTTTTAAAGGATTTACCCTAAAAACCTTCCTCAAATACATTGCATTTTTGGTGATACTGGTTGTTAAGGCACAGTGTAAAAACACCTTTATTATTAAATAGGTGACATAATAGAATCAGTGATCAAAACTTAAAAATATACCCACATATTATTGATTAAAAAAATGTCTTTACAAGGTATCTGTGTTCTGGGGAAACAAGGTATGTCTTTCCTGCATTCAAGAGACAATCCAGGTAAGAATGTGATTCTTGATGTCCCAAGAGCTGCTTAGAAAAAGATATACTGCTTGTAGCCATAGAGGTTGCGATTAGTTTCACCTTGTTAAATAAATCAAGTTTAGCTCATTAATGGTGTTTGCGGGGCAACAGGTACAGAAGTGACAAATAATTTAGCAGCTCAGCTTTACTGTCAGTCTCTGAAAAAGCTTAATGAGCTACAAAAAGCAGCAAAACACACAGAGATACACATTACAACAAACACTAACAAAGGAAACAAAGGTGATGAGATCCTTTTTGCCAGGATGTTTCCGCAAAAAATAAATCAACTTCACGGACAGACATGAATTGATAAACAAGCATACATTCATCATCAGCATGGATGTCCACGCTTGCCCTTGTGTAAATGGAGCATACAAATGAAATTTTAATGGCACTTACTGCCTCTTTATGCTTTAACCTTTAACATTTAAGAGTTTTTTATGTAACTTAATGTGCACATATTTAAAAAAAAAAATCTGAAACTGCATTACTTATTTTTGACACTGGCTGTGTGGTTTTTAAGTGAAATCTTTGACTTTTTAGCAAGTAAAATGTGAATACCTGTGTCTCTAAAGGCCTCTGATATTGTGTTAAGAGAGTGTTGCTGGGTGAAAGGTGTGGAATAGGATCAAACCACTTTGGATAAGGTGACAGGTCGAGGAGAGCTAGCGTGTTGTGAAAATAGGATCAAAGTTTCAAGTGCAACCACGCGCAACGCTGCAATGTAAACAGGAGAGGGGGGGACTAAAACACTGCATTCACACATTGATGCTACGAATCCTACAGCATGCTACACTACAACAATCAGAACAGTGCAGGACAGCTGACAGGGAACAGACATGGAAAAGTTTTCTGTCTTATGGTATTGTAAACCTGTAACATAATATTTTCTGTGGAGTTTTATGACAGTATAATTTTTAAATGCAAGTATATTTCAAAACACTGGTAGCTATTAATAAAAACAATTGAAATATTTTCCATATTTGTGACAATTAACTGCCAAGTTAGTATGTAGCATATAAGCATTGAAAGGGAAATCTTCAATACAAGATTTGAATTTAAATGTACCATGAGCTGACTAATGCGGACCTGGTTATACATTACCCAAAATTTAAACTGTAATTTCTTTTTCTATTTTTAAGGTCTTTGTCCTTATTTGCAATGTGTATTTGTAATGAAATCCACATTTTCTGCATGACTATCAAGTGTTTTTGTATCTTTTCTCCTCTTTGTCACAAACCACAGAAAATATCACATAAGCCTATCAAAAAACATCTGGCAGAAATAGGTGTTCTGCAGCATTCGCTTTAAACACATAATCGCTGAATTTCACATCGTCTGGGTCACCATCTTTGGGAAGGATTAGCTCTCGGCTGGGTACAAGCATTCTTCTCTACTTTGTAGGACAAAGCAGTGCATGTGGCATTCATAGCACAGAAGGTCTACATACCAGGGCTTGATTGGCTCTAAAAACAGGGTCATCGTGCTCTCCTTCACTTGATCAGCCTTCGTGTTTTATTTTTCCATTTAAAAATGAGTGAGCCTTTATGCTGAGTTTTTTTAATAAAACAACTTAAAAAAATATATATATATATATATTTATAACTTACTTGGTTTTCGAAGTTCAACAATTAAGATTAGTTAAAATTAAAGGGCAAAAGTTGATTTTACTCTGGGTTCTTAGAAACATCATTACATTTCAATTTTGAGCGGGAAAAAAGCTGATTTGTGAAGAAAAGTCATTGCACGTTATAGACTAATCATCTCTAATTAGACTTGCAGATTAATCAAGCCTTAGTACCAAGACTCCTTGTTCTCCTATGTACTATATCAAAGTAGACCACTACAAAACACAGTCATGTCCAGCCAAATGATATCAGAACAGAGACACTCACTCAGTTGTCTCCTTGATGACAACGTGGCGCTCCCATGCGCCTTGATGCCCTAGAAGCAAAGCACATGATGACACATGCAGCAGGGGCCAAAAAAAAAGGAAGAAAAAAAAAGATCGTTTGAAAAAAAAAAAAAAAAAGAGAGGGGCGGAGACAAAGAGGAATTTTCATTAGATTGAATAGATTCAAAACTTTAACTTCCACAGACATTACATGCAAACCAACTTCCCACTGTCAAGTCTGAACCTCAATATCTTCAATATTTCATTTCGGATACCTTCAGTTCAATTGACGCTAAAACCAAACTTCTTGTTATTTACACACGACAAAAACAACTATTGAGAACACACTTGACAACCTTCTAAATAATTTAAAAAATCATCAAATGTTTAGAAACAAAAAGACTGCTTGACAAGAAAAATAAAGCCAGAGTCAGTTTTGGCACCAGTGTCCAAAATATCTGAATGTTGGCTACATGTACATTTATTCCCCAAAATTGAGCTATCCATCATCCCCACAAACATGCTTGCCAAAATGTACAAATGTAATAGCTATTCAGCAACAATGTGCTTGAAAGTCAGATGACACGAACACAGTTTCTGAGCCACTTGGAAACATTTTGGCAAAATGCCCATCTAACAGTTAATAGTGTTTTGCTCCACAATTACCTATGTAATCTGTATTAATGTTCCCCCAGCTGGCAACGCTCTGAATATTTATAAGTTTAAAACTGATACAAACTGTATGGAGGAGGAAACAAAAATGCTTAAAAAAACTGTTTATACAGTAAACTGTTTTTCAGAAAGAAATAAGGCTCGTATGTGGACATAAACAGTTTTTATCTTGGTTCTACTACAGAAATCTATTAACAGAAAGTCCAATAGATTTTCAGCATTTTGCTGATTGCATATTAATGGGGCATATTAAGGGGTACTTCAGCTATAATTTGAGGTTTGCTAAGAACCTGCAGGTGGGCTCCTTCAAAATGCAGATGCTTTGTAGAGCTAAAACCAATGTTACATAAACTAATATTAACAGTGCTTGAAACTGGAAATCAAGCCTTAATGGTGCCACTAACGTGTTGGTCTCATTAAACTGTGGCTTGGTTTACTTTGTTTCTTAAGTGTAATATACGCAAAGCTTTAGTAAAAGAAAGTCTTGCTAAAGGAAATGTTTTTCTTTTTATACAAAGACTATAAGAACTTTTACACTTTTTTTTTTAGAGATGCAGAGGGCATTGTGAAAAACACTGGTTTACATTTTAACAGTGCTGAAAGGGATCATTTACGGGTTTCACAAAAAAATAAATCTGCAAGAAACTAGAAGGTAAGATTAGAAAAGAGGTGAGAGCCAAAGGTAGGGTGAAAGAGTAGCGGTAATAAAAGAAATATGAAAAGCAGAAAAAAATGTATATACAGTAGGTGAAAGGCTGATTATAATGGGAAAAAAGGTATATTGAAATTATATTAACTAATAAATGAGAGAAGAGCAAAGGAGAGGATTACGATGAAAGCAGACAAGATCAAGATAATAAAAAAAGACTAAATATTAACAAAGGGCACAAAGTTTAATATCAATAGGAATGACAGGGCGAGGAAAAAGATGCATGATGGGTGAAAGGTAAAGTTTATGAGGAGCAAGTTTATGAGACGCAATATGAAGATGGTAGAATAGATCTAATCAAAGAAAATACATAAATACTGTGCTTAAAGCAAAAAGAAATACAAAAAAGAGGCATCTCTATAGGTATAGGCCACACTACAGTGAATAATTAGGACTAAATGAATAATCACCATTAAAACATGGAAAGATGGAAAAGAAAAAGTCTAACTGACAGAAAGAGAAGAACAAAAAAATCTATATAGGGCAGAAAACTGAATTTCCTTCTCCTCTTTCTCTCCGTCTTTCTTTCTAATTTCTATCTCCAGCAGTATCATTACTCAGTAAGGACTCGTTTGTACAAAATGATCTAGTTTACAGGAATAGGAGTGGAAGACCTACATAATAACACTCAGCACTGGACCAGCCATGCCTCAAGTAAGACAGGCACATGCTTCATGTGGAAACACGGATGATGCAGAATCTTATGATCTTTTCTGGTTGTGTTTACTTATTTAGAGCCCCCAGCTCCAGGACATGTGAGGAGTTCATCATAAATGCCCTTGCAATAAAATGCTTTTTGAACAAGATATGACCATTGTGCGCAGCTGGGAAAGAAACAAAAAAGCTTTAGAGTGAGTTTATGGAATCGATGGAAGAAAAGATCAACTACATTACTAAAAATCTAAGAGTCCTGATTGAAAAGAAATTGAAGCTTATCAAAATGTCATCTTCATAAATGTATATTAGATAAATATTGTGCTCCTTACAAAAAGAGTGTTAGTTGCAACATATGTGTATCACATGATTTTAACTAAAACACGATATCTAAATCTACAAAACTATATTTGCCATTTTGGCTTTTTTAAAGGCAAATACAGGGAAAAGGGAATGAGAGAGAGCTCACCACCAACAGCTTTTGATTCCCCCCTAAAGTGTTCCCTTTAAGAATGCCCATGAAATTAGCCTGCTGAAAGAAAGCAATCTCAATCGATTCAATCCTGCCTCAAAATACCTTCACGCAGCCACCGTCCCCCCAGCTTTAAAGAGGCGCTAAGGGACATGAAATAGCTCCACGCCTTTTTCTCTAACCCCTTCTTATTATACTTTTTCCCAATTTCCTTTTCAGCCAACCACCTAACTCCACACCACACACACACACACACAAGCACCAGAAATCTTGAAGACCACCAATGAAAAGAAGTGGGTCAGTTTCAAAACATCTCTTTGTGTTTGGCTTCTTTAGCAAAGTCACTTCGCAATTTTAAGTGTAGAGGGAGGCAATTTTAAGAATTTAATTTGGCAAACTGTTACGTTACCTGCTCAGCGAATGATTTCATAAACGTTATCAAAATAAGTAATTGCTTTATTGTAACAAACTCACTGATTATGAGTGAAGGTGTACAGCTGCAGCCTCTATATACACTTATTTGCTAAGCAACAACTATTTTTGACTTGCAGTATAATCATATTAAACCTTTAGAGTCTTTTATAATAAAACTACCTTTATACTTACATGTCTTTATCAAAAATAACGTTTCACTTAGCCCGCATACTTATGTAAATCAGAAAATACATTACTTTAGTTGTATAGGATGTTTGAGGTTTACAAAAAAAGGATTTAATATGACTGCGTGTATAATGTATAAGACAGCTACACGATATAAATTTGACATAAAACTTACAAACCAGTTGCCAATTATCTGGACAAATGTCAAATGTCATTTGAAGGGATATGTGAGAGGGGAGACAAAGAGCATTTCAAGTAACTTACTTCTTGTGACCTTTTTAAGCTCAGCAAAACATCGAGCGGCCTTGTTAAAAGGGGCTGGACAAGGAACTTTGTGAAAAGTTGGACAAAAGTTGAATTTGTGTGGGGAAGGTTTGGTGTGGAAGCTGTAGCTAGGACACAGTGTCCACCGGCGGGAAAAACCAGGGCAGAACTATCTCTGTTGAATTCCAGGAGCTTGGAAAAACTGAGAGAGGAGAGGACCTCTAAAGGCAGACTCGTGCACTGTCCATGAATACAAGCTGCAGTGGGCAAAGTGAGAGGACGTTCCAGAAAACAAGAAGTGAGTTTAAGGGAGAGAGGATGAGGGAGGTGGTCGACCCAGAGAAGTGATAGAACCAGCAGAAGTAGCTGCCCCACTTGTAGACACACTTTTTGTTGCGCATACCCTGTCCTTGATGCACTGGGTGCCTAACCTATATAGGCCACTTCCATGCCACGGCATCTCCCACACAGTGGCTCCTTCTCTCACTTTCACACACACACATGCGTGCACACATGAGATAGGAGGGGGCTAAAATAAAGCAGCACATGCTTGCAGCTACTGCTGAGTTAAGTCACCTGTGCTGCTAGCTTTGTTTGCTAGCGGGCAGCCAGCTGCTCCTCTAATTAAAAGCCCATCTTCTCAAGGGGCCCACATATGGGTGATAGTCCTATAATAGATAATACAACCCATACACATGAGGCTGCGAAAGAAGGAAAAAAAACCTTAAGGTTAGATGCTGCATTAGAAAGACAAGGTAACTGACATCTTGACTTCTGGAATATGACCAAACTCATATGGAAAGATGTAATCCTCAGTGGAATCCCTCAAATTCACATTAGTGCTTGCCAAAGCATCAAACTACTGACCATAAAAGAAAAATGGACCTGACTTTTGAGTCTTTTGAGTTTAAATATCTCTTCAGAGGCACTAACTAAAAGGAATTCTGTCATAACCAAATATGCTTCTAAAGGTTTACTCCAAACGAAACAGCATACAGTGTTCCCTTGCTTATTCACGGTTCAATATTCGCAGTTTCACGTTTTTGTGGATTTTATTCATTCACGTGACTCCTCCGGTTTATCACAAAAACACAGCTCAAGACGCTTGTATCAGACTTTTGCGTCCGACGAAGGACCTGCGGTGGAGGAGTGGGGCGGAGAGGGAGGGAACGTCGACCCGTCTGCTTCCTAGCCAACCGCTAAAGAAGATTTAAAAGCTGTTTCCACCGGTTCCTGAATCATAACCAATCGAAGTTTGTGCCCCTGCACGGAGGAATGGCATCAGCTGCAATGGACTGAAGCCTGAAGAAGCGGACGGAAAAGATAATCGCAGAGAAAAATGATCCTCTGGATGAATGAATGATGGATGAAACCTGGAAGAACAAGTCACAGAGTGACACTCCTAATGTGTGTTATAAAATATGCTACAGTACAATATATTGTTCTAAATAAAACATAAATAAAATACTTTTTATGCTGAGAAATACTCCAATATTCTTTAATAAATGTTTTACAAAGTATCAGAAATGTTTCAGAAAGGTTTTTGATGAGTAAGGATCGGTGACGGACATTCTTCGGCCACGAGGTGGGGGGGGGGGTCTCCGTATTAGCAGATTCAGCGTATTTGCAGGCGTCTCTGGTCCCTACCACCAGCGAATCAGGGGAGAGTACTATAAATGCTTAAAGAAGGTTTTAATGAAATATATTTTAAAACAATTAGTATGTGATAATATACTTTTCCAAAAACAAGAACTTTTAAATGCCGTAAAGTCCTAATCCAATCAATCTTTTGATCCAATGTAAAAAGTGTTCCTAGTGGTCTTTTAATTAATATTGTGCTGTTTTTAGCAAAAAAAAAAAAAAAAAAAAACTTGTCATTTTCATTTCCCATTTCATTTCCCATTATTCCTTTGTGACACACTTTGTGTACAACAGTTTTGAGCCTGATGTCAGCTCAGATAAGGAAAACCAAGACGTACATGGATTTATTTTTTATCGCAAGTGGATGCATTGGAAGAGAGCAGGGAGCTTGTGACCTGGCGATTGTAAAATTGACTTAACTACAAGCTTGTTCAAACAGCTTTTTTTTGTCTGCTCCTGATTCACCATGATTTCAATAGAGAATTACTCAAAAACACAGTTTTAATCTTAGTTTTCTTTAGATATGTCCTTCATCATGATAGAAAAGCTAAAACAACATGTTAAAAACATGATCTTTAAAGTCTGCAACCTTTCCACAGTCAGTTCTTTCTCTGAACTAAGAGTTCAGAGAAAAACACCTGGACTGGGACTAAGTGGTAAAATGCATTCATGGCTTCCTAATACCATGCTAATGTGCAAATTGCTGTATACTGATGAGGCATGACAAATCATAAAACACACCAAAAGCCATAATAATGAGTGATTATACTGTCTGAGACACAAACGTAACCTATTTACCTGAAATTACTTTGACACTTTCAACAGCACTTTACTGTCCTTGCAAGCCAAGAACAGGACTAATGGCAGCTTTAAAAAGGACACACACATTCACAGTGAAAAAGATATCTGAATGCATATGAAAGTGCACACTAATGCATGTTGCACATAGACTCCCACACGGTAGCTTACTTGGCCTTTGGAACTGGCAAGCCTACAATCGTTGCACAAGAAATGCATTAGTTACTGATGGTAAATGAAGCACAAGACATACATGCAATCTGTGTACTATACTGCAAATAAATATAAAAAAGTGATAAAAGAGTAGTGAAAAAATAAAACAGTTAGCGGTACTAATCATGGCAGGTAAGACAAGATTGTGGGCTTAATTTAATTTAGCTTAAATCAAATTTGATTGCATGATCTCTCCTACTGACAAATAAAACACAAAATAAAGAAAGTTAACACAAAACTACAAAACAAAGCAGAAAATCTTTTATGAAACTTGTGTATGTTCATCCATTCAAGGCCCCATAAAGTTTTTTCCTTTAACAAGGGACCATGCTAAATGGAAATATTGTTGACCTAATTTCACCAGGGATGATTCTCAATTCTTGACATATCACTGCGTGACAGTGGAGAGAAAAGAAGAATAAACTTCCACCTGAACCAGAATCAGAAATCTGCCATTTGACTTCAGTGGTTAAAGACAGAAAAACACAAAAAAGTGTGACTTCCTTCAGCTTCTCTGTAAGTCCGCTCATCCATCCATCCATCCATCCATCCATCCATCCATCCATTTCCTAAACATGCTTTGTCCTGGTAAAGCTCAGGAGGTTCCTGGAGCCTACCCAGTTCTATTGGGCTAAGGCACCCCTGGATATTTCACCAGTCCATTGTGGAGCCACACAACCACACATACTCAGTCACATCTAGGGACCATTTCAAATCACCAATTAACCTATGAAGCATGTCTTTGGAGAGAAAATTCATGGAAACTCCACAAAGAAAGGGCCCAAAATAGAATTTGAACCAGGGCCTTCTTGCTATTTCTTCTTAATTTATTCTAACTGATACTTTTCATGAAAACTTAAATTTAAAATAATGTTATTTCTAGTACAAAGAAATAACGGTCTCCCAAGTTAAATACTAACAACAGCCCTAAAAATGTCTAGTTATTTGTCTTTAATAATCTTTTTCCAGATCAGGAATGTGTTGTATCTGTAGACTCCAAATAAGTGTCAGACACTGTTATAGCGCAGATGCACAAGCAGGAGAATTTTATGTATATTACTAAAATCCCTCTTTCATGGTTCAATAGTCGACCAGATATTCAGAATTATAAGTGAAATTAGGACTACTGATTTACCGGGGGAAGCTTACTTTAGAACAGGAAAATAAGCAGTTGTCTTCAGGATCCATCATTACACGGAACACTGTTACTGTAAGTGGAATGTTGACTGCTGCACATTTGGCACTTAACTCTTCTTAAGTTTACTTTTTGAAACTTTATTTCTCATCAACTATTTGTGGAAGCAAAATTGACTCATATATCACAGCAAAACAGTGAAACAGGTCCTGCTAAACTTAATAATAATCTTGCTGTTTATGCAGTCATGTTGGAATAAATAAAATAAGTCATTTTACTTCTGGCATCATCTAATTTAATCAAAATTCAAACTTTTGTAAGTTTGTATATCTGTATGAGGAAGTCACTAGCTAGTTCAAATATTTCCTGATAAACAATAGCAAAGCTTTTACTTTGAAATGCAAAGAATAAGACCCAAAAAACTCTGCTCCCGTTTCCAGTACAGGCAGCCATTTTTAGACAGTCATCCATTAAGTCTTCTGTGTTCCCATACTGTCAGCCTTTAAAGATGCCAAAGAGGCTATATCAACTGAGGGGCGTTAGGTAAGCAGGCAGGAAGCGGCACAATGCTCATTCTGAGCATTGCAGAGATTTGAAGGATGGAGGAAGAGAAGAAGTCGCTGGACAAGAACATTCAGTAAAGAAATCTCTGCTGAGTACAACGTATTTGATTTGATCAATTTGCCTGAAATTTACAAAACAGAAGACAAACATGATGTAAGTCAAGAGTGCGAGAAAGATGTGCATGGTGTTTTTTTTTTTGTGTTCATCAGTCTGGCAACACGAAAAAAGGGAGCTTGTGTATTTCCTGCGAGCAGCTCACCTCTGGTCCCATGTGTTCCGTCTGCGTTGTGCGATCGGTCATTTGGCAGTCTTTCATCTTCAGGGCGGCTTTGGCACTCTCCTGGACACAAAACAGGCAACCACACCCATGAGCCGTTTCCAAATCCCATCAAGACAAAAAAAATAAATAGAAAATAACTAGCATAAATAGAAGAGAACAGCCACCGTCTCCCAGCAGATTTTTTGCCACCACAACATTTTGCACCGCTAGCATCAGTGCTTTGCTAGCTTTAGCAAGTAAAACGGAAAAAAACAATTTCAGTGTTGACACCCTCAACTGCCTCTTCTTCTTTAGTGTCATCTCGACTTCTATGTCATAATTAAGTAAAACCAAATTGCAAGAGAAGATATCAACAGCCAAATATTGGATCAGGGACCTTGGATAAGTGCTTAAGTAGAGGGAAATAATGAAAATTGACAGCTAAAGCTGCCCAACTAGCAATAAAGGTCCTTCGAGGAGATAATTAATGGGTTCTCCCTGGCAGATTTACAAATGGAGGTGCTTCACTTCAAAATACTGATTTTTCACCCTAACCAAGACCCTGCCAGCTTCTCGGCAACCTGTGCGTGATTATTTTCAAAAAAAGGTTGCAAGGCCTTTGAGGAATTCAGTACTGCTTCCACTGGGAGCATTTTATGATCATGCCACTAATCATTCTGGCACGCTTTCTCCGCACTGCTCATGGGTTAAAGAACAGACAGATGGTGGGGCTGTAAAACACAAATAAATTCAATAACTTTCACTAAAATAAACAATAGTTAAAATACAGTTGTTGTTTTTTTTTGTCTTAAAAATCTGATATACAAGTAAGATTTTAGAAGCTGCTTTAATTATTCATTTAAGACTACGGGGTAAAACACAAACACTAGTCTTTGGAAAAATGTTTCAACCCAGGGATGAAAACTCATAAGTGAAGGCTCATGATGGCCAGGCAGCTACCAAGTCTTCCTTATGAGATAATTAAAAGGTTTTAACTGGCAGATTTACAAGCGGGGGCAGATAAGGTGAAAAGTGGCTATGAGCTGTCCTTTCCTCCGAACACTGCACTTTAACTTAGCTTCAGCAGGACAAGTTCTCATTCAAAATTCTCCCACACACCAACACCACACAACTGTGCCGTTGTTCCCACACACACACACACAGACTCACTCACATTACTGCATTTTCATGAATTTGGAGATAAGGCTATGTGTTTTATGCCTAGGATAGACAAAAGCAGGGGTTAAACATGGGCAGCAGCACAGTTAACAAGCTGTGCTAAACACTAAAAACGGTATCTGAACAATGAGAAGTATGTAAACATCTCAGTAAGTATCAGTGCCGTGAGCACCATTGGTGTGAACATTTGTTTAAAAAAAAAACTTAAATAGCAAAGGGAAAAATAAAGGAAATCAAAACAGACAATGGTAAGAAAGAAACAGAGGATGGGGAAAATCTTAAAAAAATACAACTAAATAGAACACTTATGAAACTTAAATATATCCACTGGGTTGTCAAATTATTTATCCATCCATCACTAATCATCCATCAAATACAACAAGAAGTTTTTAGACAGAAAGGCACCACATAGCCAGCTGCAAATAAATATTTTAGAAAAGAGCAGTTTAATGCACTGAGCCATGATGGATGTTTTTCTACACAAATAGAAAAAGTTGGCGTATGATATCATGTCATTTGCAGACGACAACCTTTTTTTTTTCAAAAAAAAAAATCAAAAAAGAAAAATGACATCAATGGGACCTATGAGTGTGCATTTTAGACAAATACTAAAGATGTTTACTACCTAATTATAAGATAAATTGTTGATAAAATTACCACCATAATTCCCTTCTGGTGTCAAAAATATGAGAACAAAGACTTGAGTTAATCAGTGCTGCTTTATCCCACCATAGACTCCTCTAAAAATGGTCATGAACTAGCAGAGGGGAGTAAAGTATCTAAAATAGTACTCAGGTTAAAGAAGCAGTACTTGGAATGAATAATGAACTCTTGTTGATGTTTAACTTGAGACTATGGACTAAAAATGGATATAACTAGATATAGCAAAAAATTGTTATTCAAAAACGTCCTTGACAAAAAGTAAAAATAATTAACTGCTCAAAAAGTACTCAAGGACTGAGTTACAGTTTGAATGTATATGGTTTATAGTCTAACACATATTTTCAGATGCTGACCTAAAAAAAATTTAATAACTGAAAAGGAACTTGACAGTGTTGACTACTACTAAAAAAAAAAAAAAACAAAAAAAAAACATCATGACTGCTAGTAAAAAGAAACATGATAAGGTACCATGATGGGAAAAATATTGTGTTTACATAAACCATAAAATGAATAAAGAATGATAAAATATATTTTTGACATTCAAGAAGAGAAAAACAATAAATAAATCGACATGTCAACTTTAATAAATGACAAAAAAGCTGCATCTAGAGCACTTATACATGTCAAACAAGAAAAAAGCTAAGCTAAAATAAATTCCATGACAACCAGTGTAGAAAATGTTTTCCTCTGCTCATCCGCACCAGGATAATCTGTTAAATCAATAATATCCCTGTAAAAGAGGAAACTGAGAGTGCGGGATGTGTGGGTGTTGCATACAGATACCTTGGTACGGCAGTGTTTATAACCCAGTTCAAATCTCTCTAAGCATCACTAGAAAAATATCAACTGCAACGTAGAAATAAAATTAATAAAATCTAAATTACAAATTGTAAACTGGTTAGGAGCCGTGCATATTTGTATATGTACGTGCTTATAATTCTTATGTAGATTAATATGTGAGGAAAAAAGAACACATTTTCAGATTCCTTTTATCATTATCTGCCTTTAACTTGAGGAGCTACAGTTTTTTTTATGATGGCATGCAGGCTTTAGTGCTGAGGGTGTCATTCCTCTAGAAATATACTGTACCTATGAATCAGTAGCCAGCACACGTCTTCATCTCCTTTTCCATGTATCCTGACTGATTTAACATCTTACTTAAAGTCAAGTCTTATTGTCTTTCTCAAAAAATGTAAAACAGAAAAAATAACCTACTTTTTGTGCAACTAAGAAAAAATAAACATTTAGGTCAACATTTGAGGCATTAGTAATAAAATATATACATTTTTCAAAGCATAAATATAAGAATATTGTAGAAAAAAGACTAAGGAAATTTAATGTTGCATGTATCTCTGTCAAGTTTAGCTGTTCAATAGAATTTATGTCAAATACGAAATGTGGATAAACTGCTTACTATGAAGAAAATAACAAAACAATTCAAACTATTGCAGAGTCTAAATAAACAGAAAACAAAACCTGGAATTTGTTAATCGATTTGGATTTTTCTTTTTCACTTTTACAATATCTAATACAATAAAAAAGTGAAAGACATTAAACAGTCCTCTCTTTAGCAAACTTATTGCCTCACTGAGGGTTAACTGGATCTTAAGAGGGTATTAGAGTCTTTTATATTACCTGTCAAAAATGATGTGTAAAATTAATCTTAAGTACAACCTGCATGCTGCCCTGCCAGCCTGCTTTCACTTTTGTTGTGAAGTCTGCATTAGCTGCGCAGAGCAACAGTCAGTTGAGTAAAAAAAGACAGCTGGTGCTGACAGGAAGACAAAGAGAGATGACTGGAGGAACAGCTAGAGCAAAAAAAAAAAGAAATATAAGTGCCAAAAAGTGATGAAACAAACAGATGCTATATAAGTATCAAGTCAGTGGGTTGTACTGGCATCTTTCAAGATACCATTATAACACTGGCACATTACTGTGCTAAGGCCTCTCATAATATCTGGATTCCATTACTTTGATGGAGCAGGTGACAAATTACAGACATGTAGATGATAAATTGTAAAGGATTTGCTGTACTGCTGCAGATGTTCCAAGAATCAAAGCATCCAAATCACCCGGAAAAAAAGAAAAGACAAGGCAATATATTGTTGATTAAATCTCGGTATCTCTGTATCCAGATGAATAAAACGGCTCGCTTCTCAGTACTGACAGCAAAAGCAATTTTTAAAAATCATGAATTTTCTTTTCTGAAGTGGACTCGCAATAACTTGGTATTAAAATAGGCTGGCACAAACAATTTGTAAATAATAATAAAAATAGATGCCTTACGTTGTGTGACCCTGATGACGTGACACAAAACTTACAAAAGAAAAGAGGACAACAAAAAGTAACAAAAAATAATTAAATAATCTGTTTATGAGAAGTCTAGTAAAGCAAAAGCAATGTAAAAAAAAAACAATTTACAATAAATAAACCAGATAATAAGAAACAAAAATAAATAATTAGGAATGTCCTATTAACTCAAATATTAACCAATCAAGTATTTGACAACATTCACATTATTGTCTTTTAGAATGTACTTTAATGAACAGTTAAAAGACGGTGGAGTAGTTCAACCTAGAAGACATCAGAAATCAAGACTTGTAGAGGAACCATTGATCAAAATTCAGTTTTTATTTCTTATCCAGTGCAAAGTGCACAGACCCTAAAGTGAATATTGAAAAATGTGGGATTAGAATTAATGGCAGGAACAAAGCCAACATCTCAGTCAACAGGACACTTATAAGGAACCCAAACCTGAAAATGTAAGACTGACTACGATCATCTGTTGGTCCATAATTATGCAGTTTTTTAGCCAAAATTAAAAAAGACTTTTGTTTTCAAGGACATCGTTTCTGCACAGCTGCAGTAGTTGATCAGAAATTTGATTCTGAGATGGGGATGGGATCCAGGGCTGATAACTCTCACACAATGGCCGTGAGACACGTGCATATGATTGATCGCTCACGCCACACCTGTATATCTCACTCCGAAAAACACTTAAAGTTAATTTTTTCCAGTCTTTTTTTATGAATTTGTTTAGGCCTGGTTGATGCAAAGGCAACACTCGTAACTAAGGCCTGCAGAGACTGTGGAGATTAATTAGCCCTTGTGCTATCTTGTGGGGTCCAGTTGACCCCACTCCCAACATTAGTATGTCTTGGATAACAGAAGGGTTATAACGCCTTACAACCTTCTAAGAAGGCCCAAAGTACTTTACAATCCCAGTCCCATTTACCCATGCGCACACACATTCACACACTGATGGCGGCTCTGCTGCCGAACACTAATTAGTCCGTGTCGGTCTTAGTCTACTCTTTTGAAGACCACTCTCTCCAATCAGTGGTGAGCATTTTAGAAGGCCACACCCCTTCCACTGAAGGCAGGCTCAGAAGAATAGGTCAGTCAAATGCTCTAAATGTTTGACGCAAGGCAAACTACTTTTATTGCGGCATTGGAATGGTCAGTTTATAACTTGAATAACTTGAGTAGGCCTGCACAATATACCGCAAATTTATCGTTATCGCAATATCAAGCTATGCAATATGCATATCGCAAAAGACAGCGAAAATTGCAATAAATGGTTACCTTAAATATGCTTAAACAATCTTATGGCAGCTTGAGGTATTTAACTATTCAAATAAATCCCTTTATGCATTTTACCAATCGGATGGACCCCTTCACGTTCTTGACCAATCAGATGCTCCCCTATTATGTCAGATGTTCGCCTCCCATGTCAGCGAGGATCATTTGAAGTATAATTTTTAAATTGTAGCAATGGAATGGGAATGATGTTTTTGGTTGTTTTTCTCTTTGTCTATATACCGCAAATTATATCGCTATCGCAATATTATTCACCAATTTCACATATTGCAAGTTTTCCTCTTATCATGCAGCCCTAACATGAAGCAAAAAAAAATTGGATTTTCAAGAACATGTTTAAAAAAGGTTTCAGAGAAATAGAATGACAGAGTAACAACTGTTTATTTCTTTATAAAAGTCTGTGGGATGTTTGCTTCTTGGAGCCAGCAGGTACTTCCTGTTCGGTATGCTAGGGGGAGGGGTCATTTAGTCCAGTATTCAGTAAATGCTTGCGAGTCAACTTGCTGCTGAGAGGAGTATTCCATTGCTGCAGAGGGATGGGGGAGTACAAAACACTTTCACATGATCAGTCTTATGCCATTTCAGTGATTTGGGGTGGGTGGTTTTATGAAAGAGTTAAATAATAACAAGCATTACATTTATTTTCAGACACTTTTCTTAGTTGTTCAGCTCGGGGCACCAGAGGGGGTTACTACTACCTACTACTATAAAAGTTACTACTACCTTGTAGTAATCGTAAAAGGTAGCAACCATTTGTCAGAATAACCATTCTTGCTCTGCAACCTTTTTAAACATGTTCTCGATCATTTTTTTCACAATATTTTTTCTGTGGTGCAAATTATTTGAGCTATAAACTGACCAATTAGATACCACAATGAAAGAAAGTTGTCTCGTGTCAATGTTCAAGAAGTTTGATTGACAAATAAGCCCAAGCCAGCTTTCAGTGGAAGGAGTGTGGCCTTTCTACAAGCTTCTGCAACTTCTACAAGCTTACCGTAATTTCCGGGCTATAGAGCGCACCTGATTACAAGCCGCACCCATTACATGTTTAAGGGATAAACCATTTTGTACATACATAAGCCGCATCCGTCTACAAGCCGCATGTGCTCACATTGAAACATGTGTTGTAGATTGAGGATGTGTATGTGCTGAAACCTTGCGCGTGTTTAAGAAGGAGGAGGAGGGAACGTGCGTGCAGCGCAAGAGGGAGGGAGAGGGAGGGAGAGCAAGAGAAGCAAAAGAGTGTTGGGGGTGTGTGTTTATGTTTGTCATACAGAGTGAAAGAGAACTGTAATAAAAGAAGGTTTCCCCCAGAAGAATGATAAATGATTCTTTATTAACCCGCTCTGTAGGCTCTGAGGGTCCAAACGGGGAAGCGAACAACCGAAGGTTGTGATAAAATCACGTGAGGAAAATGGCATAAATAGGGCAGTTTTGAAACTGTACCCCTTCTGCATTTACCTTCGTTTGAAAATGTGGTACTGTTTTCTGTATCACAAAGTTAAGAATTAAATGTCAAAAAATACTTGTAAATTAAAAAAGGGGGGGAGATTCATAAGTCACAACAAGTCTGTGTAAAGCCCCACCTTTTATTTCAGTTCAGTAAATAGATCTTACCAGTTCATTCTGCAGTCGGATAATCAGCTCATCTTTCTCCCTCAGTTGTTGCAGCAAGACTTCCTCTCTGTTGAGATCCTGAACACAAAGAAGTTCACATATTAATGTTTGCACAACACACACCAATGGCATGTCAAAGGGCTAAAAGCACATAAATGCTGATCACAGATCCAACGAACAGACGACATACAGAGGGGTTTGTGCAGTGCTTTCTGGAGCGTTGGTATGTGTTTGTAGATGGTTTTTCCTGTATTTATGAGTGGTCCTACTGGGGTGTTCACATGTGTAATAAAGTTGTCATTCTGTGCGTCCTGTGGAACTGCAATCTCCTGCTCTCTCTACATCTCTGTGATAACCTTGTTGTGTCCTATAGCAGCACCCTGAGCTCATAACACTGTAATGTGACCTTGAATTGTCAGTAGCTATTACTGTAGGGAAGATGGAGCCACACACCGAGAGGACATACCATACAGAATAATAATAACACTAATAAAAATAACTTTATTCTTCTGGCACCTTTCACAAGTAACAACAGATTAGGGCAAAGGAAAATACACTACGAATTGGTCTAAAAATGGCTGTCCAACAAGTGATTATTACTGATATTCCAGAACAGTCATCTTTTACCCAAACTACAGGGAACTACCTGAAGGCTGCTCTTGTAGAACCCAATAATGATTTAGACTTAGCAGTGTCGATGTGACTTTGTGTAACATTATATAATTGCAGATCAAAAACAACAAAGGAAAGACAAGTGAGAGAGAATGTGGGGACAATAGAGCAAAATGACAAACTGTCATTACCTAGTCAAGGACACAAAAGCAGGAGGAACCGGATAGAAGGAGGAAATGAGGGGGAAGCGCCACGAAAGGAGGGCAGTGACAGAGAGAATTAGAGGACAGGGAGGGCCTTAGGCTGAGTATTATGATCTGGAACTATGGGGAGGCATTAGGCTAAAGGACACAGAGTCAGAAGTAGACAGCAGGGAGCCATGCAGCTACATCATCATCCTTTAAGCCTGAGTTTTCCAATCATCGCTCGTAGGGCCCCCTTCCTTCTCGGCACCATCATACCTAATTCAGGCCCACTCTTTATCATGCTCTTATTACCTTCATAAGGTGTGACGGAGACAAGAAACATGTAAATCACTGGGTTCAATTATATTAAAGATCCACTCTGATGGTAATTGTGTTTTTAACATGGTCTTACTGATGGAGGAAATACACTGACCAAAAATATAAACGCAACACTTTTGTTATTGCTCCCATTTTTTATGGTATGAACTCAAAGATGTGAAACATTTTCCACATACACAAAATAACCAGTTCTCTGAAATATTGTTCACAAATCTGTCTAAATCTGTGATAGTGAGCACTTCTCCTTTGCCAAGACAATCCATCCCACCTCACAGGTGTGCCATATCAAGATGCTGATTAGACAGCATGAGTATTGTACAGGTGTGCCTTAGACTGGCCACAAGAAAAGGCCACTCTGAAATCTTCAGTTGTATCACACAGCACAATGCCACAGAAGTCGCAAGTTTTGAGGGAGCGTGCAATTGGCATGCTGATAGCAGGACTGTCCACCAGAGCTGTTGCTAGGGAATTGAATGTCCATTTCTCCACCATAAGCCGTCTCCAAAGGCGTTTCTGAGAATTTGGCAGCACATCCAACCGGCCTCACAACCGCAGACCACGTATAAAAACACCAGCCCAAGACCTCCACATCCGGCATGTCCACCTCCAAGATCGTCTGAGACCAGCCACTCGGACAGCTGCTCAAAACTTCCTCAAAACTTGCGACATCTGTGGCATTGTGCTGTGTGATACAACTGAAAATTTCAGAGTGGCCTTTTCATGTGGCCAGTCTAAGGCACACCTGTGCAATACTCATGCTGACTAATCAGCATCTTTATATGGCACACCTGTGAGGTGGGATGGATTGTCTTGGCAAAGGAGAAGTGCTCACTATCACAGATTTAGACAGATTTGTGAACAATATTTCAGAGAACTGGTTATTTTGTGTATGTGGAAAATGTTTCACATCTTTGAGTTCATACCATAAAAAATGGGAGCAATAACAAAAGTGTTGCATTTATATTTTTGGTCAGTGTATATTGAGAAAATTGAGCTCAAAATTGCATTTTTGAGTGGTTCTTTATTCAAACTCTTGTTAATCAGAAGTAGATGCAAAAAAGAAAACGCCATTTGAAAAAACCTGTAGCAGTGATGTCAAACTCACAATGACAACTCTCTGCTCCGCACAATTCTGATGCATTCGCTTGTAAACAACTAGATTCATGTACGTCTTTGTTTTCCTCATCTTGATGGCATCTGGCTGAAAACTGTACAGTTGCATAGCTCCAATACTGCTCGCTATTGCTGTTGCACTGGTAATCCTAGGTTGGGGTTGACAGGCTGTAAGCTAATGGGAGAGAGTAAAAACAAAGGGATGAAGGGAAGGGAGGAGAGGCTCCGCACCAACTGTCCCACCTACAACTTAAAAGCAAATTTCTGATGAAGTCCCGCCGGCTTCAGAAACTTTGTCCTAGAAAACAACACAGGTTTTATTTTATTTAGGCTTAAACGCTATCATCATAATTAAAAGATCACTGGGAGAATCTTTAAAAAAGATCAAATGCTGATCGGAGTGAGTCTTTAATTCAAATTTAAGGATCCCTTCCACTAAGATATGACACATTTGTAGTTTCACTAAATATGTCATCATGTGAGGTTACAACTATTAAAATTATGTCTGGAAGTGCATAGTGAAGACCTCAACATGTTTCTACAGATTATGGTACTTGATGTGAGTGTTATCGATATCTGTGATTTGAGGTTTTTCTGAAATAGATCACTTAGTTTCAGTTCAAGAATTTTTTTTTTTTTAGCAGTGCTTTAGTGGCTAGTACTAGTGCTCAGCACAACTTTATTCTGGTTATCAGGTTTAATTAAGACATTTAAACTATACTTGGAATAAATGTGCATGTAAATGCATGTTTTTTGAAGTGACGGACGGATGCAAAGATTGCGTCCATCACAACAGTTAAAGAGTAACAGGAGAAAAACAGAAAGGATTTCCTAAACTGTAGAGCTGTTAAATAATGTCGGGACTCCTTAGAAAATGATTGATTCCCAAACTTTGACATGCTCAAGGGAAGTGGTGGGTCAGGTGTTGTGTAATTAGTGATGAAATGTTTCAGGTAGCAGTTTGTCTTGTTTCCTCCTAAATATGCCACAAACCAACTTGACTGCAACAATCCACTTCCGAACATTTCAATGTTTATCATACTGAAAATTCATGTCTAAAAGAGTTTTAATCATTTTCTACCTTTCTGCTTTCTGTCATGTCTAATGGATAATAAGGCCTGTGTTTATCTGAGCGAAAAATAGCATTTAAAGGGGAACAAACTAAAAGCTTAACAAAGTGCTTTTACTGTAACAAAATATGTCAAATAGCTTATTCTATTAAAAAGAATGATAACAATTAAAGATAAAAAAACTCTGGTGCGGAACAACAATATGCCCACCCACCTATGCAGGGGAGCTAACATTACTGAGAGATAATCTGATTGTTTATTCTATTTTCTTCATATTGTCTGAAAATACACATAAAGAAAGCTCAAAACAAAATTTGCATGAGAGAGAAAAAAATCAGTCACACGCTGTAACTATTAGTCAGCCTATAAATTAATCTCACCCGAATACGGATGAAGGCTGCACTAAATGAGCTGTCTAGCTGACACAACGCAGTGGGTATACTTTTGTGCTTTGTGTGCATCTCTTAGTGTGTGTTTGTGTGTGCAGTGAAAGAGAGGCTAGAGCAACAGTTGTGAAAATGTTCAGAAGAGGCACCTAATGAAATAAATTAGGTTTTGATAGATAGGCTTAGTTTGATTACATGTTGTATTCATTGAAAATAGAAAAGAAGAGATGGCAAAATGAAAGGTACGGTGCAGTCCCAGGGCACTGCATATGACCTTTAATATGATGTTTTTAAATCATGTCTGCAAATCTAAATCTGTGTTGAATTGGTTTAAAACAACCAAATATTTTTCATTAAATTCAGTAAAAACAAAACAAAAAACAACAAAAATAAACAATTATAATAATAAAGTTTGTTCTAGTACTGAAAAAATGTACCTAAAAAGCCATTATGTTCCCCGCCTGATCCCCTTTCAGCCAATATTTTATGGCAGCACTAAATGGAGACAGCAACAGAAAAAGCGAACGGCATGCAAATTTATTTCTAATGTGATTGCAATAGCCTCAGTGGGAATAAATCTAATCAAAATCACTGGAGTGCATCCACTTCTGCGAAGAGATGTGGTTTTGTATAGAGGTTGAGTCCTCTTTATGCTTGCAATCAGTTGTCCGTTGATAGGGTACAGGGTTGAATTACATTACCCTTGTTGGCAATAATTATTTCTTTTCTTATCTTTTGTGAGGAACATAGCATTAAGGTAATATGAGAGCTGTTTTATTTATTGATCACCTACCAATTTTCTCTCAATTTGAACAAACAAGTGAGGAAAAACACAATTATTAAAGGTGCTCTTCTCTTGTAATACCTTTTGAAAAATACTTTTTTCCCCTTACACCCAACTAAGTCTGACATAAGAAGCCTAAAGGGCATATCACAATAAATTTAAAGTCCTTACACTCTAATTGGGTGCGACTGTCTCTCATCAATCTTTCACCATGAAGAGTATGACAGTGTGTTGAGATGTGTCAAACAAGCAACAATTAATAAGTGTAAAAAAAACTTCTAAATGCTTCTAGGTTAAAAGTTTTAGATGGTAATCCCATTTGAAAGTAGCCAATAGTTATTGGTCATGTAGGAGATAACTTACCCCACTATGGATAAGCTGTACACCATGTACAATCCCAGAAAATGCATCTTTTTTCAAGATACATTTTCGTGTAAAACCAAAAGTGATTAGAAAATACTTCTAATTTAGGATGCATGAAACAACTAGATTTAATCTCATTAGAAATTCTCCGACTACATAACTGATTTAATCTCTACTGGTTCCTCCTGCATTGTATTCTCTACATAAAGTATGAAACCATTTTAAATCATTCAAAGTACTCCTTTTGTTTTCTTAAAGTATATATAAACAAGGTTGTGTAGGACATCTTTTCTTCAGGCCCTTTATTTTCACGGTAGGAGTCCTGCTATGAAAAGGGTTCTTGGGGATAAACATCGCCTTCAAACTGGTTGTAGGCGGGGGGCAATACTTTTGAGATAATCCTGAATTTTTAGGATGCTTACTGATAAAGGGTTTTTACTGGTCAAGTTTCCCCATCATTTCACTCCACCCTTTTTGCTTCAGTTATAAGTCTTATCACCATGACAGCTCATGAAGTGAATTAAGAAGACGTTGTACCACGAAACAGATGTTTATGTGCACAGAAAGGATAATTTAACCAATTCTAGATGATATTTTTACATTGACCCAATGCTGCATAGGCTTTAAGAATATTTTCTTTCATTTTTAAAGGTAGGAACCAAATTTCAATTTTGGGATTTTGCTTAAACTCAAAAGGATTTATAAAAAAGTAAGCTATCAAATTGTAGATCAAACATTTTTTACATAAGATCAAGGATTTGTGACTTCAGACCTGAAGCCTTGAATGCACTGATCTCCTTTGCTCAGATTTGAACATCTTCACATTGAGACATTTTATGTTGTGACAGTGCTTCTGTGAGATCTTGTCCACCCTCAGCTGTAAATGTGAAGCACTGACAAAGGAGAGAAACTACATTTGAAGAAAAAGGTCATGAAAGAAGAGACGAAAAAAGAGACAGAAAAGCTGAGAAGACCTAGTCTGTCTTTCACCAGTGTTCCATATGCCCATGTTTGAATTGTGTGTTAAGTGGGGCTCCATGCGGTCATGCCAGTTCAATGTGTATTTGATAGTGAGGGTTTATTCTGCTCTCCTAAACGTTATGCTTTTGTGGTTTTCCATGTGAATGGAATACTTGAATCTTCTCATCTGATTTATTTTGCAAAAAGAACTTCTTAACTAAAACATTAGACATTATTTTTTATTTTGTGGGATGTGACACTATGCCATATCTCACATTAATATAAAAAAACTAAAAGTCAGTGGCATCCACAACAAAGGTAAAAGCACACAAGTCAGATCAAGACTTTAGGTTTCTGTCCTAGACTCTTTATGAACACGCTGTTGCTTGAAATATGCTTCTGACAGTAATCCCAGCGTGATTTTCTTCTTCTTTCTTCAAAAATACATTAGAGCACTTTAACTGGGACAAAATCTGGTAAAGAAAAAATTAAATAATAAAAAAAATGTGTCATGTGCATTCAGTTTAAATTAAACTAGGGCACTCTGTGACACTGCAGCCTCTCAGGTGGCTACCGTAGATTATTTTTATACCCGCAGTGTCGTTTTTTGGAGTGCCAGGACAAACTCTTCTTCTTGCCCCGCCCTCTATCCCTCTTTTCTCCTTCAGCCTTCTCTAACTCCTTTTTTCAGCAAACTACTCCTTAGATTAGCCTCACAGACACTTATATTTTATTAAACTCTTAATATTGGATTCACTTTTTCCTTCACAAAGTTGTTGTAGCTGGTCAGAATAAATGTATATGTAACATATCAGCTCTGACACCTCCTCAAAGGAGTTCTGATTTATTCTTTTCCTCTTCAGTCTTTTATATCATCAAGTTATCTGGATAGTTTTCAGCATTACAAAGCTCCACTTCGACTTATGCACTAAGGTCTTTCCATTTTCATGGTTTCCATTGCTTTAAGCTGTGTCAAAAGTTAGCCTCTGCCGTTCCCCATCTTATTCATTCCCTACCCCATACATATTCATGCCCAGCTCTGTGTCTACTGCCAAACTCTTTAATCTCTGAGTTAGACGGACGGAGAAAAGTTTCAGTGTCTGTTGGACCAATTCTCAATTACTATAAATGAATAAAGAAAAGCATTCTTTTGCATTAAGTGTGTTTCTATCAGCATCAAATGGAAATCCTGCCTTTAAATGTACTTCAACTGCCCATCATTGTGATGTTTGGAATTAATATGCACATAGAATGACCGTTAACTGAGAGAGGTAGAAATTACAGATTTCTGGGGGAAACTGTTTTTTCGGTGCAGTGCGCTGCCCCCTTTCAGCTCACATTTACGGCAAACAGTAGAAGCAAAGAAGCTTGTCTGCTTCAGAAGAAAGGGGCTTGACAGTCACAGGGCAGTATTGGCAACTGTGACAGTCACCAGGGGCGCAAAATCTTGTAACAGTGTTGCTTAGACAGCAACAGCGGAGTAAAGTGATGCATTACGACCACTGCTGTGTGTGTGGGAGGAATGTTCCGTCACGTCTCACGGCGTTTAATTTAAAATGTAAAAGAAAACAGCAAAACAAACTATCCTGTTCACAAAAACTAAAAGTCAAACAGAAGATGTAAGGGACACTGGAAAAAATTTAGAAGTCGTTTCTGTCAACTTTCTTGACACTAAACAGAGTTTAGATAGACGTGAAGGATTAAAATAATGGTCGCTTTGCTACACTCTTACATAATATTATTTATGGCTGATGTGAATACTTTTAAAGTCAAACATATAAATCTTTTCATAGTCTTAGTATCTAAAGTTAGAATATTAAAACTCCCGCTAAAATGGAAACTCAGTCTCTTTGCTGAATGCTAGTTTTTATTGTGAAAGACATCAAAGGCTTCACGATTGGCAACTAAAAAAATTAAAAAGAAAATGTGCTGTGGTCTCACACTGCAAACGAGCAAAAAGGTCACCAGGGCAGACATTTTACTAAGTAAAGAATAGTTGCATAAACTGTGCTAAGACCAACTCTGACAAACAAAATTGTCTTTTTGGTGTCCTTTTCATGTTCGTGTGATATTTTCTGATGATGGAGGATATATACTAAGAAAATTGAGCTCAAAATTGCAATTTCTGAGCTTGTAGCTGTGACGTAGAAGCTATAATTGGCAAACTACAAATTCCTTCCTCCAGTCCATTCTGATGCATCCACATGCAGACTAATAGATCCATGTACGTCTTCGTTTTCCTTGTCAGAGCTGGCATCTGGATCTAAACTGTACGGCTGGATACTTCCAATATTTATTTCACCTGTAATGTTAGGTTGGGGCTGTGTTGTGCTGTAAGCTAGTGGGAGAGCATGTTAACAGATGGTTGATAGGAAGTGGGGGCGGGCGCACTTCACATCCATGGTCCTGCCCACATCTAAGATTCAAATTTCTGATTACCTACTGTCAGACAGAAACTGTGTCCTAAAAAAAACACTGTTTTTTTTTTTTTTTGGGGGGGGGGGGCTGAGAAAGGTATAATCATAATTAAAATTCCACTAGGAAGGCTTTTACAACAGATAAAAAGATAAAAGGAGTGAGTATTTCAGCCTTTTTTAGGGGACCAAGGGTTCTACACACAAATTGAAGTTTGCTCAAGCAGGTAAAAACATGTTTTTCTTGAGATACAGTTGTGAAGGTTCTTTTTTTAAAACAAAACAAAAACAAATGTCAATGATTTACTTTGAGGCAAAAAATGTGGGCCTTTTAGCAAAGACAATTGAGTGAATACAATGAAAATGTGTGTGTGTGTTTTGTGTGTGCAATTCTGTGTCACTACATTGTACTACGCTGTCACAGTCCATGACAGACAAGTCTGTTGACATTCTTCAGCAATAATATGGAAACATATTACTCTGCAAAGTAAAATAGCTCTACAATGAGCAGGGGTTAACATATAGTTTAAAGCAAATGCATTATATATATCTATACACATGGATGTCTGATAAGCTTCCAAAAATGATAACTAAGCCAAAAAGGCGAAATCATTACAATGTCGTTAGAAAAATTACCACAAGGGCTTCTAAATATGAAACACTAGGAAGTCAGATGGCTTTGGAACAATAATCCACAGACATAATCTCACTGGCATTCCGTGCACCACACACTGCCAATTCAGGCATTTAAGCAAATGTTTGAGCTCTGTTTTTCTTGGGCAATCAGCACATGGGGTTCTCACAAGACTCAAGACCCTATGAATCAAAAATGCTCAACAGATAAGCCCGACTTGTGAAAGGGGCAGACAAAGCTTCGTATGGGCTGTGGGTATCCAACTGTCTGTTGCCAGGCTGTTTACAAACTGCCTCTTATTCTCTCAGTGTAAATCGCCATTCTCATAGCAGCTTATAAAGAAAGCAACAGGAGGTTGTGGCTCTCTACCTTTTTGTCCTTCAGCATACCCTAAGATTAGACAAGTCACATGTCTTCCAAAATTCTGTCAGAAAATACCAACTTTCAGTCCTTTTTTTTCTTCATCCTTTCTAAATGATCTGGTTTATATGAATTTTAGTGAATCTTTAGTGAGACGTCTTCTTTCCCTGTAAAGTGCAAATCAATCAAACCGAAAGTCGCTGTTGCTGCACACAGATTTGCAAAGGAGCCAAACACAGCAACACTAAAAGCTACATCCAAAGACAGAAATCCCAGCTTTGAGGAGAGCTATAGCCAGATGGTTACGGAGCATGCCACATTACTGCAATGTGTCCACAATTCAATTTGGTCCAGAAAATGTGTTGCAGGCTGTGCCATTCCTTTCTTATCGTTTCTTCAGTTCCTTTTTTAATTAGTGTATTAATAAAGATGTAAAGAGAATCCAAAGACGTCAATTTTCATTTAAAAAAAATCAGCTTCATCTTTGATGTAGGTATAATGATTTTAGTGAACAGCCTTTGTTGTTAAGTCTATTTTAGATCCTAGTAGTGTTCCTTCGTTTATCACAGAGGTTAGGTGAAATCCGCGAATTAGGATTATAGATGCTTTGAAGCCGTAAAACTACTTACTACACAATTTAAGCACTTTTCTCAGACAGACATTAACATTTTCACACTTGTCTGTCTTGTTTAAACTCTGAAAGTTCAAACCTTCGCTGTAAAACAAGTCCAGTACTATAAAAAGAAAGACAAGATTTTCTCATAACTTAACATTTATGTAGCTCTGGCAAACTGAACATGTTCTATACAGGAGATGCGGCACGAACGTCATTCACAAGGTCATTAGCCAATCGTGAAACAGTGAGCCCACAAAAGGTGATTTAGCCAGAGAAAATAGTAGCTTATTGGTTTAGGCAGTGTTATCAGAAAATAATGCTATTGTTTTCAATTTGGCAAAATCTTTCCCCACTTTTTAAACTGTGATATTTTTCTGTAATCTTACTCTTACTCTGCTTACACTGCTGTGTTCATGCTGAGTCCCACCCTACATTCTTTCTTTTTCCAAGTGATCCAGCTGCCACGAATACTCCATGTAGGTCAGTTAAGAGGGCACTCAGACAAAAAAAAAAAAAAAAATCCCATAACTCACTTTTCTCTTGTACACGAACATTAAATGATTCACGCCTCCAGTTTCACTAAAATGTCCTGCAGCTGCATTAGGAAGTCTGTGTTTCTTATTTGTTCATTCTAGTTCTGCAGTTGCTCAGCTGTGAATATTGTGATAGCGAATGACAGAAAGAGGACTACCGGTAACTCTTAGGAGATGTTCCCACCATAAATGCTGAATGTGAGGCTGCCAAAAATAAGGGAACTGACTAATCTTCCTTAACTTTCAATCACCCACATGTATAACTCACTATTGTGTTAACAATGATCTTGTAGAGGGAAGTTGACCTTTAAAAATGTTTTATTCACGTTAAAAGGTTTTGGATTTAAAATGTTTTCTTGTATTATTTTTGGTGTATTTCATTTCAGATGACCTGGGTTGCATTTACTGTGTAATCTTCACGTCTGCTCAACTGTTTTGTTTACTACTATATTTTCCCAATATACTAATATTATTGAAACTCACCAATATCTGGTATTTAAAGATTTACTCATATGAAAATCACATTTTTAACATGTTCTTGTGGCCTTTTCCTCCTGATGGAGGACTTAAATTAAGAAAATTAAGCTCAAAATTGTTTTTCTGTATGTTTCTTTATTCAAATCGCTCGGAATTGTTTGCTCGTTTGCGGAATAAGAGGCAAAACGAAAAAATGCAGTTAGAAAAATAATTTGTGACATAGAAAATTTGCTGAGCAGGCCACAAGCTCCCTGTTTCACACTGTTCTGCAGCAGGGATGAGAAAGAGGGGCGGGGTTGCTCAATGCCAATGGTCCCGCCCACAAATCACAGGAGAATTGTTAATATAATTAATAAACTACTAAAGCTTTGCAGAAACTATGTCCTGGAAAACAACAGGTTTTCTGATTTGGGCTAAAAATGGCAAAATCATAATTAAAGATGAGTGGGACTTTAACCCTATATTTTTAGTTTCATCTTCTATGATGCACTCAGACAACTAATAATCACGGCCAGCATCTTGATATCTGTTCCAGGCACACTGCTGCGTTTACTGTCATCATGGCCTTATGATCAAAGCACAACTGTGTCTGAACGAATTGTGGGCAAAAATGGATGTGTCTGCCTGTATACCAACAACTCCCTTTTTCTGAAATGATTTACCATTACTAATATAGTGACAACATTATCTACATCCCAGATATAAATACATTTAGAACATTTGAAGGAAATGTCCCTATTTTAGAAAATCCCCAAAAAGGTGGCAAAAACCTTGTCTTTGCTAAATTTCACCTAGTTCTGACTCTTAAATGCAACTGGATGCTTTAGTGAGAACTTAAAAATGCTTCTTACAGGGGAGAAATCCTCTCCAGATCACACAGTTTCCACACATTTGATTGACAAAAGAGGTCTGGAGATTGGCAAGACAAGCAATGTAGACAAGCAAGCCACTTTGCCCCTGTCTTATTCAATTTATTCTCCCCTCACTTGCTTTTCAGTACCTCTTTTTAGTAGTCATTTTCTTCACATTCTCCCCTTCACCCTGATTGCTTTATGCTTACTGTTCTTATCCTTTTTTTCTAATTTAGTCATAATTTTCCAAGCTGGCATGAAAAAAAGCCAGCCTGTTCTTAATTTGTGCGAATCGACTTAAATTTGAAGAAAAATAAGTTATATGCTTACAGGAAAAGAAACAAATTGCTTTGCCACTCTGACTGAACAAGTTAACTATCTAAGTATTATTAGTGATGATGCATCTGAAGTTGATTGTAGGTGTATAGGTATGCACTGTAACTATGATCAAGTGTAGTTAGTGCTTATTAATTTAAAATAATTCACTGCGAATCACACAAAAGCTACTATACTGTTAATGAAAGAAGGGCAAAATTCTTGTTTGCTGCTAGACATGAAAAGACAGAAGGTTAAAAAAAATTGGTTCTAAGAAAAAACAAAATCCAAAAAAACTAAAAGAAAAATATGATCAAACATTACTTAAAGACAGTAGCACAAAGGATGTTTGCAGAACAAACCACAGGGATCCAGGGAAAACTGTAGAGCTCTATGAGCTGCTAAGAGGGTTCACACATCAACACTACAAGACATACTGTTTAAATTGTCCATTTGTGTACTTTATAAACCATTTTAAACTCAGTTGGCTGTTTAGTAGCGTTTGGAAATGAAATGATTGCACTATAAACAGAAAGCTGTGCACAGAAACTGCACACCCACTGGACAAAACTGATCAACACTTCAGTCTAAAGTAGGAAGTGTCTGAGATAACTTGCAGTGTGAAGTGAACAGCAGGACCTTATAAAGTTCTTTCTTTTATTTGCTGATAGAATCTTTTCATCATTATTTAGTCAGTCTGGTTTGTGATAGTCACTTGTATCTATTGAATAAGAGGAAAAAACACATTTCAGTGGATGACTGAGATTCAAATCCACCATGAGCAATACCAAATATTTTTAAAACGGGACCCAGTGCCTTCCTGCTGGACACTTAGCATTAGGGGCTTGGATTGGGGGGTTAAACCACCAAATGGTTCCTTAGGGTGGCTGTATGTTCAGCTCACTGCTCCAGATGATATTGGTCCAATGAAGGAACAAATTTCGCACAACAAGGTGTGTGACAACTGACAAGACTAACTTTAACTAGTATTAGAACCAAGTTTGAAAGTTCTTAGTCTTTCCATGGCCAGTATGTGATGGAATATAGCTCACTTTTCACAGATGATCTAGAGTAGTAAATTAGTCTTACATCTTCACTATTTTTTGTGAATTCATAACTATAAATACGAATCACATAATACAAGTATTAGCAGATGAAAGAAGATAAAAAGAGAAGGAACTTTTGGATGTAGAGCAGACATTTTTCTCAGTGTTGGAATAAAGATTTCAGTTACGCCGTGTCATTAACTCCATGTCATTACCTCCATTCATCCACCTTTCAAACCCGCTTAATCCCTTTGAGGGTCACGGCCTCCTGGGGCCTATATTGACTACTGTTCGGTGAAAGACAGGGCACACCCTGGACAGGATGCCAGTCTGTTACAGGCATATAACTAAATAATATGTTAAATATTTTAAAAGTCAGTAACCTGCAACTGAAAATGACCCACCAGTCCACACATTTGTTTACCATTGTAAGTAAAAAGCTTTTTCATACTTATGAAGCTTCTGTTTACTCAGTGAATAAAGGTTGACATAAAAAAAGCAACACTTACAAAAAGTGTATTTCTGCTTTAGTTTACCTTAAATGGGAGAGATTTTTCACTGCATGGGCTGATTGGTAAAGACTGAAGGCTGCTGGCAGGACTCGTCTCGGTGCTCTGCAAAAGACAAAAAAACACAGAGTAACATCAAAATGAAAAATAATCATGTGGATGCAACAAGACAAAAAACGCAATATCTACCTTTCTGACAGTAAATCGATGATGTTCTTAGCATAAACTTAACAGCAAACATAAGTCTCAACACTTTAAGGACAGTTCCTAAGAAAACAGGTGTGACTACAGGCTGTGGTTTCTTGTATTACACAAGACTAATAAGTGACACTAAAATAAAGGGTCGATACTTAAAGTCTCACTCCGATCATCTTCTTTAAAGGATTTTCCATGGAGCAGAGCAGGGAGCAGGGAGCTTGTGGCCTATTCCGATTGTAGCTTCTGCATTACAAATGCAAACAACAATTTACTAAGAAATGCTAATTTAAGCTTAATTTTCTTTATATCTTCCATCATAATATATAACAAAAACATGTTAAAAACACTATTTTCATCTGAGTGAGTCTTTAAGGTGTGAAACTTTTTCCTGAACTGCATTCTTCTTTTTGGTTTACCAATATGTAAAAATAGGATGGATCATTTTATTTATTTATTACATACTTTGATCATCTAATCTCTGTGTTTCCAAATATCAGCTCGTTTTTTTAATAATCTTTGATACTAATAACAAGCAGGCAAGCTTAAAGAAAGCATAACCGACTAGAGAGAGAGAATAAAAAAATAAAAAACGCACACATACATTCTGTACCCACAAACACCATAAGGTCCACACAGGCGTGTGAAAATAAATGTCTATTCTGACCCATTCTCACATACACACACACACCAAACACAGGAGTCTTTGAAAGAAAAAAGCAGCCTGTGGTCTAAATGTCAGCTGTGAAAGCTTATATTAAGACAGATTGGGACACAGCAGAGGATGTCTTCAGCCAGGACTGTTGGTATTTAGGTACTACTGCATTACATGGTGAAGTCAAAAAGGAAGGCAAAGAAGAAGTTAAACCTCAGACACAGCTGGAACTTTAGTTATTATTTCCACATGCTAACCCTTTACAGGTATATTGTTTGAGGGAGATGTCAAGAATCACAGAGTGCAACATAACATTTCTGGACTACTTTCCCTAAGCTCTGTGAAACATTGCAGCCTGAAGGTTTTTTTTTTTTTAAATCTTAAACCTGATGGTTTATTGGTTTGGCTGACCTTTTAAAGACGCACACCTCCCTATCAGAATTATAGGTGTGCTATGGCGCCAGGCCCACATTGTGTCATCAGTGATCAATGCCTTTTCCCATGTAGAGGGACAGCCGTGTACTCACTGACACCCAAACACATACCCACACGCCGCGTCTCACTCCTTTTCTTGAACACAAACACATTCTCTTTAAGGTCACCTCTGTCCCACAGGCTCTAACACACAACTGTCCCCACAATTAGTTGTGGCTCAGTAAAAAGCCTTTCAGATTTAAGAATTGGCTGCTGGGGAGTCGTGAATTTAATGACTAGCACAACACTGAAACTGAATGTCTACAGATGATGAATAGCCTTAGAAAGAAAAGCAGGTTTTGTAGTTGATTCACACCTTTAATCACACTCGCACATCCCTTAAATCAGGAAAAGAACCTTGAGTGGACGCTCCATTTATTTTTTTTTACCTCCTCTCACTGACATTTGGCTTTTATAGGAAAATGATCCCATTTTAAAAATAATGTCTTGAGCATTGGTTCTTTGTCAAACACTGAAAAGATTTAAAATCAGAAATACTGTTGGCGCTTTTTTTTGCACACTGACACAGAATTTAGCAGTAGGAATCCTCTGAAATGTTAGTACACGTTGAGAAGGAATGCGTATGTACAACCCAATCCGGCTTCTGAAATGAAACCGTTTACTGAGCAGGTCAAGCAGCGGCCTCGGGAGTTCAAGTTAATCAGGCCTTGTCTTGAGGGTGGATGTGATTGGATGCAGTACCACACTGTCTGAAAAGGACTGTGAGCTTGCAGGGGGAACACCTAGACACCAGGACTGACATTGACAAATGGGGATTATTGTCTTAGCTACTGTTAACACACAGGTTGACAGTGTAAGATTAAAAATATCCCTCAGGGCAACCTACAGGATAAGCTGCTGAAAGACAAATAATTTGAAGTGAGCAGAGGATTCACAGATGCAGTTTCCTGTTGGTCAAGGACATTTATTTAATGAAGAAAAAACATTTTGTAATTGCAGGACACTGCTCAGTTACAACTCATAACGAATGAAGCCTAAATGCTGTCAGATTTACTTCCATGACTTTACAGACATTTGTTTGAAACAACTCCATGCATCTATTCAAAATTCACCTAATTTGCTTGATTATGCACATTTCCTTTTTTAAAGTCGAGTCAAAAAGAATCTGAATGATGTTAAATCACAAAGAAACAATGTGCTTTTAATCTTATGGAAATGGAGTGGAAAAAATTTGATGACAAGGTTTAGGATAAACAAAAATAGAGAACAGAAGTCTGGGGCTCACAACAAGAAGCCTGAGCAAAAGGAACAGAAAGGAAACACACAAGCTGAGTCAATGTCCCCTGCAGCAGAGAGGTCCATGTCTGTTGATAGAACATAATTTGAAAGATAATGACACAACAAAGAAAACAAAAAGGCCAAAGTATCTCTCCCTTTCCATAGTCATTTTCCTGCTGCTGTGTAACTCCCTAATTCACTCTTCACTCCTGTTAGCTTCTCCATCAATATTTAGTCTGTGTTCCTCTACAACTTTATTATTTTAGTGCTCTCGTGTCTCCCTAACAGTGATTCTGGGAGAAAAACAAAAAGGTGAGCAGTACAGAGATCTGAGAAAAAGAAAAAACACTCTGCTGACCGTGATTCAGACTTCAAGAGAGCCGAGAGGTATTAAACAGGTTTTACTGAAACATCTAGGCTCCCGTTCATGTTTCTTTTTAAGTAATTTGTGTTTCAAAAATATGGTTTTCATGATACCTATGCTCGTACACATTGGTAAGGATTTGTCCTCTACATATTTAAATGAAACACCAACACCTGTTTTAAACGCCTTATCTGATGAAATGGCATTTTAGCTAAATTCGTTTTTGCTTGGTATGCAACTCATTTATGTAATTTTAGCATCTGCTAAATGACTAAATGTAGATTTGAATTTACTGGATTTCAAACTTTTAGAGTGATTTGGCATTAGAGGACACCAACACACGTTTTTTACAGGAAAGTTAGATAAGGCTTTTAAACAGAATGCCTTGTAAAGTACCGGGATGATTAATGGGTACTGTGAGTGTACCCATTGAAAAAGAGACCGATAGACAGATGGGCAGTATGGTGGAGCTTTGCAGGTCATGTAGGATAGCTGCTCTGCAGGTGTGACAGAGAAGTTCAGGGTGGAGGTGGGACTGCATTTAGGATCAGCTTTGAGCACCTTTTTTTTAATCAGGTTAGGTGGGAATCTCTGTGGACCACAATGTTTGCAGATGACCTTGTAATCTATAGGAGAGGTGAAGAGGCGTGTGTTGGAATTGTAGAAAGGAGGAAGGTTTTAGATGTGATGTGTGACAAAATGAAAGGTGTACAAAACTATGGTATACTGTTGATTACTGCCAGGAAGAAAAGCCTCGAAAAAAGAAAGTTCACGAAAGTAGTGAAGGAAGTGATGCACATGCCATGGTGTAAGCAAGGAGAATGCAGAAGATAATGTTAGCATGGTGACAACCTGTGGCAACCCCTAAAGGGGACAGCTGAAAGGCAAAGAGGAAGAGGAGCGTAACGACAAACAACAGGTCTCCAAGTTTCCACAATGCTAATTAACGATCGGAATAAATTTACAAAGCAAAGCAAATAGGGAGACAATTAAAAGTTGGAACAATTGAAACAAGGTTTCATAGAGCTGATTAAAACAGGCTCTCAAACATGGCAACAGAAGCACTGAAACGAATTAGTTGCAAGTAAAACTGTTTTTTATTACTTACTTTACTTATACAGAAAAGCAAAAACCTGTGTTCCTGCTCTGCACCGTCAAATGCACTAAGTCCACTCAATATGTTGTCATAGAAGGTTTGGTTCATTAATTTCAATCCAAGTTCCTGTAAAGAATTCTTTTTGTAGCAATGTGAGTTTTATAAAAACCCACCTCTTGAAGTGTCCGTCGGAGTCTTAAAAGCAGAGTCTTGACAGCAGTGCAGTCCTGTTGCATTAGTCTGAATGGAAGGGTCTCTAGTCCTGACGGTAAGAGTTCCTCTTCTTTACTCAGACCAAGCCCCATGCTCCACTCAGCAGGCAGCAGGCTGGTTGGTCGGCTGGGTTCCCTGTAGGAGAAGAAAAGAATTCAGAAATGTAATGATAGTTCAGGCCAGCATAAAAAACACTAAACCTGATCTAAAGCTTTCAGTTTAACTAAACATAGGTAGTGTAAACTGAGCAGCTCCAGTTTGTGGTCAAACTTTCTTTCTAAAAAGTGTTGGTGGAACGACCACTACACGGTGTTACCCATTAATACTATTTTCACTATTTTTGAAACCTATTGAGAAGTTAAATGCACATCTGAATACCACTACAGGACATTTCCAGACCCCTTTTATAATTTTTAATTACAAAAAATACTGCCACAAAAAATGTCTATCATTTAAGATCACCATCAAGAAATATCCTTTTTCCCTGAGTTAACATTTGTAAAAAAGAAACATGTTTGCCCCTGCCACTGACTGTGAGACAATGTGTGGATGTGTTTCTGTAGGAAGTATACACACTCCAAAAAATAAAATAGCGGGAGAGTGGAAAACTACACTAAAAATGGAACTTTATTAGTGACCCAATAATGAATTGCTAACAAATAACTATGTAACCCTCCTTTAAAGCTGTAACAACTGGATAAGGTAGTGGGACTTCAAATTTATGAACACAAGGAAGTAGAAGAAATCAGTTAAAGGCCTTTTAATTAACTGTCCCCTTTGGAAACACACTTCATTAAACAGTAAACAGGTTCCTGAAGGCGACTGTCTCTGGTCTCTTTTGTTTGGCCTGTTAGTGGTCTTTTCAGACTGGATAAATCCTTTTTCCCAGATTGAGTCCAGAATCTTGCATTTTGTCTTTTTTCAGACTGGCATCAAGTGGACCATTCTGTTACAGACCAAAGCTTGTAGACAAAACCATGTGACTAAATATCTCTTAAGTCATTGGCCAGTAACTAAGAGGGCGAGTCAAAACAACATGAGAAAGACAGACGTGCTGCGCTTTACAATCCTTATCGGGACAGTTATTTTATTAAAACTTAATATTTCGATTACCAGTTTTGAACATCGGGAACAACCTTTTTTACTTGCTAGTTTGGTATGGCAGAGGCATGCTTTTTTCTGTTTTAAACACAACAATTGTTGCTTTCTGTTCGTCTACTACTCTGTTTACGACAGCTACGGTGGCCGTTTTGGTTCAGTTGTTCTGCTCTGAGGATGGATTGTATTCAGACTGAGGAATCTCAGAGTGTACTGAAGCTCAGTCCCATTAGAAACGAACCAAGACCACCTCCAAAGATGGGTCTGCGAGCAGTTTCTGGTCCCGAGCCAGGGCCCACTTGGGTGTATTCAGACTGAAATTTTTTTTCCAGATCACTCTGGTTCACTTAAAGCGGACCAAATGTGTCCAGTCTGAATCCCCCCTAAATTCAGTACCAACAAAGTTTAGAAAAGCAAAAGGGCAAGTGCTGGGGGGGCAGGAGTTCTCAAGAGCATTCTTAGTCTTGCTTTACCTTTCAAATTATTCTCATTTATGAAGAACATTAAGTTAATTTATTCCTAAATTAGGTGTTAATGAAAAAGAAGTGAGATTCTTTGAATTACTTTGTCTTTAGTGAGTTTATTTTTTAATATGAGTCTTGTGCCATTATACCAAAGAAAACAGCCAAGCAAACAATAATATTAAATATAAGGAGACAGTAAATACAGTTACATAGTTTCTACCCAACAGCAATTAATACACTTAAAAAAAACATAAGGTAGCACAGCTAGTTTATTTCAGGAAATACTGCACAACTGATAGTTTACAACAAATGAGCATTTTAACTTTTGATGTACACATAATAACAATAGACATTCTATTCTATTCAATAGTTAAGGACTATACAGTGCCATTTTACGAAGACTACTCATGAATCCACTGTGTTCTGAGGATGAAAACTTTGATGATTCATTAAAAAAAAACACACACACACACACTTTTGGAAATGACACATCATTCAATTGCATTATATTCTCAAATCTAGTGAGCATTGATGTACAGTAGTTTTTGGCAGAGACTTCTAGAAAGTTTCCAGGGCACTGGTATTGTAGACTGAGACGCTCCAGCAAAATGGCAAACAACCGAGAGAATAGTGAGCGAATTTGGACACAACCAATATATCACAAAAATAAAAATCCCCAACAACCATCCAAAAGATCCATTCAGAGTCAGTCACTACCTTGAAGTTCACTCTACTGGGTCACCGTCTCATCCCTCTTTTGTGTGCATTTGCGGTCATCCCTGCTCCTATTTCCACCACCTATCTGCCCAGCCCCCATTTTTGTCATTTTACTATTCACAGTATTAGCACCCTTACCACTGCCTCCATTCAGCTCTTCCATTATCCGGCACCAAACCACCCTTCTTCTGAGCTCTTGTCTTCCAACTCAACAGCCCTCCCCTTTCCACTTCTCCAGGTTTTCCCTTTTATTGTAACAACCACTTTACTAGTCCATTGCAGTGTCAAGGCCCGAGCTGTCCCCCGAGGACTCTGCTGAGTACCTCCGACAAATGTCGACGAAACAGGCAGTCTTTTGAGGACAGGTGAGTGCTGTCTGTCAAGTAGCTTTTTACCCCTTTTAAATGGCACCATTTGTTTTTGTTGTTTTCTTTTATCTTGCCATACATCTCCTATGAGAGAACGTTTCTCTGTTATCCCATTCAGCTGTTTAGCTGGGATTACTTGAGTTTAAACTAATATAAAATTTGCTGGGCAACTTGTTGTTGTGTTTTTTTGGGTTGTTGTGGTTTTTGTTTTTCTTTACTCACCATCATTCGGTATAAATGTCTCTCTTAGGCCTGACCGTATTTGCTTGGCTTTTACAAAAGTTAAAAGTTAACAATCACCCAACTAGTAAAGAGAGTAAAGAGTTGGGTTTCTTGCACCATAGCAGAAAAAGATGAAAAATAATTCAAAAAACTTTAGTTCAAACACTAAAATAAATATGCTCTGCATTTTTCCATTTAAAAGTCCAGAGATAAAAAAAATAGGTAAATATTAGCAGCATAAAATAAATTGGTACAAAGTTCTGGTCTTAGTAATCATTAAGGACAGCTGCTATTCAGCTACACGGTGATAGATTGTTACCTTGTTTATCGCAGGAGATACGTTCTAAAAGTACCGCCCAACAAGGGAAAGACATAAAGTAGGACTTTAGATGTTTAAGACTATAAAATTCCTAACAAAAAAACACAATAAAAAAATTTTAAACTAAAAAACTTTTGTAGAAAAATAAGTTCAGTATTATAAATTGAAAAACAAAGTTCTGCTCGTGACTGATGATTTTTGTAACTCAGTCAAACTAAACACATTCTGTACAGGAGACGGCCACAGAGATTGATTGACACGGCCAATAGCCAATCAGGATGCAGAACACAGTGCACTATAGAAAAAAAAAACTGCAAAATGTCACTGAACAAAATCCATGTAAGAAAATTCAAAAATCAGTGAACGGCGACACAGCAAGAGAACTTCTCAAGTTTGGGGGGTTTAATGAAGACCCAAATGCACTAACCTATTAAATCATATGTGACATTTGACAAAAATACAATTTATTCTAATAAATAAGATGAAAAACAAAACAAAAAACATAGCAGAAATCAATAATATAGACATAGAGGAACAATGTAACAAAAATTAATTGCACAAATAACCATTAAACATGATTTAAAAGAGCTTATAAAACTATAAGAAGAGAAAATAAATAAGAATGCAACATGCAAAAAATTGGATCACAAAAACAGTTCATATTTATTTTTATCTTGAAAACAAAACTCTAATAATTTTAACAAATAAAGTTTGACAAGTGAATTTAAAGGAAAAAAAAAAGTTGAATCCTTGGAAATGATTGAAACAGAAATGTGTCTGCTGTGTCCATTTCTAACTGCAGTCGTCGGGTAGATGAGTCGTTTTCTAGCCAATCATTGAGTCTTGTGTGTGGGTAATTACCCCACACATTCAAGCAAACAAACACACACATGGAGAAAGGCACAGCACAGTAGAAGACAAGTCTGTTCAGTGATGATAGATGTTATACAGGGAGGGAGGCCGTTCCTCCACTCAGCATCATCTGTCTTTTCACTGTCATGAGCGGGTAGCAAGACGCTCTCACTCCATCTCTCCTTTTTATAACTCTCTCCTACCTCACCCCCACCCCCACGCAAGCTACTCCCAGCATGTCACTGCAAATAATACTGCTCTGTGACGACGAGTTAAGAAAATATACAAACCGACGAAATACTCATTTGAATTTCTAGACTTCCCTTTCCACCAGCTAGTGGTCAAACCCAGTACTGCGTTTTAAGATGCAGGGGGTAACACTACTGATGTTTTAGTGACTGTAATGAATCGTTTTTAACAAAGATTTTTCCACTTGAGTCTTCTCAGGCCAATTCTATAAGGTAGAAAAAATAAAATAATGGGGAGGAATACAAAAAAGTGATTCCTGTCTTTGCACCATACTCATTTTGTTTTGTTCTCTTTTCTTTTTTTTTGTTATCTTTTCTCTTTTACTTGTTTTATGCCCAAAATATTTTGCCACATTCGCCCTATATCTTTCCCTAATTTGGACTCTCCCCTCCATCTGTTTGACCCACCTCTTTTCCTCTCTGAGGCCTTTTTTTTCAACAGCTGTGTTATGAGCGATCCATTTCACAAACAGAAAAAAGACAATAATCCGCCTTTTTATGACCTTCATTATTTTACCTTTTGTATTTTTTTTTATCACTAAGTCGGTGGCTCATCAGCACTGAAAAATACCTACTCACACATATCCCAACACCCACACACTGCACACAGAGCCAACGAACTACACACACACACACACACACACACACACTTCGATCTTCAGGTTTACATAATATTCAGTTAGTGTGTGAATAGTAGAATAATGACTGCTTGTCAGATAAATGATGTGGGATTCAAGTACATTATCTGGAGCAGCAGCAAGGAGCAGGGGGGGCTGCACCCCTGTCAATCATCAATAAAAAGTGCATTGTCTCAGGGATGATAATCGTAAGGGGCACTTAAACACTGAGACGCATGGAAAAAAGCAGTCAATCGCTTCTGCCAGCTCTTTCCTCATTAAATTTTTACTGACAACAAAGAACACATTTATGAGGACAATGCCATTTGTGTCTATGCTGGTGTCATTCTGTGAAATGCAGACATCTTTGTGTAATGCCTGCATGCTTGCGTAAGTGAAGTACAACGTTACACCACAGCTAGGACTGAATGATCACCATCATTCGTCACTCTCCCTTTCCACCTGACAGACAGTGCAGTCATCTGCATTCAGCACCTCAAGCTATGGATGTTTAATGCTGCCATTAAACTCATCTCCAACATAAAGTGCATCTGTGACTAAAGAGTGAGCACAAGCCAAGCTCCAGGCAGTGAATCTAATGGTGAATTGAACTCTCCAGACACAGAAAAGAAGAAAATATAAAACTAACTAGATATGGCAGGGTTAACTTTCTGATTAACCTTAGCGTCCTTTCTGCTTTTCCTTTCTTTCCTGCTCTCTGAATCATTCTTTGTTTGCTAGCATTCTGTGCAACTTGGAACCTCTTCCAGTTCTTTTTATTTTTCTCTATTGCATGATGTGTTACCTTCAGAGACAATCAATTCATCTACATGGAAATGTTAATGTGACGTTATACACAAAAACAGAATTTTTAATATTTCCAATATTAAAAAAACATATTATTACAGTTCCTTGTTTCTTAAACAGATATAATATTGTTCCAATGTTGTTTTTTTTAAGTTTTCCACTTTGCAGAACATTGTCAAGCTTCCCATTCAATATGTAACTTAAACCTTCAGATATAAGGCCTTGGTTTAAAAAATGAAATGCTTCCTGGCTTTGTTGCTCAAAACTCACATGAGATGGTTAAGCAGCATTTCTTACTTATTTGAAGAATTTTACATATTTCTCTTCAATAATTATGTTAAATAATCCATGGAATTTTGTTTAAAGGATAACATATTCTTGACAGTGAAAATTTAAAAGCAAAAAGAGTCAGACTGCTGTAGGAGACGTTTCACAACAGCAGCTGCTAGTGGAACCAGGCTTCCTTTCTCTGTTCAGTTTTAATCCTTTCTGATAAGGGTAGTTATGTCTTCACATAAAGTATATTATAATGTAAAACAAAGTTTGTTTCTTAAAGATATAAAAAATTCATTCATTTTAAAACAGATTTGAGACAAAATTCCTCCACACTTATTCAAGAAGATGCAGCTTTAATATATTTCATTTGAACCTGAAACAAAAAAACCTGCCTGATATTTTTATCATACTTCATATTGGTGAACTTTTTTCTTTAGATATCTCATTTCGCTGTGATGTAACATCTATCATTTGCTGTGCCCCTTATAGTTGACTGAGGTCTTCACCCTCTCCATAAGGTTACACCCTGCCACCCTTCACAGGAAGCTCATTTCCGCCACTTGCCTTCATCCTTTGGTGGCAACCCACAGCTTCTGACCATAGGTGAGGGATAGAAATGCAGAGGGACTGTTAAATTGGCAGCTTTGCCTTTCAGCTCAGCTTTCTCTTTACAGAGCAGTGCATGGTTGTGTAGCGTACATGACAAATCTTTAGGACACTTTAACTCCTCTATTTAAGGTGGTTTAACATTTCCTATTTAGACGGGGCAGTCCATCCATTTCTCACTGCAAACCATATCTTTAGAATTGGAGGTGATCAACCTCATTACAACTGCTCGATAGTCTAAAGGGCCGTACACACCGGGACGAATTTCAGCGCACGTTATTCGCCAGCGTTTTTCAACACATTTTTTGTGTTCACACCCAAGCGATTTTCGATGACGATGAGCCGAGTGAACATGCAATGACATTAGATGGCGCTTAATGTAAAACAGAGATACTCCTGAACACAAGGTGGCGCTGCGCAACTTTACGCTTCTTAAACTCGCTCTTCACTCAGAAGAAGAGAGCAAGTACTTACGCGCTTGTCAGAATCATACAAAGAAAACATGAATATTTCAAGCACCAGTAGAACCAGCTCCAGTTCCAGAGATGAAGAAATTATTGTTCTGTTGAATTATGAAAGACGCCGGAAAAGATGCCGATTTTGGGTACATCCCATAGTTACAAGAAGAGAAGAACATGGGGAGTTTTATCGACTGGTACAAGAGCTGAAAATGTATCATGAGCGTTTTCGGGGATATTTTAGAATTCCCGTCAGTGAGTGCATCTTCTTTGTCTTATTTCTTCGCAGCAGTGTAGACGCTACTTGGCATATATCTTCTTCGCCGTTACGTATGTGTGCTCAGCAAGACAGTTTTGTGTTTGAGTGCCCCCAAGTTGTGTTTTACTGTAACTTCAGAAGCTCCAGACACGTGTGCAAAAGCGCCATTCTCATTGGTCGTATAGTTTTTGGCAAACCAAAAAAAACAAACCCGAGGCGTTTTTTTAAAAAAAATGACGCTTTTACGCGTGGCGTTTTTCGCGTCAGTGTGCACACTCACATTGGTGCCCTTTGTTTAGTCACGAGGCGTTAAACGTCGGTGAATATCGCGCGCGAAATTCGTCCCGGTGTGAACAGGCCTTAAGTATGCCTCCTTTAGAGGATATGGTGTCTGATTCTGACAGAAACTGCCTATATGTTAAGACAAATTCAAATCTTTCATTTGAGCTTTAGAAGTTGTCCTTACATTACCATTTTCGCTCTTCATCTTCAACTCAAATGTACTTTAATTCCAACTTAATGAGAAAAGAAGCAAAAATAATAACCCAAATAAGCTTCCACAACACATGATATTAAGACAGACACATGATGCTATTTTCTAGCTCTACATTTTCATTGCATGATATTGCATGATTCACAGTTCAAAACAAGTCCTTTTTATCTAATACTGCTTGTTATGTGGCCACTCAGCTCAGTCCCTGCCTAAAAAATTAGCTCCAGGCTCTTTAAAACCCACAAAAGCCCATTTTCTTCCCTGACTGGCTCTGTGGGAACCATCCAAGAAGAAACACCCAAGGCTTGTGAACAAAAGCCAGCCCCAAGTTTGTGAAACTGACAGTGAAGATTTAAAGTGATATTTTTTTGAATTCTTAACTGGAAATTTTGTGTTTTTTAACCTATGTGAGAAGAAAATTACAACGGCCAAGGATCCTGGTTGAAATATTCAACTTATTTTAGGAAAAAAAGATTACTTTAAGCAGACATAAGATCATTGATGGAAACTAGTGATTAAAAGATCATCCGTTGCTAAAAAGGATTCAAAACTCCAATCAGGTAACTGATGTTTAGACTTTTAATTTTGAGTTTGGAGGCCTTTAACCTGGAGTAAGAACACATTAATGCCACTGTGAACAGTTAAGATCAGTCTAACTTGCCTATTTTGTATTTTAGAAGGACGTTTATGTCAATTGTTTATTACACATAATATTATTTGCTGTAATACAAGACTGTCTGACTAATACATTGAATTCATTGAAAGAATACGTCTAGTACAAAATAAATAACAAAATATTGATTAATATATAATGCTAAACAATCCACAAACAGATAATAAATAACAGATGAAAGGGACTTGTCACATCTTCTTGAATTAACTTCTTCTACACGGTGATAAGACAGCAAACAAATCCACTTTGTGTTGCTTCTCACTTCAACTACAGTCTGTGGCTCCATGCTTCTGCAAATTATATTGCACTGCATGTTTTTTGCTTTGTCCCAAGCTTCACTCAAGGCTCAGCTGGATTCTTTATGCTTGTCTATTTTTATAAAAATGAATGCGTGCATGCGAGTACATGCAAGCATATGACTAACCATGGGGAGAAGTATGTGCAGTATTTGCTGACGATATTCAGTCAGACAGGATTAGACAACATCACAGCGGATATACTTTATGAATCATTTCACTTTTAAACAAATTTGTTCTTTTGTTAATAAGTGTATGTGAGACCATTCTATATATAATCTCTGATTACAGGTCTCTGTGGGAGACTGCAGAGCCGACTGAGAGCGCATCAGTGTGAGCGAGATCATCCCATGTGTGAGAAGAGGGTGTCTTTTCCAATTAGAATATGTTGTGTCTTACTCGGCCTCTCTGCTCAGCAGTGCCTTAATATCCAGCTGACTCTGGCATGAACACTACTTTTTTTTTCCAAAATCTTCTTGTTACTACTATCTATGTTGGATTTAATCTTATGCTGTACCTTTCCACCCTTATGAATACAAGTTATGTGTATCCATACATTTGTATTCACAAGTATGCGTATACCCAGTGTTAGGAGTAACTTATTACAAAAGCCATGTATTGATATATTTTTTGTGTTGTAGCAAGTGGTGTAAGTACAGAAGCCATGAACAGGCAACTTGCGCTTTTTGCCCGACATTGTTCTCTCGTGTTAACGACGTCTACCTTTCTTTTTATTTTTTGGGGTTTTTGTTGTGATAATAACATCTACTATCTCATTAAGAAAAAAAATCTTGTTTTCTAGAGATAATAATACCAAGAGATAGTATTTATCCTTAACAAAATAACACAAAAAAATGGATTGTCATTGGTAGTCATTGGTAATGACCGACAACATCAGCACAATTTCTGCCTGAGTTTGACCACCAGTAAAGTAATCAATCATAAATTGATCAGTTCATCTGGTGTTTGACATTTTCTCTGACAAACTGCTTTTTCATAGCTGTGAATTGTATCAAAAATGGAAAAAGTATATTCATCGTTATCACAACATACCAAAATTTGTTTTCTCATGATAATGATAATATACGACCTCGTAATCACTCGTTCTCGTGATAACATGATAGTAGATGTCGTTATCAAGATCATTTCTTTTTACAAAGCTAGGTAGTCTGTGTGCAGCTTCTGTAGAAGACATTACAAATTAATTTTGAGTAGTATTTTACTCACTACATGTCTAATACCATGTGTATTAAAAAAAAAACTTGTGACCCAAAACCTACTGTTAGCCTTCAAGGACACAAACAATTTTTTTAATTTTACTTTTTTTATAAGAGTGTTCATTGCTTTTTTTGGTCATAGAGCTGTCTGTCTTCTTGTTAGTTAGTTGCAGTCATTTTAACCTGCATTGTTAGGTGCCATGTTTTCGTTTTCCCAAGGCACACTGGCCTCTCTGTTGATCTCTTCATTCATTCTTTTACTCCCCTTGGTCTTGTGCAGAGTCACAGGGTTGCTGGAGCCTATCCAGCTATTGTTGGGTGAAGGCAGGGTACACCCTGGACAGTTTGTCAGTCTATTGTAGGGCCTCACAGGGGAAAGAAGCTGAATCCCAAGAGAAAACCCAAGCATGCATGTGGAGAACATGCAAATTCAACATAAAAAGGACGCAGGCAGGACTCAAACCAGGGCATCTTCTCTGTAAGGCAAGAGTGCCAAGAACCACACCGCCAAGTTTTCCTTTTTTCAGAGTAAATAGCTTTTATATTGGTTTCTATGGACTCAATAAAGCTGAGGGTTACTCCTCCAGTTGTGCTTTAAGGGCAGTTACCGAAGCAAACAATAATATTAGTAGTCACCAAATCGCTCCTCATATGAATGTAAAATCCTTTAAAGTACTTCTGTGGGTATTATGTAGAAAGTAGCTTAAAGGTAATAGAGGACTAATGTAAATCCTTGTTATCTTATTGTAAGGTAACTCATTACTTTTGACAAAAGCAAGTACTTTGTCATGTATTATAGTTTGGTAAGGTAACTTGCACAACACTGGAAAATGAATTTTTTACTCCTTTTCACAGTAGAAAAAGAATGTGTGTTCAAATTGTGGCTTAGTCCCAACAGACTTCATCAAGTAAGAGGTGGAAAAGCGAGACCATCCTGACCCTCAATTTCCTACAGACAGACTACGACTACCTTTGAAATTCTGCAGGTGAAATTCCCCAGACCACCCATCTTCATCTTCTCAGTGGTAAACAGTGCTTAACACCAAAACGGAGGGAAGGAAAAAAAACTGTAGGCCATTACTAGGAGAGTACCATTACTATAGCAACAAGGCAAGTTACATCCAATGGTCAAAATTTCATTTCCTTATAAAAAAAAAGAGAAATGGAAAAGGTGGCTCTTTTTAGCACATTGAAGATAAATAAAACATTTTTGTCCACATTTTATCATCAATGAGGCAAAAAGATAAAAATATATGTTTGGCATGACTGTACAATAAGTACATTAAGCATTTAAAACGACACACTTTATACTCTCCATAACTAACTCCTTGTAGCAACAGTTATCCATCTCAGAGAGGAATCATTGGCTTAAAAGCATTCCTTTATCCTAAATGCCATTTAAAAATGAGTATGAGTGATATGAATATGCAGCATCAAACACTCATCGATTAAACAAGTTTTTCTCCACAGGCTGGTCTTTTATCTTTATCCATTCTAATGGATATAGGACAGGAATTTGTGTCAAAACTATCCTTTTTGCAGAAATCTATTGAATTCTTTCAGTACTCACCTTTCCAGACACAAAGTGAAAACAGGGATTTAGCACATAAAAGCTATTCTCTTACAACTTTGTTATGCTTTTACTTTACGTTTACAAAAGGCCCAAAGGAGAAAACAAATAAATAAATCAAATAACTGCTGTCAAAATCATCTGACTGTCAGGCAATAAAGAGGAGGCATAGATGGAAGTTTGTATGAGTTTATTTATGTGTATAAGGCAGATGCTACGCTCAGTCTGTCAGTCCACTGCTGCTCAAATTCTCTCTGGACAAGCTGAATGACTGACAGGTTAGTGTGCGTTTTGTGTGTGAGTGAACACATTTGTATGTTATGGAGAAACAAACCTGTTCAGAACAGGGTGTAGACAGCAGTCTTTAAAAGGAACTCGTGCCTGTGTGTGTGTGTGTGTGTGTGTGTGTGTGTGTGTGTGTGTGTGTGTGTGTGTGTGTGTGTGTGTGTGTGTGTGTGTGTGTGTGTGTGTGTGTGTGTGTGTGTGTGTGTGTGTGTGTGTGTGTGTGTGTGTGTGTGTGTGTGTGTGTGTGTGTGTGTGTGTGTGTGTGTGTGTGTGTGTGTGTGTGTGTGTGTGTGTGTGTGTGTGTGTGTGTGTGTCACCAACCAAATTAATGTTCCTTTAAAGGACTGTGGAACCTGAGACAAAACAAGGCATGAAGCTGAGAGAAGGCGTTCACAGAGAAAGACTAATGCCTGGATGGAAACATTTTGCTTTTTGCTTCCAATCACACGACCTCTACTTGGTATGATAACAAAATTTCTATCAAAGTTTTTGGTAAAAACTTGTTGGATACAGTAACAATGCTGACCTAAAACCAGAAAGCAGCTACAGATAAACCAAAAAAATAAGACTTAGGGAATACCGAAACATCTCCATTTTTCCCAAAACAAGAGCAACAAAGCAGCCAAGCAATCAATCACTAAAGCAATTAATCAACATCACTTATAAAGAAAAAAGTAAAATGTTTAATTTACTTTCAGCTTGCAGGAAGGTTCTTTTAAAAAGCCACTTTTTTGTCCCTGAAGTGAAGTGACCCTTATTTAATGTCTACTGAAACTGCAGCTTAACACTCCAGCTACCAATAAAATAGATCCTTTGCTGACAAGACGTTTTTTTTTTTTAGCAAATCCCTCTCTCTAAGCCAGTATACAACATTTTATTTTCAGCAGGAAACTCAGAGTAAAAGTCTCCAGAACCTTATAAACAAGCGCAAATGACAAATTTGTGTTCCACAATAATGTTTTTCATCGAAAAGGATTTGAATATTACAAAGCACCTCATAATGTGTACAGATGATTCTACAAGAATGGCTCAGGGCCATCTGGTGGTGTAGCTCAAGATAGCAATCAAATCGTATCAGCATAATTTTACATCTTTCCATCGGATTTTCAAGGGTCAGCACCATCACCCAGAACACTATAGTCTCCCCACTCTCTTCTTTGAACAATTCATTCAGAGAACGGTCTCTAAAGGAGATGAGGGCGGCCATGGTGCATGAGTAGAGCGTTTGACCTCTAATAGGAAGATTATATGTTTGAAGTGTGGTAAGACACTTAACCCTACATTGCTCCTAGCGGCCTTTGCATGTCAGTTCTGTCCCCATTGGTGTATGAATGTGTGTGTGTGTGTGAATAGTGCAATGAGGATTGAGGGCTTAAGACCTTGAAGAAGATTTTTAAAAGCAATGACTATTTTAAAATAAAACTTTTTTTTTTCTTTTTAAAAGGGGCTGAATGAGAATACAACATTTATCATTTAAAAAAATATCCTCAAGGACCAATCCCACAAAGGACATGCACCCTTTCAGCTGGTGCCCACTACCTTCAGTGTGAGGAAATAAAATTTTCACTGAGCGAAAACACAAAAGAAGTGAAAAGTATAAACCATCTTTGAATTTCCAGTTTTGTGTAATATCGGCATGATTATAAAATAAAACCACTGAATTTCTCAGAGGTAAGATTGACACATGTGTTATGTTTAATTTAAAACATGCATGTCATTTTTAACTACTTTGTCACTTACCAAATTATAGAAATGTGGATTGTTAATGCAGGTTCCGTTTGCTTAGACTGCCAATATTGTTAATATAGTTAATGATATCTATATATATACTAATATATTTCAAAATATATTGCTGAAAGTCGGTAAGCAATGTAGAATAATTTATAGATATATATTTTTTGTATATTTGTGTCTTTTGCTTTAAAAGTCTGATTCCTTGAAAATTGTGGAAAAAGTCCAAATCCAGTGAGCCTGTTTAAATGCACACCAAAAATCTGATCATTTCTTGAATTTATCAAATTCTTCACGTGATTGTGTTAACGGCATCATCTGACATCCTAAATTGGATAACAACAGTTATCTGATTTTGAGAAATCTGATAAAGCTGAGTCCTAAGTCACCTCACATCCACATAAACTCTAAAAAAAATATGGTATTAGACTGAAACAAGACCGGTATTTTTCAATGATAAGATTTTTTTAGAGCATGTAAAAACGTCAGTTCTAAATATTATAAGAATCTGATTATTCTCAGTTATTGGATCTGCTGCTATGCAAACAATCGTAATGATAGCTATAACTGATAACTTGTGCTGGAATCGTGTTACGACCACTTTCAATGAGAGCTGCAGCAGATGAACGCTCACGGCTACAGCTGACTCATCTCACTAAAACGCAGAATGGACTCATCAAAGGCTAAAGCCAAAAGACAATCAATAGTTGTCTTATTTTGCTTTTGCGCAGTGTTAAATGGGCTTCAGCAATGATTAAAGCATGCTTGGGTCTTACAACATTAAACCAAAGACAGTACAACATGAATACAGATAAAGCTGAGACACATCAGTAAGCCAGACTGCTAATGTCAGTATGCATGGTTCCTATAGGCACAGTTGCACTCTTGCATACTTTTATTGGCATCAATTTAATGCTGTACTCTTTGACTGAAGATGAAACCCGTGTTGATGTTTTTGGTATTTCCAGGTTGCAGTACGTCAGTCAAAGGAAACCCAATCAAAGTGGGGAAAATTGGTTTCAGCTGAATGACATTTCAGCTTCAGTTTTGTATAAAAGTGGGGGGGAAATGCAAATATCTGTGAGTGTGTTCAGGAATGAGAGGTCCTCCACTGCCTTCAGAGACAAGTGAGACTTCAGTGTAAATGAAGGAACCAATAAATTGTCGGAGAAAATCCTCTGTCGGGTTGAAAAGGTTACCTCATGAGCTGCATCGCACTTTCTGGAGGCAGAAAAGGTTTTCTCTTTGGAGCTGACACTTTCAACAAGTGTCACAAACACGATCAAAATATTACAAAAATTTCTAACAAACCAAAATGCCAGGCAACCTCAGTGCCGCAACGTCAAGCATATATCATTCATCTCTACTTATACACTCTTCACATAGGTTGACCTACATTTTCCATCTATTCAAAAGCAAGCATGTTTAAAAAGATGCATTTAGCCTGCGGATCCCAGCAAGAAAAATATAATAAATAAAACTAGATGATGGAAAGAGACACATTAAAAGGTAAAGTAATAATCAACTCTGCAGGCTTGTCTGACAGGCCACAGGATGGCTCTACCAGTGATACAACCTGTTATTACCCACTGGCTCCATAAAACCAAATAAGCCTTATCCACAGAGCTGCTCCATATGCGAGTACCGGTACACATCTTTGTGCAGATGAGTGCGAGGATGTGCAGTGGTCACATCAAACCATGCGTGAGATAATCAGTGACAGCGGTACTCATATGCAGAAACTGAAACTGTAAAAATGTTCTTTCAGCAGTAAGCTACCGGAAGATAGAAGAGAACAGAAATACATACTTGCATATTTATTCAAAGGGAATTCATTTATTTATTGAGCATCTCCGGCTCTGTCTCATCTCAAAGGGACAGAAAGGCATAAAATATCTTGCACACTTGCACAGAGCAGCCAAGATCAGCGGTTCCAGAAATAGACAATAACCCTCCATCTTTCTCTCTGTTTGTTGTCACACAGCAATTGAGGGTGAGGTGTAAAAAGAAAAAAACAAATAAACTATAGGGTGTAATGTGATATAGGTATGGTATCCAGAAAATAGTTGCCCTGTGGGTAATTGCATCAAAACAGATCCCTGAGTCCTCCATATGCCCACACAGTACAAGGCTGCATTCTGTTTTAGGTCAGCCAATTCAAGACCATGGCCCAGTTTTGGTTTCAGCTACTGCCCTGTTATAATGCTGTGACCACACCATTGTCCAATAACAGATGGCATGGACGTGGCTTTTATGATGATAAAGGCACAGTTGACCATAAATAATTACCTAAAGATTAAACTCCTTTTTGGTAATTTCATGCTGCTTCAATTTTGATTAATTTAAACCCATTTGACTGTCAATTCTCTTCACTGTTTTTGGGCTTCCTTTTTTTGACTGAATCAAAATGTCACCACAGTAATCCATGTACATGAGCTTCAAATTGGCAGATGCAAAAATAAATAAGTAAATAAACTGGCTTTTGTAAAATATTACAAATTAAAATGCCTCAAAAATAAAGGGAGGGTTGAATGAATATCTTTGAATGTTAACAGAATTCAGCTGCATCTTTGACTTGTAATTTGAAAATATTATAAAGAAATGACTCATCCTCTTTTTATTTCAGGGATTTTAATTCAGCAAGTTCTTCTAATTCATAAAATAACTGATTGAAGATCATGTCAAATACTCTTGGCTCACCATTAATATGAATACACCAAAAAGAAATTGGGTCAGCTGAAGACCGCACCAATGGATCTTCAGTTTTTGAATAGTTTTGAAGCAAACCAATTGCTTACTTTTTCAAAAGCCCATGAGAATTTCTCTACTCAATCAATTTTTTGGTTATCTACATTTAGATGCATCTTTTTTTTATAAATAATCTGTTTTTCATAGTCTTTCTGTTTCCTGGAGTCCTGCATAGCATTCTGAACAAACCCAATTACATGACATTTATTTATAGACTTCCTGTCTGTAGTTTAAATTTATTGCTACTATTAGTCACAAAAAGAGAGACTCTTTTACTGGTGCCAGGTAATTGTAATTCAGAGGACAATTTAGCTCGAAATACTCACACAAAAACATCCATAGTATTTTCCTATATTTACCAACAAGCAAACCACCATATTTTTCCAGAGTATAAGTCACAGCAGCCGAAAAGAGTACAGGAGACAAAATCATATACAAGTCACAATGGAGGACAAGTACAAGTATATTAGCCCAACATGCCAATTATTCAGATGACCATAGCATAAAGAACATGCTAACAAGTCGACTAAATGCTTTATTTCACTTCAAATCACTAAATCTGTTGAATTCTTCATCTTTTGGGCCAAGCCTGACATAAGACTGAGCAGCTCTTCTTCTTCTGCATTGCTGTGAGTGGTAAATGCTGTTACACACACTTACAGTGCCCTCTAGTGGTTGATGCCATTTATTTTTTTTAAATTACATATAAGTCGCACCAAAAAATATGACAAATATAAAAGACAAGATTTACCTTTGATTGCATTCTTTGCCTGGAATTCGATCTCCAGATGTATCCATGGGAGATGGCAGAAGGTTGAGACAAGAGGTCAAAGACTGGCTGGAGTCTTCTCTAGATACTGTGGAAGAAAAACCCAGAAATGAATAAAAATCACTACACTGTAGGTGCACTTAAGCTGCTTCTCTTATCAGGACACCTTTTAGTCTGCAGCATTTCATACTTTGTACTTCCTTCTTTTTGTTGTTGAAAATAATGATATCTCTGTTTGAATGGTACATTTACCACGGTTAAGTAAGGTAGGAGACACAAGTAAAGATTTGGCATTTCCACAAAGCTTTGATTTTAAGACTTGCAACATTGAACACTGCTGGCCATAAATTGCAGTGAAACAGCTTTCTTTTTAATAAAGGCTTCAACAGGCCACAAGAGAGAGATAAAAAATGTGAAGCACCAGAGAGTCTGCAAGAGTGGGGGTTGTAGGGTAGGTGAAGATCCAGTTGTGTACGTCCGTGTGAGTAAATCGTTGAGCACGTATATAAAAATGGTTGCACTGTGTTCCAAGTTGAATGCATACGAGTTTCTTTAAATGACTCCCTTTCATTATCTAGAAGAACCTTACTCTTTTATTGCTAACACCAAGTCTAAGACCCCTGACTTTATGAGAACGATTCATCAAATCTTTAATTTCATGCTACAGTCTGCAAACCATTAGCTCTGATGCCTAAGCATGCACACTCGTGTGCTAGTGTGTATTAATGATGGTACCTCCCTTTAGCTTTGAATCATACAGTCCCTGTAGAGACGCTATTATTGTGTGTGAGTGTGTGTGTGTGTGTGTGTACTTTGTGTGAGTAGGAGCACTCAGTCCACACCTAACCTCTCCTGCAGTGCAGGAAATGCTGTTTATTAGGGATAAAGCTGCTGTTGTAGTTCTAATTCAATCGGTTACTTAGCATTTTCTTTCACTTAGCTGCAAACCGAACTACTTCGTGAGCCAGAGAGGTACTTAAATGAGCCCAGGAGATAAATAAATGAGAACCTGAAAAAAAATCTAAATTAGGTGGAGTTTCTTTTGTTAGCTTTTCAACACAAATAAGCTTTTATATACATAGACTGCAGGTCATGTACAGATCTTATGCTGCCACAATCTCCCCTCAGATTACCACAGATAAACTGTTCCCTTCTTCCATCTATCAGACATATAACAAGTTGTCACTCCCTCTTTGAACTCATTTCCAAAACTTACACTTTTGTACCTGACTTTGCTCCATTGTCTCTCATCTCAATAGTTCGGTAAAAACCAGAATTTAAGCACTACGAACATTATGAATGTTTATTATTTTGCTAAATATTCTGTACTATTTAGAGCATTTATTAACTATTCCTAAGAGCTAACGTATTTTAAAGATCATATTCAGGTTTAAAACTCTTTTCATAATTATGTGTTATGGTTTAGTTTTCCAAGGGCATTATTATTGTCCTTAAATATTTTTAATACAATTCCATAAGAATTACTATTTAAATATTTATTGGAGAAGTTTTTACATATAGCTGTAACCTGTAACTATGAAAATGAGTATTTTTGTATGAAATCTTTAATTTGTGTTCAAAAAATGTTGCAGGTCCAGACTTTTCTTACTTTGAGATGAACTGCTCTTATCAAATAACAATGGCTAAGAACCAACAAGCTAGGCTATTTTTGAAGGGTTCATTGGTTCACCAATAAATGTGTGTGGCTGAGGCAGCAGAGCTCTATCTGAATCTACTGGTGCAACAAATGAAGTCCACTTTTCCTGCACATCCTCCAGCCTTCCATTGCTGCTATCAAGTCTTCAACAGAGCACTCCACACTAACAATGAGTAACCAGGTGCCACTCTGCTCATTCTGTCTCTCTGAGCACAAACTGCACATGCATGCTAAGACATTCAGTCTATAGAAGGTGCCCTGCATGTATAAGGCACAGAGATATTAACATGTTGGTCACAGGACCTCAGCTCTGGATGCGGAAAAATGAATGATGCTTTCGAGTTCATTTCATTCAAACCTAAAATAGTAGCATACCAAATCAATGTTGTGTGCTACTGAGATATTTTAACAATGTGAGGAGCCTAAAATCACTGACTGTATCTGAGAACAGGACTGAGCAAGTGTGACGTCACCCTTAGAAAATAACTTGCTTCCGGTTCCAACTATATAAAGCCAATTCAGTCACCATATTTTTGCAACACCGCCATTTTGGAACCAGACAGATTGATCTGAATCAACATTTCTAAAGCAAGAACTTTCGCCAATCAGGTGTGAGCTTGTTGGAAGTCCACCCACCTTCCAATGAAGGCAGGCTCAGGGGAGTCTGTCAAACACAAGACCACGTGCTAAAATTACACAAATGCAAGAAATTTAAGCCAGTAATAACTTAAGTATTGAATTGTCAAATTTTCATAAATGGTGACTGATATCATTTCTAGCTCAAATTCACTCAACTAAGTAGATCCTCATGTTTTAAACAAATATTTACAAGCAAGGATTAAAATAAAAAAACAAGTACCGTGATACAGTATTGTTAAGCATGTAAAGATAAAAAAAATAAGTACCGTAATACAGTATTGTTAAGCATGTAAAGATATTCACAAAGGTTTCAAGATATATCTTTCTTTTGCAAAAGTCAGTCATTTGTCTATCATGAAACCAAAAAAGTATATTATTGAAACAATAATGTATGACAAACAAATTCATGGATTTAGGAGCTATGCAATTGAGCTACATGAGCATTCATTTTATCCACAAACATTAAAGCATCGTCCTGCTCTCCAACTGAATGACATGTTTGTGTGATGTATGAACATGAGCTGACAGTACTATTTGCACTCCATGCCCTTCTGTGGTATGGCGTGAAGAGTCATCTTATTAGACAGCTCACCCTTATGGCATTGTTTATGTTACTGAAAAGCCAAAACAACCCAGAAATAAAGTGCTGTAAATGAAGCAGTTGCTTCAATGTCATGACACTTGATGATGGAGGGCAGGAAAAGACTAGGGAGACTGGAATAAATATCAATGTGGATTAATGAGCAAACTGAGAAACAGACAGTGGGTAGAACAACAGCAGAGAAATGAGGAGGTTTAAAAATACATAAATAAATAAAAACACCAAGAGGGAAAAGGGAGAAATCCAGACAGGAACAGGGAAATGTGAGCAGATGCTGACTTCTATAAAATGAGGAAGAGATGCATTTGTGAGAGAAAGGAGAAGCTCTGAAACGTATTGTTTAATTTATCTCGACTACACATAAGAACTCATGGAAATCAACCTCTACGAGAAAGCAAAGGCAGTGTACAGCTATTCAAAACTGCTTCACAGCTACACTAAGGCAGAAATATAAAAGAAAAAAGGAAAGTTACCATGTCGATGTCTCTGATCATCGGAGTAGTCAAGGTCCAACATGAGATCATCCTCATCCAGTTCTGATGAACCCAGGTTGTTCAGAACATCCTGTTGAGAGAGAAGTAAAATAAAAGGTTTTTATACTTATTATTACTTTGCTTATGTTATTTATACTGCTCAATATGCTAATTTGTCCATTATTGCTGAATACAAAACTATAAACAACTTTTCTCTTCTTTTTTGTCTAGGGATGACTTTGGTTTGCTAAGTGAAAGAAAGACGATGCCAAGTGAGCATATTGTGTTGTGCAACATCTGTCAGCTTTAGCCATGCTTGACAAGCAGAAGCTAGCTGCTGAACAAACCAGAAAAACGTTGCCAATCTGCAGGATTCAATCCCCTCGACAAAGAGAGGCAGCTCATTGTTTAGTCATGCAATTTCCAAAAGCATATGATCCTGAAGAAGTTTCATTTTACTTGTACGGGCTCTAAAAGTTTAATAAAAAGAAATGAGTGAAATCAACAGCTTTTTTTTTGTATTCCTTTCCATAAACCGATGAGTGAGACCGATGCTCCTTGTCAATACTGAAATCATTAGTCAAAATTCTGACTCCCCTGCTAATTTAAATGTTTAAACAAATGTGAAAAATAATCAAGAACATCAAGGTGATCAATCTAAAAAAGACATACATTTTTCATAAGATAAAAATCTTTTATGCATGTTTTTTTCCCAGTGTCTTGCCCTGAAAAAAAAAAGCATAAAGCTTGCTGACGTGGTTATAAAACTACCTGAAATGGATTTTTCCCCCCAGCATTTCTGTCTTAAGTGACTAATAGCTGCAGCAGTCATGTAGCATCATTTGATGCCAAATACCCCCCCATTTCCTTACAGCCTTTCACTAAAAGCCCCTATGTTGTTTAGATACTAAGATGCTAGAGTGATATGGAAAAATGTTTCTTTGGATTCAAAATGTTCCAAATGTCAACACTGCCCTCTAGTGATCATATAAGTAACAAAGAGAGATAAAAAATGACAGTTAATAGCTTATAATAGGTACTATCAGAATATTGTCAATTAAAGAGTCCATATTAAATGAAGAAATATAGAAAAATAGAAATACATTTTACTTTTTTGAATGATCAAATACTTGGATTTTATTAGGCTGGTCGATATCATAAAAGCATTTTTTATCAGTATTTTTGCAATGGCTGAAAAAATGACAAATAAAAATTATTCTATCAATCAGTAAATATTTTAATCACAAAAAAATGAATTTGAACTTTCTTACAAAAACACTTTGGAAGCAAGCAAATGTTATATACCTACTACTTAATAATAATCACAAAGTGCTTAACAACACTTGTCAAAAACGACACAAAAACTGGATAAATAATATCTAAAAGATGTCAACCAACATAAAATAAAAAGCCATCACAATCCATCTCTTAGAAGAAACTTTAAAATGTTACGTTTTGGAACATCTCTCCACAAAGGCAGATTTCTGCAATGCCTTTAAATATATCAAAAACCAGATAAATGACCCTTTTTAGCTCTCATAATTCTTGTTTGCACACAAACGACCACTAGACCCACCCCAGATTGAATGCTATCCATCTAAGGGCAAGAGCACTATAATACAGTGATGATTATTACTATTTAACAACACCTCACAGATCATGTATTTAGCCATTAAGAGACGCTTTATCTGTAATTTAAAAAAAAACTGGATAATGTCCAAAAAGTGACATTTTTCTTGTTTTTTTTTCCAGAACAGTGTCAGAAATATCAAGAAAAAAAGAACATTTCAACACGGTGCACTTTAACATCAAATATAACCAGCGGTTAAACATTTTTTTGAACAGATACTGGTTTTTAACTGCAGCTCACAGCTTTCATCTAAAACCAAATTACCCATTTTTATGATCCTCTTTAGACACAGAAATGTGTTAATATAACCCAAAAACAACCCAGAATGTCACCTTTCTACCACAAATATGTGATTGAGAAGGGATAAAACCTCGACTCAATAAAGATAATATGAGATTCTGGTCTCATTAAAAGACAGCTCCATCTCCTAAACTGGCAAACAAAATGACACCCAGAACAGAGATGAAGGGAAGCGGCAGGTTCTCTCTGTCCATTAAAAGCCAGTGGTTGCTCTTCCCACTCAGTTTAAATCACATATTCAGTCAATGAAAATTACATGTTTTCACTGCTTTAGGGTGGCAAATGCATTAAGATGAAGGGAGAGCAATTTCGTTTTTCAGCCAGGTATTATAGCCTCTAGCAACGGAAAATATACACACAAGCAAATGGCTTTCATTCTTTTTGAGTGGGCACTTCACAGCCAGTTGTGTTTACAATGTTCCTGAGGGCACAGATGATTGAACGTCCAGTCAAATTGGAAATCAGTTTGTTGAATAAAACCTGTGTGATGAAATAATGTCCCTGAAATAATGTCCCTGCAAAGTTTATCACCTGACATTTGTCTTTTTCGAGCAATTTCTCATGCTAGCACACATTGATCAGTCATCCCAGTGCTATGTAAACATCTGTCTCCTATTCAATAAACAGCACTATTTAACATTTCAGAGATGCACTCCTAAATTCCCACAATTTATAACCCTTGTTCTACAACAGATTGGATCACTACGCATATTTTACATCAATTTTAGTGTAAAAGACGGTAAAGATGCAGAACAACAAAATCTGACCACTATCAAATCAATCCTAGATGTGGTTTTTAAGATTTTTGGGTATTTTCTGTCCTTTTTCTGTTCCTGCTGTGCAAAAAATAAAAATATCTGCTTGTTTTCCAGCGTACTTTTACACTCACTATGACAAGTAATCAAAACAGCATAAAAGTTGTTTACATGCGGGAGCAGCAGGTACAGCTTCCCACACCTCTCCTGATTTCTGGAATAAAGAGTCAAAGCAACAGAAATGTTTGCAAGAACACATTTTAAACTGCAGCACCTCACAATATGGCTTTTAAGCAGCGCTAGGTAAAACACCAAACTCTTCCCAACCATGGAGTATGAATTGTTAGCTGAAGTTGCCTGGTAGTTAAAAGGGCCGAGCTACCACAGCTGCACATCCGCTCAGTTGCTGACAAAAGCACAAGCTTTCATCAGCATCTCAGTTATAACTATATGATACATGGCTATTTTTTTTATAGTTTTTCCTTTATTTTAACTAACCCTTCACAAAACAATATATTACAATCTAAAATAAATTCACATAATTGAATTCAATTATGTTGCGCAACATTGCTTTAATGGGGTAGCAAAGAAAAACAAGGGAGCTGCAGACTGTTTGAGTTCAGGTACTTCTGCACATTTCAATCAACAAAAAACTCATTACACTCAAAGGTCTGTCTGCTTTTAGATGTATATGTGGTAAAAAAATAATAATAATAGATTAGCTGACTTAATATGAAAGTTAAGATTGCAAAATAAAGCATTACACTGCTGGAATAAGCACTACAGATTTAACACCACATCTTCATCCAGATTTTCTTTTGTTTTGTTTTGTTTATTTCACATATTGAATTTTATGAATCTAATAGAATAGAACTGAATAGAAAACATGCTTAAAAATAAAAAGACATATGTTTTCTCTGTTTTTTTTATTTGAACTAAAATAGGCCTTGATTTTTGCTTGATCTTACTGCATTGTGACTTTCTGAACAGATGTCCACACCTATGACCAGTTCGAGGTTTTGAAGACCAACTGCAAACCTTGCACTGACAAAATATTTTGTTCAAACTTCAGGCTCTGTATTTCCAAACTGTACTGCATCACATTTATGTTCTGTAAGCATTAGTGGCCAATACATGAAACCATCCTTTTTATTTTTTGCTTCTTAGCATGATTATTTGTTACTCTTCTGGCTCACAGAGGAAGAGTCCGTTTCATGATTTCAGCAAGTGCCACTTATGTCAATTAGATTAAACAAGGCTTCAGTTGGACTGGAGAGCACTATCTAGCAAACAAGCTGCTAAGCAACTGTTGAAATGTGTGAGTAAGAAAGTCAAAGCAAAGTGGATTACAGTTGAAATGTTCTGCCACATTGCATGCCCCACTCCAGCACAGACAAAGTGCACATTTAGGCGCGTTTCTAAGAAAAGAGAGCATTTCTAGAAAAGTTTATATGTAATTCATTTTTTATTAAATCATTTGAAATGCAGTCGGTATCCGACTGCCACAGTATTATTGTTGGTATATATATTAAAAGCTTAAAAAAAGACAATACCAACTGAAATGATTTAACCATAAAGCTGCTAAAACAAGTACAGGTTGCACGGTGGCGCAGTGGTTAGTGCTCTCGCCTCACAGCAAGCATTAGCAAGTGGGTTTTCCCTCCCACAGAACAAAAACATGCTTCATAGGTGGCTTGATGACTCCAAATTGCCCTTAGGTGTGCACGTGCGTGTGATTGTGTGGCAACCTGTTCAGGGTGCACCCCCACCTTGGCCCAACGGTACCTGCGCTGACCCCAGCAGCTCAGTGACCCCAAAAGGCTTTCAGGAGGTTCTGAAGATGGATCGATGGGGTTTATTCACTTCACAGAAGCTCTTCAATGTAGATTTACACATATAACAAAGCTTGTGAAATTTGAATTTACTTCACAATAACGTGTTTTTGCTGCAAAGCTCAAAGCATATGCATACTCTGTCCTGCCGAGGTGTCATGACCCATCAGCTTTTTTTTTTTTTTTTTATCACATTAACACCAGAGTGACCCACAAACCAAAAAAAAAAAAAAAGGGTAGACAGTTGCAATTATTGAAATAATGCCCTAAAATATGACTGAAAGCTCAGGCAGGAGCAACAGCTAATGTTTCTAAATAATGTGGTTTTCACCAGCTCCAAATGGAATGAACCTCTAAACTTTGAAAGCACACTTCCCCGGCTCTCACCTTTCTTGAATGGCTCAGTCCACTGAAGGGCCCTTCAAAAGCGTGGAGGAGGAAAGAAGATTACACCGTATTTAAAGAGGTGTAAGTCACCAGGCTGCGGTGGTAACGAACAAAGCCATGTGCTCTGTTTAATCTCAGGAGAAAACCTTGTCGTTGGTGGTACAGTCAATGGGATTGGTTTAAACTAGTTTGGCTCCCTCAAAGAACGACTGGGAATGTTGTTGGAAAAGCAGCCCAGGCACAGTACGAGCTGCCAGGAACAGAAGTGGGTCTTGTAGAGGCATACGTCAACAAAGGACTAACGCAATATCTGGGCAAACGAAGCAAACACAACGCCTCAACGGAACAAAAGACTCAACTTGACAGATAAATAAAGAAGTTTTTCTAAGAACATTATACATTGACTCTCTGAAATTCAGAAGTTTCACTGGAATGGCTTTCAACTTCAAAACAACACTTTTACTTAATGTGTTTATGCACTGTCAAAGCCGTTTTCATATATTTTAGAGTACCGATAATGCTTGCACTTGATAAGCATTCCTGGCAATATTTTTTAGAGTTTGTTGAGAAAGGCTTCTTGGCTGCTTTTTGCATTCATTGTTGAGTATTGTTGTGCTTCAGTGGGGTCAAACAAACACAGACCCGCAGCTATTTGACACAGAGGAAAGGGGAGGCAGCACGCAGCGATGAGACCTGCTTGAGATATATTAATCCTCACACCCCCTTTGTGGTGTTATTGGCTGGTGGCAACATCCAACGCACTGCAACCTTGAAGCATCTTGAGCAATGAAACATAATATTTGTGGAGCTTTTTTTTTTTTCGGTTAGGAAAACTGCTTTTGCATAACTATTGACTTAAACTAAAGGACATTTGGAAATTTCAAAGGTAAATTATGAATTCTTCAATGAAAAACTAACAGAAAATGTGATTTTTGTCCAAAAAAGAAAATTATGCCATTCATTAAAAATAGATTTGTGGATTGAATAGATGCTGGCTAGGTTGAAATCTTACATTTAAATCAGGTTTCATTTAACACCAAAACATTTTAAATAAATAAATGTACATTCTAAAACTTGTTTTATTCAATAGATTTCATAAATCTAGTGTTTTAATTTGAACAAGGGTGGAGCTAGCATTACTAAAACGGGTCTTTAAAAGACATAAAGAGAAGCACATTATAGGCACATAATATTTAAGGTCTTTATGGTTTTATATAAAAACAAGTTGAACATTTTTCAATAAGAAGAGACAAGAAGTGGCAATTAAAGAAAAATAGAATATTATTGCCTTAGTTCATCATTTGATCCTAAAATAAAGAATAATATAAAAACAAACATTTTTATATTGTCTTAAATATTGTGCTACAATTGAGTTAAAATAGTTTTTATTTTGACTTATTCTCTTACAAATTTCTGTTAATTGACCTTTAAAACATTTTACCACTGGTTTTTAATGGTTAAATACATAAGAAGTTTCCCTCTGCTTTTTTTATACTGCAAAAATAATAAATAGCTTTTGAACCCTCCCAAATAAGTATATAAATGTGGATTTGTTGAATCCTTTAAAAAGTAAAGAATGCACAAGTGTTAACAATCATACTGTTTTTATCTGTTCCCCCCATTTAGTGAGGCTACTTTTCTATAAAATAAACCACTTTCCTTGATTGACAGAGCTCTTAGCTGGGAAGTAGAAGTCCCAGAAGCAGACAAATGTAATTTTTCTTGGATCTGCAATAAAGGAGTAAATGCAAATTCAAACCAGACTGAGGGACTTTTCCGTCATTTCACTCAGAGTCAAGCAAGGTTTCTGGATGGAAATAATGTAAACTATTTAAGGTGTTATTATGGAGCTTATTCAAATAAAAATACTACTTTTCTCAAAAGGTTTTATTTTGTAGAATATAAAACTGGTCACATTAAACATAGTTTTATTTGCAAATCTAACAATGAATTTAGAAAATAATGTAAATCCCATTGTACTGTTTTCATGCATGAGCTGCATGAATGAAAATGTTTTATACAAAACAAAACACGTTCATTTTTTCTGATGGTTTTACATTATTTATTTAAATTAGTAAATATTTTGGGGTGTAGTAGGGGGTTATTTTTTTATATCATTTAGTTTCACATTTTGCTTACAGTTTCTTTTAACATTTTTAGTTTTTAAAATGTTAATACTTCAAATCAAGTTATTTCTTCTGCTTTTATCATGTACTTTGTTGGCATTAAAATGAAAGCAAAAAGCTCGGCCCAGGACTTACCAGACTTCCCATTTTAGACGACGAGGAGTTGTTTCTGTGTTTGAGTAAACCGCATCCTTCCATGCCCGGAGCATCGCTTTGGTTTCCATGGATACGAGGCCCACCAGCCCCCTCAGATGAGGAGCGCAAACGCCTTTCCATTCGCATCACCTCGTGGTATGGGCTGGCACTGCTACACAAAGAAGCTGGAGACAAAAAGAAAGAAAATGCCTAAGCCAGACACTCAGAGAAACATTCATTTTAGATCAACCAGCTAAAATATTATCTTTTTTATTAATTTCTAACACAGTTAGAGCCTTTTGTCATCTGGTGAACAGTGTTTCTCTCATATAAGTAAATGAAAAAGCTTTTTCAGCCTTTTAAATTAGGTTAAATGTGTCCTCATATGAAACTGTTCAGCTATATTATCAAATGTTATTTGTTTATGCTATTTATTGTTTGGCGGTAATCAGGTTTTATGTGAGTACCTGCACCAAGAGGTTTGCACAATAATTAAAACATAAGAATAAATGTAAAATTCCACAGGAAATATATTCTGAACCAGACAGGCGGAGTATCATCATAACTGCTGAAATATGCAGAATACAAACAAACAAACAGACGATTCCTTTTGTCTCAAAACAGAACTGGGTTTTTGCAAAGCAGGACGTAATGCCAACTGTTTTCTCTCATCCTCTTTTTTCATCTCCACCTCCACCCACACAGAGGTGTACACAAACAAAGATACCTTTCCCTCACACTGAATCTTTTTTACTCACCTTTATTCTTGCAAAATTGGTTGGTATTGTTTAGTAATCATAGACTCACCAATAATCCATTAACATTTTTAATTTCACAGCATTACAGGTGTACAAACCATATCACAAAGACAAATGACACAGAGTCTGTATTATAATAACTTGTTGTCACAGAAACCATCAGGTAAACAAACTTTGTTTTTTTCACACGCATACTGACAGTTTCTATTGTTTAGAGTTGGCAATGTTTATCCTCATTGAGTGAAATAATTAAAAGCTATTAACAGACTCCTGATTACAAGCAGTTGGATCTGCCATGATCTGGTTTGTAATATAACTTTTATTTCAAAATGAAAATAAGCTTTTATAGAAATTACTGATGTCAATTACAATAAAGCAGGAATAAGCCCATTTGAGGGGACATGTGATTCTTTTGGATTTGATCAATATTTACACTCTTGGAAATCTTTTTTTTAATATCCGACACTTAAGTCTGATGTAAGGGAAATAATGATTGGAATAATCATGATGGGCTCTAAAATTAGATATTTTTTGCATGTAGGTTTTATATAATCTATGACAACTGAAAATAACCCGTTTCAGCTCACAGATAAACTACAAAAATAAGATATCAGGGTTTGAAACCAGAGACGTTTGCAAGTCCAAAGCTGGGATCAAGTCTCTGAACAGGTTTTCAAAATAAGTTTTACGTTTTAAAGGCGTCAAATCCAAGTTTCGCCCCGTGTCTCTGGTAATAAGTTCCAGTCAAAAGAAGCACCAACTTTCACAGTTAAAATGTGTGTTTATATGAAAGTTAGCTGTGGCAACAACAACAATTTAAAAGAAGGATAAAACCAGTGAGGCTGGAGTAATGTCTTTACTTTCCTGGCATATTTGTACTAAAAGAAAACAAGCTACAACGGCAAGCCACAAGCTCCCTGCTCTGCTCCATTCTGATGCATCCGTTTGTAGACGACTACATTCGAGACGTCTTTGTTTTTCTCATCTGAGCTGACATCTGGCTCAAAACTGTACGGCTGGACAGCGCAGATATTGCTCACCATTTTTGTTGCCCCGGTGATGTTAGGTTTGGTTGCGAGGGGCTGTAAGCTAGCAGGAGAGAGTGTAAACAGATGGATGTCGGAAAGTAGGGGCGGGCTTGCTCCACACCAACAGAGGGGAATTCTAAATGAACTCCTGCTGCTCTGCAGAAACGATGCCCTAGCAAACAATACAGGGGTTTTTTTTTTTGGCTAAAAACGGCCCAATCATATGTAGCATGCTACGATGACTTCTGACTTGTTTGATCTCTCAAAGGATAAAAAATTAAGAAGGAACTGTGAGTCTACTATAATCAGGAATACATTCCAAGGCTTAGACCTACCAAGGCCATAAAACCCTCTTGGGAGATCTTTTTAAGACGATTAAGGATCTGGCTTCACTTTGGATGGTAAAAGGTCCCAACATGACCCAGAGGCCCAGAAGGTCTGTTACTACCCAAACTGTATTTCTTAATAAGGAAAACTCTGGGCAAGAAAGAGGGATTTACCTAAAAGGTAAAAGAACACTCCCTGTTACCCTCAGGTGAAACTTCTATTATATTCTTTGTGATGTCATGAATATTTAAATTGCATATTTGAACATGAGTTTAGCCATTCAACCCTATATCGATAAGCTGCATTTTAAGAGTTGATTGTGTTGAACTCAATTCAAGTTTTGACTTATTCCTCTTTATTTGACCAATAAAAAACATAAGAAACTGCATAACGTTTATGTTTTGTTATGAGTCATACCTTCATAGTTCATTGTTTATTCATTAGGAATTTACCTGTTAATGTTGAAACTTTCTTTAGGCCAAACTCACTTTCATTCGAACTTTATGCAAACTTGTTTTATCACTAAAGTATTTCATGATTGTTTGTGTTTTCACATTTCCTCTGATTTCACCATAAAATGCGTTTTGGTTTCACATCACATCAGTAAAACAGTTACTGAGAAACCAGAACATTTCAGAGAAATAACATGCTTTTATTTTTCAATTTCTGATGAAACATGAAAGTGGTAGATCTGGTTGATAGGAAGGCCTCCTCTGAGGTCAAAAGGGTGCTGCCCAGCTCAGGAGAAGAGTTGGGGATTCAGTTCAGAGAAGAATGAAAGAAACCTAAGAAGAAGGGGGGAACTTCTTCAAATCTTTTGGTCTTTTATCTCAAACCACCCCATGTAACAAAGTTTGTGCCCCGACCAACGTTTTATTGTGAAATGTGAAAACTTTTGTGCATTTTTTTTAACCATTTTGAAGCTTAGCGCCACATTTGCTTCATATTTTTTAAACTGATCAGACAATTCATTTTGAGACTAAACTCCAGTGAACTTTTAAATCCAGCACGCTTGCCCAAAGACAATCTGCTTGTTTTTGCAGAACGTCATCTGCTTTTGGTCATAAGTCTCAGAATAGACTTCCACTTTTCTCCTACACCCTCATGCCAAAGCCACTGCTGGTTTGGTCCATCTCGTTCGCCTCAGGAAAACCACTTTTGTCTGGTGAACTTTGACTGAAAGCTTAGAGCCACTCTGGTGGGGAGACCCTCTCAACCAAACTGTTGCGGTTTGATGTGGTCATGATAACAGCCAACTTTATTTATCCAAACTAGCATCGTGAACAGTTTAATCTTGTTGTTTCCTTCAGATTACAATATTTCTCTTAAACCCATCTGAGGCATTACTTTCCTCATCCACCAACTTTCACACAGACACACACTATACTGAATTTGACCTGTTTATATGTTATTGTTTATATTTTCAGTTAATCTAATAAATATCAAAAAGGCAGTCGTTGTCCATCTTGTTCTTTCTTTGTGATTCGGTCCCATCAGAAGAGAATTTACTTCCTGAAGTGTTAAGTTTGATTTTGAAGTCTTTTAAACAGTTTTAAATATAAAATTGATACATTTTGAATAATTTGTCCTTCCAATAAGGAAGATGGTGCTCTTTTACGAGACAAAGTCAAATTCTTCATCTTATTTGACCCCTTTCATGGTACACATCATTAAAAGACCACTGGGAACGCTTTTAAAGTCGATCAAAAGATGATTAGAGTGGAACTATAAATGCAAGGTCACAAGTTTAAGGCCCCATTTTTGCTGCTCAGAAAGCTTGTGGGAGGATTTACTGTGTGTCAGTGGTTTTGCTGTGTTAGTTTTAGTTGCATACCTGTGTGTGGTTTTCTCAAGTGAGAGGCTCTGGGTTCATGCCAGCCGCAAAAGCTTCCTCTCTCTTGAAACGAATGCGAGGTTCGGGCTCTCCTGTCAGGTCTCTCCGGGTTAGACTGGCCCCCCTCACTGCGTGCCACGTTGGCCTCGCTTTCACTTGTGGTCTCACTGTGGAAGCAAGGCTTTCCCTCATTCACCAAATCACTCTTGTTCTCCGTGACCTCCTCTTTCTGTGCCTCCTGCCTTTCCTCCTCCCTCTCCTCTCTTTCCTCCTCTGACTGCTCCTGCAGAGGGAAGCAGGGCACGGCTGTTTCTGGCTCTGAGAGAGAAACAGCCGTGTCATAGTCTGTGTTGTTGGCTGTGCTGGTGTCTGGGAGCAATGGTTTCTCAGTGCTGGATTGGGCTGGACTGAAGAAAACCTGCAGGCAAGTATCAGAAGAAATTAGAATTAGGGCTGCACAATGTGAGGGAAACTTGCGATATTTGTTAGGTCAAAACACACACACACACACACACACACACACACAAAAGCTTGTGTATATATACATTAAAATGGCTGAAGAAAAATAAATCGGAGTGGAAATTGAATAGTTGGAAAGTGAGTTATAAAATTTGAGAAAAAGATATTCAATTGTTTTTTTAAATGTATTTTCTGTCTGTCTGATGATTAATTGATTACGATGCATTGCTGTTGTGTGAAATTTTGTCATTTGAAATATTGTATTTTGTTATTTGAAATTAAATTATAGTTATCTGTAATTTATTTGTAAAACAGAATATATTTTTAGAAGTGTTATTTCTATACAGGTTTTTCAGCTTCCTTGTTTTTTTTTTAAGCTGCTCATTAACTCACTGGAAAAAGTTATCTGTCTAAAACCAAATGCAGATAAAGAAAAGAGACAAGTTCATGGAGTTTTTGAGTCATGAGGGGAGTCCTCACATTTGATGCTCTCCCCTTCAAGTGGGGCAAAATAACTTGACCATATTAGTGATCAATATTGCGATGACAATATAACTTAGGATACATGAAGAAATAGCAGAACAACCAAAAATAATTTCCATTTCACTGCAACAGTTTAATTTAAATAAGAGTTAACCCGTGTCTACATAGGAGGCAAACATCTAAGATAAAAGAGCTCCATCCGATTGGTCAAACGCATAAAGGGATTTACTTGATCTGTTAAATACCTCAAGCTGCCATAAGATTGTTTTAGCACATTTAAGGTAACCATTTATTGCAATTGTCGCCGTCTTTTTTGCAATGTAAGTATTGGAAGGCTTGATATCACAATAACTTTGCAATATATTGTGCAGGCCTAATAAAAGTATAGCAACACGGTAAGTTTAAAAAAATACTTTTAGCCATACAGATTTACTTTTAAGTATTCTATTTTCCTATTTTGTTAAACATATTAAGCAACAGGTAAGAGCTTAAAAGTTCAGTCTGGTTTTAGATCACATCACTCCACAGAGACGGCGCTGGTCAAGGTTATAAATGATCTCAGGTCCAATTTTGATGAAAAGAAAACATCTGTTTTAGTATTGCTGGACCTGAGTGCAGCCTTCGACACAGTTGACCACTCCATTCTTCTAAACAGCCTGCATGACATGGTTGGGATCACTGGAACTGTGTTCAGCTGGTTTGAATCCTACCTCACAGGAAGAGATTTTATTGTCAGTGCAAATGATGCATCGTCTGGGAGGCACGGACCGACATGTGGTGTCCCACAAGGTTCGGTCCTTGGCCCCACACTTTTTATCCTCTACATGCTACCACTAGGTGATGTCATCAGGAGACATGGCATAAACTTTCATAGTTATGTTGATGACACCCAGTTATATGTGGCTGTGTCTCCTGATGACATGGGACCCATTGATGACCTTTTAAGTTGTGTTTTAGATATTGAAACATGGATGGGAGAGAACTTCTTAAAGCTCAATCAAGGCAAAACTGACATTTTAATTGTTGGTCCTGAAGCTGAGAGAGAAAGGGTCCAATCCTATTTATCAACTTTTAATCTGAATGTTTGCAATAAAGTAAAAAACCTTGGTGTGATTTTAGATGCAGATCTTAACTTTGAAGCACACGCAAACCAAGTTACAAAGACTGCATTTTATCATCTTAGAAATATTGCCCGAGTGAGACCCTTTCTCTCACAAGCCAGTGCTGAAATATTAATCAATGCTTTTATAAATTCTAGGATAGACTATTGTAATGCTCTTCTTTCTGGGGCTAAGAGAAATACTATAAACCGGCTGCAGCTTGTTCAAAACTCAGCTGCACGCCTTTTAACCAGAACCAGAAAGAAGGAGCACATTACTCCAATTTCGAAGTCTTTGCACTGGCTCCCAGTCAGCTTTAGGATCGATTTTAAGGTACTTTTATTACTTTATAAAAGTTTACATGGAACTGGACCCTCATTTTTATCAGATCTACTTTTAGTGTATGACCCTCCCAGAGCCCTCAGGTCCACAGGTGCAGGTTTGCTAGTGGTCCCAAAGGTCAGAACTAAAACCCACGGCGAGGCCTCCTTTCAACACTGGGCCTTGCCTGTGGAACAGCCTGCCTGAGGACGTGAGGGCTTCAGCCACTGTGGAGGTTTTTAATAAAAAACTTAAGACACATCTTTTTAGTAAAGCTTTTACATAGTTTTTACTTGTCCACATGTTTTTACTTGATTTTATAAAAAAATTTTAATGGAGGGATGTGTATGTGTTGGGTTTTTGTGTGTTTTATTAATTCATTTATTTTATTATTATATGCATTTATTTTTATTATTATTGCATTCTTTTTACTTTGTTTATTATTTTAACTAATATATATAACTAATATATATATATATATATATATATATATATATATATTCTTTCTTTGGGAAGCACTTTGAGATGCTATGAAGCATGAAAAGCGCTATATAAATAAAGTTGAATTTGAATTTGATAGGTTTGTAGGATTTTGTTGGTAGCATCAAATTATCATTGTGCTTTGACGTCACATTTCAAACCCTTAAGACATTATATTTACTGTCTACTCTCTCAGCTTTTAAAAAAAATGTGTTAGATAAAAAATAACGTGACTGAATAGCTGTTTCCTTAAGAACCCCTCCTTACAGCTGCCAGACAAAAAAGTGCTTTCTAAATTGGTAATATTTTGAAACAATTAGAGATCTTTCTAAATCTCTTAAAGCTGCAATTGTTGCAAATTTTGAAAATCATCTGTGATTCTTCCATGTTTGTCAATTACAATAAAACCTCTAATCTTTTTTTTGTGGAAAAATAATACAGAAAAAGCTGTTTTGATCCAGCTAAACCCCTTCTTGAGCACAAACGGCCACTTAAGAACATTTCAGTCAAGCTTCAAGCAGCACTGCAGCTCTCAGATGTCACTTGTTCAAGAGCATCTGCATCGACACTCAGCCGTGAAAAAAAAGATGCTTTAGATCTGCTTGATCTGAGAGCCTTTTTTAACCGTGGATCATGAACATCTCTTTTGACAGATTGGAATAGTGGGTGGGATTATCAATTAATGTCCACGGTTAGGTCAAAGGAAGAAATGTTGTTTTTGTTGGTTATCATACATCTGATATTTTCAATGTCATGCAGAGTGCCTCTGCGATTGATTTTTGGACCCCTTTCGGTCAACCTGTACATATTCATTCTGGAACAGATCATCAACAATAAAAACGCTTAATATCACAGATATGCAAACCACCCTCAACGCCTCACAGCTTTGTCCCCAAACTAGAATCTTCCTGCTGCTGCTTAGAGCAGCTAAACTCCAGGATGCAGTCAAACGTTCTTAAATACTGACAGGACATATGTCATTCATCGATTTTGAAAACAAGAAAAGAGTAAAGGTAACTGACTCAGCCCTTAGTTTCAGTGCACACGTGCGCCACCATATGGAGCAGCAGCAGCAGCAGTTTGAGCACCTTCAAGTAGTTTGTGTGTTTGTATTCAGTTTTTATTGTTGTAACTTAATTTCCTTTTAAATGTATGACACTTATTTTGTTTTATGAGTAAATAAATTCTGCTACCTGTGAGGTAGTGACAGCTGCACCGATGTTCTCTTGGACAGGCGGGGGTTCCGCTGAAGCCGGGTCAGCGCTCAGTGCAGGCTCACAATCCGGAACAGGGTTTACAGCGGACCCGGGGCTAGGAGCTGGCAGTGCGTCCACCTCGGATACAGAGTCCTCTGTGGCAGGAATGAACTCAGACGGGGTGATGGCTGTCGTTCGATCTTCGGATATCATTGGAGACTGTAGTGAGCTCTCACCACCCGCACCAACCAGTTCACCAGGCCAAGACCCTGGAGTCAGCCCTTCTGTCCCTGGAGCCGTGGTGGTGGAGTTTGACGGTTCTAGATTGACTTCAGGTGGTCTGTGGTGATCAGACGTGCGGGAGAAGCGATGGTGGGCTGAGAAAGACTTTGGTAGAAGTTGTTTTTTCTGGCGAGAGGATCGTCGGTTGTTATTGCTGCCCCTACTGTAGTCGTCCAGGAACCCAGAATCGTCACCTTCGTTGGTCCCTGAGCTGCTGATGCAGTTGATGAAAACATTTCGATTGGCTGTGGAGGATGATGAATAAGCTTTGTCCAAGTCTTCGGTCTGAGAGCGGGGGATTTTCTTTTGCCTGTTGCTGCCAAATCCAAATGAATGGCGCGACTTGGGACGGCCACCACCGTCAGTAGACTTTGTTGACACTATTTGCGTCACCGTCGGCTGGTTATTTCCATTTGCGTCGGTGGTCTGCGTCTGCGGCGGGGGGAGGTTCAGGTTGATGGGTTGGACAGGCGGATCGTTGTTCCGCTTAGAAGTGAAACTGAGAGACGGAGTGCGGAAAAGGCTCCTGCGTTTCCCGGTGCTGCCAGAACTGGAGTTAGTGCTGGAAGGCGAGGACGTGTGGACGCCATTTCCAACCCCACCTGAAGATGGAGAAGAAGGGAGAGACTCTTGCCGCTTACTGTTGCTGCGGCGGAAGATTGGCAGGCGGGACACAAGAGTGGAACGGCGTGAGCCTGATTCCCCCATCGGGATGTAGAAACAGGGACCCTAATAGGAAAAAACAAAGATTAGCATGTACACAAAGAATTGACACAACTGAACAGAAGAACTTTGTATTGACACTTTATCTTGTCCTCTTTACTATGTTATGCTGCAGTTTCACCCACAGGGAGGTTCAAGAGCTTATGATGAAAAGTTAGACCCATAAACATCTAAAGAAAGTGCAGTGTATGTTTTTTTAAATAGTATTATATAAAAAAAATTCTCACTGGCATTATTTTGAGACAGAAATCTCACATTAAAAGCTTAAATTTCCATTTCTGAACAAGCTTCTTTTCCCATCTTTCCCCTGCAGAGGTTTAAATGCAAATGCCTGTGTCACATTTAGGGGGTACACTTAATCTATGGTAATGCATGCACACAAAAACAGTTTTGTGTACTCTGCTGGAGCAAACTATCCCTGTGAGGTTTTCATGCTGTCCAAACCTTTCAAAGCAAAACTGAAGCATCATAGTCTTGTTTAAATGATTTCCTTCACCAAATTTTTTTGGAAAAAGTTCATAAGCTATGATGAGCATGAACACCATTTCTGCATCTCGTTTTCTGCCAGTAAAGTTTAAAGAAAAGGCAAAAAACTAACTAGACTTGAATTATTTCTTATCTGTACACAAACTTAAGGCCTAAAAATACTAAACCAGATGTTCTAGTTCCACTTTAACACAATTACAGATGGAACAAGATATAAATAGGAGAGCTGACTTCTCTTTAGAATCCCATATCATGAAATGAACACAAATTTTGCACTGAGACACCACTAGTCCTACGAGAGATAAAAAAAAATTACAACTCTTCTTTTATTCTGAAGGGATGTGCCTGCAGCAAAAACCCTACCCTACAAAAAAAACTATTGATATCACCAACAAACATTGACGGAACAATTTGCATTTATTTGAGCAAATTTGTTTCCAAAATAGAAATAGCTTAAATAAACAGCTAAAAATACTAAAATATCATCCCACTTTTTTGTGTAAAACAATACCTTTGCTGTGCAAAAACAGCTTTTTTGGAAAAGTTGTTTTTTATCATCAATTATTTTTTTTGTTTTACTTTAGTAAGGTTTGAGATTGTTAGATTGTCCCATCCTCAAAAACCCAAAGGCAAAAAATACTGTAACCTTATATAAGAGATTTAGATTTTTTTTATGTAAACATATATTATGTCTATGTTAATAAATCTGTAGGCTATTTTCCCCATTTAATTCTTTTGGCGACTATGTTTAATTTCACATTTTTTGTACAAAAAGCTAAGGCTTTTGACTAAATTTGGCTTCTTTTTAACTAAATTTTAAACATTACTATTGATTAAAGGGTGGCATGGGTAACATTTACCCATATTAAAGTAAACATGCTATCTAACTTATATAAACACATTTTACACAATTAGACTTCTAGTAATTACACCCTTCTAAAATCATTTTTTATAGTGTAAGCTGTTGCACACATGTAATATCTCATGTTTGCATAGTCCTATAGAACAACTCAGGAATAAAAATATTTGAAAGTGTTACAATCTGTGCAGTATCCTTCAAGGGACGAAAAGGTTTTCACACGTGATTCTGTTAAAAGAAAGCAAACAATTTCTAATTTTTTTTTACTTGCTCACTTATAGCAAGTTAATGTTTGATAAAAGTTCCTCTTTTTGACTGGCACATCACTTTTGTAATATTCACTTCCATAGCGTCGGGTAAAATGGTTGAATTTGCATCCCTCTCAGCACTAAAGAAGCTTCCTTCCAACTGTAAGAGCTGCTATGTAGCCTTCTCTCTGTGTAATAAGCTTACAGTAACACCCTTCAGTTCAGTAGCTTATCAGTGTGTCACCTGTAAACTTGATCAAGCTCTAAGAGTGATAGCTAAAGTTAGTACATGGTTGGGAATATTACAAAGCATGTCACAGAAACCTGTTCAAAGAAAAGACACGGGAGGAAGATCCACAACATGGATTTGCCTAAACCAAAACAACCATCTTGTGATACCAGTGATACCATTTGAACTGGTGTGTTTCACCAGTCATGCAAACGCAAAGACACAAGAGAAAAAAAGTAAACACACAAGCCATCTTTTACCGCTTGCAGAAACCCAAATAGGATCAATAAAGATGACTGGCAGCCAACAGCAATTGCACTAAAGTGGGGATTTCCTCCAGGACAGTGGGAGGGACATCACACCGACACAGCCACTTGACCAGGTCATGGTAGTCTGACCTAGCTTCTTAAAATGAGCTTAAAGCAGTCTGAACGAGGATAGATTAAAGACCCATTCAGACTAGATTATTTTCTATTGTAAAATCGTTCCCAGTGGTCTTTTCATCCTGATTACGCAGTTTTTAGCCAAAATCAAAAAGCCTGTTATGTTTTCTAAGACATAGTTTCTGCACATGGGCAGTAGCTCATTAGAAATTCGCCTCAGACTTGCATTCTTTTAATAATGTCTTCCATAATTTAAAAAAAAAAATCTCCAATAACACGTTACATAACACCAAAAACATGATTTTCATTAAAGTTTTGCTGTTTGAAAAATGTATTTGTGATGTAGAGAATACGAAAAACTCCCTGCTCTGAGCTCTCAACAACAGGGAGGTGAAAGGGGGCGGGGTTGCTTTGCACCTACAGTCCCACCCACAAGTCAAAAGCAAGTTTCGAATCATCTACTGCCAGTCTGCAGAAATTAGGTCTTACAAACTGACAGTTTTTTTTTTTTTAATTTTGGCTAAAAACTGTATATAACATCCTAATTAAAAAAACACACTTGGAAAGCTTTTGAAATCGCTTAAAAGATCATCGGAGTGGAACTTTAACTATAGATATTTTATTTTTTGCAAATACAACAAATCCAAACTGTTGCTTTATCCATGAACCATCCAACAGCCAACTCAAATAGAGGAGAACCTGTAGTCTGGAAAATAGAGCAGGCCATTCTAACCATTTCAATTTGCAGCTTACCAACAAAAGAGACAAAAACAAACATTTAAGGTAAATGCGTTAACGGAAAAAAAAGCTTTAAGACTGTTAACAACAGATAATGATCAAGACAAACTGGCACTAAAGCACAGTATTAACAGCTACAGTACAAGGAGCCATCCTGGGATAAAGGTGAGGAAATGCCGTGCAAAGGCATTAGCTTGCTTACTCACTACTGGATAAGGACACAAAAGCATTAGGGAAGTACAACTTCCTCTCATTCCAGTTCCTCTTCCCCTTTTCAGGAAATGATCCAGCTCATGTGCTAAATTTTGAACACTTTTCATTTATGGGGTGTTTGTAGGAGCCAGCCTAAATCTATAAAGTTGAGTATATTTCGATAAGACATAGATAATTGTTGTTTGTAAACGTAATAAACCAGTTTCTGGATTACTTTATTATCCAAATTCTCTCCAACAATTGCTCCCCTAAAGGTCACATCAATTAAAGTAGATTATAACTACAGACCATGCACTTATGATTAATTCTGTGGGGTGTTAAAGAATAGGGAATTCATCTTTGCAACAGCAACAGTTGTTGTTTTGTTTTTTGTATTTTTTAAGGGATGTGTTTCACAAGTATCGACATCAGATAATCTTTTCTTGTTTGTCACGAAGGGATATTAGAAGTTGAGTAATAATCCCAGGCTTTGTACATGGAGAAGAATAGAAACAATAAACAAATGCTGGCTCAATATCAGTAACCCAAAACTATTGCATAAATAGAAAACTGCAGATGATTCTAGGGAAATGTGAAAAACAGGTTTTGGGAAAATACCACAGTGATGTTGATATAACACCAAATGCGGGGGGAAAAGCACAATGGTTTCAATCATTTCTAACAAAAAGAGATTTAAGTCTTAAAAAGTGTTTACTTCAGGGGTTTCTATTCCTACGATCCAATCAGATCAATCTGCCTGAGGCAAATTGTTATTTGAAACAACTTATACCATTATAAAATCATTTCAATTAAATTGATATTGTAAAATACAATTTGGGTTGAGGTACGGTAAGTTAGTTTTTACTTTAACGTCAAAATGCCATCACAGTGGACAACACACACGTGATGGCAGTGTGGTAGAATGTTCTCGTAATGTTCCCTTTGGATTATTTAAAAGTGGATAAACAACAGAGGGCGGAACTTTATGAAATTCTTTATGAAATTCTTGTTTGTTTGTACACATATTACATTTGCACTTAATTATCTCGCAATAAACACAAGGAATCTGGAAACCTTCACCTACACTGTTAAGTACCCAGGTGTTTATCTCTGAGTCACACTGGTTGGATTTTTGGCTGAAGATGTCCTGGATCAATTTTAGGTCATTCGAAATGACCTAATATGGTAGGTGAATATGAATCAAATCCTAGTTAAAAGGACTTGTTAACTAGTGTAAACTAAAGAAAGGAACTTTTTCCTTTGAGCAAATGTAAAAGCTTTTACATCTGTTTTTTTTTTTAATTATATTAAAAGGTCAAAATTATAATAAATTAAAAGAGAATAATCCAGTTTTATACATGCCCATTGCAAAACTGTCAACTTGCTGCAGGCCACAGAAACCCATAAAGGAATTTAAAATCATTAGGAGTCACTAAAAACTCCTCCAGCTCATAAAACTGTCTGAAGCATGAAAATATTTTTTTTTTAAATGACACCATATTCATCTACAAACCAGATCAACCAGTGCTACATGTTACAGCTTGAAAACTATTATAGAAAAACGTAAAGCTCTGGCACCATAGATCAAAAAGCTTCTCACAGATATTGAATATTATTGTATCGTTTAAGGTTTATCAGTTTGTCTTGGGTGATTTTCATGGATGGATGTCTACCTTTGTGTTATTTATCAATCTGGACGACCGCTGGGCCTTAGCCTGTTTACTGCACACACATGCAGTAATAACTCAGTCTTTACCAGCTCGAGCTGTTCACTCTGATTTATTTAGTGATTAGTTAGTACTATAAACATATCTAGCAGCTTGCCTGGGAATCGCTGCAGCGATGCGTAAAAGACAAATAACCGGCTGGAGGACCGCCAACACAACACCTGTCACAGAAAACGTCAACAACAGTGCAAAGACAGCCGAGCTCAACTAAAGTGCTGTTTAGCTAGCTGCTGCTGCTTCACTTAACTGACGCTGAGAAGCTAATGGTCCGCGCGACGTTTCATCAATAAAACGATTATTATGGCTTTTTTACCCCCTCCTTTATGAAGCAGAGGTGCTCGATAGAAACACGACTGCAGGTAACGTCTGGGGGGGGGGGGTGTTCAGGCTAGCAGCCAGGCAGTGGACAAACCAGATATATATCACGTGTGTACGTTACCTTCCGCTAATGTCCACAGGGTCTGCCGAGAAGCGTCAGTGCAAGAAGCCGTCAGGGTCTCTTCACCGTCAACTCAGAGAAGTTCGTCAAGCCGACATGAGGGTGTACTGCCGGGGCACAGTACTGAGGTAGCACCTGGTGTCGCACAGACGTAAGTACACCTACGTGACGTGGAGCCTCTTTCCTCCTTCCGCGTTGCGACGCAGTGACGTCCTCGCGCCTCCTGCCGCAGCGCAGCGTGAGCATCATCAGCAGGTGGAAGGATGCGGGCACGAGCGCATCCAGAAAATCTCTAGGGTCGGGGGGGGGGGGGGGTCCACTGAAACTTGAATTCAGCTAGCATTTTGGAATAAACATTTTTTCTCCTCATAAATTCAACACAGAAACCTGAAACCTGCAAATTGAGTTTGACTGGAATTGTTTTATTTCAAACAATCAAAAAATAAAAAATAAAGACAACTATCAATGCAAACATAATGGGTCAAATCTACTTTTCTGTGACTTTTGGATAGATGAAATGCATTAAATGCGCATAAATGATTGCTTTTTAAGATACTTTTTTTAGATCAAAATTAATAGGAAGCAGTGGTGTGTATTATTGAACATGATTTAACAAATAAGTGGCCTTTTTCTGGAGGAATGGGGGCGATTAAAATATCTTTCTGGAGGACACAGATTCTGTTTAACTCTGCCAACATTTTTTTAGATCCCAAGTTCACTATTTACTATATTGAGACAGTACTTTGAGTTATAAAGGGCGATATATAGCAATAGAGGCTCAGATCTACCACACCAGACAAGACCCAAGGTGTAGGCTGTGCAAAGAGGCGCCTGAAACAATCCAGCACATAACTGCAGGATGTAAGATGCTGGCAGGTAAAGCATACATGGAGCGCCACAATCAAGTGGCTGGAATAATATACAGGAACATGTGTGCAGAATATGGACTGGAAACCCCAAGGTCAAAATGGGAAACACCTCAGAAGGTGGTAGAGAATGAAAGGGCAAAGATCCTGTGGGACTTCCAGATCCAGACTGATAGGATGGTAATGGCGAACCAACCAGACATTGTAGTGGTGGATAAAGAAAACAGAGGAAAGCCGTTGTGGTGGATGTGGCAGTGCCAAGCGATGGGAACATCAGGAAAAAGGAACATGAGAAACGGGAGAAATACAAGGGACTCAGAGAAGAACTGGAGAAAGCCTGGAAAGTGAAGGTGACAGTGGTGCCTGTGGTAATTGGAGCACTCGGGGCAGTAACCCCCAAGCTGGAGGAGTGGCTACAACAGATACCTGGAAAGATCTCAGACATCTCAATCCAGAAAAGCGCAGTGCTAGGAACAGCTAAGATACTGTGCTCTCAGGCCTCTGGTGGAGGACCCGAGCTTGTGTGAGTAACCACCCACTGAAGGGTGAGAGGGGCGTTAGTTGTTTTTATTATATATTGTATATTAGAGCACAAGTTAGATAATGCATGAAACTTTGTGAACAAACAAGAAAAATAACAAATTGTGACAATATTAGAGGCTGAAGAATGAACAAAACCAATTAAATATTTAAATAAAATCTTAGACATAAATGCAATGTTTAATGTTCATAAAAACACAGACGGAATTGGTTGTACCTTTGAAATGTTAATTTAAGTAATAGAGGTTTGATTAAATAATCAGTTTTTAATGCAAGTTTAAAGTTTAAACAGTTTCTTGTATCAAATGTATGAATTCATTGCAGCACAAAATAAACTCCACAGAAAGTTTCCAAAAATTTATTTCTTAAAAATCCCTACACAGCAAAGCAGAAAAAGTGGCCTCTTTCAGCATCCTAACACATTTTCGCAGTTCTGTGCACATCACATGAAGTCACGACCAGAGACCTCAGCAAAACCACATGGAGACAAAAGCACGGAGGGCCAACATTTCAAGCATTCATGATTGTTAAGATTCTCTCCCAACAAGGAGAGATTTAAAAGCGCAAAATAAAAAATAGCCTTCTAGGTGTTGACAGTGCAAATTGTCTTTAAAGGCATACGTTCTTTCTGCGCACCTACAGCCACTTTCTTCTTGCACACATTAGCATGCTACAATTACTGAGGAGCTAGTTTGGCTTAAATTTAGAGTTAGCCTGTTGATTATTTAACATCCAGATTTATATGCAGGTTATAAGATCCAGCCAAATGCTACAGGATAAAAGCTTACGGCCTCCAAAGCCGGAGAAAAATTCAAACTGGGCTCCTTGTTTTCAACAATTGATTGTGTGCAAACAAAACTGGACTGTAGACTGAAATGCATAGATGTTGGACCAAAAAAAAAAATTGATTTCAAAGAGAGTTCATATCTGTGAGGACTACAGTAACAGCTGCACACAAACATTTGCAGAACTGATCATAAACATTACAGTTGAAAAGATTTTAGTGTTGAATACAATGTTTTATAGTCTAATAAAAGAAACACATCAAGCCAAACAATACAAATGGAAATCAAGTTACTTTAATAACATAACCTTAATAAAAATAAAAAATAAAATGCAGCTATATGGGGTAACATTGTCCTACAGCAATTTCCATCAGTTATGATCCACAAGAAAACAACGTCACGCAGTAGTCTGGATTAATATGTACATAAACTGTTAAAAAGAAAATCTTGAAATATCAGTTTAATGACACTTAAAGAGTGGAGTGAGATGGTATGTTTTAAATCAAACCTGTTTTTGTCAGAACCGGTACAGTAGTTTAAGGTTTTCCAGGCCTGACTGACAGAGGTAGGTAGCATGTAGCCCAAAATCAGAGCCAGGAGGCAGAGAAAACGTAAACAGATTGCCCTGACCCTTCAGAAATCAAAACTTAGAAACGTACAAACAAATTGATGTGCAGGCACATTTTTCCTGTACATGTATGCAATTCCCCAGTGATAACATCCAGTGTCCCATCAGACTAAACGGATTCAAACCAAGCTAATTTTCAACCAACATAACAGTCTTGAGGCCAAAAATGCTACACCTGCTTGCACCTCATTGGTGTTTTGACAGATGCAAAAGCTCTTTTTGAACCTGACTGGCTTTTTTTTCCTCCTTTTGAGATGCAAAAGGCAAAGGCTGTGAGTCCACTCAGAAAGCAGCGGGTCACGAGCACCAGAGCCAAAACGCCTTGGCTTTCAAGTGTTGTTGCAGCCGTCAGATGTTTTAGCTTTTACATACATTTGTGAGGTGGAAAAGACATGACGAGCAAACAGGAAGTGAAAGGGTATCGAGATCCAGCTTTAAAAATGGAGGTGAATGTGAGTCTTGTGAATTTATTACAATAATTCCAGCATTAAAAGTAGTGTCACATTTCACGAAATGTGCAAAACAAACCAACCAGTCAGTCATAAGAGTCAAACCACAATTATTAACACCTGACACCAGTGAACAAACTATCCTTACAGTAAATCTTTACACTTGTGCAACAATACCATCATCTGCTTTCTAAAGCAAACTCACTGTGATTTGCTTCCTAAAAAAGGCATAAAGGTGCTAGCTTTTTCAGATCCACCCAAACCGTCCTAAACCTGTGCTGCTACGTATAGACGAGGAGAAAACACCCAAGCAAAGAAAATATTCTACAATTATATACCTTAACAAAAAAAAAAAAACTGTAAATCCAAGTAGTTTAATGTTAAAAAGAACATTTAAAGTGACTGCCTCAAGAACAGCTGGTTAACGTTGAGAAGCTGAAACCAGGCAAGCATTAAAACAAGTACAATAAACCACAAGTGGCTTTGGTATGTAAAGAAGGCCTTTTATATGGAAACCAGCCTTTAAAGAGCTCTGACATCAATACGTGTTACTGTACTGTGGATTTGAGGCCATTTTATTATTTAAAAAAAATAAAAGGAAAAAAGGTTTAGATGCCAACTGTCACGTCTCATCCTTAAAATATCGGTTTGGTTTAACCTTTACCCTGTCTGTAAAAATCAGATTTTCACAAAGCAAGCTAAAAATGAAAGAAAGTCCAGTCCAGTTGTGCCAACAATCCCCCTCCTCTCTCAGAAAGTCAGTCTCTTCGCCGTGATGAAGTCCTCCAGCTGAACCTTTCCGCTGCCCATGAGGCCAAAGGCTGGAAACATTGTTCCCGAGCAATCCACCTGCCTCTCGTAAATGCACCTCATGGTGTCTGCGTCATAGAAGAAGACTCGGCTGGAGTCGTAATCCAAGCATATGCCCAAACGTTGGGGCATGGGGAGCACGCGGTTGCCGGGATCGCTGGCCGGTGGGTTGGCGGTGGAGGAAGAGGCCTTGGGGATGAAGAGTTTGCCCATGCCGAGTGTGAGGAGGATGAAGGGTTGAGAGACTTCGTAACACGCGTCCTCGCTGCCGCTGTCATGTCCACTGTCATGGTCGTACCTGGTGAAAACCGAAAAAGAGGAGGGAGGGGGTCTGCATTACCTCACCAGCTCGACCCACTCAGAGCTACAACGATTTTATGGTCATCAGGACAGAAAGGTCAAAGACAGCTAAATGTTTGAAATGTGAAACAGTAAAATGGAAAACTTGTGTTCACATCGTTACAATCTAGACCAGGGATGGGCAAAAGTTTAAACTCGGGTTAAACTAATCGGACTCGCCAAACGGAAACAAGTTATATTGATACCGGTAATCCTTAGTAAGGAGTTATTTTCCATGTAATTCTGGTGCTTCCCCATAGACTTTTGTCTAGGTGAAGAAAGTTGTCCTGCATTCATGTGGTGTTGGAAGATTTGTAACATTTCTGACTTTCATGTGTGTTTTTCGAGTTGGACACTCATTTTCCAATTGTAACAACCCATGAACGCAGCAATTCTCCAAGTTTGGGGTTTTGCCTGCGCGACATCAAACCTTTGGTGCAATCAGCCTTTGGTGCAAAATATAAAAAAGAAAAAACACAGTTTGAAAGAAAAACTCCAAAATATAAATATTAATTTTCAATAAAAATTAAAGCATGTTTTGTCCAGAGTCCAAGTCATTTCTTTCTCTTATGAGGTGGAGCACATAAATTCTTCACGCATCTGCTCCTGCCCTTTTGTCAAATTTTAGAACCTTTGTGGCCCACGAGTCAAAATAATTTGCCCACCCCTGATCTATACAGACCTAAAGTTGCACTATTTAAATATTGCAGCAGGGGGGGCTAAAAAACAAAACCCATAATTATCTTGTAAATGAAGCTTTAGTACAGATTTAGTTTTTTTTTATTTATGTAAATATTGTGCTCTTGTCCAAGAGTTGGTCCAGAGAAATGCTGGCTTGATCTGCCAATAAGCTCTTTAGGAGTTTATACTGGTTCTCTTACATCACAGGGTTTAGTACCAATCAGACACAGAATGAGTGTTTTCACACCAGGCTTTGTTGGGAAATAATAAAAAAAATAATATTGTCTAAATCCAACAATGCTGGACAACATGTTTGTGCTGGACATACCTTGGGCTGCTGGTGTCTCTAGGATTGTGGAACCATTCAAGGATCTTTGTATCTGAAGCCACTCCCACCTTAACCATGTAGGAGTGCGGCTCCACCTTAAACGCCCAATAGTGCCTGCAAAATAACAGAGGTATATTAATATTTTACCAATTCATCCATAGCAATAGGCTCCATACGGTCAAGTGCTCCAAAACCAAGGTATTTTGGACTCAAATAGGAAAAATAAATAAATAAAACCATGTGACCCAGATGAGGTCAACGTCACCTCTGTACATACCTTCCTTGAGAAATTCCCGTATCTCCAATGATGTAGTCCAGGCTGATGTAGCTGCCCGTCTGCACGCGTTCAGCTGCGAGGAGGAAGGCTGCGCCTGCCACACTCTCGACTGCGTCTCGTCTTTTGTTAAGAACCAGCCTTTCGGTGCTGAAGCCACATTTATCACTCAACAGGAACCCAAAAACTGCAGGAAAAGAATAAGCAAAAAAGAAAAAGCGTTAAGATGAAAAAAAATAATAAAACAAAAATACTAGCAAAAAAGAAAAACAGACAAATCAGAAAAAAACAAAACAAAAGTAAGCAATAACTGACAAGTACAGAAGACAAACAGAGGAGGGCGCTAAAAGCCTTCCAATACAAGAGGACAGTCTTTGAAAAATCCATTATTCTTATGCTCAACCACCCTTTATACACAGCTCAGCAGTTGAAATTAAACGCATGCTATAAATAGTTAATGGGCCAAATGCCATGATTACCATAATCCAGGACACACACTAGCTGACATAATTATGTCCGTTCACTCAACCATCCATGAAACCTCAAGTCTGCACTGGGGAAGACCAGTTCATTTGCATACGTCTGGGAAAGTCTTTGAGCCAACTAGAGCATAATAATAAACCTTTTTAAAGGCTGAGCTGACAACCATATAGAATATAATGGTACATGGTATAATGAAATCATACATTTATTGTGACACGTTTAAGTAAATGCACAGTCCGGGTTTAAGTAAAAGAAAAAGAAAAAAAGATCATTAAAACCTATAAAATGTTTTAATACGAAATAAATTAAATAAAAAATAAATAAATTAAAAAAACTAAGAATCCTTTATTCTGAAGGAATTTCAATTGTCACAAGCTGCTCATTTAACAACACTTGCATATCAGATAAAAATTAATAAAATAAAAGCATAAAAACCTTTAAAGATTAAAATATATTAATTTAAAAAATACAATAACACCATCGAAATTAAAATTCGGAGTTATCCTTTTTAATGCTCAGTCAGGGAGTTTTACCATCTTATAGCAAAAGGGACAAAACAAATAAAAAATAAAAGCTGACCATGAGAGAAATATGCATTTACATGGTTTTATTAAGCTGCACCATGTAATTAAAGTTTAAATAGTTGGCAAAAATCATATTTAGGAGAAGGAAAAAAAAATGATTTAAAAGAGTTTCCCTTTGAAGTGATTTAACCCATTGCGATTTCAAACAGAGGCTCAAAACAATTAAATGCAACAAAAAAAATTCAAAATAAAAGCCTGAAAGACGTCAACATCCTGAACTTTGCGTCTTCCCTTTGTCCTTATAATTTTCCTCTTACCAGGAGCAGGTGGTGTGTGAAAGGCCACTTCAGGGCTGTAGGGACTGAACATGGAGTTCCTGCAGCTTCGAACTCTGAAGGAGTACAGGGAGTCAGGCTCCAGGTCATTCACTATAGTGTTGCTTCCATATACTCTGTCCGTCGCCCTCCAGAGCCCACCGTCTTCTCCGTCCTCCTGAGACGGGGACTGGCTCGGGCCTACAAGTCTGGACACAGCAGTGTAATTTATGAGCTACCTCCCTCTGCACCAAACGCATGGTTTAACTTTTTTGAAAGTTCTTTCTTGCAGGTTTGAAGCCTACCTGCGATACTCAAGCACATGGTGATCTGTAGGAAGATGGTCGTCCGCCAGCCTCCAGCAGATCGAGGCCTCATTGTAGACTTTGCTTTGGGACAAGTCAATCAGAGGGGGGTCTGGAACTGGAGGTCAGAGAAACAGCAGCCAGAAACTCAAAGGTTTGCACTCTAAAAATCACCACACTTCACTTAGAATCTTGCCGGTGGATTAAAAATAAATCGTATTTGCACCCTAATCATGAGAAGTACCCCACTAAAGCTTAGGAAGCAATGCTAGGAAGGTCAGAATCCAGGACTCTCCACTCAGGAGGAGGGATGAAACCACTTTGCATAATGGAGCTTAAGAGGTTTTCACAGACCGACTGCCTGGAAATGAAACCGTAAGAAGCCCCGCCCACCTAAAAATCACTTGAAGTAAATGAAAGAAATGTGCTGAGTAAGTGTAGCAAAAAGCTCATTTTCTCTTTTGCTCAGATAACAATAATTTCCTCAAGGAAGGTCGGTTTATCACATTTTTGCACAGAATCAGACTCTTTCGATTAGCTCATTAACATTTTTCTTCAGTCAGCTTTTCTCCTCATAAACAGTCGGGTCACCTTTACATCAAGATAGCGTTCTTTGTAAACACACCTCTGTCCTCAACCACAGGTTTTTCATTTTTGAACACATCCAGAATTTTAGGATCTTTATCCAATTATCAGTTTTATCATTAGTCAACCTGAACATTGAAGATGGAATTAAAGTTAAAGTTTGTCAGCTTTAGGAGAGAAAAAAATCCAAAACTGTGAAAGAGATAACCACTTCAGCTTTTACCAGAAGCAGACATGCACATATCAAGAACCCCAAAATAAAACCATAAACTCCTCGGGGTTCAGACACATGCAGTCTCTTGTCCACACACACTGTAGTTCTTTGTTTACTGCTGCAATATTCTTCCGGCCTGAATTATTGCAGCAATCCCTGCATCGCTGACACCAGAGCACCGCGAGCGTCAGCAGCTCCAGCAGAGCACATAGATTAAAGACATCAATAAGACTGAGACATCTCCTTCAGCCGGCACTTTCTGAAGGGGAGGAGAAAACTTTGCAAAAGACTACAGTTTAAAAATAAAAACTCAAATCTTAGCAGAACAAGATTTTTCATTTCCATTCATCTGTCCACAAAGATGGATGCAGATTGAAATAAGTTCTTCATCACTGCCTTCAAACGACTATTTTTACTTCCGTGCAATTCGTATGATTTTTCTTCTTTATTGTTCATTTTTGGCGGCTTAAACTCAGGAGGAAATTCTAGTTAGAAAAGTACAGTAGTCTGTAGGAAAAAACATGGAAAACTACAGTCTTTGCTAACATGACTGGACTAAAGCCTGTTGTGCAACTGAAACTTTGGTTTAAAAGAAAGTCCTTTCATTAAGTTTATTTTTTAAATCTCAGAACATCTGGGTTTTGGACTTGGGTGCAAATTTGCAACCAAGAACTCTTCTTAGAGGAACAACTTAACTCCTATAAAGATAATAACCAGGATCAGCTACAAATACAGCCATGCACCAGCATTAGTGGCCCATTGTGCATTAAAAAACAAAAACAAATAACAGGTCTGAGCATCAAATTCAATTGCTGTGCCTCTGTGGAAGCAGATAAAAACTTTAAATGCAAAAGAAGATTTCTTACTTTTACTTAAAAGGCAATGAATTGCTATACATTTCCAACCATAAACCCTTAAGCTGGACCTTGTTTAATGAAGCGGATTGAAAAGATTGCGTGAAATTAAGAGCTGGTTTAGGACCACTGGTTCATTTTCAAATCCTATTTACATTTCATGCATTACTTTAATAGTTTTAGTTTGTAAAGGAGGGGGGAAAATTCTCCATGTTGAGCAGTATAACACTAGACAGAATATTTCTTCTGGATCAAATTCTGCTACATTCTGCCCCACCACCGGGTGCTGGGAAGGAGTAAAGCTACATTTACACCACCCATGGAAACATGCGTTCAACCCACCACAATCAATGAAAAGTCTATGTAAATGCATACAAGTGTGCCTCTCAGGCTTCCACACTCAAAACGCTTGTGTTTACATGTAGCTACTCAACTTTCTACGACTGTTTTCAGGCTCCATGTTCAAAACGCAGCCACTGAATGCCCATTGAAAGTTCAACCAGCTTGAACTTCGACCGATCAGGGACTGATTTGATCATGGAGGAGAAATGAGTAACTGCAGTTTGTGCCCGATCAGAATTGTATGACAAAAAAAACTTTTATCTATCAGAATAGAGATGTGAAAGAAAAAGTCTGGAGCAAGATCTGCAAAATCTGGACCTCTGTAGGTGGCTGTCATGTGCTAGTAAACAATAGTGTGAATATGAGCTAAATGCACGTTCAAGAACCGGCGTTGGGCGCGTTCTCAAACGTGCGTTACATGCACAGTGTAAACGTAGCTAAATTAACCTAAAAGGAAACTCAAATTCTCTGTGCATTTCTGTACCTCCACCAAAGCACATCTCCTTGAGGAGAGTTTCTTCTCTGGATGTGTCCAGTACAAACTCGTCAAAGCAGGTGTCAGCTGCAGGATGGAACGTCCTCAGGGAGTCTGTGGCTTTCTGGATCCTACAAAGACAACAAAGAAGGACTGAGAATGCTGTGAGCTGTTAAAGTCCCCCATGACAGAAGGAAGGAAGGAAAAAAACCACGTTCCCAGTGGTGTTTTCGTTATGATGACGACGTTTTTGACCAAATTCCCACGACCTAAATGTCTTAAAATTACATTTCATGTCTATCCAAAGCCTCTCTTTCCATCAAAGGGCTCCTGAGCGCGGTAGTTTCTGCAGCTCACCGCTCCACCAGGGGGATGGATCAGATGCAGAAAACACATCTAATGGTTTTTTAGCTTTCATTTTAAATACAACAACAAATTTCAGCCTTGGATGCACTTAAAACACATGCGGCCGTCTTAAACAATGTGCCATCTTCTTTTGTCCTGCACCTGAGCTCGTGTAAACTGGGTGGGGCAGATCAGGGAGCTTGTGCATGGACACTTGGCCATTGTGAAGTAGAAATACTCAGAAATGCAAAATGAAATGCTTTATCATTACATTTGTGCTCTTTCATAAAAGAATTCCACACATGCATGTCAAAAACTCAAACAACATGATTTTCCATCGGTCTTTAAGCATTGAGCAAAGCCAAACTTTTTTTTTTAAATATTACTCTACCTAGAGGAGTTTTGCTTTGGTCTAATTGAGTGCAGACGTCAAACAACAAGTCTTTGACGAGGGAAAACCACAGGCACCATTGCTTAAGTGAAAACTTTCCCAGATTATCAAAAGCAGCTTATACAGCTCAGTCAGTAGCTGAGAATACCCCGGAGCGCCCCTAGAGCGCTGCAGCACAGGTCTTTTCGTCAGCGACCTCAGCGCACGTGGCGCCCGCGGCTGCAGACACACGCCAGCCGACAAAACACATTAGTGGATCGGCCGGGGTTAACGGACCAAAGCCAATTGCAGTAATTTAATGCGTAAAAACCATGTGCAGAGAAAAAATATAATAAGTTATGTGCACACACAAGACACAAGTTTGGTAAAATTATAGCAAACAAACCATCTTTATATGCTGCTCAGGAAGCTTTGCTGCTACATTCAGTGTAAAATGAGCAACTTTTATTTAAACTTTAAAACATTCATTTGTCTACACCTTTGGAGACAAAAAGGATTACAGCACTTGTTTCTAAGAGGCTCCTTTTGGTAAATATAGCCATGTACCTGACATGCAGCTGCTTTGCAGTTTGGACAAAGCAGGACTGATCGGTCTCCTTCAACACCTCCTGCGCGTAACCCACCAGCCCACTGTTCTCCAGCATACCCTGGTACTCCTCCACCTGAGAAACAGTATAGCCATTTCAGTTTACGATTGCTGTTGGAGTTAATCGCATCCGTGTCTGGCAAACATGATGCTAGGATTGATCTGTTAGACAGATGGATGGATGGAGGAGGTTCTAAAGGAAAGAGTCAACGATGAGTGAAAGTGGGATGTCTTGTACCTGGGACCTCAGCTGCTCCATTCGCCGGTTACGAGACTGCTCAATGGAGCGCAGCATCTCGGATCTTCTTTCTTGAAGAGTCTCAAACAGACGCTCAAAGTGCTCGTTGGCCTGGCGCTCAGCCAGCTGACCATTTTCCTTTCAAGAGAGAAGAAGAAAAATTAACAGCTCTGTTTCCAAAACATGAAAGTCACCTGTTGTACCACCAGTTTTGAGTTCCAGGCGTTTTCAGAGCAACTCTACACCTGGAGAGTCTCAACTGCAACTGCACAATCCTACTTGACCAGTTATCCATCATACAAAGGCTCACCAAATACATGAATAAATATAGCAACAACCCTTAAACCCTCCATCAAGATAGCGCAGATGCCGCCAAAACGCCTTAAAGCCATTGAGAATGGACTTCACCACACCCCTACAGGAGCGCCGTGGATTCTGCTTCCATTACAACTGCAGTTTTTAGTTTTCCTGGTTTCGTTTTGACACTCATGTCTCCAGTTTCAGTTAGTTGTCACGAGTACAGTGTAGGCTTTATTCAAGCTTTAATAATTACAGATTACCCGTGACTCAGCAACAGTCTTACTTTCAATATCACAGTCCTAGAATGCGTTACACATCTCTTGTATTTTAAAATCCAAATAGTTTCAACTGTAATCTTGAAGAGCTTTCTTAATAGCTTATCAGTGGTAAAGTGGAGGCAAGATAACACCATTAAAACCACCAACTATCAAAACCTGTTAAGAAATGTAGTCGAAGTAGGGAGATTATCTGACCGTGTCTGATTCTAAACAGTTTGCACTCCTCAAATCTTTACATTATTATTTTTCATCCCACCAATTGATGTCATAATGTTATTACTAATCAGTGTAGTTTTGTTGTAATTCTTCCAGGTTAGATGGTGCAGGTAGGGGAAGCGTGAAAGGTATGACTTTAGAAAACGCCCCAAAGCTTTGATCTGAACCCCACCCGGTCCTCTACAATCGCTGTAATTAACAATGAACAGCACACCGAACACGCCTTCATCCAGGTCCAACAGCAGAATCTACAGAGGAGCCAGCTTTAATGCTGAAACACATCCATGTGACTCAAACTGGTTTTAGGACAACTCGCCTTTCTGTATGCAGTATTCCAACAAAAGACTGTTCTACTTTCACACAGCCGTTTCCTTTAACCAGACATTTTCTGGGTTACTGGATCTTTTTTCTCCCCAGAGGGACTAGAGAATGAGATGTGACCAGAATGGACATCAATACCTTAATTTACACTGAGGAGAAGGTGGTTTGACAGCTTAAAAAGAAAAAAAGGTTTATTTAGAAAAAAAAAGAAAAAGATGCTCATTTATGGAAGAAAAAAAGCTTTTAGCTAAATCGTTCAAAGAACCCCACTTCAATTCTGACTCACTAGGCCAAGGTCTCTAGGGAATATCCCATGATGCACCTCTCCTGATCCTGATGTCCCAACTGTTCTCATTTATGATTTGTTGTTGTTATTTTTGGGTTTATTACCTCAAAACAGGTTTCTTTGGCCTAGAATTTGCCCGCAAGACTTCAATGACTGCAGAAAAGTTTCATAAGGAAGAGGAAGCTCCTCTTCCTCACAGTCTCCCCTCTTACAGCAGATTGTTGCTTCATCAACACACGAGAATAGCAGACTATTATACTGTAGCATCGTTTGTAGTTTGGTCAGGCGTACCCAGTCCCATTTAGGCTTTATAAATCAAATTTTGAAAAGTAAGAAGATCGTTTGAGTTGCTGCAACGTGAGTCAGCTTCCTCACCTCCGTCTGACTGATGAGAAGCTCCAGCTCAGTAATCTGAGTCCTGACCTGATCCTCTTTGCTGATGAGGTAATGGATACTCTTGGCCAGTTTCTCCTGCAGACAGAAACCATAAACAGATAAGCAAACTTTCACACAACCTACACTCAGACCCCCACAACAGTGACACAGCAAAAGTGCACACTGCAGACATGAAAATATTACAATTAGCCATGTTTTTTTATTATCATTTTGCTTTCGAGTATCCATGTAATAAATCTTAAACACATTCAAGTCTAAGCGCGTAAAGGAAATGAAACTTGAGCCCGTCTTTAACTGACAAAGGTTTCCAGGACATGTGATACACCTTTTAATTTGAAATGGCAGACATTATGATGGAGCAAAAGGCTTCATAAGGTATGAAACATTGTGCCCATCTACACAAACAAGTATCAAACCTTTAAGCTTTACGTTAATTCTAAAACTCCAAATTACCTTGTTTTGGCTGAAAAACCAAAACCACTGTTAAAAATATATATATATAATAAAATAACTATAAAAATAAATATATTTGTGGGAAAATAAATTGGCGTGTTTACTCTTATTTCAAAAGAGGTTATTATTGTTTTAAAGCGCTGGTCCTTTTGCCAACCTGGGTTTCAGTTTCCAAGGACAGACAAGTCTGGAGCAAACAAGACTTAATGTCCATTAATATTACAGCAGCAGAAAGGAGATCCAGGGATCCGTCAGAGCCTGACATCACAACAAAAGGTCCTATTCGGGGTCTTGGTCACCCCTCTGAACATCTAGTAATTTATTCATGTCAAATCCAGCTTTTCAAAAATGCTGCAAGGTCCCGTCTGACAAGGTTATCTGAAAGCTATTCTAGTAGAAATTGCACTAATTAAACTCTGGGGCATCTAAAACTGTGCAAAGGTGAACATAAAGAGTCGATATTTGGTTTTCTTTGAAGTTGGGAACATCATCAAGTCACTGTTGATGTAGCATTGTTTGCTGGCTCAGATAAATCCTGGTTATCATAAACCCAGTGAAGATTTACCCTTTAATTCACTCAGACGGTTCGGATAACATTTATTGGGAAGTTTTCCGCTGTGCTTTGAACAGCGTCGGGCTGCATTACCTTGAGGATCTTGTAGGCACTGCTCATTGAAGTGACTTTGTGGTTGGCGTGGGATCCGCCCAGCTTGCATAGGTGACACACTGGCCGTTTACAGACTTCACAGTACATGTTCACCTTCTCCATCTCGTGCTCTGGGCACATGAGCACCTACAAGATTTTGGAGAAAAATAAACAACACAATCACCTTCCACCAACAGGGACAGCAGAACGTTAAGCAGATGAAGTGCTTTGACATTAAACGCCAGGGTTTAGCAGCGTACGAACATGATCTGAAAACAGGCCGAGGTAAAACCTGAAAGAGGACGTGGATTTAAAAAGCAGCAGACACTTCTGTGAAACGTTTCCTGTTCAGTCTAAAAGGTCAGCACTTTAATGCCAAGATCCCCTTCACAGGTTACATTGTGTTGTCTGATAAACAAGGACTTTGAACTACACTTCAATATTGCAACATTCCTTATTTTTGTCTTTTTGTTTAATGAAATTACTTACCAATGTTGGAACGGAAAAAAAAAAAGAAACGTTTTTGTTCCTGTAAAAGTTTAAAGTCCAACTCTGGTCACATTTTGATTCATTGTCAAATCCTTCCCACTGGACTTAATTATGATTATGTCGCCTTTAGCCAAAAAAGTTTAAAAAAAAAAAAAGATAAAAACTTGTCATTTGAGGACAGTTTCGGCAGTAGTTGGTTAGAACTTTACCTCTGAGTTGTGGGCGGGAACATTGGTGCAGAGCAGCCTCGCATGACATGGCTATCCGTTCACACGCTCTCCTGCTAGCTTACAGCCCCTCACAACCCCAACCTAACATTAGCGGTGTAATGAAGATGGCGAACAATACAGAGACAATCCGGCCGGACAGTTTTGATTCAGATGCCAGACGAGGAAAACGACGACGTACTTGAATTTGTCTACAAGTGGATGCATCAGAATGGAGCGGAGCAGGAAGCTTCTGCCCCGCCCTGCGTATCTTCTACGGAACAAACACGATCTTTTCCAACAGCATTTTTTCGTCTGCTCCGGATTCACAGCAATTTAAATAAAGAAATACTAAAATACTATTTTAAATTTAGTTTTCTTTGTCTTCCATCATCAGAAAAATTCCACTAGACCACACCAACACTGAACAATTTTAACGACTACGATGCCTCTTTACCTTGGGTCTAAAATTCGTGGTGGGGCCCACATACTCATGCTGGGCTTTTGGAGTGCCCCAGGGGTGGTGCAGCTTGAAGCACTCGTTACAGTAGCTAGCCTTGCAGTCCATGCAGCTCTTCGTCGCCTCCTGCTGGTTAGGAGGTTTGCAGATGTTGCACATGATTGCGACGGCCGCGCGGGCAGCTTGTCGGTAGCGTTCGACGATGTTCTCCAGGGTGAAGTTGCGGAACAGCATGCTGATGCCGCGCTCGCCGAGGTCGATGTCATGCTGGCAGCCCGGGCACGGGATGGTGGTGACCCGGGGAGTGACGGAACCTCTTCGCCATCCCGGAGAAGAGATGGAACCTGGAGGGGAGTGGAAGAGCTCGTCATCATCTTTGCAGGTTTTTTAGCCGTTGACCACCCAGTCTGCAGCCTTGTCTGAAGCTCTATTTGGAGAACAAACTGTTTTCAGAGTTAAAATAGACAGCATACATTAAAAATAAATAGAATATAGCTTTTTATACTAGTTATGGTGCAAGAACTCTAAAGCTTTAAATAGGAATTCCTTTTTCATTCCAAAGAGGGCCTCAGCATGTTTCCTTTTGCACTTTTTTTTACCCCCCAACAATGACAGCCACCATGTACTAGCAAAGGTGAATGGCACAAAACACCAATACATAATACATAAAGCAGCTGTCATTGAAAGGAAAAAGCCCAAGAGGAGAAACCAGACAAGAGCACCGGGTCAGGAGGGACAAGATAAAGGAGAGCCACGGAAGATGATCTTGGAGCGTAGAGGAAACAACATTTACCACTGAACTTCTGATTATATCAAGTGGAAACAATGATCTGGACAACTGTTTTTTTTAAATGAAAGAAAGATGATTGTAATTTTCATCGAGCTGAAAGCAAAATATTGTGAAAATTAAAAAAAAGTGAAGTTGGAAAAATAAACTAAAATTCTAGAAAATGAAATTAGCTAAATGTCCAGTTCAGTGTGCCAATAATCAAACAAGAAGTTGAAATTCTCTTAAAACTTAAGCTTTAAGAGATTCTCTTGGTAATGACCTTGTTCCCGATGCCCCTGCATCTGAACAAGAGACAGAGAGCAACACAAAAAGAAACTGTGATACACAATGTCACAACAGACACAAGCAGGGTCCGTCACCACAGTCACAACACTAAAAACCAGCTTAAAAAAAGAAAAGAAAAAAGGTCAAAGCAAAAAGAAAAAAGTATTGCTTCACGTTTGTGAGGGACAGGGGAAGAAGCGAGGAGTGCTGGATTTATCTCAGTTTGAGCGCCTGTGTTGCCACTTCGTTTCCAAGGACCTGGAATTAAATCAAACACTCCTCAGGTAAGCAAAACAGGGAGGCCACTTCAGACTGCACTTCAAAAACAACGAGGCGCAGGAGAGGAAAAAGCTGTGGGAACGGCAAAGGAACCAAGTTTGAGCGAGGACATGCTGGAAGGGATGAGAACTGAAGACCGATCGTTTAAAAACCAATGGGATAAACGGTGGAAAATGGGACAAAGTTATTCTTCCAATGTCGTTTTTATTTTTTTCTGCTGCACATATCAAGCCGGTGTGATGCCTGTTCTGATAGTAGATGATGCAATACCATCTTGATCCTAAATTAAATTTTAACTATATAACCATTGTTTAAATTATCCAGCCAAAAAAGAAAAAAAAAAATTGAAATAAAAGGATGGATTTCTTTGAGCCAATTTGATTGATGTATTGATTTATAAAGAAATAATAAAACATTAAAAACCAAAGTCAAATATATAAAAATGTAAAGCAAAGTGGTTGAAACAAAACTGAAGCGCCTATAGTCATGCAAGCACAAAACACGTCCTAGAATAATTTACATGTAAACATTCAAAACAAAAGAAGAATTCACAGTTGAGGCAAACGTATTAGAGGTTTTTTCCGCTCAGTAGAGACCTGCAAATGTCTCGCTCCGTGAATAGATCTGCTTTACTTGACATCATGTGTGGTTCAGGCAGCTAGCACATTCCTTTCCCCATCTATCTACACCCTGGAAACTTCACAAGCAATTTAGATTTGTTTTTTGGCCCTTAGTTGGTTTTATACTAACCTTTAAAGTCTTATAATCTGAAGAAAAACATATTTTAGGAGTTTTTTTCTGAATCTAAACGTTAGCAGTAATGTGTCTGTGTGTCTGTCAAAAAAAAAAACTATTAACTAGAAATGATTTATCTTTTCTTTAGTTAGAAACAAAGAAAAAAAAAACATAAACCACATTCAATTAAACGCGTTTTGTTTTCAACAACTTCAAGTTATAGTAGTAATTGTTTAAAAGTGTATCTGTGAGAGTTTTTTTGTAGGTAAATAGGCTTTAAAAGATGAAAAGTAGAGCCAAACTAGGGTTTGAGGGGGATTCTATAGTAACACTGTACTCACTACTACAGCTACTCAAAACACGGAGCCCGCCTCTACCTCGACTTCCAAACGACCTTCGCACTGTGGCTGTAAGCAATGAACAGAGAGGTGAGATGAGACAGACACGGCAAAGGAAAGCAATGCATAATGTGATGTGAGATGTGAATCCAAAGCATGACACCCATGAAACAAAAACACCAAAAACCTGGATAATTACACTTGACCAAATGAAAGTATGTGCTCAGCCCGATTACTGTGGACACAAAACTTCATTCATGAAGTAGACATGTTTGACTTAAAGAAAAAAAAAGTTCATTTCTGGTCAAAAAATAAAATAAATTCTGTTCTTCAGGAATGTATTTACCAAATCTAATTGCTTTCCTCAGTGGTCAAGACTGAATAAAAGCACTAGATTTCTGCACAAGCTGCAGTCCACCTTAAAACAACTGAAACATGCCACCTTAATTCATTACATGTTAAGCTGCCAACTCAAAAATACATGTTCACTCTTAGCAAAAAGTAGCACACTTAAACTACTTATGATTAAGTACAAGTATAGCAAGTATACAATAGGCCATGTATGTGTATTCAGACCAAACTCAGGATGTATTGATTATAATCTCAGGCAAAAATCCCAAATGTTCCCTGAAACTGCATTTTACTAGAGATCTGCCATGACAACCATAAAGAAAGTCCACTTTATTTAAAAACAAACAAAAGTACAACTTGTATTGTCACAGCTGTGTCAGACTGCAATGATCACACAACTGTGACACTAAAAGTCTGTTAGCTTAACTCTTCATGTTCAAACATTTAAAAGTCCCATCCTGAGGACGACCTCCCGTTTGACACGTCCAGTTTTGCTTTCCGTATTAAAAAAAAAAAGTGCCAAAAAGCTCATTTTCACAATAGTTAACATTTCTGCAACTGATGATTTGTGTCTAAATTCTAAAAATAATTACAATGAGTCATTAGTTTGTCACTCTTTGAACGGTTTCTGGAGCTCATCTTTAAGCCAAGCTGAAGATTTGGATTTACTGTACAGCAGCATGTTGAACTCACTGAACTTTTGTCAAAACTGTATCCAACGTGTCAAAATTGTCTAGAAAAGTGCATTTCTGTGCTTTTAAGAGCGAGCACCCACCCACCAACAGTCATGTCAGTCACAGTGAACAATGCCGTGTGTTGTGTCAACACAATAAAGCTGTAAAACAAAGACAAAGATTCAGTGATCACCTTTCCGCGCTCTGCAAATCTTGTTCACGTTGCACGCTGATAAATTTAGCTTTAAGTCCTTTCTTTCTCCGTCTTCATTTAATCCCTCACTCATTCCCTGCAGGCAGATTGCGTCACTATGGCTACCAGAGAGAGCTGAGCACTGGGGCCGTCAGAGGGCTGATGTTAGTAATTTCCCTCACCCTTTTCTTAACTCACTATTATTATTTAGCAGAACAAGGAGCGACCCATATTGGGTCAATTCCATGCACATTATTTGACTCTGAATGCAGTTAAGATGTGATGATTGAGCTCATAAGCAAGCTCAGAAGTAGGATTGGCCAAACTCCTGCATCCCTCAAAGAATCAACTCATTCAGGCTCCAGAGGAGCCGTCTGAATGAGAGATTCTGCTTCGGAGCGCAGACGGGGTGGTTTTGACCCGGGTCTGAACAAGTCGCACAAAAAGCTTTTCGTCTTAAGGAGTACTTCATGGATTTTTCTGGTTCTGGCCTTTTGGTTCGGGATTAAAGTTTCTGCTGATTGACGTGGCATTTCGCTTAAACAAATACCCCATTAAAGACTTAATTTTCAGAGAACCCAAAAGTAAAACGATTATTTTTTTAAGCCTTTAAAAATAAAAAGTATGCCATCTCGTTACGTTCAGGTAAAGCATTTATTGTGAACACAACAACATTAAAACAAAATAAACTAATTTCCTTCAACATAGAACTAGTCTCAAACATTTACTGCACACTTTCTTTCAGTCTCCAAATATTCCTTCTATCCTCCAAGGTAAGCCTCATTTTTGATGCTAAGAGTTAAAGCAAACTAATAAAGCAGGCCCATTGTTTGGTCGATAATGGCGCTGGAGAGAGCGGATGAGGCACCTTCAGAGCTGCTCTGAGGCCGTTTTTAAAAGCTTGGCTGCTTCTGCTGCAACACGCTTTGAGCTCCCAGCAAACACCCCGACAGCCTCAGTTCATCACCTGGATTTATTTTAGTGTGTGTGCAAAGATCACACAATTGTCAAATCAGCCTATGAGGTGGAAAGCAGTTTCCATTCTGCTACTGAAGCTGTTTTTTTTTTAATGATTACACAGGATACTGTGATTGCAGGAAATGCCCCGTGGCTGTCTGAAAACCTTAGTGATCTTGTGTTTGTTTTATTTCATTTTTTTCTTGTCTTAAGGTGGCAAAGCTACGGTTTGGCAAGTTCCTTTCCCGTTTGATGCCGTTTGTAAAGCAAACATGATTAGAAGGAGCAACAACAAAGGATTGTGGTCGGGGAGAGAAAGAAATATTGCATTTATACTCGTCTTGAACAAACTTAAGAACAAAAAGGAGGAACTCTACCTACATTTACCTTCACATGAATGTCACCAAAAGCGGCAGACTGTCCACCTCCTCTGTTCTGTAAAGACCCACTTCGATAACAATAAAAAAAAAATTGTGTTTTTAACTTGCTTATGCTGCTTTTTTTTAATGACGGACAACATTTACAAAAACACTAAGCTAAAAATTGTTTTTTTAGGCATTTCTATGGTCAAATCGTTAATCACCAGTAGACAAAAACTGACAAAAGCTACAATTGGCAGACCGCAAGCTTCCTGCTCCGCTCTGTTCTGATGCGTCCACTTGTAGACAAATAGATCCGTGCAAGTCTTGGTTTTCCACTCTGAGCTGGCATCTGGCTCAAAACTGTATGATTGGATGGCGCCAATATTGCTCGCCATTTTTGCAGCACCGGTAATGTTAGGTGGAGGGCAGTAATCTAGTGGGAGAGAGTGTAAACAAGTGGATGATGGGAAATGGGTCGGGGCTTAACGCCACCAACTCCAAGGCAAACTTTCTAATAAACTACTGCTGCTGCTTTGCAGAAACTATGTCCTAGAAACGACATTTTGGCAAAAAGCATAATCGTAACTATGGGAACTCTTGAAATACATCAAAATATGAATCGAGTGGGACTTACAAGTGTAAAACCAGTTCTTTATAGATAGATATGAGCCTATTGCTTCATGGAATCTTTTTGCCTGCAGGAGAACCAGATCCTTTTTTTGCATAAGCCTTTTTGTTTTTCAAATACTAAGAAGCAACTTCCTGCTACTCAAACCCATCAGAGATATAAATACGATCAGTGTCGAGCTAAAAACCGACAAACAGGAAATTGAAAACCAATGCAAAGTCATGAATCCATTAAAAGGAAGACGAGGATGAGCACACGTTTGATAGATCTCTTCCTGTGGTCTAAATCTTTCCTTCCATCACTTCTTGACCCAGCTGATCCGAAACATCTCAAACGGCTCTGAATTCACCCCCGCACAGGTCCAATTCAACCCCATCCAACACAGAAGAGGTTTAGATTCCTTACCCCGAGACCCACCTGATCTCACAAGCCTGTCCAGCCTCTCCATGGAGGGAGACGGCACCCTGGACCTGGGGCTGCCGGGCAGGGAGCACTCGGAACCGGCATCGAAGGAGTCGTCGTGGTTCAGCATGAGCAGCTCCCGCACGCATTTGTGGCAGACGCTGTGCTGGCAGGGCAGGATCAGCGGGTGGGTGAAGAGCTCCTTACAGATGGGGCAGATCAGCTCCCTCTCAATGTTCTTGATGGGAACCTGAGGATGGAGGCAGACGTGTTCTCCATTACAAACACATCAAGACTTTTCATGAACGTTTGTTTTTAAAGGTGTATTTAATAAAATTTGGAGGAAAAACCTGACTTGAATGAAAGGACTATAACATGTGAAGTATTGGAAAAATAAATCAATATGAACAGAGGAACCAGGAAGTCAATGATTTCAACTTTTTAAATCAGAAAAACTGCCCCAATGATCATTGAACAGCCTGCCCTAATGTTTCTGTCTTCATTACATAACAGAGGATTAACTTTGTCTAAATATAGAAAAAAAAAAGGGACAAAATTAACATCTAACCAGCATTTCCAGGGCTGAAAATGACCAACTTTGTTTGTCCTGGGGACTGATTGCTCATTCAGTTTCAGCTTGTGCTAAAACCGCCTCCTGCAGCTTCCACAAACCCTGAACGCCAGTGACCCACGTGATCAAAAGTAATCAACTCCAAAAATAAAATTTAGAGGAACTTCAAACCGAAAACGGAGGACAAATTCCTTTAGAACAAACTAACGAAGTCTGGATTTTTAGCAAGGCCTGAGCGAGCGCTGCTCAGAATGACTGTCGGGGTCCGGGCGGCTGTTATCTCCAGAGAGCCCGTGAATCCACTTGTCTGGGACTTACCGCAGCCACGCTGCTCCGCCGCATCTCTGCAGTCATGATGAGGGAGAAGGAAGCAGCCCGCGAGCGACTACAGCAACGGCGCGCGCGCGGTGTTAGGGAACTTCTGTAACAACGCGAGCGGAAGATGCCCGCGGCCGGGAACGAGGGAGTTTAAATAAAGGGGGGGGGGGTGTGAATCAGCAAACCACTAAGAGGGAGGAGGAACGCGGGGGGAGGGGGAGGGGGGTCCTCACAGAGCTGCTGCTGATGCCTTCATGGACTTCACGTAAACTTTTTATTTCCCTCCAAAGAGATTCAGCTTTTATTTAACCAAATGAGGAAATATCCACTCTGTCAAAACTTTTGAACTGATAACTTATATTAAATTTTCAATACCAAGACGTTTCAGCAGTAATATATTTATATATATATTCAAAGTGACATTCCCACCTCATTTTAAAGTCAAGGGCTCAGCCCTCAGGGGAAAATGTTTCCCCATACATTAGTGAAGTAGATATTTAACCCTCTCTGATGAAAAAACCTTTAAAAAAATGTTTTTAACAAGTTTTGGTGGCTTCTTTTCCCATGATGGACAATCTAAATATATATATATATATATATATATATATATATAGAGAGAGAGAGAGAGAGAGAGAGAGAGAGAGAGAGAGAGAGAAAATTCATTTCAAATTTTTGAATATTTCTTTATTCAACAACAAAAATGCCATGTGAAAAGCTTGCAGGTGTGATTTAAGACCAAGCTCCCTGCTCCGCTCCATTTTGATGCATCCACTTGCAGACGCCTAGATCTATATACATCTTTGTTTTCCACGTCCAAGCTGGCTCTAAACTGTACGGCTGGATAGCTCCTATAATGTTCACCATTTTTGTTTCACTGGTAATGTTAGGTTGGGGTTGTGAGGGGTGGGAGAGACTGACAGATGACGGGAAGTAGTGGCAGGCTTACTTGATGCCAGTGGTCCCGCCCACAACTCAGAGGTAAATCTCAATTGACCTACTGCAGCTCTGCAGACACTCTGTCCCTGAAAACAACACTTGTTTTGATTTTGCCCCCCAAAAAACCCAGCATAATCACAATTAAAAGACCACTGGGAACGCTTTTAAATAAAACACTCTGTCAAAATGAGTTTAAGTTTGTAAATTAAAACCTTTTATTAAGTTTCAGTACCAACATGGTTGAGCAGTAAGAGAAAATGAAATTTAAAGAAACACTCCCACCACATGGTCATTTTCAAGACAAAGCCATCAGAAGACAAAAGTTTCCCAATAGGGTAGTTAAAAGCTTTGCCTTCTTTTCCATTTCTTTTCAAATAAAGGATTGTTTTCCCTTAATAAATTCATCTAAACCTGCCAGGGGCCATAGCCTTAGCTCACATTGCATCATTTACTTAGAGGTTTGAGTCCCGGTAGTCTGCTTTGTTTATTTAACAGGTGTGAAAGTAGACATACACTTGATCAAACAGCCAAAACCTGGTCTGATACCTGGCAATGGTTTCTGTTCACTTTCTAGTGAACTTGTCTATGGTAGTGTGAACAAACAAAAGAGTTGGTTTGCTAAATACCTCGTGGGTAAACAGAGTGATGTGAGAAGGTGGTAATAACGCAGAAAAGTTGTGAGATTTGACTGTTTCCTAATGATTCTTTACAAAAACCGATGCTGGTTTGTTCCCAATTGTCAGGTGAGAAAAGATAAGATAAGATAAGATAAGATAAGATAAGATAAGATAAGATAAGATAAGATAAGATATTCCTTCATTCGTCCCACGATGGGGAAATTTCCATTTGAAACCAAAAGGTTCAAATGGAAGAAAATTTCCTGCTCAATCAAACCTAGTCCACGACTATTAGGTTCATGAAGATATAATGATGTAGCATATCATCAGAAAATGTCATCATATTTCATTGATGTGATTTTCAGTAGGAGCCCTCACACTGAGGACAGTTTTTGAAAGAAAACTTAAGACCTATACGTTAAACCAGACTTTAAACAACATTTAAAAGCGCGTTTATTTGAAATTGAAAATATGTTATAAATGTACACCTTTTAAATTATATTTAATCCAGCATCATGATTTATGCTGTTTTTTTTAATCTACTTTTAGTGGTTCTACATGTTCTTGTTGCTTGTTCGTCTTTTTTTTTTTTTTTTTTTACACAATTTGTTTCTCTAACTGCAGAGTTTTCCTCATGGGGATCCTCCATATGAGTAACTCAGCCTTTTAAGTGAACAGGGTCATTGCAGTGAGGTCTACCTGTCTGCTTTGATTAGGGGGATCCTGTGGTGACTCCCTCTGTGGTCATGAGGTGGGTGGTGTAGATAGATCCCCATAATAACATTTCTTTAATGTCACCATTTTTTTTTACTTCTATTGTTATTCTTATTCATATGCACACTTTGTGTTTCACAATGTGGGTGCTTTATAATTGTGTTCTTGTTAAATCACAGCTGCTTATGTGCACACAGCATCATAGGTTAGTCATCTAAACAATAGTTGAAAACCAGATAAAGCCTTTATTAAATCCCTTAAAGTCAAAGTTTCAGCCATCCCAGATCAAGAAGGGTTTAAACTGTGCAGAAACAACACAATTTCCTTACTTCCAAAGTCATCTCTTACTGGGCTTTGATAACCGAAAAGTTGGAGAAATAAAAAATTAAGAATATCACATAATGAAATAGCTGTCTTTGGCTACATTTTGTAAGTATTGCATAAATCTTCACTGTTTAGATTAAACTGAGGTTCACATTTGTGTTGCATTAAGGGTCATGAATGTAATGCAAAGGGCTTGGGCAACATTCTCACACTCTTATGTTTGTCTCCATGTCAATGTGCGGCAGTGGCTCCGGCGGTTGAGCAATGGTTGTCCAATGATCGAAGGGTCGGCGGTTTGATTCCCCACTCCCCCCAGCCAACTGTTGTTGTGTCCTTGGGCAAGACACTTCACCCTCCTTGCCTCCAGTGTGGCTCTGCTGGCGTGTGCATGTGTATGAATGATCCCGGTGATGGTCAGACCGGTAGGTGTGAACTGGCAGTCTGTCAGTCTGCCCCTGGGCAGCTGTGGCTACAACCATAGCTCACCGTCACAAAGTATGAATGAGGAGTGAATGAATAATGGATACACTGTACGCGCTTTGCACGTCTGGAAAAGCGCAGATAAATCTTATCCATTATATTTACTTGAATTCTTCTCGAACTCTGAATACTTTTTCCACACAAAGTTTCTCTCATTTCTTTTACTTTCTGAAAATATTAATAAAGATCAATTCAGAACGTATTTTGGATCAGTTTGAGACGCACACATCTCAACGTTGTGACTCATTTATTCATTCATTTTCTGAACCTGTTTTGTCCCTTTTGGGGGGAAAAAGGTCGTGGGCGAAGGTAGGAGATATTTTGGACAGTTAGCCAGTTTGTCGCAGGGCAACTTTGTGATTATTTCATAACATTTTAACTGAATACTTTTGAATATTCGTCTCATCAAAGTGAGGTAATAATTAAATATTTTGGAAATCCCCATGTGAATACAGTTAGCGATGTGTCACGGTTTACAGCCACTTCCAGCTTTTAATAGACACATTTCCATCCATTCAATTCTGCACACAAGATTTAAAGACCTTACTGTGGATCCTCTGTATTGAATAAAACGCTAAGAGTCATAAATAAAGCTTTTTCTTTTGGCCAAATTTGTTCATGTCAGTCATGAGTTTTAAAGTTTTAGGCAACTAGTTGACTCCACCACTCAGAACACAGAGTGGCATAAAGTATAAATTAAGTATAAAGTGATCCGTTGGATCATTTTTAAGGTGACAACTATGAAAAATCTTCATCCCTTTTTCCACAGGATGTTTTAGAAACATTTCTCCTGAGACATTTTTTTATTTTATGAAAGGTTCATTCTTTTGGATTAGAAAAACATTCCACACAAAGAAAAAGAATATGAAATAAGATTGTTATATGCTTCAGGGGAAACTGTGACTATCAATAAAGAGGGGATCCTAAGATATTTAAGTGACAACTGATGTGGAGGGAAAGAGATAAATCCCAGAAGAAACTTAAAGTCTTAGGTTAATGCAGAGAAAGTTATAAGTGGATGTTGAAATGACAGAGAAAGAACCTGCTTTTTGTCTCAGAGAACACTGGTAATCTGCCTCTGACCTTGTCAGTCTCTATTGTTATGACATTCTTTGTATTGTATTGGATAATAGGTTCTCTTTATAAAAGCCAGTTTTATTTGAGCAGAGGGACAAAAGAGAAGTAAGTTAAGTGACCTGGATCTGCAGATAACATGAGTCACATTTCCCGTGTTTCGTCAAGAGAGCTTTTAGCTTCTCCTTATATGTCTTCTGCTAAAATAATCATTACATTCTAGGAAATGTCATAGTTTCTCTACAAGGGCTGCAACACCCAGTATAGTTGCTTAAAGAAAAATTTTAAATGTTTACAGGATGACTGCAGAGCGGCTTATGCATCATCAGGATGCATAAACTTAAATATGTTAAGTAACATATTCAGTCATCAGAGCACAGCAGAGTCTCATATGGTCACAATGTGGTTGGTCTCCTCTTTCACTTCACAAAAGGAGTTGCTGGGATTAAAATATGTCAGGCAACTTTATGGAGTCATGTTTCAGATGAAATGACAGATTAGCCACGTGTTACTGCAACAATTTGATGAGTCAAGCTTGTTCTGGTGAGATAAACTTCATTTCTTAATTATCTTCAAACTGTTCATTTTCAAAATGACATCAGAGATAAATGAGTTTGATTGTGCATGTCACACTCAAATTAATTGGGTGTCTTTATTTTATCTCGGAGAAATTACTGACCAACAATGAATGTCAAACCAGTACATTCCATTTATTTTTCATCGTCATTATTTTTTTGTACAGCCCATGTGGGCTTGAGATTTTCACATTTTGCACCCCATCTCAGGGAGAAATTGATCAAATATGACTGATTTCTGCAGCTGAAAGCACAAAATCAATTGTGATTTTAATTCTAAAGCAAAAAAATAGGAGACAGTTTTCTCCCAGTCTGACGGAGCCTCATGCACACCAGAGAAAGTCAGTGACTGCTGTCACAGCACCACTGCTGCTTCCAAGTGGCTCCAATTGGCCACTGAATAAAGTCTGCCAATCCTGCAGCACTAACACAACAAAAGAAAAAAAAATCAAACCAATGGAACACTGATTTTTTCAAAGAAAAGGTTGAAATTAAAAAATTGTCTACAAATGTCTTCCATATGATGTAATGATTATTTTCACATGATGTAAAAAAACAGAATGGAAATGTGATTTTCTTTAATGTGCCAGAACACATCAACCAACCTGTACGTTAATGTTATTGAATAGAAAACAGAATAGAATAGAATAGAATAGAATAGAATAGAATAGAATAGAATAGAATCCCTGGAGGCCGGCACGGACCCCTGCTGTCAGAAACCATCCGGATGAGACTCACCTCGCCCCTCTCGATCCGCTCTACGATGCTGGCGAACTCCGTCATGTCCTCGGAGTCTGACATGGTTCCAGCGGGTGAAGGACGCACAGTGTGCCAAACGACCGAGACGCACGGAGATGTCCACACACGCACACAAAAACAGCTCAAAGAAACAGGCTTCTCTGTGCAGGTGTGACGAGATGAGACGAAACGGAAGAAAAAACAAACACACAAAAAAGATGAACGAACTGCTTCCCCATCCTCTGCTCTCCTCCCAGCCTGCGCGCACACCCGCTTGTGTTTGTCAGAGGAACGTGCGTCGGCTGCTGTTAGTTTAGTTGGTTTGGTCTGTGGGGGTAGGGGGGGGGAGCCCCGCCCCTCCCTCCTCCTCCTGCCTCAGCATCCCTCCTCAGCGGCGATGTCTCCACGCACAGATCGCTCCTTGTCTCTGCGCGATCTGCTCCCACGGAGTGAGACTCACATTTATTCCATCGCGCATATGGGTAACCACAATATGTCTTTTTTTCATTTTTATTTGAAAGGGAGGGGCCCTCAAGTCTGCTGCCAATACACGTTAGGATTATACGCACGGTCAATTTTGGCTCCTTCCTGCCCAAAAAGGGAAGAACCCTCCTCGGTCTAGCATCACTGTCTCTCCAAAGTGCCATGTCCAAACCACTTGCCGCCGTTTCATAGCAACAGCCGGAATGTGAGGCGGGGGTGGGGGTGGGGGGTGGGCTGCTGGGGAGGCGGATTAAGTTGGGTGTTTTTCATTTTTCTGGCAATGCCACTTGTTCCACGTCAGCAGATGGCCTCGCGCTTTTATGCAGACATTTTCCTGGGGGGGGGGGGGGGGGGGGTGATGACAGAGGGGCAGAAGGAGCAACAGGCGGACCAAGTCTCAGGAGCATCAGATCATTTTACAAAGAGAGACTTGCTTTTTAATGTCATTTTTTGATATAGAACAGACCGTTTAAAAAGGCAGCAACAATGTATCCTAAAATTCTGTTTAAAAAAAAAAGAATATAGGCCTAAACGTCTCCCGACAGAATTCAAAAGCCACAAAGAAACTGTATGAATTGGTATTATTTTAGTTTAAATTTAAATATATTTTCTTTTTTTGTGGTTTGCTTCCAGCACAGTTAAAAAATGAAACCTGAATGTTCAATACATTAAATATTCACTTTTACAAAAATCATTTCACTAAATGTGTTTTATGAGAATGATCTCCCTAATCCATATTGAGCTTTAATAAAAGTTAACATGTACAGCCATTCATTTTATTATTGAAAATGAAACTAAGGTAATCTAGAAAAAAAAAGAGTAAAGCCAACAGTTGGATGCAAATCCTCTCCAAATTTCAGGGGTTCCAATAAAAATCTCAGCTGAACTCCAGTAGAATTACTGACAGTTTTGACTTCTGTTTGGGAACACTAACTTGCTAAAACATAAACAGCGAAAGCTAATATCTGTACAGACGACACCCTACTGCTCCATAAAAAGCCACATAGGTGTTGGTGTTTTCTCGTTATATATGAATAATTAATATAATGCATTGATTGGCATGTTTTACAAGAGTTGAACAACAGAGGAGAGTGCAGTTCCTGCAGATCAATAAATGTGGTTCAGATCACCTCTGCTGGGTGGCAAATGCACCTTTTTTTAACCACTGGGTGGAATTTGTTTTTTTAGAAAACAAATCCATCAAGCAATAAAAAACTATTTTCCAACAGGGCATTGAGGAGGAGGTGAAGTGCTATGTTTTCAGTTTTTTTCTTTCTTTCAAACATCATAAGCTAAAGTGCAGCAATAGTTAGCAAACAGGGTTTTCAGTGGCAAATTGACAAACATTTATCAGCAAAGGTGCATTTTTGTGTCGAAAGGAGCTTATATGGTTTAAGTTCATGTTAAGAACAAGAAAATATATAGATATTTTATGTATTGCACTTGGTTGGAACAAAAGGACGGTTTACAATCTAAAAATGTGACAATATAAGGAAGTTGAATACATAAATTGAAAGCAGATGTGACCTTGATTGGTTTGCACACACTGAAAAATAATCGAAGGAAGCCCAATGTTGCCTAATTTTGGCTTGTAAAAAAGATTTCACAGAAACCTTTCCTGGAGGAATAAAAGAAAGTGCAGCAGGGGCTGCGCAAGGTCCCAGGTGGGACTCCACTGCGCTGCTCTTCCATGTGTGTCAAGAACAGAGAGAGTTCCCCTCCTCCACAGCTTTAATTAGGTCTTAGTCACTGACCTAGTAAAGAAGCAAAAAAGGAAAAAAAAAATATCATCATCATCATCAGCCAGTGTTTTTGTGAGCCTCCACGTTGCAGGAAAACTAAAGCAATTTAGACAAATGCTAAGCCAGTTATCATCTTTCTGTTTCAAAAATAGCTGAACAGTTGAGTCACTGAGCCACAAAAAGGCTGCATGGAAGCAAATGTTGCCTTTCATTTTAGAAAGTCAGCTGTTGTGGGTGAGATATTTTTAACCCCCATGAGAGTCAAGATCTTAGTTACCTTTTCACAAAGGAAAGAATGTGGCCACGTTCTCTAGCTACCAGCCCAGATCATCACCCCTCCACCACCATGTCAGACAGCTGGAAACCAGCTCCAGGCAAACCTTTACCCTAAATTCTAGATCCACAAAGGTATGGAGAGAGTTTTTCTGCCATTATTCAATGCAAAACACCGTTTTGAGTATAAAACTTAAACACATTTGTGATCTAAAAAAAACATTTTTACAATTGAAACAGAAAAGTACACTTAAAACTGAAAAATATGTGCAGTCAAAACATTATGAACATGAAGGTTGATACAGATTGGTAAGAAATTCTTCCAGTCAGCTCAGAGACTAGCTCTGGTTTTTGGAGGAATTTCTGACCAATCAGCATCCACCTTCATGTCCATTCTTGGCCTTTTGGTGCCATCCATGCTGTTTTGAGATCATTGTCCTAGAGTGAAAATAGTTTTGACTGCACTTTTTTAAAGTTTCAATTTAATTTTTCTGTTTCAAGAGCAAAATAATTTTTTTAGCACACAAAATATTTAAACTTTTACACTCCATACAAAATAAAATGAAATAAAAATAACTACACAAGTTTTATTTACAGTGTTTGGGCCAAACTGGAATCATTACAGTAGAAATTCCTGTGTTAGTTTTTTTTGTTACAAGTATTCTGTTCTAGATTTACTGACATATACATCCATCTACACTCAACATTCCTACAAAGCATAGAAAAAAATGCCTTTATTGTTGCATCATCTATCTTTGCAATATGTATGAAAGTACTTTTGGTTAACTGCATTAAGGATGAGGCTCCGTCTCCTTCACATCTATCACTGCAGCTGCAAAAACAAGTCGTGTCCCCGTTTGCTCGCTGCTCTTGGACTAAAACAGCTGACTGCGGTGGGATGTAAGGAACAGCTGAGGCACAGCTTTCATCTGCAGAAGGAAGAGTCTTTCGAGTTTCCACTTCAAAATGAGAAGAATGATGTGGTCTTTAATCGACCAGTTTGTGTTCGACTGCTAGAACCTTTCACACGTGTCTGTTCTTGTGGATGTTGATGTGCATTTAAGAAACAGATTCCCACTTTTCCATTCTGGGTAACACTGATATTTTATTGCTTTTCATAGAAGAAAAAAAGGATCCCAAACCAATTGAAGCGCACGCCGTGAGACGAGAAATGAAGAGAACAGAAGCATTGAGGAGGCAGTGACCCAGAACAAAGATGTCAGGCACAGTACTGAGGCAAGCTGGAGGGAGCTTCTGCTGCGTCACTCAGCCGACGTGCACAGCCAAAAGGACTCAGAATGGACAGAAATGTGGACGGTAAAAATGCACAGGAGATGACAACATTCTGTTTAAAGTGAGCTGGCATTACAAAGAACTTTCAGTTTCCTTTACCATTTACTAAAATAAAACGTATAATAATTAAAACACTTACTTTTGCTCTACTTTTGTGTCAGAGGCTCAATCAATAAAATATACACATAACAAGAAAGAAAGAAATCTGATAAGAAGGGGAAAACATCAAAAACATATTCAAAGGAAAAACTGGTATAAAATAAGTTATTTTAAGAACCCTTACGTTCAAATTTTGCATCAAAGAAAGCCCGTCACCTCTGGGAATTTGGCCTGGACTTGGAAAGGAAGGTTTACTTTCAATAATTGATGATTTGGATTATTTATTTATTCACTTTTCCTCCCATTTCTCATCTGTCTGGAGCATCTGAAGAGGAGGGGCTTACAGCATGTGTTTCTACATCCAGACTCCTGCAGGTAACCGAGCAGACAGACTGCTGTGCTCTCCTATTTTCCTGTTATGTTGGGGGGTGGCTCACACAGCCGCCATATGTAAATGGGCGCGGCTCTATCAGCTCAAAGCTGGAAATTGCACAAGCTGGGAATCGGAATGCTCATAAATGAAGAGGTACAAGTCGTTGAGCCAATGTATGGCATGGAACGGTCCAGGTCCAAATGTAAAGCTTTGATCTTTTGTTACCACGGGCGCATCAAAACCCCAGACTCACCCCTGAGTGAGAGGCGAGTGCTTTCATTGCCTGCAAGAGAACATACGGTGCAAAACCAACAAAGGCAAGATTGAAAAACAAAAAAAAAACAAAGCCTTTACCAAGTGTAAACGGGTCAATATTTTAGAGGGGATGTCACGTTGAGAAAAGGCCACCTGTGTGTCCTGACCCTCATTGTTTCTGCTCTGGCTTTGCATCCGTTCTGCACTGAAAATAGATTAGATTCCCCATGCAGCAGACTTCAAAGGAGCATATTTCCTTTAGTTATAATGCAATCCGCTTATCGTTGCTCATCGATTTTCAGCTGGCTTGTTCTGGTCAACTCAAAAAATAAAAAAAATTCAGTAGACAATATTTCACTAAGCTAAAGAAATATCAAACTCCAGCCAAGTCACAACTATTTCATTCCCAATCAACATTCTTTCCTGTCTCACAAGGGTTTAATATGATAACCATCTGCAGCACACGTATGACTAATGTGAACATAACTATAGGAGGAAATCCTTCATTTGACAATCATTTTGAATGGGTCATGTGTGTGTACTGTATGTATACGTGCAAATATGTCTATGACTGGGAGCAATTATGTCAAGATCACCATTTTCTAATCAATTTATAATTTATTATCTTAAATACCTATGTGTATTTTTATGGTCTTTTTCATTTCTACTGCTGGAATTGCTTGAAATGAACCAAATAAATATAGATGGATACACACACTTCTGACTTGGCAGAAGTTTGAATTTCCTTACCTTAATTAAATATGGAATAATCCTTTTGGAGCAATCCATTTTGTAGAGTTGAGGGAAGAGGAAAGCAAAGATCTCTGCCTTTACGGCAGAGATCTTTGCTTTCCTCTTCCCTCAACTCTACAAAATGGATTATGGAAATAGCTTCATATATTTAATTGAGAATAAATCTCAGAATTATTTTCTATTTTAAAACATTGTAGAGTAATTTTTTCTTCTAGAAATTATTTTTTTCTTAAAGAAATCAAAATGGAAGAATTTATCATTTCAAATTTTTGGAAAGTTTTTCCATCCGATATTAAAATAAACTTTTTTAGAACAGCAGGTAAAGTCTCTTTTATTAACTCATCTATTTTTTTCTAATTCCTGTGCAAAAATGCTTCAGTGATAAAAAAGATACAAACTCAGTAGAGTGAAGACATTTTCCTTACTTTTGGCACAAAAAGCACCAAAAGGAATGGAAATGCGAGTCGGGCTGCAACATGAAAACAAAGTTTGGATAGAAAACAAGAGTGCGTCACTTTTGTCTAAACTAAGAATTAAAATTAGATGGAAAAAAAGGTCAAAAGCAAGTTTCTCAAAAACCTTTTTTATAGCCGCCACCAAAGTCCACGTTAAACAGTAATTCTAAATCTAAAAATGTTATGTCCTGCATCCATGCCAGGACGTCAGCAGTGCTTAGGTTCTTATAACCATGTTTCTGAACAGGAAGCCTCCAATAGACGACTCTTCACACTTTTTGGTAAAAATGGAGGCATCTGGAGTTTCTTCTGGTCTCAAAGCGGACTAACTGGCACGTTGTTGTATTCCCAAAAATACATTGCACATTGTTATTGTAACTATATATTCATGAGAAAAGGCAATAGCGAGAGTTTTGCTAAACAAAAGCTTGATTGGATGAACTGGAAATGAGGTCTACATATTCAAAACTCAAACATGTGAATCTTGAAACAGGGTGACGGAATAAAAAAAAAAAGTCAGATGTTCCTGATGTGGGAACCTGCGTGTCAGCCTGCTGTCAGTGCTGTCGGCCACAGCCGCTCCTCCACGTCTGATGCAGCTGCTGGAGGTGTTGAAAGGCCCCCTGGGTGATGTTGAGAGCTGGGTGGACCTTCCTCAGATTGGGCTCTCCAATCAGAGACAGACCACACAGCCCAAAGTAGGCATGGAGCGGATCTGGCAGAGTAAAGAGGGAGGGGAAAAAAACACAAAAGGAGAAACTGAGATTAAAAGTGAAATGCACACTTGTGGTTGAACTTTAACTGATGGATCTGTAAAAGAATCAAGGAAAAAAGGAAAACAATGTTTATGTTTTTCTGTAGTTCTAAAGCAAAGATCTGCTTTCAGGTCACATACAAACACGGCTTGTGGAAAGAGAAAGGGAATAACTAAACTAAGGAGATGCAATTGTTTAAAACAACTAAAAGCCTATATTTCAGACTGAAGGGGGACGGTGTGTAATTGCTTGAACATAAACAAAAACCAAACAAATTAAAATGCTACACAACGTCAAGAAAACTTCAAAAAGAAAGATGAAGAAAGTAGATTTGGTTAGCTTGTGGGTTTAGAATTCATTCTTCTTCATAAACTGTTGTAATTGTGACAGTGAGGGAAAACAAAAGTGACTGAACAACTAGAAGGTCAAAGGTTAACTAAAATATTTGAGTTTTCTAAGTAGTGAAAAGTAAAAGTTAGATTAGCTTTTTTCTTCTCAGTTATTAGCAAAAGTAAAAAAAAACCTTCTCTTCAGAGTCAACATGATGGTAGTTTTTTTTAAACTTCATTTTTTGCTAAAACTACAATATATATGACTTAATTTCCAGTTCATTTTAACTTCATCTTTACTTGATTTTGATGAAGTAAAAGACAAAACTTGCAAATGTATAAGAGACACTTCTGGACAGCCTGTTATAGTCGGACTGCAACCTCTTCTTGGGATGAATGGATGGTGGGATTTTGGCCAAAAACCTTCATCCATCAGTGAGAGCATTAAGGATGAGACATGGCTGGATCTTCCAGCATGACGACGATCAAAACACATCGCCGGGGAAACAAGGGAGGGGCTACGTAAGAAACCTTTCAAGATTCTGGAAGGGTCTAGTCAGTCTCTGGAACTCAATCCAAAAAAGAATCATTGGAAGGAGGTGAAAGGACAACTTTGGCCAAAAATCCAACCAGTGTGACTCAGAGATACACACCTGAGTACTGAACAGTGCAGCCGAAGTTTTCCAGATTCCTTGTATTTCTTGCAAGATGAAGATTAAATTAAATGTGTACAAATAATCAAGTGAACAAGAATTAATGTCAACTCCATTCATATTTTATTTTCCTAAAGTTCAGCCCACTGTTGTTTTTCCACGTCAAGATAATCCAAAGGGAACATTATTTGAATATACTACAACACTGGATCCTCACACGTATTTGCAAAATTCAAAGTCTTTCCACAGGTTGTTGGACTGTTATGATGGCTGGTTCATTTTATGTGTTGTCCACTTTCATGTATTGTCCACTGTGATGACACTTGGTCGTTTTTATGTTATAGTAAAATATACTGTGGTTATATTCAAATAATATTTTCCAGTATTGCTTATAATGAATTTGTTTCATTTAGAAAGGGGTTTATGGTGCTTCGGGTCAATTTGATTAACAATTTTCCACAGACGGATCCATTCGGTTGGATCGTAGGAATATAAAGTGATTCCCAAATGAATCGTTACTCCCTTACCAAAAAAAAGGAAGACCGACTGGCACCTCTGTCTTTACCAACCACAGTGCTGAGATGAGCCTGTGACCAAATTATTATTTTCTGCTCCATTATAGAAATACACTTTTGAACAGTCAAATAATGCAATTTCCTGGATTCATTTTTTTACATTCTGTCCCTCACAGTTTATGATAAACATTTCAGACATCTCTCATCTTTCTGAGTGGAACAGTTCACTTTTTTGCTCCATCGTGTGTGTGAAAGCCAAAACTTCAGCTCAACAGGGCTGATAAAGTTTCTAAGTATATGGGTCAAATTGTTCAAATTGTCATTTTTGTTCACCGTAAGGTTATTTATTTGAATCTAAGCCTTTGGGTAGTTCTCTTAATTGACTTAATGCGGAGTGCTTTCATTATAACATCAAATGATTGAGTTGTTATAGCGTTATTCCAAACCTTTTTGACCGATTGTGAGGGATGATCAATAGTCACCGTCAGTGCTCGCTACAGATAATCTCCATCCATTCCACAAATAAGAGGAGCAACTATAAACTTTTCCCCCCTCTAAAATCCCCTCACTCAAAGCCCATTGTCTTCTGTTCCAGCTCGTCTTATCCCAGTAACGTGAGGAGCTGGAGCTGTTGTGTCCTCTGGCCATCAACAGACACTCACCTCATCAATTACCCATAACAATGGTAAGCATGAACACAAATACACACACAAGTTTAGAATTACAAGAGCTTTTCCATTGATTTCAAGCAAAACAGGAAACCACAGCTCCACCCTGACCTCTGTGCATCTGTGAAAGACGAGGCTCAAAAAAGAGGTGAAGTAAGACAAAGAACTGAAACTCCTTACATTCAAGATCTCTCTATACATTAATGGGTAGCTTTGAAGCTATACAAATGAATACAAACCTATACAAGATCAGAGAACAGTATTCTTGACATTTAGTCCTTCTCCACCCCTGAGGCGTCGATAGTACAAAGAATGAAAACAAGCAAAAATGACACCGGATGGAATCAGTTATGTAAAGGTTTAATGAGGAAATGGGCCAGTAGCAAGCTCAGCTTTTGTTTGTCCCTATAAAGATTTAATCAACAAGTCATCTGATTTACCTGGATGGCTATCTGGCCACTTGGCAAAGCCTCCAACCAGCCGGTCTTGTGTGGAGAGGATGAAATTTCTGTTCTTTTCAAAGTTTGTGTAACGAAAAACCCCCAACAGCTGCAAAAAAGAACATAGAATGAGGTTTGTCTGGAAATAAAAGCCTGAAATTCCTTCTTTGCTTTAAAATCACACAAAGAAAACTTAAGTGAGACATCGGGAAATGACAAACATTTCAACTAAGACAACAATGTAGCCTGCTTTAAAATTTATGGGAACAACAAAATATATTTTTTGTAAAACTCTGAATTTACAAATATTGTATTTTTGCTTTTGAGTTTAGTTTGTTCCTTAAAAAAACCCAAATAAAGTTTTTCAAATGGACCCAGCCTGTTGACGCATGCAGGAAGGTGGTTCTTACCTCTAGAGTGGCTCCCACCCAGAAGGAGTAACATGTGTCTACAGGCTTGTTTGGCCGTCCGTGGAAACCGCTTTGCTGCCTCATGATGCACCAGCGCCGGATCCGATCCAGTTCCCGCGGACTCAGGGCCTCCTCCAGCCGGCCCATGAGACACAGCGAGGCGATGGCGCAGTACGTCCAACCACCTGGACGCACAGACGGGAACGAGCTTGAAACATGTGCAACTCGAAAGGCTTCTGGGTTCCCTTCTGATGATGAATCAAAGATGGGTTGTGGAGGAACAGAAGGGGGTGGTTCAACATAAGCTGACATATTTCCTTCAGTCATTGTATGAAAACTATATTAATGCACTCAAAGTCTTTTTTAATAGCATTTTGAGCAAGATAACAGTTTGCTGCCAACATATTTTAAAGGTCAAAGGCTTAAATATCAGAGTCATAACAAGACTTTCGGAACATGAGTTACCACAGTTTAGCGTTTTTTTCATCATATTTGACTAATTTTAACGATCCCAGCAGATTTAACAGATTCTCTTACCTCCATCACTGCTGTGTGTGTTTGTGTGTGTGTGTGTGTGTGGGGGTGGGTGGGGGGGGAATAAATGGTGTAAATCTATCATAGTGTTACAGAAGTCTCTAATCAACAGAGTTCACTGCAGAAAACTGAAGGAACAGGAAGAGAAAGCAGGAGTGGAAAAATCTTTTAATCCATCGTCAAAGCGTTCCCAGCTGTCTTTTAGTTATGATTACCATGTTTTTAGCCAAAAATCAAAGAACGTATGTTGTAGGACATAGTTTTTTTGCAGAGTGGCAGTTTTAGAATTTTGCCTCGAGTTTAATGCGGGTACCCCAACCCCTTCGCAGGGGGGCCCTGGCATGTTTTTTGTCTTTTTCCAACTATTTTTTCGTCTGCTCCTGATTCACAACGATTTGAATAAAGAAATACTCAGAAATGCACTTTTGAGCTTAATTGTCTTGATATATGATCTCCATCAGAAACATTACACAAGAACAAGTTAAAAACAGCATCTTTTTTATCAGAGCGACTCTTAAACAAAACAAAAGTAAATGCGTTATTTGACGGGGAAAGTATACAGGAAACGATCATATATAAATATAAAGAGGAAACGAAGAGAAAAAGAGGGGAAGAAAAACAAGGCTTTCTATAATTTCATGTTTCATGCACAGAGCTACACAATTATCGACAACACAAAGTAAACATGGGTGCACATTAAAGCAAACAGTGTGGGAGGTCTCAGTGCAGAGAAAACAGAGCTAAGGGGTAGACGGTTAATGGGCCGCAGCCAAGAATCTGAACTGAAGCTTTGACAAGAGAACAGTGAATAAAAACTGTCTTTAAAGGAGAGACATATATCACCAGATACAGTCAGCATCCTGAAGGTGAAACGTTCCCTCTAATCAGAATTCAGTGAGTTTCAGTTGTCATTTATGTTTTTACAGTCCTCTACAGAATTAACGGTGGAAAAAACAAACACGATCATCTTCCCTAGCAAATATCAAAACGTGCCACAGCTTTGTAGAAGGAAGCCTTTGTGTTAGAAAAAAACAAGACCCATTTGAGAATTGATAAGAAAATGTGTCCACAGAGATGGCTTTGAATAGCTAATCCTTTAATCACAGTTACTGTGAAAACAGGCAGAAATCTGCCAGGGGGACATTAATCCTTTCAACTTGAAAGCAGAAAAAAAGCAGAATTGAATCTCTATGAATTGATTTCATTTAAGCTGTCAATGCTAAACATATTTACTCAAGAAGCAAATGTTACTCTTATAGGTACACAAAATTTACAAAATCTTTGTACTAACCGTGAGATTCTCTTCCAGCTCCCTGGCCAAAACCATTGTCATACGACTGTGGAGACAAAATAAAGTTAACATAAAATAGAACATTTTTGTCAAGAATTAAAGCATAGATCTATTATTTCATTCATTAAATCATCAAACACTTGAAGCACCTTTAGCTATTATTTAAGCATAAAACAGGAACAGCCTCAGGTAGGATCTCTAATTTCTTGAGTTTAATTTACCTTTTTTTATAACAATGAATCATGAACAGAATGGTATAAATCATTCTCTTTTTAAACCCATAACTTTACGCTAGTTTAACAATTTTTTGTTCTGTTGACCCTTTAGAAGCGGCTCTCAGTGTGTCTGTGAAGTTTTCAGCACACTTTACAAATGCTACATATATCCTCAGAAGCTTTAAAACGAACATGTTTTTTAAAAGAGTTGCATGCCGTTTATGCACGGAAACACCTGCAGCCAGTTCCATGTGAAAGGCTGCTCTGACCTATTTAGCTTCAACAGACAGTCCAACTTTATTTTGGGAGATAAGATGGAATTATGCAAAAATGATGATTTGTTTGTCAGTGAGCTGCTGTGAATTCACAGCACTCAATCTTTCAAAGTGAAATATTTTTTTTTAGATATAGAAAAAATGACAACAAACTTTCAGGGGAAAATCTGTAATAAAGTAGTTCATTGTAAATGAGTTTCATAGGAAACAATGCTAGGTTTGAAAATGCATTCTGAAACAATAGCTTCAGTTTAGGCAAGTTTCTAGGGAAATTGAAAACAAAAAGCTGCTGTTCTCTCTACAAGAGGCACAGAAGGGCTAAGGTGCCTGTAGCCTCATGAAAATCAAACATTCGGAATAAAGTGAAAGATTTGTTTTCTGCTGTTGGAATAGAAACCCTCAGCTACAGCTCAGCCCTCCCTCTCCATTTATTAATAATGAAGTGTTCCCAGGCACAGTGCCACCTGGTGAAAGCAGGTGGTCTATTCTTCACATCCAAGTTTTGCAGCACTGCTTTGAATGGTGCAGAGACAGCAATTACACACGGAGCGGCCTGACTCAAATGGGTTTGTTTCCATTCACTGCGTCCACACAAAAGATTTCGGAAGTGCAGCAACACATTGCAGTTTTGGGGGTTTCTTTTTTTAAATCTACTCACCAAACTACCTCGAATGTACTCAATGGCCTTTTGAATGTTCATGCCTGACCAGTCATCCAGCATGAAGCAAATACAAGCCGCGCAGTAGATGAACCGAATGTCATTTTCACTTCCTTCTGGCACCGAATAAAAACTGAAAGACAGAAACAGGAAGGATAAGCAACTATTATAGATCCTGTAAAGGCAGAGTAAGTGTCAGACATAAATATAAAAACAAATGAAACTTTTTTTCTAAATATTAAACAAGAGTAGGCATAGCGTTTGTGTCTGATGCATTTGAAGAAATCCTGGAAATTCTTTGATTCCTTTGGATGAGATTATTATAAAAGAGAACAAACACGGTGGTGTGTTAAGCCAAGACGTCATGTTGAGTATGAATTTATTTTTCTTTAAAAGATAAAACCACAAAAGCATCTTTCGCTTTTTAATAATGTACTTGTATTTTACACCCACACAAACAACCTTCTATTAAGGAAAAGAAAAAATGTCTCATTTTAGTCATGTATTTAAACTATATTACCAAAAGTATTGGCTCACCTGCCTCACACATGAACTGAAGTGCCATCCCATTCCTAACCATACACTTCAATATGATAGATTATTTTGGAGACATTTCTGAACATTCTTCCACATTGGTGAGGTCGGTCACACACTGATGGCTCTCAGTCTCTGCTCCAATTCATCCTACAGGTGTTTTATCAGGTTCAGGTCAGAACTCTGTGCAGGTCAGTTAAGTTCATCCACACCAGACTCTGTCATCCATGTCTTTATGGACTTTGCTTTGTGCATCGGTGCACAGCAATATTGGAGGAGGAAGAGCCCCGCTCCAAAATGCTCCCACAAGGTTGGGAGCATAGATTTGTCCAAAATGTTTTGGTATCCTGAATTTCAGAGTTCCTTTCAGTGGAACTAAGGGGCCAAGCCCAAGTCCAGAAAAACAACCCCACACCATAATTCCTCCTCCAACCAATCCCACACTCTGCACAATGCAGTCTGAAATGGCAGCCTCCTAACCCAGACTCGTCCATCAGATTGCCAGATGGAAAAGCGTCATTCATCACTCCAGAGAAAGCGTCTCCGCTGCTCTGGAGTCCAGCGGTGCCGTGCTTTACACCACTGCATCCGACGCTTAGCAATGCACTTAGTGATGTGTGGCTTGAATGCAGCTGCTTGACCACGGAAACCGATTCCATGAGGCTCTCTGCGTTCTGTACTTGGGCTAATTTGAAGGTCACATAAGTTTGGAGCTCTGCAGCAATTGACTGTGCAGTGAGTTAGCGACCTCTTTGCACTATGCGCTTTAGCTTCTGCTGCTTGCTGGATAACTTTTGAATGTTTTGCTAAGTGAATGCTTTTTTGTCGCTGTATCAATAAACAAATAGTAATTCTATTGGTTAATGTGGCTTTAAAACTCAGCTAAATGATCAGAGTCATGTGATTGTGAATGGAAAAGGCTGGTGTGTGTGATGCTGTCGGTTTATGTTAAGAACGCTGGTGTTCACATGACCTCAGGTGTGGTTGAGTCAGAGTGCAAGTGTCGGCGTAGATAAGCGTGAAAGTGTAACGCGTGTTTGTAATGACCTTCCATCCTCCAGCTGCAGAGCTCTGAGTCCAGCCAGACAGCCCTGCTTGTTAACTCGACTAAGATCATCGCCCAGGATCAACAGCGAGCATAATCCGGTGTATGTCATGGCTACGTGTCCACTGTCATAAGGATGGAGCACACCTGGACCCTGAGGAGGAAAACGCCAAAACCGAACATTTTTCAGAAAAATCCTGAGAGAGGAAAAATAACATAAGAGCTTCAACAGTCAAGCAGAAATAAATAAAATATGTTAAGACATGCAGGTGTGCTGTTTGGGGTACTTTAAGCAGACAACCCAAAAAATAAGTAAAACCCATACTGGAATTAAAAAAAATAAAATAAAATAAAAAGGTACCTTCGTGCTGTAAGGAATTCCAATATGCGATGATCCTCGAAACCCACAACGACCCAGATTTGACTCTGAAAGAGAATTAGGGGAGATTTCTTCACTACAGGGATGTCACGGACAAATAGATAGGAATCAATGAGGACTCTACAGAGCAACCCGTTCAAAAGGGAGCAAAAAGATGAATGAACCCAGCTGTTGGTAGTTCTGTAAAGAACAGGATCTCAAACTATAGTGGTTAGACTACCGGTAATCTTTCTCTTAATTTTGGCTTGATTCAAGAAAAATTTAGGAGAAACATCACCTCCTCGCAGTGAAAGGAGCCACTTCAGAAAGTTTAGATATCTGTTCAGACACCTCAAGGGATGTCCTACCATGAGGAGGCCTTCAGGAAGACCCAAGATTTGCTAAAAGAACATATACCTCTTGGTTTGTAACAGGAGGGTTTGTGTTAGCTATGGAGAAAGGGGGGGGGGGGGGATGTAGAGGATGCAAGGTTTTTTGGACCTCGGGTCATGCTGCTACCTCCAAAAATCTGGAACCAAGAGCGGGGAAGGGGGGGGGTATGGACATCAATAGAGCATGTTCTCATTATTGTCTGCATATTAAATGTTTTAAAAAGGAAAAATTGAGAACAACAATTGTTGCCCAAACCTCTGTCCTATTACATTTATATTCATTGTGATGGGATTTGAAGCATTTCTCACTCTAGTTATATTATAGTCATAAATAACAAACTGTATCCACAGTGTAATCTTTTTATTTTAATAATAATTTAATTATATTCTCAACTGGTGAAGAAGAAACAGTACACTGCTGCCACCTCCTGGCCATGACAGGAAAGGCACGCTGAAGCTCCAACGAGCCAAAGGCGTTGTGGCAGTTAGACTAAGATAAATATGACTGCGTACTTTATTTTAATGTTGTGTGATTTTGCTGTCAAGTTATTTTTTAACTGGACGAAGAAATGCAAAAATCGAATTCTAAATCAAAAATGCTGACATTGCAGTAAAGCTTCAATCTCACATCCTTAATGTAAAGTTAGTTGACCCACAACCTTGACCCAACAATAACCTTTTAAAAACAGATGTCCCATCAGGAAGTCAAGCGTTTCTCAAAATCTTTAGTTTCAGATTTAAATAGAGTGAACTAGTCATCTAAAATATGGTGACATCAAACCCCAGTTAAGCAGAGATTCCCATCATTCAAACCTAGAAATATTTTGAATATTTGGCAACTTGGCAGCTTTAAAAAACGAGAGAGAAATAAAAAGATAATAAAAGCAGGTAGTGAGAAACCCTCCTTTCTTTTGATGTTACCTTTAGCTCCCTCAAGCATTAGGGGTTAATGGGAGGACCCTATTGTCAAGTGTGCAAAAATCTCTCAGGTAAGTTTACAATTTACATGACGGCACAGCGTTCTAAACTTCACTCCGAGAATTCGATTGTTGATTCGTTACTAAAAGGATAGAACTTATGGAGATGACAGTGGACTTCAGGGAAAACCCTTCTCCGCTTACAATCATCAGCAGAACAGCCCTCTCAATGGACACATGGGTTCCTAGGGTCTACTATCTCACGGGACCTGAAGTGGACCTACCACAGAAGAAGGCACCCCAGCAGAGGTTTTTTCTTCCTGCGTTAACTTTAGAAGTTCAACCTGCCTCAGGAGCTTCTGACCATCATCTACTCTGCAATAACCCGGCCTGCCCAGACCACATCCATCTGGTTTGGATCTGCAACCAGACGAGACACGGACAGGCGGCAGGGAACCATCAGGTCTGCAGACAGGATTAGAGATCCCAACCTTCCCTCCATCCAGGTCCTGTACCTTTCCAGGTAAATACTTCACACACCTCACACAACCTTTAGTCTGAGGCCCTTACCTGATCCCTGTTACCTTAAACTCAAAGTTTACCTTCTGATCCAGCTAGGAAAAACAAAGAATTGATGTCTAAACCAGATTTACATGACCATAACATTTGTGACTTACTGTCGTCTGTAGGCAGAACTTGCTGTGAATAAATCCACTCAATGATGAGGTCTTTATCGATTACATCAAGGGAACCCAGGACATCGAGACCAGACAGGGCAAAAAATACTATAGATAATCTGAAAATATATTATAAACGGGAAAAAAAAAGATCAGTATAATAAACCATAGAGCTGTGCGTGGCAGCATGAATAGCAGATGTTAACGCTGAAGCAGGAACATTCACATCATCTGTTGCGAAACTAAGAAAATTCTTAAATTATTTCACTATTTGAGCTTCGAGACTAAGTTCGGCTAAAGACCAACAGGTGTTGGCAAAATTGTCTTCTAACTTAACTTAAACTGTTAGACTACATAACTGAAGTTAGAAAATAAGCATCAGTCAAGCACAAGCCTGCATTCAGTGCTGCTAAAACACAACTACTAGCTCAGATGCTAATCAAGTTCTTCAACAGAAGGAATTGGAGCGCGAGCTTTTTATTTAAATGTCCTCGCCTTGTTGTTTCCAACGACGCGTATCTTTCCGGTAACACTTGAAGTGTTCGCTGAAAAAACCGTACATGTCGGTCTTTTAGGAAGTCTATTTGCTCAAATTCTTCTAACTGTTTCTCTTCTTCCGCCATCTTTGATTCCGGACCTATGAGAAATCTCTTCCGGTACTTTCGTTCTTTCAAAATAAAAGCATCGAGTCTTGTTTTCTTTTTTGCGCTTTCTCTTACTGTAAGGTTCATGGTAGCTGCTGATAGGCCTAAAGATTGTTTGTTTTATTGCATAAACTGTATTTAATAAACTGTTCACTTGTTACATTTTCTGCAGAAAATACTTCCTGCTTTGTCTAAATTTTGCCCAAGAAAACTGCATGACTCATTGTTAAATATTACCTATCAAATCAAATCAACCTTTATTTATATAGCACTTTTCCAACACATGTCACACAAAGTACTTTGTATAAAATATAATCAAATTTAAAACAAAATGACATGACAAACAATGAGCGAGTGATAAAATTATGGAATGTAGAGACCTGGCTTTGTCCTGAAGTAGGGAAACGATATTTTGGGGACATGTCCACATCAGTGACCCCCCACCCAAATTCACGGACTACACTACCACAGAACCCCCCAGATCCGATCAAAAGAGTCAGAGAGATCCCATTGCAGTGACCCCGATCACTGAGAAGGATCAGTCACTGATGTGGGGGATCCCTATGAGGAAAACACAAGAGTTACAAATAAAATGTAACAGTAATAAAAATTAAAATATATTTAAAACAAGAACAAGAAACAAATAATTACATAAACCTTAACAGACATATAAAATGGTAAGTGTGACTAATAAATAAAAAATAAATACAAATAATTGAATAAATAAATGTATACTGTACACATATAAACTAGTAAAAAGAGAACATAAATAACTAAAATTATTTCAAATAAATTCCTAAAATTCAACTAAAAGTTAAATTAAAAAGGTAGGTCTTAAGCCTTCCTTTAAAAACATGAACAGTCTCTGCGGCCCTGAGGCTCTCTGGGAGGCTGTTCCACAGGCGGGGTCCTTAATAACTGAATGACGCTTCGCTGTCTGTTTCAGTTCTAACTTTTGGGATAACCAAAAGGCCGGTATCAGAGGACCTCTAGATCCACTAGGGCTCATACTTTAAAATCATTTCAGATAAATATGAAGGCCAGAGATAAAAAAAAAAACATTTATAAACCAATAAAATAACTTTAAAATCAATCCTGAAGCGCACAGGGAGCCAATGCAGCGATTTTAAAATCGGTCCCCAGTCCTCGTGAATACATGTGCTGCTGAGTTGTGCAGCAGTTAAAGGTCTGATATCCTTGTTCTGGGAAGAACAGAGAGCAGGGCATTACAATAATCTACAGTAATCTGCTGGAAATAAAAGCATGCATCAGAACCTCTGTGATGGCAAGAGAGAGAAAGGGCGGACTCTGGTAATATTATTTAGATGATAAAATCCTGTTTTCGTAATATTTTTAATTTGTGGTATAAAATTCATCTCTGAGTCAAAAATAACACCCAGGTTTCCCACAAACTGAGAAGTTTTGTAATTCTTTAGTTTATATAAACCAATCTCTCTCTTGTCTTCAGAACCGATCACTAAAACCTGTTTTGTCCTAGTTTAACTATAGGAAGTTCTCTGACATCCATGACTTAATGTCCAAAATGCATTTTAAGAGTGTGTTGACCGACTCTTCGTCATCAGGAGACACAGCCATGTAGAGTTGAGTGTCATCGGCGTAGCTATGAAAATAAATGCCATGCCTCCTGATGATGTCTCCAAGTGGCAGCATATATAGATTAAAAAGTAGTGGGCCTAAAATTGAACCTTGGGGGACTCCACAGTTGATGTCAATGACCTTTGAGGAGCAGGTATCCATATTAACGTAAAATCTTCGATCTGCGAGATAGGAGTAAATCCACTTTAGTACGGCACCGTAGATGCCTAAACCTCTCAGCCTGTTGAGTAAAATACTGTGATCTACTCTGTCAAATGCAGCACTGAGATCCAGTAGTACAAGTACTGAGAGTTTCTGACAGTCCAGGTCACATCTAATATCATTTGCTATTTTAACAAGGACCATCTCTGTGCGGTGGTTTGTTCTAAACCGGACTGATATTTTTCAAAGATCTT